>JBCNJP010000025.1:40432569-40592672 GCA_039602395.1 Deinandra increscens subsp. villosa
CTGACCCAAAAGTCTTGCCTCCACCTATTCTAACGATGCGAGGAATTTCCAAATTACTACATGTTAACTTAAAGAGGGATGGCCTTATAGCTATTAACAATGTATTTGAAATAGCCAATCAAAACACCTTAGGCATAGATACATCAAAAGAAAATGAAGTTGAACCACCTACAATCAAACAGAGGAAAAGAAGGCATACAAGCTCCCAAGGTACATTTCTACTTATATCAACTGTATATTAAAATTACAGGAATCTGTGCCATGTCTAACTCTATTAAATATAAAACTGAACTTTACAATCAGTTTTTTTTAAATAGTATGTTGTACTATTAATAAGAATTTTCTTTCTGCAATCAATGGATTAATACATACTATTTTAAATTATTCTTAGGATATTCCTCAAAGGCAGCAGGAAAGTGACTTCCAAGGAATACGCCTGATCAATCTGTAATGAAGGATTACTGCAACATTACACTGGATACTCTATATTACATTTGTAAAAATATCCATTAAGAATTTATAGTAGGATCTACACATATAACCCTTAACTTTATGACCTAAGACTATGATGCATATATATAATAACAGTTATGAAATTTACTAATTATTGAGTTTAATTATTTTCTCTGTTGATTTAATCTTTCTAAATATGTTGTCTTAGTTGGTTGGTTGTGTTTATTATTATTGACAATTGGAAACTATTTATGCTTTTGAGTGTGTACGTTTTAAGTGTTTCTGTCTGCTAAAAGAAGCATATTTCAAGTTTTTAACATATTTAATGCTATTCTAATAATTGAATGCATAATTGTTTTGAAGACTTGACAGGTTATGAAAATTATAACCCTTCATCTATATTTTACTATAGACCTGTACTGCATAAATGTTTTGAAGGCTTGACAAGTAATAGGTAAAATTATAATCCTTTCATCTATTTACTATAGACCTCATAGCAGGGGTTTAGTAACTATTATTTTGTGTTTTTTGAAGTCTTATAAAATCAACTTACACTTTTTAAAGCTACAAGTATTGCTCTTATTACAGATTATTGCAGGACTGTTTGAGATCTGTGATCACCTTTTTTGCTAAAGGTAAGTTTGTTAAACCTTTTTTGGTTCATTTAGTTTTATTCTTAATTTCTAACACTTTATTTAAATCTCTCATTGTCAGTGTCCTTAAACGTTCTGAAGGCATCCAAATCGAAAGGAATTTCAGATTGCTGATCAAGTTCTAAAATATTTCCGAACATCAGAATTACAATTGCAGAGTAAATTTCCATAATAATCATTAAACATTGCAGAATCGTCAAATCATACTTTTAAAAGCTACAGGTATAGCTCTTACTTACAGATTTCGCAGGACTATTTGGCTCTTTGACTCGCCTTTTTTGCTAAAGCGAAGTTTGTTACACCTTTTTTTGATCCCTCAGTTAGTTTTACTCTTAAATTCTAACACTTTATTTAAAAATCTCTCATTGTTAGTGTCTAAACGATCTGAAGGCATCCAAAACGGAGAGGAAAGTATTATCTGCAAGATTCATTAAACAATGCATAATTGTCAAATAAGATCCAAAGGTCCTCTAAAGTAGGTACGAGACTCACAAGTTAGCTAAGGTTGCTTTTTCTAGAGCAACCTCTCCAACTTCTCTTAAAGTATTAGTTATTCCTCAAGATAACTATCCACCAAATACAACACAAAACAGGGTGTTTCCGACTTCTTAGATGAAATAAATCAAAATCAGGTCACTTACTATGTATTATTCATTGCTTCTAATCATATTCTGTTCATTCAATACTGTAAACTAACTATTAATTTTATGTCTATCATTATATAGCAGAAAAATGACATCACAAGATCTCCACCGTTCAATTAAAGGCAATTATGATATTTAACGTCAACTTCCAGAGAGATGCCAAAAGATCCACATTGTCTCCAAGATTAATTGTAAGTATTAAAATACATACCTCCTTATCTAACCTTTAGCTCCGAATTTTTTTGCCATTTTTGGAAGGAAACCTTTGAGCCCTTCCCCACAATTTTTTCACGAGTGCTTCTGACCAATCCTTTTTAGTATAATTCGACTTTGAAAATGTTAGGGTTGGTCTTAGGTTTTGGAGCCTTGGGAATGGAAGGGTGGTCTATATACAAGTGACATATTATTATTTTGACCCTATTTTCATATTTTAAAAATAAGGTTCCTGAATGAAGATTAATAACATTTGAACCCCCTAAACAATTAACAATGAGAAATACTTTATGAGGGTTTCACAGTTTCTGCGAGTTGATGCAAATTGTTAGCATAAACATTGTGACATGCCATGGGAGCCCTAATAAGTCAGATTTGTTAAAGATATTAACGTATCTGTTGCAATGTGAAATTTTTAAAATTGTTCCTATGGTTTCGCTTTGTGTTTAAGTTGCTATTCTAACCTGTTGAGGAAAATCAACATAATACAAAGTAAGTCACTTCTTCGATGGATATAGCTACTACAAGTATTTGGTTTTCCAAATTATGTTTATGTGCACTGTTCTTTTTTTGTGTGCATCTCACTCTCATTTTCACTTTACATTATATATATATAGACTTTTCAAATCTCAAAATTAGACTAACCCTTAGTTTTATAAAGTATTTAATGGTTGTAAATTTATACTGCAGATCAAAATATGAAAGTTTGATAATACACTAGCATAGACTAAATCAGGCCTTGTATATTCAAACTCAATGGTAAACCCATCTTATTTCTGTGTTCAGTTTGTTTTTTTATTGAACTCCATTAAGTACAAAGAAGTTTTGTTGGTGTTCTATCGAAATGATGTTTTGTTGTTGCTCATTATGATTGCAACTAGGGCACTTAATTTGAATATGACTCATGGCTTGGAATAACATAGGAACTATATTTTTCAAGATATCCTTCTAGGTCAGACTTAAAACATCATTACATTTGTATTTATGAAAGATTGAGACACCATTTTTAATGTTTTATCGCAGAGATCCATGTGGTTATGGTTTACTTCAATATGTTTGACGCAGATGACGCTACCAATGTCAAATATCATATGGTTGTGAATACTTCTTTGAATTGAGGCGAGTCAATACTAGGTCAGTTTTTGTGTTGAGTAACCCATATACCTGAAGTTGCTAGAATTGGTTTAACAGGGAACTTAAATTTAATTTGTAACAAACCATGTCAATGGATAACCAGGTAACGGACGTTGCTTTCTTATTCTACTAAGTAGCATTTACCACATGAAATTATTGTTTTACTATTAATAATTGTTATCTTTTTGTTACTAGAAATAATGACATTAATCCAAGAGAGAGGGCGTCAACCCGTTATTCTCCTTCATTGGTCAGGGAAATTCATACCATCGCATAGCTTTGATAAAGGACACACACATTGGGTCGGGGAAGTTCATACCTAATGGCTTTGATAAAGGACACAGTGGAATAAAGATGAAACTTACAAAGAGTGTTTCTCTTGGCAGATAATTAATTATGGCAACCAAAGAGGACCCCTAGAGTACATAAATTGTGTTTTGTAGGAATCAACATTTCATTATACCTGCAATTACATTGTTTTCAAACTTTCTTCATCTCTAAGTAGAATTACGATTTGTCGCAAAAGAAGAATACATCAGTGTACTAATATTCATATGTATTACCTTTATCTTACTTATAGTGTAAATTTGTATGCAGGACACACTAATCACATAATCATCACAATTCTCTTACATTTCTCACAACCTATTTAATGTACTCTAATACTCAACTCATATTATTCAAAAACCAATACACGCGGCAACGCGCGGGCTTGAAATCTAGTTTTCTACAATTGTATGCATGTGTGTATTAAAATTATAATTTTGATTGCTGGTTAATTCGTATTTAGCTTGCGAATGTCTTTCGGTTTGAGTTAGGTAAGTTGATAGTTAGTTTTGTGCTTGCTATTGATTGTGGTTGCTAGGTTTAGTGATCATAGAATTGATTAATTTTTATTATTGTGAGTTTAATATTCTGCCTATCTGGAGACTCAAAAGGTAAAGGATTGTCGGGTAGTTGGATTGGTTAATGAACTAGGATAACATTGTCTCAAAAGGAAGTGCCTAGGAATTTAGCTAGTCTGTTATTCGTGTCAGTTGCAGTAATTAGAGGTAGCTCCGGCTAGTCTAGGGTGCCTTAGATTGTTTCGAGGGTGGTCTAGGGTAGTTGAAGTGGGAAGGACTCAAAAGGTGAACCACTTGTCCGAGCGTTAGAGTAATCAATTAAGAAGAACTCAAAAGGTGAACTAATCAAACCGGTAAGCGTATTCCAATCTTCAGGTATTCTATCAGTAACATCCGAAGAGTGATTCGGGGGCTCGTAGAGTTTCTATAGGTTGGTTATTAAGATCCCGGTTCCATCAGAGTTGTCATAGCCGAGTGAGGTCGTTAATATTAATTAGGATTCTAGGTCTAGGTGGTACCTTCCTCAATTTCTGAATTCGTCCTAAGTTCTCTCGTGTCGGTTGTTAGCTAGTGTCGGTTGGTAGTTTAAGTAGTTAATTTTAGCTAAGTGAATTTCTCTTTTCACATTAAAATCAAATCACACAAATTTCCCATTCATAGAGTCCTAGGTTAGAGTCTTGTTCATAGTGTCCTTAGGGTTCGATATCCGGTCTTCCATAGGCTATACCAACACCGATAGGTACACTTGCCTTAGGTTCGGTCTAGTTTTAGGAGTTTCGGTAAAATTATGTGTGTCTAGGTCTACGGTTAGGTCTAGGATAAATTAGTTATTTTTAGGTACGTTCCGAGCACATCACAAAGCTCCATGAACTCATTCTTTCAAAAGGACGAACCATCTTATTAGCTACATAAACAACAACATCATCTTTCTCTTCCTCAGATAAACTTTTATAGTAACTTTCCAAAGCAGTAGTGAGAATTTTTGATTTATTCACAGCAATAAAACCATCATTGGGCTGAATGACAGAACTACTGTTGGTAGCATTTGTTATATCAGTAGTTATATCTTCCAAGACATCAAAAGAATTAGACATTCGGAGAGTACCAGTTTTATCAGGAGGAATAGTCTTCTTGATATATTGTTGCCCCTTAGGCACATACACTCTGCCATGAAGATTGTTATCACTCTGCACCCTTCTATTCTTGCCAGTTTTATCCTTGCCCAGATTCCCTTTACCACCCATATTAACCACCAGCTTCTCCTCCTTATTACAATCCCCTTTACTCCCAACATTTTGATTCCCACCCTTAATACCAACCCCAGCCTTGTCCTGCACCTTATGATGGCCAGCACTACCTTTCCTGTCAGTAACCTGTTCATTACTCACTCTCTTATTTTCCTGCTGAGCACTTTTCATAGGTGGGTTAGAGGCACCAATCACAGCAGCCCCCTATTCCCATTACCCTTTTTTCCCTCAGAATCCTTCAGAACAGCCTGTCTAAACCCTGAGCCTTTCCTATTTTCCACCAGTTGAAAACCATCAGCATCAATTACAGGCTTCTTAACACTACTGGAACTACTTGGGTCTCTATTCACACCAGAACCTTTTATATTACCAGCCTCATTGGCCTTTAACGGCTGAATGCCCACATTGACCCGGGTTTGAGAATCCACACTAACAGCAGGATTAGCAGCCTCATTTACAATGCAAGTGCTGCTTCCAGGAACATTAGAAGCCATTTCATTGCCAACAGCCTCCTTATCCTCATTACCTTTCACATCAGCCTTCTCCCTTTCTAAAACTTCATCCTCAGTGAGCATTCTATTCATACAGTTCTCATAGACATGACCATAAACCAAACAATGACAATAGCTAATTGGGAGCTTTGAAAATTCAACATTTATATCAATACTTTTTTGAAACCCATGCTCATCAGTAGGATAGAATATTTTGACAGACCCAGGGGGAGTTTCAAAAACAAGGACCTCAATCAGGACTCTAGCAAAACTGGCATTTTCCTTCTTCACACATTTATCAGAAGTAATACTATCAAGGGTTATTGGTTTTCCAATACAGCTGGCCAGACTACATATACTTTCCATATTCCATACCTCAAGAGGCAAACCATGAAAAGTGACCCAATTGGGGACAACTTTAGGCTCCACTCTTTCTAGCACCATCCCAGCTTCCCATTTGTTCACACACAGGGGGATACTTCTTATTGCCCAAGGACCTGATTTCAACACTTTTAAAGGGCCTTCATCAGTCTTAAATTTAAAGTAGAAAATGCCATTCCCATTTGTAGTTAGTTACCTCCTCAATCCCAAAGTTCTTCCACATTTTGTAGATATGGAATCATACCCATCCAATAGTACACATTGTCCTAATAAAGTAGCCATACAAGTGATTTTTATAAACCTTCTTAGACTGCTTAATAAATTTGGGATTAATAATCATAACTTTCTCACCACTAGGAAGGACAACAAGAGGTATAAATTTGACTTCCTTTAATTCATGATCAACCTCATCATTCTGAATTGCTTTAGCATAAGACTGTTTTTCCTCATTCTTCTTAGCCTCTTCATTCCTCAACCTCTCTTCCTTATCAAGTTGCCTTTTGATAAAACCAGCCACATCCCCATTAGGGGCATTCTTTGCAGCAAAAACAGCTGCAGCATCAGAAGGGAGGTTGTCAAAAGCCTCACATTTGGCCCCATCACTATTGGTAGCTTTAACATTAAGGACCATCTCCCTTTTAAACTGCTTTGATTTTTCAATTTTATTTTGTTGCTCACTCATAATCTCCTTCATAATCTTCTTGTATCTCCTATCATGTTCATATTTGATGGGATAGACAGCCCCTTCTCACTAGTACCATCATCTAAACTAGATTGCACCATAATAACATCAGATGTAAGCTTTGCAGGAGGTTGATAGTCAGGATTACAGTCAGATTTCCCGATATTGAAAGTAACACAGGTTAAAGAAGAAGAAATCAGATCAAAGGTTGTAAGCAGACAGTCCAACTTGGCTTTAACATGACTAATGTTAAGCATTCTCCTTCCCAACCCAGCATCAAAGTAAACTGCTTTCTTTCCATCACCACTAGGGACATATTCTTTAAGCTTCTTATCCCTACCAACTTTGTAATCAATTGGAATAGCATCTAAAAAACTGTTCTGTAATTCAAATAAATGTTTCTCAGTATAAGCTATTCTTCTTTTGACTTTAACTGCCATTTTCTCCAAGACACAAGATGAGTACAGCTTAAACAATGCTAATACCATAGGGTCATTATCCTCAAAAAAATTATCACAAGAAGTGTGACGACTGAGAATTTTTCTTTTCTTTTCTTTGTGTCTAGCTCATTAACTTTTACCGCGTTACGCAATTTTCGAGGACGAAAATTCTTCAACAAGGGGATACTGTGACAATCCGACTTTTCAGGTCATTTTCTCGACATTAACTGAACGTAAAACGTATTAAATGTTGTGTGAACATTTATGTGCTTATCTGCGTTGACTTTAGCAATTAGGGTTTCGTGTAGTAATCACTAAACGAGCATGCACTTAAGTTCGACGTTTGATATTCTTGTTCTATGATTTTATGCAAATCATACGTTACGATTTCATGTGAACGTTGCGTCATTTTATGTGACAATTATACCCCATGATTTTAGGTAATAAATATAAATATATGTATATATATATATATATATATATATATATATATATAAAACATAATTTAATCACATTTATAATTTTATGTAATTTAAGGATCCTAATTACAAGTTATTAATCATAGAGTTATGTATTTTAAATATATAAGTTATAGAATTAAAACCTATGATTTTATGTGAAGTTAAATGGAGAAGTGAAATTATTTTCTATGATTTTATGTAGTCAATTAAATTCATATTTTCTCATTAACGTCATACGACTTATATATTTGGACGTTCCTCGTATATTCGTCGTGTATTTGTTCCTTCGTTAACCTCCGTTAGAGCCGTTAACCCTTTTAGAACTTCAAGGGACTTATTTTGTCATTTCCCAAACATGATTCCATTTAATTAAACCTGGAGGGTCTATTCTGTAATTACCACAAACATGTTTTCTTGACTGAAACTTCATGAGGGACTGAAATCGCCAATCTCCGAAACTGGCTTTAAGGATCGTGGGTTACGGGAATTAAAACCCGATGATCGGTTTCAACCGATCATCACCACCACCTCGTCGACTTTATTGCTGCTAATAACTCCGATTCAATGATAGAGTTATATCATTGTAAATCACTTCTATTTCCAGTCCCTCTCTCGCATCTCTCGCACTCACTCTCTCTCGTTTCTTTTTTTTTAAAGTTTTCCGGTGAACTCGGAAATCCGACCAACCACCACCGTTTCACCACCCTTTTCGCACATCACTGGGACCGTCGCCCACCTCTAAGTAACCCCGAAGCACCAATTCTGAGAATCGAAGCAACGTGCGAAGTGGTCGTCAAGTTTTCAGAATTGATTTCGGTGTCAAAAACTTGTTTTCTCGCCTCTACGACTCAAGGTAACGACTCCTTAATGTTATTCGCAGCTTTTTATGGGTTTATTTCATGTTATGCGATTTTCCGGTCGCCGGAAAATATCTCCGGCGACATTAGGGTTCTGGGGGTAGAAGATGACTTCTGGCGGGTACGGGTTATAAGGTTTTGAAACGGGTTTATAATCAGACGCCAATCTGGCACAATGGTTTGGGCGCCGGGCTTGGTTGCGAGAGGTCGAGGGTTCAAAACCCGTCCCCCACATTTTTATTTCCTGTTTTATTTTGTAAAACATTTCCGGTCGCTACCCATGCATATAGGATTTTCGATCGGCCCAGTAACACAAGTTGGGGCGCTGGCCGGATGGTAACTGTGTTGTGCTGTGAATGCGGAGGTCGCGGGTTCGACCCTTGCGACCTTCATGTTTTACTGTTTTATTTTTAATTGTTGTTCAAGGGGTTGGTTCAAACTAAAACTTGTTTAAAACAACTTCTTAAGAATAGGTAAACCCGTAAAAATTATATTTGAGACATTTACACCCCGTAAATCATATTTAACTTGTCATTTTAAATAATAATTATAGTTTTAAAACCTATAAATATATATATTGATATAAAACTTTGGGTTTACCTCAAAAGAGGAATATATATATATATATATATTGTGTGGATTGTTATAAATATATATATATACATGACGTTGGCTTGAAACGAAGTGATCTTTGGTGTAAACCATAGAATGTTTTAGAAAACTATTTAAGAACGTCGTTTTGGACTAGAAACATAAAATACACGGTTTTGGATTATGATTCACCATAAATTGTTGTTTCTTTTCAAAATAAATATTTAAATCATTGGATTTAACATATTTATGCATATATATATGTATATATATAACTTGTTGAAACTTTATTATTAACGTCACTTGAACATTTATTTAAATATATATATGTATTTACTTAGAAAATATATATTGAAGATATATATTGGATTTTCTCGCGTTATTTCGATAATCGCTCGGATTTGGCACACGTGCCATCCTCGACTTATTCCGGACTTCACGATTCCTCGTTTTTATCGTTTACGTTAGATTTAATAGTTTAGAACACCCACTCATACTCGTATGCTCGTTAGGTGATTGATTTCTTGCACAAGACTCGTTCTTGCTACTTGAATTAACTGTTTGTCTGGAAACCTTGCCGAGCAACCTAAGGTGAGTTTCACGGCCCCATTTTACTGTTTTAATCCTTTTGGGGGAGATTAACATGCATGATTTACACAACTGAGATAATTAGACTTTTATATATCACTTGAAGTACTTGTAGCACACTGATACAACAAAGTCCTTCCTATGGTACCGTTAATATTAATGACGATAGCGGGAAATATATTGTAGTACTACTGGGTCTGACAAACCCCACCCGGGTCAGTCGCGCTGACTCGATTGGATATCGAACGGGTGTTATATTCGTCCTAAACACAACAAGGCAAACTGCGCAAACTGTAAACAACTGTTAGCTTCGGTGACCATCAACGTGCGAAGTTTCATGTATATAGCCTAGCTAGCTATTTGATATATATACTAGTGATTATGCTCTTACTACTTGACTATTGTTGAATAGTCAATCTTAAACTCAACTTGATTGTTGTTGAACAATCAATCTTAAACTGAACTTGAACTGTTGTTGAACAGTCAACCTTGAACTTAAACTTGAACTGTCGATGAACAGTTGATTTACTTTGAACTGGGACTGTTGTTGAACAGTCGATTTACATTAAACTGGAACTGTTTTTGAACTGATAAACCTGTGAACTCACCAACCTTTGTGTTGACACTTTTTAGCATGTTATTCTCAGGTTGCAGATGTTCGAGTATCACGAGTACGCATGCATGAGATTTCGAAACCCTTTTATTGTCTTTGAGCAAGCCACGTCACCTTGGGTGGCGGTGTTTTTACAATAAATACTTTCAGCATATTATGCTTCCGCATTTGTAAAACTCTGTATTTATATTTTAATAAAATATACAACCTTTTATTAATTATTGGTCGTTTGGTGTAACTGATGGACAACGATCCTGGTTTGTCACGCTCCCTGCGACGCGTTATCGCGCGTGGGATTTTTGGGGGTGTGACAAGAAGCCTCAAAACGACTTGAGAAGATTGCACTAAACTTCAAGTGAGAGTACCTACTTATCCATCCAGAATCAACAGGAATTACAGATTCAAACTCCTTACCAATTAGGACCACACACTTAGCAGCCATTGGCAAAATGAAAATATCAAAATCACCATCCAATTGCTTAGCTACATTGTTTAATAGATCCACATTGCTTAACAACTCAAAATATCTAGTAGCAAATTCAACCTCATTTTGGTGCAGGACAATGAAATTTACCATTAAGCTCATAAACTCAAAATCAACATTAGCAAATTCAAAGAGATCCTTCATGGCAGAATCCACCTCCCCTTTCGAAGCAGAAATAGTCCCCAACCCATTGTTATTATCTCCCCTAATCTCAGCCAAATTTCGATCCGCTGCCTCACACATTTTCAACTCAGGATTACTCTTCATAGCTGCTGTGGTAAACATCTGAGCCCGACACTCAATTTTGAGATCCCTAATCTCGCAGCTATCAATTTCATCCTTACTATATCCGTATACAACATTTCTCATTCCCGATTCACAGATATTCACTAAATCAGAAGCAGAATGCGAAGATACCTTGCTATTATCGAGCTCAGTGGATTCCTCATTAATTGCAGGAGAATTGTTAATCGGATTCACCATCAGCTTCTTATCCGGCACATTAATTTGGTTTATCGCCGCCTCTATTAATGTCGGATCCAAGCTCCGAGCATTTAATACTTCATTAATCATCGAGTCCACCAGTTTTGGGAGATTCTGCGAGGAATATACCCTCGAGGGACTCGAATTCTCTGCCGGATCGAGCAGATCAGCAGATTGAACCACAAGGTGTGGATCCAATCTTAATGACTCCATGGAATCAGGAAGCACGAAGGAAGAAATTACAGAAATCGATCAAACAGTGAAATCGCACCTTAACTATGTGTTTTCAGAAGATGACTATGAATATATCAGTTGTTCAGTAATCAGATATAGTTTTCAATTTTGTACACGGGTTACGGTTAACGTTTTTGGTTTTGTCAGTTCGTGACAGTTTTAAGCTCGACCGTCTAGATTGTTTAAAACCGAATAGTTTTAAACATACGATCGCTTATCAGTTCACCGTGTCGGTTATACAAGCGTACGCCACCAGTTCCAGATAAAATATAAAAATACATTTTATATTTAATTTCTTGTTATTGAAATTCCATAATTAATGCATGAAATCTCTATGCATTTTACGGATATACGCTTCCAGTACGAACGTGGGATTAGATTTACGTCATCAGTTAATCGGTCAGACACAGTAATTAACAGTTTAAACAGTAATCAGACCTAGGTTTTCTGACGAGGTGTCACAACCAGATAGATATCTTGGATATTAGATGGACCAGAAGTACTATTAGTAGAGGATTCATCTGATGAACCTCTTAACTACAAAGCTGCTGTTTTAGATTCTGAATCTGAAAAATGGCTGGAAGTCATGAATGCTGAGATACAATCCATGCATGATAATCAAGTATGGGACTTGATTGAGCTTCCTGTTGGTTCTCGGGCCGTAGTGGCAAATGGATCTTTAAGAAAAAAACCGACATGCTTGGAATTGTGCAAAACTATAAAGCACGTCTTGTTACGAAAGGTTTCACTCAAACCGGGCTCTAGAGGTATTTGGTATATCTATTATGGAAATTCTCTCTGGCCTCCCTGGTGATTTTTTGCTTCTTCTGCAAAACTAGGGTTTCCATTTCGCAATTTCTGGGTTCAACTCGTTCTGTGTAATCGATCTCTAGGGTGTTCATCTCTGGATCACTCTAGTTACTGATTACGATCCACTCATCTTTTTGTGTTGGCATTCGATTAGGGTTTCGGGTCTCTTTCCTGAAATTCTACTCGGTTTTTTGGGAGCGTACAATCCGAGGTGGGTGTTGATTTCCTCTTCGTGATTTTGAATTCGATCTACAATACTTCGTAAGTGCTCAGGAATATTTTGCGACAAATTCGTGGGGTGCGAATTAGGGTTTTCCGGTTCCACTCCTACGTTCCTGTGCATGGCAAGTCCTACCAAGTCCGTCGCCTGCTAGGGTTTCGACTAGTTTATTTAGTAAATTAAAAAACATCGACGGTATGCCTATTCTCAATCGTGGTAGTCATACAAATTATACTGGAACACAGCCTTCTCCCATGGCCAAGAAAGTTGTTTTTCAATGGAATAACGTGTCTGAAACGCAGCAGATTGTTGGGGAGGATGTTCCGACAATTTCTTCTGGGTCAGCGCTTTCGGATCCTTCTCCGGGAGATGCTCGATGTCCGTTGGCAGGTGTTCACCTGTCCGGGGGTGGGGGGTCGGAAACCGGAAGGGGATAAATCGGGTTATCCTTATTCGTGCCAAGAAATCGCTAAGATGGTTCCGTCTGGCCCCAATACTACGCAACATACTCCTCCATCTTATGCAGCGACGTTTTTGGATTCTACTACTAAAAGACAAGTTAATTTTCGTACTCTAATATCTGAGAGTTCTCAAACTGGTGTGGATATTGTTATCCCAAAGGAATCGGTACGTATTGTTGATGATAAGTTATCCTTCACATTATACGGGTGTTTCTTGGGAGATAGAATTGCTTTTTTCCAGTTGTTCAATATTTTGTTACTCAATCCTGGAAGAAATTTGGGCTCACTAAAGTAATGATAAATGCTAGTGGCTATTTCTTTTTCAAGTTCTCTGACAGAAAAGGGATGATTGATGCTCTGGAGGGTGGTCCCTGGCTGATAAAAAATAGGCCATTGTTCTTAAATATTTGGACTCCTACTACACAATTAAAGAAAGATGATATAAAAAATGTCTCCGTTTGGGTAAAACTACATAACGTCCCGCTTGCTACACGGATGATGGCCTTAGCCTTATTGCCACTAAAGTGGGTATCCAAAAAATGCTGGTTTCACTCATAGCTTCTATTTGTCTGAATACTTGGGGTCGAAGTAGTTATGCTAGAGCCCTTATTGATATTTCTGCGGAACAAGAATTTCTAGATACTGTTATGGTTGTTGTTCCCGATCTTGAGGGTGATTTCTTCTTAAAGGAGAAAATTGAGGTGGAATATGAATGGAAACCCCCAAGGTGTAGCCATTGCTGTGTTTTTGGTCATAACGCTGATGTGTGTTCGAAACAGGTAAAGACAAGAGGGGTCAGAATGTGGATGATGAAGGTTTTATAGTTCCGAAAGCTAGTAAGATGGCAAGAAAACCGAATGTTCATACTACAAGAGCCAAACAAAAGTTTGAGTATCGTCCGGTCATGGTTAAACCGAGGGAAAATGCTCACTATGACAATGGAAAAAGGGATGTGGTTCTCACATATAACCCTTTTGATGTTTTAGTTATGGAAGATGGCAACACGGACTTGGGAAATGTTCAAAACAGGGCTAGTAGGGCTGAATCTTCAAGGGCTAGAGAGTTTTCTCGGTTTTCACCGGACAATAATGAGGATGATGATGAGGTTGAAGAAGTGTATAATGAAACGGAGGGATTTATGGTGACGGGCATTCCCAAAACACATAAAGGGGCAAGCACTCCTCTGGGAAAGGTTTCAAATGGTTAGTGACGCATTTTGGATTTGTAGCAGTCTACTGAGGCCGTTTGAGCAAACAGAGTTTTGGCAAGTGGTCAAGAAGCTTAGGTTATGGTTGTGTGCTACCATGAATCATACCAGGCCGCCTGATGTCTACATATTATTATTTTTGTTGTTGGGTGTTTTTTCCTAGTCTGATGTGCTAGGTGGGTCTGCCTTTTGGCTTATTTTTTCTGTCTTGTTGGTGTCCTTGTTTTCACATACTTTTGGGCATGTCCCAAGTATGAACTAGTAAGGGTAACTCCTTACTACTTGTGCTTTCTTGCAATGTATCAATACAAATCACCGGGGTAACCCTTTACCCAAAAAAAAAGGTTTCACTCAAACCCAAGGGATTGAATATGAAGAAACTTTTTCGCCTGTTGCTATGATCAAATTGATCAGGATATTACTTGCCATAGCCGCGTATTATGACTACGAGATATGGCAAATGGATGTCAAAACCGCTTTCCTTAATGGAATCCTCGAAGAGGATGTCTATATGGTATAGCCTAAAGGTTTTATCGGTCCTAAATATCCTAATAGGGTTTGCAAACTGAATAAGTCCATTTATGAATTTAAACAGGCATCTCGGAGCTAGAATCTCCATTTTGATAAGAAAATCAAGGAATTTGGTTTTAGTAAAAATGAAGATGAGTCCTTTGTATATAGAAAGGCAAGTGGGAGGACTATATCATTTCTCATACTGTATGTGGATGATATACTGATCATAGGAAACGATATACCCGTGCTTAACGAATTAAGAAATGACTATCTACTTGTTTTGCTATGAAGGATTTAGGAGAAGCCTCTTACATACTGGGAATAAAGACTAAGTCAAAGTACATACACTGACAAGATAATAGCTCGGTTCAAAATGGAGAATTCCAAGAAAGGAAATGTTCCTATGACTAAAGGAACAGTGTTGAACAAATAACAAGTGCCTTTAATGGACCTTGAATATAAGCAAATGGAAAGGATTCCATACGCTTCAGCTATTGGGTCAATTATGTATGCTATGCTATGCACAAGACTTGATGTCTCGTATGCACTTAGCTTGACCAGCCATTACCAATAGACTCCAGGAATTGCTCATTGGACTGCTGTAAAGAACATGTTAAAATACCTTAGGAAAACTAAGGATGTGTTCTTGGTATACGGAGGAACGGATGAAGAGCTCACTGTAAGATGTTACACTGACGGGAGTTTTTAGTCTGATCGAGATGATTCTCGATCACAGTCCGGATTCGTATTTACTTTGAACGGAGGTGCCAGTTCATGGAAGAGTTCAAAACAGAGTGTTGTGGCTGATTCCACAACCGAATCTGAATATATAGCCGCCTCAGAAGCTACAAAGGAGGTTGTTTGGTAAAAGTCCTATGGATGATCGATTAAGGGAGAGGAGTGTAGATGCTTAGCTGATTTTCAGTCGAGTTCTCTTGATGAGGAGATGTTTTTGAAGCAAAAGTCCAAGGTGCATTGGTTGGCTACGGGGGATTCTAACACGGCTTTCTTTCATGCTTCTTTAAAAAACAGAATTCATAGGGGTCGCATTAATGTGATCATGGATATGGTGGGAAATAAGCATGAGGGTGATTGGATTCCTAATGCTTTTGTTAGTCACTATGAGGTGTTTTTGGGATGTAAGGGTAATGTTGACATGCATGTTCTTCTGGATTTATTTGACAGAAAATTGAACCCGTTAACAGCTAGTTTTATGGTCCGTCCGGTTGAGGATAAGGAGATTAGGGACACAATATTTTACCATGAATGATAACAAGGCTCCTAGTCCCGATGGCTTTACTGTTGCTTTCTTTAAGAAAGCTTGGTCTATTGTTGGTAAACAAGTTTGCCTTGTTGTTAATGATTTCTTTATTATTGGTAAATTGTTACAGGAGCTGAATCACATGATCATTGCTCTGGTTCCTAAAGTGTCTACCCCGGGGAAGATAAATGATTATAGACCTATTTCGTGCTGTAATGTTATTTAGAAGTGTATTAGTAAAATTGTGGTTGATCGTATAAAAAATGATTTGGATAAGATTGTTGATATCAATCATTCTACATTTATCTTGGGGAGGAGAATTTCGGATAACATATTGCTTACGCAGGAACTTATGCATAATTACCATCGGAATATTGGCCCACCTCGTAGTGCCTTTAAAATTGACATTCAGAAGGCTTATGGTACGGTTGACTGGGGTTTCCTTAAGACTATTCTGAATGGGTTCGGTTTTCATCCGACAATGATAAAGTGGGTTATGGTCTGTGTTTCGTCTCCATCTTATTCCATATGCATTAATGGTAATCTTCATGGTTATTTTCGTTGGAAACAAGGCCTTAGACAGGGTGACCCGCTTTCCCCCTATCTTTTTATGATGGTTATGGAGGTGCTAACTCTTTTATTTCAGCAGCATGCTAGTATGGATATCTCTTTCAAGTTCCATAACAGATGTGAGAAGCTGAAGATCATCAACTTGTGCTTTGTTGATGATCAGTTTATTTTTTCTAGGGGAGATGTTCCTTCTGCGAGATTTATCTTTAAGTCTCTTACTATGTTCTCCAGATTTTCAAGCTTAATTCCTAATCCTCAGAAGAGTACCGCGTTCTTTTGCAATGTCCCTGATCAGGTGAAGGTGAAGGTTGGTATTCTTTCTGTTATGGGCGTTGTTGATGATCAGTTTATTTTTTCTAGGGGAGATGTTCCTTCTGCGAGATTTATCTTTAAGTCTCTTACTATGTTCTCCAGATTTTCAGGCTTAATTCCTAATCCTCAGAAGAGTACCGCGTTCTTTTGCAATGTCCCTGATCAGGTGAAGGTTGGTATTCTTTCTGTTATGGGCATGGTGGAGGGTTCTCTTCCGGTTCGTTACCTTGGTGTGCTGTTGATTTCGTCATGGCTTCTTGCTAAAGATTGTACTATTCTTATCGAGGGCCTTAATAACAAAATTGCTAACTGGAAAAATAGATTTTTCTCTTTTGCGGGTAGAGTGCAACTCATTATTTCTGTTTTGTCCTCGCTCCATATTTTTTGGGCTTCGGTTTTTATTCTCCTGTCCAGTACCATTTCCTTGATTGAGAAGAAAAGCGTGATTTCTTGTGATGTCAAGGTGTTTTCAAGAAAGGGATGGCTAAAGTTTTTTGGAAGCATATGTGTGTTCCTAAGGCGGAAGGGGGTCTTGGTATTATGAGGATCAATGATATTGATGTGTTACAAACAAATCTTGTTTTCCCGTGTAATTTGTATAGTTGTTGAGTCGGGTTTGAGTCATTTTTTATTTAGTTTTTATCTATTTTATAGTTTTTGAGTCTTAATGTGTTATTGAGTCATTTTTATACAATTTAGTGTGAGTTTAAGTCTTTTATTTTTAATTGTGTTTATTTGATTAACTGTGCTCGAAATGGTTAAATATATTTATTTGTAGGTTCCTATAAGAGTTCAGGGGATGATATAACATTATATCAAAGACGGAGGACCAACGTTGTATTAATGAGAGTCAAGGGACTGAAGTGAAAATTATGAAAAATAAACTTATGGATCATGTAATCTGACGTGGGTTTGTGAACTAAGCAAAATAATTAAATAAAAGAAAAAGGACTCAAAAGATATGTTGTACCAGATTCGATGGCGGCAAAGAAAATAAAAGATATGGGCTGCGAATTGTGAGGACAAATCAAATGGGTTTCGTAAGCAACAAGTTTCATATTTTTAGATGAGGGAGTCTAACAATAATTAGAGGCCAACGTGCGTAAGGGGCTTAAAAAACCCTACGGACGGCAGATTATAAAAGGGGTTCGACCATATTTTAATGAGAGGAACGGCAGAAGCTTGAGGGACGATAATTGAGCAGAGAAGGAGTCTAGGAATAATAGGAAATCACCCGCTTCAATCATTCATCTATTAGTTACTCATTTGGGTTTTTCTAATTCTTGCTTTCTTGTATTTAAATTAACCTACAACTATGTTTCTTATTCCAGATTCAATTTTTATTGTGTTTTTGAGCATAACTATGATTGTAGGCCAGATGTTTAGTATCACCTAGACCATTATGATGAAAGATTAATGTTTACAACTTTGTTTTGCCTATGATAATTTGTTTGATGTTAATGATTCTTTAAACTCCATTATTATCAGAATTTTATGCATTTGACCACTTGACTTAGGGTTGGAATTAATTTACTAAACTGCTCAATCTGCGAATGTCTTTCGGTTTGGGTTGGGTAAATAATTGCACGACTGTGTGTTTCTAATTGGTTTGAGTATCTGTCTGGATTATGTTGGGCTATATATTAGAGGCATGAACATTAGATGTGGGCTAGCTTGTTAATGGGCTTAGTGATTACGATGTGGGCTTAAAGAGATTACGACATGGGCTTACTTGGGCCGGCTCCTAATGGGTTTATGATTAGATTTTAGGGCTTTGTAATTGGTAGTATATAAACCCTTGTGTTTATGATTAAACTAGCTTTTGGAGATTACGATTTCTCTCTCTCTATTTGTATTCACGAACGGTTTTCACTAGCTCAAAGAAAGTATTTGTGTTTCATTCAAGATTTGATCTTTGTTAAATCTATTTCTTCTACTTTCTTCTTGAATCAATCACTTACGAGGATTCCGCACTCGTTTGTGATATCAATATCGTGTTTGGTAGATTTTCTGGACCAACAATTGGTATCAGAGCCAAGAATCACAGATTCGAGGTTCTCACGGTATTGGATTCGAGGTTTTCTGGAAAAAGGTTCGAGTTTTTTGAAGATTTGCAAGTGTTCTTCGGGTTTACGATCGGTTTGCAGCTGGGTTTGTGTGATTACAATTATCTTTTGGGTTTGCTTGAAGGTTTACGACTGGTTTGTTTGAAGATCTGCATCGGAAACGTGATTACGAGTTGAAGCTTCGATTTTTACGAGTTTACGACCCCAAAGTTGGAGTTTACGATTGTACTTGATCGAAATCAGGTGTTTACGACTTTTCTCTACCGGAAACGCGTATCGTAATCGGTGTTTACGACTGGCCTCAATCGGATTCGGTGTTTACGATCTGCCTCTTATCGGGAACGGTGTTTACGACTCAAGTGTTTACGATCCAGTGTTACCTCTTATCGTAATTAGGAGTTTACGATTCAGTTCAATCGTAATCAAGGGTTTACGATCGGAATCTCTCTTTTTGGACATTTGGACTTTAGATTTAAGTTTCCTAAGCTTACGTTATGGATTTCGAACCAAACATGTATCAGAAGTTGGATTTTGAGATTGGATCCATCACACGTCCACCAAGACTCACATCGGCGGATAACTTTCTGGAGTGGAAATATAGGTTTGAAAACCACTTGAAGAGTGTTGATCTAAGACTATGGAGAGCAGTAATTCATGGGCCATACACGCCTACACACTCAGAAGGAGTTAATGCGGGGAAAGCTAAAAAGGAAGACGGGTATGATGATGATGATTGGGAAAGATGTAACAAAGCTGAGAGGGCATTTGCTATTATGACTATGACACTGACACCAGATATTGCACAAGGATTTAAGCACTGCAAGACTGCAAAACAACTCTGGAATGCTTTGGTAGTAGCATATGAAGGAAATCCAGACATAAAGGCATGCCGTAAGCAAATGCTGAAGCAGAAATTCAATCTCTTCAACCACATTCAAGGAGAATCCTTTGAAGCACAGGTGCAAAGGTTCGTGTCTCTGATGGCCGAAATGTCAAGCTACAATGTTGAACCAGATCAGGAAGATAAGAATCTGAAACTGCTGAATAGCTTGCCCAAATCCTGGAATACCAACATCTCCATCATTAAGGACAACAACAAGCTGAGTGAGCTATCTCTTGATGAGATTATCAACAAACTGAAGTCAAAACTTATTGATGACAAGCAGAGAGAATTGAACCATATAAGCTCTCTTAGTTTGGCGGGAAAATTGAACCAAGCACTGTTGTCAGAGAAGTGGATTCTAAGCAAGATGGAAAGTCAACTGGGAGTGGACCGAGCTCTGTCACAAAGTCAACTGCTTTTGTGGGACAACCTCAATCAAGTGCAAGTGGAGGTGTCAACCCTGATGCTACAAATGATCCCAACTTTTCCCTCGGAATGGGATTTATGAACAACTATCATGCTCTTATGGCAAGAACTTTAGTGCCTACCGAGATGCTGTCGGGGGAGCTAAACCAGATAAATCCTGAAGATGTAGAGATGTTAGATGTTTCTTGGCAGATGGCAATGGCTGTTTTCAGAGCAAAGAAGTTCATGGCAAAGACCGGGATAAATGTGTGGAAGGATCAAGATAAGATTAGGATGGGGATCGATAAGAGCAAGCTGAGATGCTACAACTGTGACGAGTACGTGCATTTCGCAAGAGAGTGCACCAAGCCGAGGAGAGAAAGAACAGAAGAAAGGAAAGCAGGTGATAGCAAAGGAAAGGCAGAGTCAAGTGCTTTGGTTGTGCAGGAAGGAGGTGGATATGACTGGACTCCTCAGATAAAAGAGTTTAGCCTGTCACATGCAATGATTGCTGCTATGGAAAGGGATGATGCAGGAAGAGCATGCATTTGTTGTAACTGATGAGAAACCTGAAGAGATTCTGGTGGAAGACAAGGAAGCCTTTGCTGCTGAGGTTGATAACATCAAGGTATGTCCTAACCCCACTTGTGCTCGTTTAATTCCTGGACTTAGGCAAATTTGTAAAAACTATGAGATAGAACTGTTTGAGATAAAATGCGAAAGGAGTTCGTTCAGGGGTAGATGGCAAAAGAATGAGGAGAAGGTAAAAGCTCAGAAACTAGACATTGTGAAATATCAAAAAACTTGCTACTGAGAAAACTCTACTGTATGACAATGCTAAGTTAGAAATAGCTGAACTGAGTAAGCAGATAGATGAACTTAAGCATAAGAACAATGAGTTGCAAGTAAAACTTGATGTGAATCATATGAGAAGCAAAAGAATGCTAGAGGATAGTAAGTCTTTGAACACCTGCATAACTGATGTTAGAATGGGTAAGGACAAAGGTGGTATAGGAATTAGCTTCTCATACAAAAACAAGAACAATGTTCCTCAAGATAAAACTAGAGATATAATAGGAATAATCTTTGAGGAGGATCAGGTAGATAGATCTGAAACAGGAACACATGAGATAGGACCTCCCTTAGATAGTGTTTTGGTAGGAGTGACACCTATGACTGATCAAAAATTTAAAAATGAGAAACACATGATCTATGGGTTGGGTAATCAGGATAAAATTGTGACACACACTTGTGAACCAAGCACTTCCCAGGAGTCATTAAACAATAGTGTTGAACCTGCTAATGGCTTTGTTTCATGTGCAGATGAAGTAGGTATTGAAGATGTATCTGGGGAGGATGCTGAATGTTTAAAACTCAATGAATGTCATATGTCTAGTAGTTTGATGTCTGATTTACCTAAGGACGATGTTCTGGCATCTGTGTCAGAACTTAATACGTCCAAGTCAAAACGATTAGTTGTATCTTTGCTTTCAAAACATGTTTCTGATTCCAATGAAAAAGTTAATGGTTTTAAAATTCGTGTATCTAACACTAAAATTGGTCGTGAGACTAAGCCCAAAGATTTTGTTGCTTATCCCCAGGTTGTGTCAACTTTCAATAGAACAAACAAGTCTAAATCAGAACAATTTTGTTTAATCACACAATCGGAAAAAGCTACAAAACATGTTATACACAAATGGGATGATAAGCCAGAATGGAAGTCGTCTTACCCAAGACACTCATACCTCTGTAGTCATGTCAATGGGCCTAGACTCATGAATTGCTTTCAATGTGGAAAACCAGGACACTTTGTTGCTAATTGTGTGAATAGACCATTTCAACCATACTATCCGCAAAACCCACGGACTAGTATGTTGGAGAAAATGATGACAGGAGAAAAGCAAAAGCAAAAGCAACAAGCTTTGTTTCAGGGGAAGCAGTGTTTTGAACCAATGAAGACTCAACAGTCTAAGGTTTCAAACACAAAGGCACCGGTGACAAAGCCTGTTGTTGATAAATGGAATGTGGCCAAAACTCCAAAACCAACTAATGTATCTAAAGGAGTTTACAAAAGAAATGATAAGATAAAACCAGAATTTGTTGAGAAACAAGTGGCTAAAGTCAAAAGAGTTAATAAACCTAATGGCAAAGCAAAGGTTGAGCAACAGGTTTTAAAACAAAAAGATGTCACTCAAACAAAACAACTTGTTTACACAAAACTGAAACTTGAGTGGACACCTGTTGAAAAGCCAGCTGGTAAAAAGGCCACATCTCCACAAAAGAAACCTGTGGCAGTCAAGAATTCACCAAATGTGTTGAAACCACAGAAAACCACCACCTGGAAACCAAAAGTCAACATTCAAAATGTGAATATACCTGAATCAAAGCCAGAAATGACCCTCCGATTAGTTAATTACATTGATTCTAAAGGTGTGCCCAGATCTGTCATGGCCTGGGTACCTGAATCTCACTGATTTCTGATTCTTGTAGGGACAACCAAGAAGATCTATCAACAATCTCTGGTACGTTGATAGCGGTTGCTCCCGACATATGACCGGAGACTTATCCCTTTTGGAAGATGTGGAAGACTTCAATGGCGGAGGAGTATCATTTGCAGGTGGTGTAGGTGGAAGAATAAGCAAGAAAAGTGTAGTGAGAAGTGGAAGTTTGACATTCTCTGCTGTGCACTATGTGGAGGAATTATCTCACAGTTTGCTCAGTGTATCACAAATTTGTGATAGGGAATATTCAGTCTTGTTCAACCGCAAGGAATGCATCATACTCAAGCCAGGTGTCAAAATTCCAGAGGAGTGCATCTTGATGCGTACTCCGAGAAGAGCAAATTCTTATCAGCTTAATATGGGTCAACCTCCAACCTCAGAAGTAGCCTGTCTTATATAAAAAAAATGAGAACTTAGCTCTATTATGGCATAGGCGTCTGGGGCATGCTAACATGAAGAATTTGATCAAGCTTGCAAAGGGAGAACATGTCAGAAAACTGCCTATCAAAGATTTCTCTACTGTAGAAAAACGTGTGGCTTGTGCGAAGGGGAAGCAACACAAGTTGCCGCACCATCCGAAGATAGCAAATTCAGTGTCATCCGTATTACAACTTCTTCACATGGATTTATTTGGGCCAATGCAAGTACAAAGCATCAGCAAATTCTCTTACTGTCTCGTGATTGTGGATGACTACTCACGATTCACTTGTGTTTTCTTTCTATCAAGCAAGCATGAAACTCCGATCTTAGTGAAACAGTTTGTCACGCTTATAGAGAATCAACTGAACAAGAAGGTCAAGCCTATTAGAACGGACAACGGAACATAATTTAAAAATGCTGAGTTAAATATGTTCTGTGGAGAGAAGGGGATAGAGAGACAGTTCAGTGCACCCTACACACCCCAACAGAATGGAGTCGCTGAGAGAAGAAACAGGACACTCATTGAAGCAGCAAGAACAATGATGTGTGAAGCTAAATTGTCAATCTTCTTCTGGGCTGAAGCGGTCAACACGGCTTGTTACGTACAGAATCGTGTACTCTTAAACAAGCATCATAAGAAGACTCCGTATGAGATTGTTTATGGAGAGAATCCAACGGTGGGATATTTCAAGACATTCTGGTGTCCATGCACGGTTCTGATTCAGTCCGATGTGGGGAAATTCGAAGCTAAGGCTGATGAGTGTTATTTTGTGGGTTATTCGGCAAATATTGCTTATCGTGTCTTCAACAAAACCACCAAAGTAATCATTGAGGCATATAACGTAGACTGGCTTGAAGACAATCCTACAGATGCAGGGATTGGACCAGATTGGATTTTTGATTATGGGTCACTATTTGAAGGGTTCAATTTTTCAAATGTTTTCCATCATTTAGGTGAAGAAGAAGACATTGTTGCTCAATCATCTGAATCAAGACCTTATGTTGAACAAGTTAGTGAGAAAGCACCAGATTCAGTTCCCACAAATATCAATGCAGATACTCCGGAATCTTCGGGAACTCATGATGTTTCAGAAATTTCTCAAAACCAAGGTATGAATGATAATTTTGTTAATTCTAACTTGCCTGTTTCTGTTCCTGTTCCAGATGTTCATGTATCAAGGATCAACAAAGACCATCCGATTAGCAATATACTTGGGCCAGTTTCAGCAGGTGTTACCACTAGAAGCCGCACGGGAGACATTAATTTCTGCATGTATTCGTGCTTCATATCCCAGATTGAGCCTCCTAATGTGATGGTTGCTCTCAGAGATCCAAGTTGGATAGAGGCCATGCACAGTGAATTAAATTAGTTTTCAAAGCTGGGAGTGTGGCGTCTAAAGGAAAGGCCAGAGAACAAGAAGGTTATACCCACACGTTTGTTATATAAGAAGAAGAAGGATGACACGGGTATAATTGTCAGAAACAAGGCAAGGTTGATTGTTCAGGGCCATAGAAAAATACATGGAATTAACTATGATGAGGTGTATGCACTCGTGGCTAGATTGGAGGCTATTCGGATATTCCTTGCAGTTGCATCATATCAAAACTTCACAGTGCACCAGATGGACGTCAAGACGGCATTTTTATATGCAGAAATGAATGAGGAAGTTTATGTGATTCAACCACCGGGGTTTGTAGATGAGGAGCATCCAGATCATGTGTATCTTCTGGATAAAGCGTTGTATGGACTACATCAAGCTCCGCGCACGTGGTATGAGACACTATCAACTCATCTGGTGGAGAATGGATACACAAGAGGAGTGGTAGATCAGACGCTGTTTAGAAAGAGGGTGAAGGATGATATCATCATGGTGCAGGTTTATGTAGATGACATCATCTACGGGTCAACGAACGAAGAGTTATGCACCGAGTTTGAAGAAATAATGAGAAAGAATTTTGAAATGAGTGATCAAGGAGAGATGAGTTTCTTCCTAGCCTTGCAAGTGAAACAGGATGAATCTGGGATTCTCATTCACCAAGCAAAATATGTGAATGAGATTCTAGAAAAATTCAAAATGCAAGATTCCAAGCCAATCTCAACTCCCATGGCATCCCGACCTCGTCTGACAACAGATGCAGATGGGGAGTCAGTGAGTGAATTCATGTATCGCTCGATGATTGGATCACTTATGTACTTGACAGCAAGCAGGCCAGATATTATGCACGCAGTGTGTCTGTGTGCCCGCTATCAGGCTAATCCTAAACTTTCATATTTAATTGCTGTTAAACGTATATTTAGGTATCTGAAGGGCATGCCTAGGCTTGGACTTTGGTACCCAAAGAACACTGATTTCCAATTGTTTGCATTTACTGACAGTGATTATGGAGGTAGTGATCTTGATAGGAAATCAACAACTGGTGGATGGCAGAGCAAAAAGCAGCATACCGTTTCAAAGTCAACTGCAGAAGCTGAATATGTGGCAGCATCCGCTGGATGCTCACAGGTAGTATGGATACAAAATCAGCTCACTGATTACGGTATGGAATTTGTTAACACTCCTATCTTTTGTGATAATGCTGCTGCTCTAGAAATTGTGAAAAACCCTGTTCATCACTCAAAAACAAAGCACATAGACATCAAGGTACATTTTATTCGTGATTGTTATGATCAGGAGTTAATTCAGCTCCAAAAGGTGAGCACAGAACAAAATGTGTCTGATATTTTCACAAAACCCCTCCCTCGTCCCAATTTTGAAATGTGTGTCGAAGGCCTCAAGATGATTGCCTTCGAGGAATGATCTGATCAACATTGCTTGTAAATTTAAAAAAAAAATTGTGTTTATATTTCAAAAGCCTCATAAAAACAGGGGAAGAAGTATCAGTGTTTCAGAAAATCTGAAAAATATATGTTTGAGGTTTTTATGATGTCTTTTGTTTGCCTTGAGTTGGTAGGAAGTGATATAAATTTCCAAGACAATCGGAGACTGACACGTGTAAGGCAGAAGTGAAAGACGACTCAAAGATGATGTTTCAATAAGCTAAATCAAAAACTATGATCATCCATGTAAGTGCAGTAAACTTAACTTCTATATATGTTTAGTTTTCCATCCTGGTTTACATAGTTTAAAAGACTGAGTCCCAGCAAAAACGGGTTGAGAGTGGTATTCACCTAGTATTCACTCTCTCACACGCCATGTTTCTGTTGTTATGACAACACCACAGAAAAATGAAAAGAAAAAGAAAAAGGAAAAGAAAAAGGAAAATAAAAAAATGATGATAAAAATAAATAAATTATTGTGTTTGGTCTTCTCTGCGTGCTTATGCGGCCGACCTAATCACCAACTGATAATTAAGAATAAGTGGTAGTCATAGCGGTGTTGCATGGTTCCTCAAGTTGGGGGTTTGTGAATCCTCAATAAACTCTGAGGTTGGGTAGGTTTTGCTATGAACAATTGGGTGTGGGGACTCTTAAACATGACGGTAATTATGTACCATATTTAAGCACTTCAATTTTTTTTTTATCTGGATGTGAGTTTATGTGATTTCAAAAATTTTGAGCAATCGTCTAGAGCGTCAAGTAACGGAAGCTGAAAAGGGTTTCTCAGTCAAAGATTTGTCTGGTTTGATCCATGAATTTGCGTCAGCTTCGAGGCAAGTGAATTTTTTAATTTCTGTATTTAAGTTATAATTGTTCTATGGTTTATATTATTTTTTTTAAATCTTTTTAAGTCTTTAAAATGTTTAAGATTTAATCTTTTTTATTTTATGATCAAGATCAGATACTCGGGGTTTAAGTCTGAGGGGAAGCTTCGTAAATTCTCAAATTCTATAAAGTTTAACAATTTTTGGGAGAATTATCCTTTTTAAGAGGTTTGGGAGTAGTTTTATAGTTTTCAAAACTTGAGGGACCAAAGTGAATTTTTTTTAACAAAACCCTCATTTCCTCTCCATTCTCCATTTACGATCCACACTTTCTCTCTCTCTCTCTCTCTCGTTTACGACTCCGACCACAAAAACCCTCTCCGCCGCTGTCCTCACCGGATTTCTGATCCAAGCCACTTCTGGCCATTGTTTGTAAAAATTGATCACACCATCACACTCGCAATCGTTTTCCAACCAAGAAACCCTCGTCAATCGTCTGTTTCCACAAGGTTTCATCGATCTTTTGACAGATTTTGAGATTCAAACCCTAACTCGTGTTGTTTTCTGTGTTCGAAGTCGATTTATTGCAATTTGAAGTCGGATTTGTGTTAGAAACGTATAAAAGGTAGTGATAAACCTTCATTGTACAGTCTTGATGAGTGTTGATGTGTTTACGAGATATTGCAGATTCAAAAATGGCGGATATGGGTGTTTACGATTATCGTAATGTTGAAGATGACCGTTGGTGTTTCCGATATGCGTTTACGATCAATGATTACGACAAATCTCATTTACGATCGGGCTTAGGACTTAAATCAGTGTTTACGATTGGGCTTGACCATTTACGATTGAACCAAAATTAACCCGATCGTGAACCAACTTCTGGATCGTAAACCCGATATTTAGATCGTAATCCCGAACAGTGCATCGTAAACCACTTTAATTATAAATCAAGATCATAAACACCTAATTTGTTTAGAATCACATCAAACTTAATCGTTTTTTAAATTAATGGTGTTTGAGACCGTGTGATTCAAAATCAAATATTTTTAAAGGGTACAGTTTGAGATTTTCTGAACTTAGAAAATTAAATTTGATATTCAATTGAATTTCAAGAAAGTCTTAATAAACATAATTGCTTTTTGATACGGTCAAGCCTGATGCATTTATCTCGTTTTCTCAGATGGCAGACGAAATGCTTGATGAAGAAATCCATTTTGAGGAGACCACTACATCCCTGCATATCTTGATGACCCACCAGAGAGGCACATGCAACTATTCTACTCTTTGGTGGCGGGGCTGAACATCTGCAAGATAAACCATGCTCTTAGAACGAGCGTACTAATTGATGAGCAGCTGGTAAGAGAATTCTGGGGTACGGCAAGAGCTAGTGAAGATAAGACAAGGATCACTGCGACAATTCAGAACCGACCAATTGTGATTCTTGAAGAAGACATCCGAAAGGGGTTAAACATTAATGACAGTGCTAAAGATCCAATTGAGTACCCAAAGACTGTTGTGTTACAGGGTGCTGAATCCTTGGGATATGAAGGAAAGTTCCCTCCTATATTTAAGAAGCTGCTGCCGCACTACTGGAGGTGTCTGGCTCATTACCTACAGAAGTCCTTCTTAGGGAAAAGGACAAGCTTTGATCAGCTAAACAAGCTACATGGGACTGCATTCGTTGCTCTGGCCTTAGACTGGAAATTCAACTTTTCTAAGATGATGTTGTTGGACTGGATAGGCAATGCTGACCTAAGTGCCAGAGAACAGTTCCTTATGACACCAAGATTCGTGCAGATGGTGGTGATGAAGAAGTATCCGATGATCGAAGAAAGGATAGAGAAGTTAGATATCAAGTTCATGGATAATGGAGTGTTCGGGTTGCAAACCCAAGACAAAAAAGGTAAGAGCAGCTTTCAGGGAAGGATTGAATGGACCAAAAGAGGTGCCTTTCCTGAAGTTGCAAGAGAACAAGTTGAAGAAGGATCTGATGATGAACCAGAGGTGCACCCAGTCAATACATCTCTGGCAGAAGTTCATGATGTGGCTGCCAATGTTCAAAGGGAACCTGAAAATGTGCCGTCTGATGAAGACACCATAATGGATGATATCTTCCTTGAGAATGAAACATTTGAAGATGACATCTATCGGGATTTGGGGCCCATCAATCTCAAGAGAGGAAGGGATGACCTGATCACATCTTCAGGCAGTGATGAAACTCCTCCAGAGCTGACTCTGAACGAAGAGGATGTGACTGAAGAACCCAACCCAATTCGTGAACCTTATCCTAAGAAAAAGGCTGACCCAAGAACCTTGAGGTTCAAATTCTTAAAGACCAGCTCGAGCCTAATGGTGTTTGATCGTACAGAGGGAAATGAACAGACTGATAACACAACTGAATCGGCAATCGGTCAAAGCTCATCTCAAGCCGATGTTCAAGCTAATGTTGAAGAACGAGCTCCTATGCAGACTGAGAGTCATATCCTCCATGTACATAGCCCAGTGCATGAGGAAAGGCAATTTCTAGAGGCTGAAAGCTCCTTTGTTGTGCCCAGCCCAGTGAAAGTGAGTGTCTCTTCAGTACCTAGTCAACCTACTGTGGTTCCAAGCTTCAGGCCTTTTCGGGCAAATGAACAAGCTGCTGAGCTCCCTATTGAGATGAGGTTAAGTGCAGACCCTCACATTAACTTTCTGATGTCTCAGAACAGAATTAGAGAGACTGAGATAAAAGCACTCCAGGCTGAGAACAGAAAATTAAAAGACAAGGAGGTGGCTGACAAGAATAGGTTTAAGTATTTGTATGAGACCTTGATGGAGTTGAAAAAAAAGTATAATGAGTTGAAAGGTGCTGTGGTGTCAAGTGCTTCAGGTGACACCGGTCAAAGCTCCTCTCAGGCTGTGCAACGTACAGAGACTATGAATGAAGATGAAGGAGATGACACTATTGAGATGTCAGACTATGCTCGAAGTGGAAGAGTCATCTCTAAAGCGCCAGAAGGTCACGACAACTGGTTAAATGAGTTCTTTCAAGGACCAGCCCCCATTCAATACACCATCGATGTTGGTGAAAGCTCAATCGACAAAAGGGGGAGTCGTGAAGCAATTCTGTGCTGGCACTATGACTCCGAGAAGAAGCTGTTTGCTGTAATCCGTGATGGCTACAGTCCAGTGGAATATTACAGAACTCGAACCCAATTTCACTCCTGGACTGAGCCTGAGATTAGAAGCCTGTTGAGAGCTCCATACATAAACAGATGGAGCAACACTGAAGGAGATCTAGTTCGGAACAACCTGATGAGCCACTTGGCAGAAAATTTTGTGAACTTCGATCTGAAGCAGGTAAAATGGGTTGAAACTGGAACTGACCCAGTAACTGGTGATCCAATAGGTGAAGCGAGGCGACCACCCACCAAACGCACAAGAGTAATAAACTTGTTGGATGAAATTGAAGATGGTACCTTAGTCAAAAACTTTGACTGTTGGTTTTATGATCCAACGACGCATGAAGCGGTGGTGCTTTGCAAGAAGATGAGACAGTTTCGCTTTTACGATCCGGTTGACCTGCTTAGGTTTGGTGAAAAAGATATCAAGCTCCTCGCCTCCCAACCAATTCTCGGTGATGAGAATGACCTTGAGAATGCTATACAGGTGGGGATCTTCCATGGAACAGCAAACCGGATTGTAGCAAATGAGTGGTGGTCAAGCAAAGTGTAGAATACGTTCAGATTTGATTTGCTGCTGCCGTAGACGGTCTAATGGTTCATGCCTAGGGGAAGATAGTTGGGCTATATATTAGAGGCATGAACATTAGATGTAGGCTAGCTTGTTAATGGGCTTAGTGATTACGATGTGGGCTTAAAGAGATTACGACATGGGCTTACTTGGGCCGGCTCCTAATGGGTTTATGATTAGATTTTAGGGCTTTGTAATGGGTAGTATATAAACCCTTGTGTTTATGATTAAACTAGCTTTTGGAGATTACGATTTCTCTCTCTCTATTTGTATTCACGATCGGTTTTCACTAGCTCAAAGAAAGTATTTGTGTTTCATTCAAGATTTGATCTTTGTTAAATCTATTTCTTCTACTTTCTTCTTGAATCAATCACTTACGAGGATTCCGCACTCGTTTGTGATATCAATATCGTGTTTGGTAGATTTTCTGGACCAACAGATTATCATAGTTTAGTACTTTTGTGAATTTATTGAATTTTGTGTGCTGCTCTAGTTAGACAAGCTGAGAGGTGATAGCTAGGTCGGGTAGTCGGGTTAGTTAGTAGATTAGGATCACATTGCCTCGGGAGAGGGATGCCCTGGGAAATTAGTTAGCTTGCTATTCTGTGTCAATTGTGCTAATTAGTGGTAGTTCCTGCTAGCCTAGGGTGTTTTAGATTGTTTCGAGGGTGGTTAGGTCTAGTTGAGGTAGGATGTACCCACAAGGTGAACTCCTGTTCGAACGTTAGATTCATTAGCTAAGAAGGACTTAAAATGTGAATTAGTCTCCATCAGAATTATCATAGCTAGACCAAGTTGTAGGTATTAATTGGGATTCTAGGTCTAGGTCGTGCTTTCTTCTCACTAATTGTTTCCTAAGTTTTCCTCCTTCTGGTCATTAGTTTTCGAGTTAGTAATTTAGTTATTTAAAATCCTAAAAACCAAAATTTCCAATCTCTTAAGTCCTAGGCTAGAGTCTAGCTACATAGTGTCCTTAGGTTCGATATCCGGTCCTCCGAAAGCTATTCCGCAATCCGACAGGTACACTTGCCTTTAGGGTTCAGTTAGGTTTAGGAAATTCGGTAAAATTAGGTGTGTCTAGGTCTAGTTAGGTCTAGGTTTTAATTAGTATTTTAGCGCTTCCGAACACATCAAGGTTTTGGCGCAGTTGCTGGGGATCGAACCCGGGTCACCCGCGTGGCAAGCCGGAATACTTACCACTATAGACAAGTTTTTATTCCCTATAGACTTTGTGGTTGTGGATAGTGACTATGATGTGAGGTGCCCGTTGATTTTAGGTAGACCTTTCCATAGGACTGTCTAGGCGTTAGTTGATGTATTTGCGGGTACCATCACCTTGAGAGTTGAGAATGAGTCGGTTGAGTTTAGAGTTGGTTGATCAAGTGACAAGAACAACAAATCCGTATACTTTCTAGGATCTATCATGTCTATAGTGGATAGTTGTGTTAGTTATGTCACGGGTGAGGATTTAGTAGTTGTAAATAGGTTAGAGGGTGAGCTGGTGGTTGAGGATAAGTGTGGGGAAGAGCCCGAGGGGTTCTTAGACTTAAGTAATAAGAATGACATTTTTGACCCATTAGTAGACCCCAGAGGTGAGTTAGTGGTTGAGAGTGGTTGTAGGAAAGCCACACTTGGCGATGTAGGTGAATTTGAGGATAGGATAGTGCTTAGACCAAGTGTGGGGAAGTTGGTGGTGGTTGTGAGTAAGAACGACCCGGAATCAAGCTTTGTAGGTGTTGGTACCAGATTTCAGGAGATCTTGAGCAGCTCGAATCAGCTCGCAAGCACTTCGCTGTAAGGATCCTTAATTATATTTCTTCGCTAACGATTGCTTTTCCCCTTTTGTTTGTTATTCGCAAGTTAATTCCAACATGATTCACGTGTCCTAAAGACCCGGTCAACTAACAATAAACGTGGACCAGATGGACCTTAACGGCTAGTGGGAAGACGTGGAGTTAGTTGCTAGTTTTTAGGAAGATTAGTTGCGATGTAATCTTTATATATTGAGCTCTAGGCTTACACACTACACACGATACTTGCTATCAGAATTCTCTGTAACACATAGAACTCGAGCTCACTTTATTTGTACTGGAACACTTTCTGTTTATATAAAAGTTTCAGGCAGCAGGCACTTTAAGCCGGCTCCCGAGGTTTTTTGCTTGGCTCCTTGAGGATACTCAAGGATTCCTGGATTTTTCCCTCGTTACATCCTCGTGTCAATCTCCAAATTTACATTTTCACCTCTATTTCCATCAAACACTCTACCTCACTTACAAAGTTTGATCAACTAATTGCTTAGGCAGTTTTTGACCAAAACAATTTGGCGCCCACCGTGGGGCGAACGGTGTTTGATATTCTTCCCATAACCGATTCTTGAAAATGTCAAGCCAACCGAAGAGTAATTCGACTTCTATTTCATCCACTAAACCAGTTGTTAGCACCGGTCTTCCCCCAATGCCGAAGAAAACGGTTAAAGCCGATGCTAAGAGAATGGAATATCCCACATTTACCGGGTCACAAGGTATGTCTACTGACCCTGCTATTTCTAATAATGATTTGTATGTTTTGATCAGGCAAATGAAGACTCACGTGGATGAGCAAGCCAAAACCAACGAGAAAATGATGAAGGAGATCACGGAATTAAAGAAATCAAAGAGACCAGTGGAGGAAATCAGTCCCTTAATGCCCAAAGCATTCGTCTTTGACTCTACTAAAATATCGGAGCAGCCAAAACAGAATCCAAGGTCCTCTGCTGCCTCAAAGTCTGGTCTTGTGACGGGTTCCGCTTCGGGTTTTTCAGGCTCTTAGCATCAAAACACTTCCGGAGTGATAGATGTGGAATATTCCGGATTCTACTCCAAGGATCCCTCAAAATCCTACTTCAGAGACTTCGAAAGCTAGCAGCCACCCAGATCTCAGTCTCAGCAGTTCGCAATGCATAACTCTCAAGATCCTTGGAGTCAACAGCCAGGAGCACACATTACTCACGCAGGCCAAGGATCTTCGACCTAGACGTTTCCAGATTTTTCAAGCCGCTACCGAGCCGCTCGGGATCCCCAAGGATCCTTATTTTCTAATCCCTCTATCTCTGCAGTTGTATTTCCAAATCCGTCTCAGGAGATACACGAAGGAGGCTTCATCCCTATGCAAGTGGAGACCACAACTGAGCCGACTATCCTCAGAAACACTGGATATGGACCTCGGATCCATCCTCAAAACCTCCGGACTGGTAACAACTTTGACAGTTCATATGCTAACCATAACCATGAAGCTATGCAGCATGCAAGTATCGACCCGACTACAACCAGGGAACTCCAAAAACTGAAATACATGATCTCAAGTGTCCCTGGTGTTATCCGTCCAATTCCTGAAATGCATGTAGGCAGCCACAGAGTTTCCAGATTTGCATGGCCCATTTGTGACGTGGAAATCCCAAAAAGATTCCAGACTCCTAACATGAAACTCTACGATGGAACCACGGATCCTGAAGAGCAGTGGCGCAGTACAGGGAGTGGATGGAAATCAACCATATTCCAGTCAACATCAAGGAAGCTTGCCTTTGCAAAGGATTCAGCTCAACCCTAACAGGACCAGCGTTAAAATGGCTGCTCAGTATCCCCCCTAATACTATCACTTCATTTCCACATTTAGTTAACATGTTTAATAATCAGTTTTTTTGCAGCAGAAGCTTTGAGAAGCTCACAGGTGACCTATACAGAATAGTCCAGAAGCCTGACGAATCCTAAGGGATTATGTGGCCAGATTTGGTCGAGAATCTCTAGATATCCCTAACTTAGATATGGCAGCTTCCGTAGAGGCTTTCAAGATGGGACTTAGAAGAGACTCTCACTTTTATGATGACCTTGTTATGACCCCATGTAGGAATCTAGACGAAGTCAGAACAAGAGCATTGAGATTCATCAAACTAGAAGATGATAAGAAAATTCAAAAAAGAAATGAAGTGCCAAGATCTGAATCCTCGAGCAAAAGAACGGAATCTCCTGGAAAACAACATCGGTCTAAACCATAATCGAAATGATAACCAAAGAATCAATGCTATTGAAGATGAAGAAGACGAAGAAGATTTCCCAAAGGTATCTGATTATTGTTTTTCGGTTGACGTAAGTGGCTTGTTATGTGCCTTGTAGGATCTAGGTGATCAAGTCAGATGGCCAAGGAAGTCTGAGAAGCAAGGATCCTGGAAAGATAAGTCTAAATGGTGTGCCTACCACGAAGACTTTGGGCACTTAACGTATGACTGCATAGCTCTTCGCAAAGATATCAGTTACCTGCGCAGCAAGGGGCACCTCAAAGAGCTATTTGGCAGAAAGAAAAGCAAGACTCAAGATGATGCTGAGCTGCCCAAAAGAGCGCCATCACCACCAGCAGATGCCAAAGTGATAAACTTCATATCGGGAGGATCTGACATATGTGGAGCCTCTTTCTCATCAGCAAAGAGACATGCTAGAGAGGCCAAGATGGATCAAGGCAGTCGGCCAAAGAAGAACGCGATATTGACTGAAGACAAAGTCATCTCTTTCGATGAAACTGATAAGCTGGACATCCAGGATCCTCATCACGACAGCCTGGTAATAACATTATGTATTGCTAACCATTATGTTCGCATGATCCTGATAGACAATGGCAGTTCGGTCAACATCATCCAGTTAGACGTGCTTAAAAAGATGAGCATTCCAGAAGAAGAAATCATTCCAAGATCCTCGGTGTTAGTAGGATTCAGCGGAGAAACCAAGCATACGGTTGGAGACATCACGGGCCGAAAGGGTAATGTTGATCTTCATGATTTATTTATCCGTAAGTTGGATCCTGTTACGGCTGATTATATGGTTCGGTTAGTGGATGATAAGGAAATTAGGGACACTATCTTTGCTATGAATGATAACAAGGCTCCTGGTCCGGATGGTTTTACTGTAGCTTTTTTTAAGAAAGCATGGCACATAGTGGGGGGTCATGTTTGTCTTGCTGTTAAGGACTTCTTTGTTTCGGGTAAGCTACTCAGAGAGCTTAACCACACGATTATTGCTTTGGTCCCTAAAGTTTCTACCCCGGGTAAAATTAATGATTACAGGCCTATCTCGTATTGTAATGTTATTTACAAGTGTATCAGCAAGATTATTGCGGATCGTATTAAGAATGACTTGGAGAAAATTGTGGATGTAATCAGTCCGCCTTTATTCCGGGGAGGAAAATTTCGGATAATATCTTGTTAACGCAGGAGCTCATGCATAATTATCACAGGGATTATGGTCCTCCTCGTTATGCCTTCAAGATTGACATCCAGAAGGCTTATGACACCGTTGATTGGGATTTTCTTGAGGTTATCCTTAAGGGGTTTGGGTTCCATCAAAAGTTGGTTCTGCGGGCTAGGAACTAACCCCGACATTCTGGAGAAGATAGTAAGAGCTTTGTAGATACATCTCGCAGAAGCCACATCACCTCTGGAAAAAATAAAAAGGTAATTAGCAAAGCAGAGATTAATAATTTGCAACCGCTCGCACCTGTTATGGAATCTGAAGGAACCATCCAAACGAGCATGATGCTGAAAAAGCAAAGTAAGAACCTCCATTACCAAAGTAAAAAGATAGGGAGAAAGAGGGTTCCCCTGACGAAGACCCCTCTTCCCATCAAAATAACCATGCAGGTCACCATTAATGCAAATCGAATAAGAAGGCGTGGAAACACAGAGATATCCTTACGGTTACTAGTATGGTGGAGGGTTCTTTACCGGTTAGATATCTTAGTGTTCCTTTATTATCTTCTAGGCTTCTTGCTAAGGACTACTCCATCCTTATTGAGAACTTAGAGAACAGAATTGCTAACTGGAAGAATAGGTTTCTCTCTTTTGCGGGGAGAGTTCAGCTGATCACGTCCATTTTATCCTCTCTTCACATTTTTTGGGCTTCAGTGTTCATTCTCCCGTCCAGCACTGTTAGTTTAATTGAAAAGAAAATGAGGGACTTCCTTTGGTGCCAAGGCACGTTTAATAAAGGGATGGCTAAAGTTGCTTGGAACCAGGTCTGCCTCCCTAAGGACGAAGGGGGACTCGGAATTCGTAGGGTGGCGGATATGAACAAAGCCTTGATGGTGTCCCATGTTTGGAGCATTCTCTCCAAACGTAATTCTCTTTGGGTTGCGTGGGTGTTTGCGTATAGGCTCAGAAACCGAAATTTTTGGGAGTGCACCTGCCCTTCTAGTTCCTGTTGGAGTTGGAGGAAAATTATGGCGATCAGGCCTCTCATTCGTAACTTTGTGTGGTCGGTTATTGGCAATGGGAAAGGTACTTCTATTTGGTTTGATAAGTGGACGCCCTCGGGTCCTTTATGTCATTATATTTCCCCTATAACTGTGTTTTCTGCGGGTTTTACTACGCAGGATGTGGTGAAAGACGTTTTTGACCATAATGGGATTAATTGGCCGGTTGCTTGGTTGGATCTTTTTCCTGTTCTTATCGAATCTTTGACCACTAGTCTCCGCCCGGATGTTGATGATAGTTTGAAGTGGAGGCTCCATGACAGGTTGTATGATTACTCTGTTGCGGTGGTTTGGGATTCTATCCGGTTGAGGGGCGACAATGTTCCTTGGGTGCACTTTATCTGGTTTGCTAAAGTGCAGTCCTCGCCATGTGTTTATATCATGGTTGGTGATGCAAGATCGTTTGCTCACTCAGGAAAAGATTGTTTCTTGGGATCCTTCGAGAAGGAAAAATATGAACATGATGTGCTGCATATTATGTTATAACTGCTATGACTCTCGTGATCACCTGTTCTTTGAATGTCCTTTTTCGTCCCAGGTTTGGCGGTTAGTTATGGGCCGTACCAGCTTGGATCGGGATTGCATTTCCTGGATCGATATTGCTAGTGTCTTGGAAGGGAAGCAGGCCAAGTCCATCCAGAACATTATTGACAACTTGTTGTTCAGGCGGCTCCTTATTATGTCTGGCAAGAAAGGAACAATAGGATGTTTAATAACCATACTCGTCCTCCTGACATTGTTGCGGATCTTATTATTGATGTTGTTCGTAACAGGCTGATTGGTTTGAAATTTAAGAAGAACCCTAGGGTGGAGCAGTTGCTAAGCTTGTGGAAGATTGGAGGGCCTGCGGATCAGTGTGTCATGACGTAGCCCATGGGTCTTTTTGTTTTCCTAGTTGTTTTATTCTAGGTGGTTGTTTGGTCTGGCTTGTGTTTGATTGTTTTGGGTGTCCACATACTTAGGGGTTTGACCCTAGTATGAACTAGTAGGGGCTTTCCTTACTACTTGTTTTTTCTGCGGTATATATATACAAAGTCACCAGGGTAACCCTTTACCCAAAAAAGAAAAAGACATCAGACTTCCTGTTTACATTGAAGGAGTCAACTCGATGTAGAAATTCTGCGTAATTGACTCCCTTCCTTGTTGCAATGTGATCTTGGGAAGGCCATGGATCCATGATATGAAAGCGGTTCCATCTATCTATCATCAATGTGTGAAGCTTCCCACACCCTAGGGAGTTGTAAGAATACTGAGTGATCAACAAGAAGCCAAAGACTGCTACACTTCGGCTATGAAGAACACCATCAAACCTAAGCCAGCATAGTAATTAAAGAAACCGGCACGAAGAATTCAGATGACAAAGGAATCGGAAATCAAAGAAGTTCAACTAAATCCTGACGATCCTGAAATCAAAGTGCTGGTAGGAACCAATATCCCTGAAGATATTGAGGAGCAGCTCGTGAGCCTCTTTAAATCCAGAATCATAACGTTTGCATGGAAACATGAAGACATGACAGGTATATCTAAAGATAGTATTACTCATAAACTTGGTATAGATGAATCTTTCAGGCCCATACATTAGAAAAGAAGGAAGTTCGCTCCTAAGAGAATCATCATAATCCAAGAAGAAGTTGACAGACTGCTCAAGTAAAAAATGAATAGAGAAGTTAAATATCCTCGATGGCTGGCTAGTGTGGTGGTAGTCCAGAAGAAAAATGGTAAGTGGAGGGTATGTGTGGATTACAAAGACCTAAACAAGGCCTGCCCAAAAGATCCATTTCCTCTACCACACATCGATTCTATGGTAGACGCAACTGCTGGACATGAGATGCTAACTTTCATGGACGCATCTTCGGGCTTTCAAGAAATTCAAATGGAACCACCAGACCAGGAAGATACGGCCTTCATGACGCCCACAGGTATTTATTGTTATATGGCAATGCCTTTTGGTTTACGAAATGCAGGTGCCACATACCAAAGGCTAGTCAACATGATGTTTAAAGACAAACTGGGGGACACCATGGACATGTACATAGATGATATGGTAGTAAAGTCGAAGAAAGCAAAGGACCATCCTAGAGATCTTGAAGCTGCTTTTGATATCTTGGATCAGTTCAACATGAAATTGAATCCTTCTAAGTGCCATTTTGGAGTAAGAGCCGGAAAATTCTTGGGCTTCATGGTTACTGAAAGAGGGATAGAGGCCAGCCCTGAATAGATCCAAGCAATCATAAACTTGAAGTCTCCAACAAATGTTAAGGAAGTTCAAAGATTAACCGGAAGAGTAGCAGCACTTAATAGATTCATATCAAGATCATCCGAGAAGAGCAAAGGGTTCTATGACATATTGAAGAAGAACAAAAAGTTCGAATGGGATGAGAAGCATGAAGCTGCTCTGAGCTCCCTGAAAGAATATTTATCATCTGCTCCACTTCTAATGCAACCAGTTAAAGGCGAACCACTATCTCTCTACCTAGCAGTTTCAGGCAGCTCGGTAAGTGCCGTGCTTGTGAAAGATCATGAAGGATAATAGCATCCGGTATACTACGTAAGCAAAACATTATTAGATGCTGAAACCAGGTATTCTTATGTAGAAAAATTGATTTTAGCTCTCGTCATGGCTTCTCAAAAGTTAAGGCATTACTTAGACACTCATGTTATTTATGTAAAAACTAACTATCCTATTAAGTGTGTCTTAAGAAAACCAGAAATGTCAGGAAGAATGGCGAAATGGGCAGTTAAATTAAGTGCCTATGACATCATATATGACCCAAGAACAGCGATCAAGTCACAAGCCCTTGCAGACTTTGTGGCTGATTTCAGCAGCGACATACTGCTGGAAGTCGAACTAGAGGTCAAGCAGCTTGAAGAAGCTTCAGGCATTTGGATATTGTACACAGATGGAGCATCTAACTTTAGAGGAACATGATTGGGTGTGCTACTGAAATCGCCACAGGGGGACATTATTCCTCTATCTATTCATTGTGACTTCAAGGCTATTAATAATGAAGCCGAATATGAGGCTTTAATTGCAGGATTACAACTCGCTAAAGATATGGGTATCCAACACATTCAAGTTTTTATTGATTCCTTGTTATTAACTAACTAGCTCAATGGATCCTATGCAGCGAAAGGAGAAAGGCTAAACAAATATCTAGACCTTGTAAAACAATTAGCATTATCTTTTTGAAAATTGCAGCATATCACATGTACCTAGAGAGGAGAACGCAGAAGCTGATGCTTTGGCAAACTTAGCATCGTCTCTAAGGATCCCAGAAGGTGTCAAGATTCCCATAACTCACATCCTGACCCCAGCAATTGAAGAACAGGAGGTTAATGACATCACAACAGATAAAGATCAATAAATGGTGGATTCACAGGATCCTTAAGGATCCTGGACATATCCTATCAAGAAGTTCATCCTAGAAGGAGAAATCCCAAAAACGAGAACCCCAGAATTGTTCAAACAAAGGTAATCCCGTATTCAATAATAAATGGCATCTTATACAAGAAATGTCTTGCAGGTCCGCACATGAGATGCTTGGAGCAACCTGAAGCACAATCAGTACTTCAGGATATTCATGAAGGAGATTGTGGCAATCACACTGGGGGCAGGTCATTATTTTCCAAAGTATTAAGGACAGGATACTACTGGCTTACTATGAAGAATGGTCCTTCAAAAAAAATTGCTATTTCGAAAGAGGCTAGTATGAAGCCCATTTGGGCTCAGATCAAAAAGGCCAAAGAGAAGGTTGGATTAGGTACTTCCATAAATGTTCAAAAAGTGCAATGTAAAGGGTTTAAGGAGTTAATACTAGGATCAATTTCGGCTATGAAGAAGTTTGTTTTTGGTACTGATAAACAGGGATACGTATGCTAATGTTGATGCTGGTCAAAGGGAAAAACTTCAATTATGCCCTACTGTTGTGCTTGAAATAGGAGAAAAGGTGGTTATGTTAAAGACGGAGGTTCTTGTTTAAGCTAAGCAACTGTATAGAAATCACTTGTACGGTCATTTTGTGGGAAGTAATCTTACTTTAGCATTTGTTCGTTTTAATTTGTTTAGAATGTGGAAAAAGCAAGGTATAGTTGATGATCAAACTAATGATGTTGGAATCTTTCTTTTTAAGTTTGAAACTGAAGCTGGTATGAAGGCTATTTTAGAATCTGGGCCGTGGGTTGTTAATAATGTCCCGTTATGTATTAAGTAATGGGAGCCGGGGGTTAATATGGACAGATCGGATCCTAAAATTATGCCAACTTGGATTATTATTAAGGGGCTGCCAATGGAACTTTGGAATACTAAGGGAGTGTGTCAAGTGGCTAGTTGTGTTTGCCAACCTGTTCTGTTTGATAAAATAACCCAAAGCAAGTGTGAAAATACTGATGGTGCTACTGGCTTTGCTAGAGTTCTTGTTGAAGTTGATGCTGGTGAGGAGCAACCTAGCCATGTTCGTGTTCTTTACCCGCAGATGGGAGGTATTGTTGCATCAAATGTTCATGCTTCTATTGAATAGGTTATTCCACCCAAATGTACTAATTGTAAGGTTTTTGGGCATGTTTATGAGAAGTGTGAGGTAAGGCCTGTAACCATGTCTAAATTGGAAAGTAAGAATAAGTAGGTTAATGTTGAAGTTACTACTAGTGGTGAGAATGGAGGTATAGCAAAACATGATGATGGCAGTGATGGATTCCAAATAGTTGGCAAGAAAAACTCTAAGCATAATGGTCGGGTTCCAGGGGATAAAAATGTTAAATTTGGTCCCAACTCTCCTATTAAGGGGACTAATAATCACAGGGGAATAAATCTCCTATTAAGGTGAAGGAGAATCTGGGTTCTACTCTTTCTGGTAATGTTAAGAAAAAACAAGTTATTTCGGGTGAGAATGGGGAGGGTATGGACAGTGCTGGTATTAATAACTTGGCTTCTTCTTCTGGTTCAGTTAAAAACAAGGCTGATGGAGTTATGGGAGGCACTAAGGGGGTTACTGTCGAGATGGACTATCAGAAAAAAAAAAGAAGGATGGCTCTGAAGTGGATATGAATGTGAGTGGGGCTGCTAATTCTAATCATAGGAAGTTAGATCATGTGAATTCTGTTCATTTAAAACTCTCTAACAGGTTTGAATCTCTACAATCTGATGTGATGAGTATTGATAGTGTTAATTCTGTGAAGCCTTTGGAAACTGTTAAAGATGTGAATATGAGGTGTGCCAAGAATGATGAGATTTGTAATTCTTCTGATGTTAAGGAGGTGAAGCAGAAACTTGGAAAAAGGGTTGAAGCTCTTAATCCGGATACTATGCATATTGATGGTTGTAAAGAGGTGACTCATAAAGAAAATACCAAACAAAAAGATGTAAGGTGCGCCTAAGAATGATAAGTTCGATTGTAAACAGATTAGGAACCTGTTGCTGAGTAAAAAAAGAGCTGAAGCTAAATCTGGAATAGTATTTGGTAGTATACCACAAGGAAAACCCCCTGATATATTACCTAAAATACATTATGATGGTCAAGCTAGTGTTTTTGATGACTGCTGGAGAAAAACAGAAAAGATGAAGTTTTGGACTTTATCACAAAGAGGATGATTCCTTCTAGTGATACAATGGTCAAATGGAGTTATCTTCAATCTAAATTCTTCCTTAAAATGTGTGAGGACTATAATTTCCTTGAGGGGTTTGGCTTTGATTATGTGGATGTTATGGAAGAGGTCGATGGTTCAGATGGGTATTATAGTGCTCCTGAGTCTGAGGATAATGAGGTTGCTTCTGTGGAGGGTGAAATGGCCACCCTTATGAGGGTTGACTCTATTGCTACATCTGTGAGCACTCAGGCATTGGGTGCACATGCTGATTCTTCTAGTTCAAAATGAATTTAAACATTCTTTCTTGGAATGTTAAAGGATTGGTGAAGAAGTCTCATCAAAATCAGCTTCTTAGTGTTATGAATGATAATCGGGTCAGTATTTGTTGTGTTATTGAAACTCATGTTAGAGCTTAAAAGTTACAAAAGATATGTTCTAACATCTTTGGCTCATGGGAATTGAATTCTAATAGTGTTTATTGTCATAATTGGGTGAGGATAATTGTTGGTTGGAACCCAACTGTGGTGGATGTTACTACTGTTAATATTACTGATGAAGTAATAATTTGTTTTATCAAGTCTAAGGATGGTAAACATAAATTTTATTGCTCTTTTGTTTATGGTCACATTAATGCTATCCAAAGGAGGGTCTTATGGTCTGAGTTGGAAAGATTTGGTAGTATTATTAGTGATGAACCTTGGTTAGTTGTTGGTGACTTTAATGCCACCCTTGATCCTGCTGAAAGTTCGTCGGGTTCCTCTTATGTGATTTCTTCTATTGATGAGTTTAGAAGTTGTTGTCTAAATTCTGGTATCTCTGATTTACCTTTTTCTGGATTAAAGTTTACTTGGAGTAAAACTCCTGGAAAGGCCAATGGCCTTCTTAAGAAGTTGGATAGGGTGATGAGCAACTCCTGTTTTATGTCCTCTTATGCTAAATCTAAGGTTCAGTATCTGCCTTTTTATACTTTAGATCATTCTACCAGCCTCATTACTTTGCCTATAGCCCAGAAGTGGAAGCCTAAGCCATTTAAGTTTCAAAATTACTTGTCTAAAACGCATCAGTTTCTGCTAGGGCTGTTCATAAAGCTCGTGGCTCGGAGCTCGCTCAGAAATAGCTCAGAAGTAGCTCGCTCGAAGATGGCGCGGTTTGCAACCGAGCCGAGCCGAACAAGCTCGGTTTGTAAATGAGCTGGGCACGAGCCAAGGGCGACTCGGCTCGTAGCTCGCTCGGTTTTGGCTCGTTAGCTCGCTTGGATTTGGCTTGATTTTATATACCTTATTTTATATTTTATATGCAATATTTAAATATGTACTAGCCCATTTTATAGAGAGCCCAAACAAAATAACTCATATTTTTTATCTTAAATCCCTGATACAATATAAGTATATGCCAAAATCCCTAATTCTTACGGTTTAGTGTTTCTCAATCTCCGCTTTGAACATTTATTTTGTAGCTGTTACCTTGTCAGATTTGATGTGTGGTGTATTGTACTTGTGTCGTGTATGTGTTAGAGATGTCTTTTATAAACCATAGAATGATTGTTAAACCGTTTTACTTTAATGTTCTGTCTATGATTTGTTTTTAAAACCGAGCCAAAACCAAGCCGAACCAAGCTGGCTCGGTTTGAAATCGAGCCGAGCTTGAGCGCAAAATTTCAACTCGGTTAAGAATTCGAGCCGAGCCGAGCTAGCTCGGTTTATAATCCGAGCCGAGCCCGAGCCAGCCCTGGCTCGGCTCGGCTCGGCTCATGAACAGCCCTAGTTTCTGCCTATTGTTGAGAATGCTTGGAAAAAGCATGTTCATGGTTGTGCTATGTTCTCTATTATTTCTAAACTGAATGACCTGAAGAAACCTTTGAGGAAGCTAGCTTTAGAGCAAGGTAATTTAACTAGACAAGTGATTTTTCTCAGAAAAGAGCTTGGGAGGATTCAAGAAGCTATAGTGGATGATAACTATAATCAAGATCTTAGAGATGAAGAATTGGTTTACCTTAATGCTTTGAATAGTTGTTCTTGAAAGAAAAAGCCAAAATTATGGATATGAGGGGTGAGTACCATGAAGGGGCAAGGGTTGGTGAAGCTTTTGTCAATCATTTTAAATCTTTTATGGGATGTGAAGTTCCTGTGCAGCCCATGGTTTGTCCGGATTTGTTGTTTTTGAAGAGAATCCCAAGAAATGTTGCTGCTTTTATGATCAGGCCTATTTCTGATGAAGAGGTTAAGGAGGATATTTTTTATATTGATGATGATAAGGCCCCTGGACCGGATGGGTTTACTGCTAAATTTTTCAAGGCTGCCTCGTCTATAACTGGGAATGATGTGTGTAGAGCCATCAAGGAGTATTTTGAAAATGGGAAACTGCTAACTGAGATTAATTCCACTATTATATCTTTGGTTCCTAAATGTCATAGTCCTTCCAGTGTTGCTGATTTTAGGCATGTTTCTTGCTGTACTGTTCTTTACAAAGGAATTACCAAGATTATATGCAATAGATTGAAACATTCACTTGATTTGGTGGTTAGCTATAATCAATCTGCTTTTGTGCTTGGGAGACAAATCTTTGATAATGTTTTATGAACTCAGGAACTTATGAGGAATTATCATAGGAGGAGTGGTGCTAGAAGACTTGCTCTTAAAATTGACATTCAAAAGGCTAATGACACGGTTAACCATGATTTTTTGGAGAAATGTTTGCTCTATTTTTGTTATCACCCCTGTATGGTTGCTTGGATCATGAAGTGCTTAAGATCTGCTTGTTATTCTATTAATATTAATGGGGAGACTCATGGGTTTTTTAAAGGGCAAAGAGGTTTAAGGCAAGGGGATCCAATGTCACCTTGGTCATGGAAGTTTTGTCTCTGATGATTAATAGAAAGATTTAAGAAGCTGATAACTTTAAGTATCATTGGAAATGCCGGAAGCTGTGTATCACAAATTTATGCTTTGCTGATGATTTGTTGATTTTTGTTAATGCTGATTATGATTCTGTCAAAGTGATAAAGATGGCCCTTGAAGAGTTTAGTGGAGTTTCTAGGCTGATTCCTAATCTGAACAAAAGCACTATGTACTTTGGTAATGTGTCTCCTAGTACTAAGGCTAGAATTATGGATATGCTTCCTTTCAAGGTAAGTGCCTTTCCTGTCAAGTATTTGGGTTTGCCTTTGTTGGCCAAAAGATTGTATGCTAAAGGTTGTCATTATTTAATAGATAAAGTTAAGAAAAGGGTGGATGACTGGAAGAATAAATCTTTGTCTTTTGCTGGAAGGTTGCAATTGATCAAATCTGTTCTTGCTTCTATGCAAGTGTATTGGGCATCTGTTTTTATGTTGCCTTGTTCTATAATTAAGGATATTGAAAGAATTATTAGCAAGTTTCTTTGGACTTAGACTGATAGTTGTGTAGGGAAGGTCAGGGTGAGCTGGAAGGAGGTGTGCCTGCCTAAATCTCAAGGGGGTCTTGGAATAAAGTCTCTGAAAGTTAGAAACAATGCTTTAGTTTCAAAACTGGTGTGGAATATTGTAAGTGGCAAAGACTATATATGGACAAAATGGATTCATAGTCATAGGTTAAAAGGTAGAAGCTTATGGGAATTTCTTGATAAAAAGGATAAATGTTGGAGTTGGAGGAACATTATGAGATGTAGATCTATAGTTTGGCCTCATTGTTGCACACAACTGTGTGATGGCAGTAGGACTTCTGTTTGGTTCGATTTATGGCATCCTTTGAGTCCTTTGTGTGAATTTATTAGCCCTAGGGAAATAAGCAGGGCTGGTCTTGATACTTATTTAAGAGTTAAGGATGTTGTTGTTGATGGAAGATGGGCATGGCCTGAAGAATGGAAGGTCCTATTTCCTGGGTTGTTTGATTATGATCCTCCTGACTTAACTACTGGAAAACCTGATATGGTGCTTTGGAAAACTAATGAATATTCCTTGGTTCCCTTTTCATCCAAAATTGCTTATCAAGATTTTTGTGAAAACTGCTCTAATGTTCCTTGGGCACCCCTTGTTTGGTATAGTCAAAGTATTCCAAGACACAGTTTTATTTTGTGGATGGCTTGCAAAGAAAGGCTTCTTACTCAAGATAAGCTTCAAAAATGGGATAAAGAAGGAAATCTTATATGTCTGTTTTGTAAAGAGAAAAGAGTCAGCCATTCACACCTGTTTTTTGAGTGTGAGTATCCTAGGTAGGTTTGGTATAGGCTGAAAAGGAAGGGCTCGTTTGTTTTTCACAAAAACATCTGAATCTCCTCATAACTCTAATTCGGTCAGAGGTTTTAAGAGTTTTAGATGTTGTATTTTCTTCAGATTCAGAGGTTTAAACCTCTTGAAAACATCAGATTCGGTCAGAGGTTTACAAACCTCTAATTTCTTCTTAAAATCTTCAGCATCTGGGCGAGAAAGAGATGCCACCGGAACTTACGATCTCCGATCTTCATATGAAGTTCCGGGCCAACTTTATTCCGCCAGAATTTATGATCAGATCTAAGGAGAGGAAATCTGGTGGCCGCCGAAACTTAAGATCGGATTTGCCAGAACTTATCAGTCGGTGAAGGTTAGGCGGTGGTAGGTGAGAAGGATTGTGGTGCGTTGCCTACCATCTGTTGTAAATCAAGATTTCTAAACGATGCTCTTTAAGGGGACAGATTTCTGAACTACCCTTACTTATTTGTTTTATTACATTTATGACATTTAGTAAATTGAATAATAATAATCAAACAATTCCAGACTATTTATTTAGGTTTATTTTTAAATTAACTATTAACTATATAAATTTAACATCTAAATGATAAAACAAACGTTTATAAATATTCAGATGTTTATAAAAAAAACAAACAGCTTTAATGGTTCAGATTTCAGATGTTTGAACCACCTCTTAATATTCAGAAGTGGTATTCAGATTCTGACATAAATCTCATATAAAAAACAAACGGGGCCGAAGGCTATGCTTGATAGGGCTCCGGATTCTATTCAAGAGTGTGTTTCATTTATTCATGCTTTTCCTAAACCCCAAGTCTATTAGAAGTATTATCCAGAAGTTGATGTTTGCTGCTATCATCTACATTATATGGCAAGAGAGGAACTGGAGAACCTTTCAAGAAAAAGAGAGAATTGTTAAAGTGTTGTGTGGGCAGATTATTGAGATGATAAGGCTTAAACTTTTGGGGCTGAAGATTAGAATAACTAAGAGTGGGAAGTATTTGGGGATTTAAGGTGCATGAGAATGATAACAAGACAGCTAGTCATCATGGTGCTATTGACTAATATGAATTGCTGGGAGTGGGTGAGATTGAGTATACTGTGGTTAGATCACAGAGAGAGAAACTGACTAATATGAATTGCTGGGAGTGGGTGAGATTGAGTATACTGGGGTTAGATCACAGAGAGAGAAACATTGGATTTTTAAATTTTCTTCTTACTTTTCATCTTATTGAGTGGAGTGGGGTCTTGGGCTGGTACTGGTTAGGATTGATGCATATCCTGGTGAATTTTGGGGATTAGGTTGGGGTTTGGTTTGGTACAATCTGCACACATGCTACACTTTCTTTGCTGGGATTTGAGTGTAGATACGGTGAGGTAGGTGGGGGTGGGTCTTGCTTGGGTTGGGTTTGGCAGCCTTGGTTGATTCCCTGTTTCATATCTGTTATTGTTGTGTCTTTTCTTTTATTTTTTCTTGCTCTGTTGGTTAACTGGTCCATATATGGATCATTAGTTGATTCTGCTAATTTGAATTGGTGGTTAGGTTGTTGGTGGCATGTGATATGCACCTGCCTGGGAGTTATAAGGTTGGATCATACTGGGTCTTATAGGACATCTTATTCCACCCAAAAATTTTGTACTTTTAGCATTATTCACCGGTATGAAAAACCTTGGTCTAAATTTATTGAGTTATCCTTCTATTTTATATCTTTTGAGTCTTTGAAATATTGGTTTAGGGTGATAAGGGTTGGGGAGGGAGATGTGCTTCTTATGGATTTGTTACAAAGGGTCAAGGACTTTGGCTCTGGAGCTCTTTGTAACATCATGTTATTACCATTTGGAAGCATGGGGTGGTGTGAGGAATTTATGTTTCTGCTAGTTATGTTGGGCAAGGTAGTGTTTGTCACTGGAGTCTTGTGCAACATCTATGTTTGACGTGGTAGAGACATAAGGGAACAACTCAATTGTGTTGATAATCAAAAGTGGTCATTATTCTTAATGGGTCAGATTGATGGGATGATTTTTTGCCTGGCTGTTGTTGCTGTTAATTTTTTCATCATTTTGATTGGACCAGTTAATTCCTGGATGTCTGCTGTTTTTTTATTAATTTGGTGGATGCTGATAATGGATCACTGGTTAATTCTTGAGCTAATAGGATCAAAAGCTCTAATTAGTTTGGATTACAGCCTTATGGTTGCTACTCTCTTTTTAGATGAGGATTGGTGTGGCTATGATACTGGCATGATGTTGATGTGTGATTCTGCTAGTATAATTAGAGCTATAGTTGCAAGATTGATACTGGGTTTTATAGTGGGTCAAGACTTTGTGGCTTATTTCTTTCATAGCAATACATATGGATTTTTCATTCAAGTTCTCTGGTTTAATTGTGACCCTGTTGATATATTTGCATGCAATGATAAGCTGAGCTCAATTAGCTATTTTTTGGGTAGGAATTTGTGTCGGGTGACCTGTTTGTCCTGGTTGTCTGGGTCTATTGCTGACAGGATGCTGATGAGATATAGTTCTTATTTTGTTGTGGTTCTTAATCTGTTTATGAGTAATCTGATCTGGATTGGTGGCTTTGCTGATATGACTCTTCTGATAAGATTGTTGTTGGGTATGGTTTATTTACATGATATAAATGATGATAGACTGTTGTTGGGGATTGGTTATGTTCAGCCCAGGACTGTTGAATGGGGCGGGTTTAGTGGTTATTGCAGAATTGGTTGTAACAGTAGCAACATAGTTAATATTGTTGTCCTTATAATGGGTGGTCACTGCTGGAGGTTATGTGCTAAAATGGCTACTGTTGGAGTTATCTTACGTGGATGGTGGCTGCCTAGGGAAGTTGATAAATGGTTTAAAATGCTCACAGGCTGGATGCTTGCTGGTTATTATGTTTGTTTATTGAGGCTTGGTATGGTGAACCTCACATAGTATATTCGCAGATGGCTATGATTTATTCGGATATTAAAGGTTGTGGTTATTCTGAATGGCAGCGCATTCCTGGAGGCATTTATATTACGCATTACAACATTTTTTCTATGGGCCGACTAATGGTTCCGACTTGTTTTTTGTCATGGCTTAGTTTTTGGGCCGGTTGTATGTGTCTCAACCCATGGCCGGACTAGTGGTTGTTGTAGGGGTTTTGTGTTGGCTCGTTGACATGTAGCGAGCTTGGCCTTCTCCCTTTTTCCTTTTTGTTGTTGTTCTTTTATTCTTTATTAATAAAGTTTTGTCGGGGCTTTGCCTCTTTCCAACAAAATAATAAAAAATAAAAATAAAAAATAAAAAACAAAAAAAATGGGCCTAATTGACCCTAATAGACACCAATTGACCCTAATTGGTCCTAATTGACCCTAATAGGTCCTAATTGACACCAATTGACCCTAGTTGGGCCTAATTGACTCTAATAGACACCAATTCACCCTAACTGGTCCTAACTGGTCCTAATAGACACCAATTGACCCTAACTGGTCCTAATTGACCCCAATAGACACCAATTGACCCTAACTGGTCCTAATTAATGGTCCTAATATACATCAATTGATCCTAATTGGTCCTGACCGGGCCTAATTGACACCAATTGACCATAACTGGTCCTAATTGACACCAACTGACCCTAACTGGTCCTAATTGACACCAATTGACCCTAGTTGGTCTTAATTGACACCAATTGAATCTAACTGGTCCTAATTGATACCAATTGACCCGTCAACAACGCACGAGGGTTGTAAATTCGTTTTTAGAAGACCCGACCACATTAAGACATTTAATTATTTATGTTATGTTTGGTTTAGTTATGTGTAGTTTGGATTATTTATTTTCATTCATGTAATCTCTCGTCTTTCCGATATGAGGACACATATAAAAGTCATTGTTCCTTCGTGGTCGTCCTTCAAGTGTTGAGTAGATTTTCTTCACGATGTAGCGCGTCGCAAGAAGAATAGAGGGAGAGAAAGTTAGAATAGGAGGCTTGCTCACATGAGAGAGAGTGTACAAGTTCCCAACTAACTCGAGGGATTTTAGATGTGAAAAGGTCAAAGGAATGTCATGGGTTTTCTCATAAGAAGTGAGAGACTATTTTAGGAAGGTAAGTCTAACTCACAAAAGATAAATATCCAAACAAGGATTGAAAGGAGAATGGTTTAGATGGTGTGATTCCTAAAGTAATGCCTACAAGAGAAGAATTATCAGTTAGTAAATCCATGTTTGGTTGTGCTTTTGGTTATTCTTAGGTAGCTACATATTGTGTATTTTGAGTTCTATTGGTCATCATTACTTTGTAGGCTTGGTGCATTGGCGTTCGGTCGTCTAAAACTAGAGGCACAAGTAAAGAGTCTAAAGTGATAAGTTGGAAGTCTACCCTAAGGGGAACATGTAAAGGTCATAGGATTTCAAAATAGAGTTGGCAAAATAAAATAGAAGTACTTAGCTAAAATAATCAAACCAATTGGGCAAATATTAGTATTACTTTGCCAAATTAACAAATTAAATTTTGCATTTTAAAACAGTGAGTATGTATAGGTCCTAGTGTTGGCTAAGTGTGGTATATAGTGATCAAAATTAAGTTGCTATATAGTGATCAAAATTAAAGTTTACAAAACTTAGTGACAAAATAAGGTTGTGTACTACACATGGGGTTGTGAATTGTTGGGTTATTCTAAAATAAGATCTTAAGTTTGATAAAGACTTTACTTTAAAATAATGTTTCAAAACATTTGTTAAAAGCTTTGTTTGAAAAGAGTTACCCATTTGATATTTATATAAATATTCTAAAAGTTACTTTGCAAAAAGGATTTCACTTAAAACGTTGATTGTTTGCAAAAAATAGAGTTTTGGAAGTTGTACAAAATAGTATTAAAAAGTTTGTTTAAAAGCATGTGTTAGGGTAGGTTACTAAAAACATCATTTTAAGTTGCATTTTTCAAAAACTAGGTTTTCAAAAATATTAATTTGAGGTAATGTGTAACCTAAGAGCCATGATCAAGGGTGATCACTGAGGACTTCCTATGCTCGGCGCAACACATGTCTTAGATGAGGCTTTGGTTTTAGGTTCCTACATATGCATTTTATCCTGTCAAACGTAGGCTATGATACCAATTTGTAACACCCCGACCCTTGGGAGGCTGAGATAGCCAAGATCGTATTCGTTTGAAAGCACAAAATGAATACATTTCTATTAAAATTTTAAGAGTACATGATTGAAGTAAGGAGAAATATTACAACATCTAGGAAATTAAAATGTGAATTTAGGGCGGAAGCTAAAGTCTTCTAGGGTTGTCTTCATGCGCACGGGGGCGAATCTACTTCATGGTCTTTTATTTTGACTTGTCCGAAGCTAGGTATCTGATACATACTAAAAAAGAATGTGCCAACTAGAAAGTTGGGTGAGTTCACAAGGTTAGTAAAAGTAATCATCGTACGAAAATGAGTTTTGTTTAAGTTTACCCAAAGGTTTAGTTTTATAAAGAAGAATGTTTGAGTTTAGCAAAAATATGGAATTTGTGGTGTTTGTCAAAAAGTATAGTTTTACCGTACATAGGTTAAAAGTATAAGTTTCATTGTACGTCGTCACATTGGAATTTAAATAGATGACAAATCCACCATGGGATGCTATGGTTTCAAAATAAATATAGTTCCACAATCAACCATTCTCTATCCTTCGTGGTAATACCCGATAGGTATGTGCGCAAGACCACTCGTCAATAGAGACTTTCCGAAATAAATAAATAAAGTGAACCCAACCATGGGGTTTTGATGTGCCAAAGGACAAAATGTCATTCCTTGTGACGGTGTCTTGAAATAACATGGACACAAGGACGTGGGGGCATTATCCCAAATAGCGTTACCCATTTTACCCACGGTCCTATACCAAGGACCAAGATTGTGTACGTGTGGGACTAGTTGGGGTAAGTATCACTAGTCCAAACATATGTGTATCGAGCATCCAAATATAATCAAGTACGACATGTAAATAAAGGAAAAGGTTTATCACTAACCACATAAGTCTAGTATTTATAAAACTATATTAGTTGTGTAAATCAATAAGAGAGCTTTTAAGTATTTATGAAAACTATATTATTTGTGTAAATTGATTATTAGAAAATGTTTATCATTTAAAAAATATATATATATAGCATGGTGCCCGCGTGTTGTGACGGCGATAGTTCATAGCGGTTTATTTGTCTTTTGTTCGCGTTTTCAACGACAACAATTTACAACGCGATATTTGCTTCCGTTAGCGTAATGCAACAAAGCGAAAAATGGAGATGAAAACAAAACCAACGCATAAATTAATTTCAAGAATTTTAGGCCGTTTGCATCGGAGGAATTGGGGGCATAATAAAGAATGCCTATGGTGCTCATTCATATACTATAGTAATAGTGCAAAGGAATCTATATATTATGTCAAGAAGATTGTGGTTTACAATAAATTGTTCCTAGATCAATTGGTAAAGACGTACAATGTTATTACGAAGTGCCTTGAGCTCAAAACATACCAATTGAGCTCAAAACATACCAAGCACAATTTAGATTTTTAATAAGCGAAACTGCCCGAAAACTCTCCTAATTTAATTTCCTTTCAATCAGTTTGTTCCACATCGGTCCCCTCATAATCCTCAGCCTTTCTCCTTTCTATAAAGTGATCCATCCACTTAAAATTTTTAAAGAAAAACAACCAATTGAAAAAGAATAAAACAATGGAACACTAAGTCTTGAAGAAATTGTTGGTAAGTGAAAACATGCTGAACTCTTGACCCATAATACAAAAACGTCATTCCATTAAAATAAAAAGATCTAACAACCACTCTTCTTTACATCTCCTTCAAATAAACCAAGACTTAATTCTAGCATCTTCACGTCTCCTTCAAGTTTATTGTTAAGGATCAAATTCAATAGCTGAGAATGCGCATCTTCATCTACCCTTTGAATAACCACCACCTATTTACACTATACAACAACATGAAACAACATATTATGGAGAGATAAAGATAAAAAGAACAATAAATTAATAAGAAAAATATAATCATATTCCCTACAACAAACCTTAATAGATTCTAAAAAGAATAAAATTTGCATCCTTAACACAACAAAAACAACATATAAGAGCACCAAATACACTTTCCTAGTAGCCCATCATATAGGTTTCATAAAAAACAACAAAGGCAGTCTAAAAGGAACAATAAATTCCCAATTCTTTTCTGAAGATGACAAAACATACCGAGATCAGAAACACAGTTGGTTATTTGCAAAACTGAAAGGTTTCCAGATCCCAAAGAGTAAATGGTTCCTTGTTGTACTTTGACCGGTGCCTCTAAAATCATAAAACCAAATTATTGCAAGAGATTAGTAAGAGTTGATAAATTCATCTGTTAGCCACTACAAAGGTAGACTAAAAGTAAAACCTATAACAACAACCATGAACAACCAAACTGGAACAACCAGTAAAGTAGAATAATGTAACACTATATTAAGTAAATATGTAGGGTATGAAACACAACTAAAATCACATGTAAGTAGAAATAATATCAAGAACACAAAATGTGCAGTTGGTGGTGTCCCTTTGTGACGAATATCATCATGATGAATGAACATAATCTACATATAAAAGTTTATTAATGACCAAGATTCAAGTATTTGCTTAATTTAAAGGAAACAAAAATATTTGGTACTTACTTGCGATAGTTTCTTCAAAAGTAAAATGTTGAAGAGAAATGCTTCAAAAGTCAAATGACAGATAACTGTTGGGGCTGCTATTTCAGTGCTCGAAAAAAACTATCAGTTGCACATATTTACCACCCACTCATGACTCACTGCTATATATCATGTATCAAAAAATACATACCCACATCATGAACCCAAGTCTGAGCAAGATGCTAATTTAAGCTTATTTTTCTGCTCAGATTCTTCACTGCATATACAAAAAAAATAGATGAATGAGCATATAAGAAACATACAAACAAACTATAAATCTTTTAAAGTACAAGTTACTATAAAGATACATTAGAGTATGGGTTTCACTCTAGTTACTAACTGAAGCATTATATGCCCTGCAAATGTGCGATTATAATATAATATACATTAGAAATGGGTTCCACATCTGCAACCCATACTCTAAGCTTACTGCCAAGAACATCCTCCTGTATTACTCAATTTTTCTGATAGTTATGATTATTAAGTAAAAGGTTACTGTTTCCAAATTTTTATAAATGAATAGATGACAAATCATATATGCAGAACACATTTTATTTATTAGATTCAATATTAGTCACATTTTGGCCATTACCTGCTCTTAAATTATTTATGGCAAAACTGGTACCATGATGTTAGTCCAATGTGTCGTCATTATTATGCTTATATTGTCTTATTTATTTACAATAATGGTTGGATTACATGGCATTTTCACGGGTTTTTGTATTGTGAGGTACCACGAGCTTAAGTAGCTAATAATGGAGTTTTATGAAGAATTGGAAGCTGCTGGTACAAGGATCGAGAATCGAGCGGGAATGAGTGAAGACTTAGAAGAAAATTAAGAAAAGTTCCTGAAATGAAGACCTGGGCGGTACGCCCAGGGTTGCAGAGATCCGGGCGGTACGCCCTGAAAGATAGAGAAGCAGCCGGCAGATTAAGTCCGGGCGGTACGCCCAGAGTGAAGAATTTTGGGGCGGTACGCCCCGATCCAGTCGGCAAAAGATGTAGATTAGGGTTTTCTATTTAAACTTGTTCCTTAAGATTTTGTCATTCATGCATTGTTTTAGACGACCAGAGGCTTAGGGTTTGCGAATTCCACCATTGTTTTGGAGATTTTGAAGGATTCTAATCATTCGGTACGTTATTTTAATGCAATCTTTCAATAAAATCATGTTTGTTTCATTAGCCATGTCCGGCTAATCCACCACTAACCGCTTTTGGTGATTGGTTGGTGGATTCGTTCTATGATTAACCTATTTCTTAACTAGTTATTCCGGAATACTTGCTACCGTTGAATACCCGCATGCGGAATTGTTAAAATTAACTAGTAATCTAGGGTTTTAGTGGTCCACTGTTTATTGATCTAGCACTTTCTTGCGGCAGGACTAATCAGCCCATTAGGAAACTAGGTTATTGGGTCAAGGAAGCAATTGGGGGGCATGTCTATGTGTCACGGTTAAGGAATTAGGTTATTCTAGATCGGTAGCCAACCAGGATCCAGAAGTGGTTAGATTTGTCTCATTTGAATTAAGTCAATTTTCTAGGTTAAAGTTAGTTACTTTATTAGTTAGTTCACCCAATCAATCAAAACAGCTAAGTGGCAACTTTAGTTAAATTAGGTAATCAGTAATTTTAGTTTAATTTAATAATCAATTAGTCAATTTCCACATATTCCCTTGGTTCGATAACCCTAACTTACCACTACTACAAATCAATCTAGTTGGGGATTTGTGACGGCCTGACAAACCGTTATCAAATTGGCGCCGTTGCCGGGGAATTAGTGCGCTTTTTGATTTGTTGATTTTTGTTTAATTTGCAATTTTTGTTTCAATTTTTCAAAAAAAATCAAAAAACCCAAAAATAGTGTTTTTATTCCAGTAATTAATTTCTGCATCTAAAAAAAAAAAAAAAAATTTATTTAATTTTTTTCCGAATTTCTTTTTGGGGCGGTACGCTTAGGATTTCCAATTCTGGGGCGGTACGCCTTGGGCACTTTTTCACAGAAAGTTTTGAGATTTTTGACCGTTCAAGTTTCGATTTTTTCTGTTTTATTGCATTATTTACACCCCCTGGAACAGTGCTACGTAATTGGTTTGCTCTTTTGTGACCAATTTTGCAGGTTTTAGGTGATTGTGCATGCATACGCGGCATTCCCGCAAGACCTCTCCGTTGATATACAATCCAGAGATTGAGAGGACAGCTCGGCAGAACCGAGCAGAACAGAGAAACAGAAGAGGAATGGAGGGCCAGAATCCCAACCCCAACCCACCACAAAACCAAAACCAAAACCAAGACCAAAACCCAAATCACAACCAAAACCCGAACCCAAATGAGAACCCCAATCAAAATCCCAACCAACCACAGAACCAAGGCCAGAATGAACCAGAAAACCCTGCCATGCCACAAAACATTCCTCCGGGTCATAATCCACCATTTCGGGTGCACGGGCACAATTCTTTACCATCCCTTTCCCCTAAATCTTCATACCATGAAGAGGAAGGTTACCACTACCATGCTAGACAGCCAAGTCCACCTCGCCAACAACAACCACCCTTATTCCGCCGAGCCCCACCACAACAACCTCCACCACCACAAAACCACTTTCGACAAAATCCTGTGTATGAGGAGCAGTGGGGGCATGATTGGTACGACCCCAATGAAGATGGTGACGGATACGGGTATGATGCTGAACCACAACATGAGCTACCACGAAATCGGGCACGAGTTCCACAGGTTAATGTTGCCCCACAAGGAAGAAGAGCTTCTCCCCCAAGAGGAGTTCCACAATTCAACCATGGGGGAGCTCGTCTTCAAATGGAAGGAGGAGTCCCACGACTGGTAGAAAATCCGCCGGTTCAGGGAGTGGCTAGTCACTTTAAGCCAATCGTTGTACCGAGTGCATCTGCGGTAGTCACACCAATCGGAGCAAACAGACGAGCTTTTGAGGTTCGACCTCAATACTTGAGTCATCTACCAGAATTCTACGGGAAAAGAACCGAAGAACCATATCATCACATTCATAGCTTCGAGTCAACATGCATACCTATTGGAGCAACGGGGTTCACACAGGACGAGGTCAAACTCATGCTTTTCCCGTATACCCTCAAGGATCGAGCAAGGAGATGGTTCGAGAGTTTAACTCCCAGTAGCATCTATACATGGGTGCAATTGCAAGAGGTGTTCCTCGAGGAATACTTCCCGATGAGCAAAACCAGTGAGGTGAAAGAAGAGATCCGGTCCTTCCAGCAACACACCGGGGAACCATTCCATGAGGCATTCACTCGGTTCAAAGACTTGTTGCGCAAGTGCCCACATCATCGAATCGACACTTGGGATCTCATCAAGGCATTTTATGATGGTCTCCTTCCAGAGGATATCCGAGACTTGAACTCCATCAGCAATGGGACATTCCTAACCAACACGGAGGAGGTAGATTGGGGGCACATGGAAAGATTGAGCGCCACATCCAAGAGGCTTGCTCAGAATGGGAGAAGATCGCGATCCGCAGCGGTCAAATCGGTTGATTATGAGGCAGAGGAACGCATTGAGAAGCTTCGTCAGCAAACGCTTTTGTTGGAGAAGCAGGTGGCACAAATGAAGTTGGGGGGTGCATCAGAAGAGGTGAAGGCTAGTGCACAATTTCCGGTGTGCACGGGTTGTGGCGAATTAGGCCACTCGGTGGAGGCATGTTCCACCATGGTTCAGCAAAGCGAGGATGTCAATTATGTCCAGGGAGCAATGAATTCCAACACTTACCATCCCAACCTTCGCAACCACCCAAATTTCAGGTATGGCAATGCAAATAATCAATTAAATCCTAACTTTCAATCTTCTAATGTGCAGGGTGGAGCTTCAACACAATATCAAGGCCGATCATCCGGTTACAACCAAGGGGGCTATCAACGGAACACCTACACTCAAGGTGGAAATCCGGCCCAAGGAAGCTACCAACAAGCTCAACCGACACCGGAAGATGGGATGCAAGCGCAATTTGCCGCCTTAATGGAGAAAATGAACTCACTCGCAGATGGTCAAAAGCAGATAGTCGATGAGCAAAGGCAGTTATCCGCCAGCCACAGACAGTTGACCGACAAAGTTCAGGGGTTTGATCGGAGGTTTGAGCTCCAAGACAAGACAATGGGAGCATTTCAGAAACAGTTGGGGCAGTTAGCTGCTGAAAATTCAAGAAGAGAGCCAGGTAAGTTACCTAGTGATACTAACATTAATCCAGCTCACCAAGCTTCGATTTCAGGTGTCAAGAATTCCAGAGGAGTTCCTATTAGTGCCATCAACATGTTGGTAGATGATGATGCAAGTGATGCTGATGAAGAGTTCGAAGAGTTGAAGACACCGTTGATTCCGGTTAAGATTGGAGAGTTCTCAACCAACAAGGCTTTGTTGGATTTTGGTGCATCGGTGAGTGTTCTTCCAAGTAGCATATGTGAGAAATTTCATTTGGGTGACGTGCAAGAGGTCAGGACAAAGGTGGTATTTGCGGATGGATCATCAAAGAAGCCACGAGGTATGTTGAGGGGTGTAGTTGTTCAAGTTGGTGAATTTTACTACCCCGAGGACTTCTTGGTAGTGGATTATGAGGATACGGGGCACCCACCAAGGATCATACTTGGAAGACCATTTTTGTCCACCGCAAACACACAAATTGATTGCAGAGCAAACACATGTACAATGCAGTTTGGTAGCCGGGTATTATCTTTAAATTTATTTAATCATGTTTTTAAATATTCGGTTATTAATACTATTCCAAAATTGTTTGCTACTGACAAGTGTCCTCCTAGTAAAATAGAGGAGGATACAATGGAAGGTGATGTTGTGGTTGACAGGTTTGCAAGATTAGAGATAAATGATTCCAAGTGTGGGGATACGGGAGACCCGGTTAGTATGGTGGCATCTCTTGGTCATGACGAGACCGAAAGTGGTCATAAGAAGAATAAGAAAGGATCAAAGGCTACGAAGAGATTCAAGGGTAATTCCAAGCATGATCGAGGTAATGATGATAGTCGAGGAGCTGTGAAAATGAAGGATGAGGAAAATGGTGAAGTTAGTGGATGGATTCGAGATGGCAAGTTCGAGTTTGCAAAGAATCAATTCACTGAGCTGAAAATTGGAGAGAATCATGTTTTTAAGCCTCCGTGAAAGGGAAGTACGGTCTGGCTGAAGACCTTAAAAACTTAGCGCTAACTGGGAGGCAACCCAGCGGTTTGTTTTTCTTTTCATTTTCGTGTGTGTTCGTAGTTTTTGTTAGATTTTACATTTTTGGTGTGTTTTCAGGAAATCGGGAAGCTCGGGAATCTAATTGTGTTGTTTACCGCGTTTCAGGTATGTTTTATAAAAAATGTTGCAGTAGAGACGTTTGGTGGTGCAAAACAAGTGTTTTTCCAAGAGATAGAAAAATTTTGAGTCCCCAACAATTTTCAAAACTTTCTGCCAAAAATGGGTCTGGGCGGTACGCCCAGAATGTTACAATTCTGGGAGGTACGCCCTAAAATTCAAAAAAAAAAAAAAAAAAATCAAAAAAAAAAATAATAAAAAAAAAAAATTTCCAAAAAAAAAAAAAAAATTCCAACAAAATCAAAACCCTTACACGGGTCGGTTCTTCACAATCACCACTCATCACCGCCATTTCCAAACACCCCACCACCGCTGTCTCGTTCGCACTCACTCACATCCACCTCCGATAAACCTTCCACCGCGATTTCTGGAATTCACGATCTGTGCTGAGAGGGTGTTGGACGGCTTCCGAGGAGCTTTTCACGTTGATATCAGGGGAGTCTGTTCCAACTTGTACTTTTTATTTATTTATTTTTATTTTTATTTATTTTTGCATTTTATTTTTATTTTATTTTTCTCGTTCGTGTCTGTATATTCGTTATGTGCGTGTTTCCTATCACATTGAGGGCAATGTCGATCTTAAGTGTGGGGAGGGGGACAGGACGTCAGATTATTTTTAATTTTAAAGTTTTTGAATTTTTAGGTAGTTGTGTTTAATTTCGAAAGAAAAATAAAAAACATAAAAAATCCAAAAAGATCTTGCATTTTTTGAGTCATTTTTAGTTTTTAGTGTGTTGAGTCAAATCTGTTTTGTGAAAATTGCCGGTACATGGAAGATGATAGTACAATTGGGAGTCAATTTTCAAAATAAAAATAAAGAAAGAATAGGGAAAGTGGTAAGAAAAGGAGAGAATGGAAAATATATCTAATTTGTGATGTGTCGGTAGGCCCAGCTGATTTAGTAAAGCTTAATTATCCCTTGGTGTTTATTTTGTGTATAAATATGTAATTAATTCAGTTGCTAGTGGGTTCCCATTTTAGAGGTAATAGTGATGTTGAAACTGATGATTAGGAGGAAAGAGACCTTTTTAAATTAGAGACTTATATATCCTCAGAATAAACTGGCACGTTATGATCTTTTTGCGAAAGCAAATCCGAGAAATAACGGCGCCCCATCTTTCCATCTTTTGAGCATAGTAGGTAATAAGCGGTTAATGAATTAGAGTGAAGGGGCAAAATACTCATGTATGATTTCGGGGGTAAGACCTTGTGAAAGAGTACCTCTGATGATGTTCCGGATCTCGCGGGCAAAACACTCACGTATGATCTCGGGGGTAAGACCTTGTGAGAGAATGCCTCTGATGATGTCCGTTGGTAAGTATAGTTAAAATTAACCAATTATAAAAAATAAAAAAAAAAGAAAAAAAAGAAGAACAATGAAAAATGAAAAAAAAAATAGGAAAAAAATAGTAGACAAATAAATGCTCAAGCAACATCCATTCATCCATTCAAATTCATCATTCTTGGGATATATGAGTATCTGATTTAACTAGGGTGGGGGAAAATATAAATATTCTATCTGTATTACCCTTTGCTTTGACCAAATTTGAGTCGGGATTAGACTAAGCTAGGACTTTCTGAATGTGGGACACATAAGCAGGTTGAGACTTTATTCGGTAAATTATATAAACACCTTGGGGGCTCAAAGATCGGTGGTTGGGTTTAGTCGGATAGAAATACCGATGATTGCAATTAGTATATATGAATACATCTTGGAATGTGGAATTGAATTGGTTGCTAAATGTTAAATGTTAAAAGATTTTGAGATTGATTTCCCGATTATGATTCCATGGCAGTTTTTCCGAGACGGAAAAAGTCAAGTGTGGGGATGTGATGTTAGTCCAATGTGTCGTCATTATTATGCTTATATTGTCTTATTTATTTACAATAATGGTTGGATTACATGGCATTTTCACGGGTTTTTGTATTGTGAGGTACCACGAGCTTAAGTAGCTAATAATGGAGTTTTATGAAGAATTGGAAGCTGCTGGTACAAGGATCGAGAATCGAGCGGGAATGAGTGAAGACTTAGAAGAAAATTAAGAAAAGTTCCTGAAATGAAGACCTGGGCGGTACGCCCAGGGTTGCAGAGATCCGGGCGGTACGCCCTGAAAGATAGAGAAGCAGCCGGCAGATTAAGTCCGGGCGGTACGCCCAGAGTGAAGAATTTTGGGGCGGTACGCCCCGATCCAGTCGGCAAAAGATGTAGATTAGGGTTTTCTATTTAAACTTGTTCCTTAAGATTTTGTCATTCATGCATTGTTTTAGACGACCAGAGGCTTAGGGTTTGCGAATTCCACCATTGTTTTGGAGATTTTGAAGGATTCTAATCATTCGGTACGTTATTTTAATGCAATCTTTCAATAAAATCATGTTTGTTTCATTAGCCATGTCCGGCTAATCCACCACTAACCGCTTTTGGTGATTGGTTGGTGGATTCGTTCTATGATTAACCTATTTCTTAACTAGTTATTCCGGAATACTTGCTACCGTTGAATACCCGCATGCGGAATTGTTAAAATTAACTAGTAATCTAGGGTTTTAGTGGTCCACTGTTTATTGATCTAGCACTTTCTTGCGGCAGGACTAATCAGCCCATTAGGAAACTAGGTTATTGGGTCAAGGAAGCAATTGGGGGGCATGTCTATGTGTCACGGTTAAGGAATTAGGTTATTCTAGATCGGTAGCCAACCAGGATCCAGAAGTGGTTAGATTTGTCTCATTTGAATTAAGTCAATTTTCTAGGTTAAAGTTAGTTACTTTATTAGTTAGTTCACCCAATCAATCAAAACAGCTAAGTGGCAACTTTAGTTAAATTAGGTAATCAGTAATTTTAGTTTAATTTAATAATCAATTAGTCAATTTCCACATATTCCCTTGGTTCGATAACCCTAACTTACCACTACTACAAATCAATCTAGTTGGGGATTTGTGACGGCCTGACAAACCGTTATCAAATTGGCGCCGTTGCCGGGGAATTAGTGCGCTTTTTGATTTGTTGATTTTTGTTTAATTTGCAATTTTTGTTTCAATTTTTCAAAAAAAATCAAAAAACCCAAAAATAGTGTTTTTATTCCAGTAATTAATTTCTGCATCTAAAAAAAAAAAAAAATTTATTTAATTTTTTTCCGAATTTCTTTTTGGGGCGGTACGCTTAGGATTTCCAATTCTGGGGCGGTACGCCTTGGGCACTTTTTCACAGAAAGTTTTGAGATTTTTGACCGTTCAAGTTTCGATTTTTTCTGTTTTATTGCATTATTTACACCCCCTGGAACAGTGCTACGTAATTGGTTTGCTCTTTTGTGACCAATTTTGCAGGTTTTAGGTGATTGTGCATGCATACGCGGCATTCCCGCAAGACCTCTCCGTTGATATACAATCCAGAGATTGAGAGGACAGCTCGGCAGAACCGAGCAGAACAGAGAAACAGAAGAGGAATGGAGGGCCAGAATCCCAACCCCAACCCACCACAAAACCAAAACCAAAACCAAGACCAAAACCCAAATCACAACCAAAACCCGAACCCAAATGAGAACCCCAATCAAAATCCCAACCAACCACAGAACCAAGGCCAGAATGAACCAGAAAACCCTGCCATGCCACAAAACATTCCTCCGGGTCATAATCCACCATTTCGGGTGCACGGGCACAATTCTTTACCATCCCTTTCCCCTAAATCTTCATACCATGAAGAGGAAGGTTACCACTACCATGCTAGACAGCCAAGTCCACCTCGCCAACAACAACCACCCTTATTCCGCCGAGCCCCACCACAACAACCTCCACCACCACAAAACCACTTTCGACAAAATCCTGTGTATGAGGAGCAGTGGGGGCATGATTGGTACGACCCCAATGAAGATGGTGACGGATACGGGTATGATGCTGAACCACAACATGAGCTACCACGAAATCGGGCACGAGTTCCACAGGTTAATGTTGCCCCACAAGGAAGAAGAGCTTCTCCCCCAAGAGGAGTTCCACAATTCAACCATGGGGGAGCTCGTCTTCAAATGGAAGGAGGAGTCCCACGACTGGTAGAAAATCCGCCGGTTCAGGGAGTGGCTAGTCACTTTAAGCCAATCGTTGTACCGAGTGCATCTGCGGTAGTCACACCAATCGGAGCAAACAGACGAGCTTTTGAGGTTCGACCTCAATACTTGAGTCATCTACCAGAATTCTACGGGAAAAGAACCGAAGAACCATATCATCACATTCATAGCTTCGAGTCAACATGCATACCTATTGGAGCAACGGGGTTCACACAGGACGAGGTCAAACTCATGCTTTTCCCGTATACCCTCAAGGATCGAGCAAGGAGATGGTTCGAGAGTTTAACTCCCAGTAGCATCTATACATGGGTGCAATTGCAAGAGGTGTTCCTCGAGGAATACTTCCCGATGAGCAAAACCAGTGAGGTGAAAGAAGAGATCCGGTCCTTCCAGCAACACACCGGGGAACCATTCCATGAGGCATTCACTCGGTTCAAAGACTTGTTGCGCAAGTGCCCACATCATCGAATCGACACTTGGGATCTCATCAAGGCATTTTATGATGGTCTCCTTCCAGAGGATATCCGAGACTTGAACTCCATCAGCAATGGGACATTCCTAACCAACACGGAGGAGGTAGATTGGGGGCACATGGAAAGATTGAGCGCCACATCCAAGAGGCTTGCTCAGAATGGGAGAAGATCGCGATCCGCAGCGGTCAAATCGGTTGATTATGAGGCAGAGGAACGCATTGAGAAGCTTCGTCAGCAAACGCTTTTGTTGGAGAAGCAGGTGGCACAAATGAAGTTGGGGGGTGCATCAGAAGAGGTGAAGGCTAGTGCACAATTTCCGGTGTGCACGGGTTGTGGCGAATTAGGCCACTCGGTGGAGGCATGTTCCACCATGGTTCAGCAAAGCGAGGATGTCAATTATGTCCAGGGAGCAATGAATTCCAACACTTACCATCCCAACCTTCGCAACCACCCAAATTTCAGGTATGGCAATGCAAATAATCAATTAAATCCTAACTTTCAATCTTCTAATGTGCAGGGTGGAGCTTCAACACAATATCAAGGCCGATCATCCGGTTACAACCAAGGGGGCTATCAACGGAACACCTACACTCAAGGTGGAAATCCGGCCCAAGGAAGCTACCAACAAGCTCAACCGACACCGGAAGATGGGATGCAAGCGCAATTTGCCGCCTTAATGGAGAAAATGAACTCACTCGCAGATGGTCAAAAGCAGATAGTCGATGAGCAAAGGCAGTTATCCGCCAGCCACAGACAGTTGACCGACAAAGTTCAGGGGTTTGATCGGAGGTTTGAGCTCCAAGACAAGACAATGGGAGCATTTCAGAAACAGTTGGGGCAGTTAACTGCTGAAAATTCAAGAAGAGAGCCAGGTAAGTTACCTAGTGATACTAACATTAATCCAGCTCACCAAGCTTCGATTTCAGGTGTCAAGAATTCCAGAGGAGTTCCTATTAGTGCCATCAACATGTTGGTAGATGATGATGCAAGTGATGCTGATGAAGAGTTCGAAGAGTTGAAGACACCGTTGATTCCGGTTAAGATTGGAGAGTTCTCAACCAACAAGGCTTTGTTGGATTTTGGTGCATCGGTGAGTGTTCTTCCAAGTAGCATATGTGAGAAATTTCATTTGGGTGACGTGCAAGAGGTCAGGACAAAGGTGGTATTTGCGGATGGATCATCAAAGAAGCCACGAGGTATGTTGAGGGGTGTAGTTGTTCAAGTTGGTGAATTTTACTACCCCGAGGACTTCTTGGTAGTGGATTATGAGGATACGGGGCACCCACCAAGGATCATACTTGGAAGACCATTTTTGTCCACCGCAAACACACAAATTGATTGCAGAGCAAACACATGTACAATGCAGTTTGGTAGCCGGGTATTATCTTTAAATTTATTTAATCATGTTTTTAAATATTCGGTTATTAATACTATTCCAAAATTGTTTGCTACTGACAAGTGTCCTCCTAGTAAAATAGAGGAGGATACAATGGAAGGTGATGTTGTGGTTGACAGGTTTGCAAGATTAGAGATAAATGATTCCAAGTGTGGGGATACGGGAGACCCGGTTAGTATGGTGGCATCTCTTGGTCATGACGAGACCGAAAGTGGTCATAAGAAGAATAAGAAAGGATCAAAGGCTACGAAGAGATTCAAGGGTAATTCCAAGCATGATCGAGGTAATGATGATAGTCGAGGAGCTGTGAAAATGAAGGATGAGGAAAATGGTGAAGTTAGTGGATGGATTCGAGATGGCAAGTTCGAGTTTGCAAAGAATCAATTCACTGAGCTGAAAATTGGAGAGAATCATGTTTTTAAGCCTCCGTGAAAGGGAAGTACGGTCTGGCTGAAGACCTTAAAAACTTAGCGCTAACTGGGAGGCAACCCAGCGGTTTGTTTTTCTTTTCATTTTCGTGTGTGTTCGTAGTTTTTGTTAGATTTTACATTTTTGGTGTGTTTTCAGGAAATCGGGAAGCTCGGGAATCTAATTGTGTTGTTTACCGCGTTTCAGGTATGTTTTATAAAAAATGTTGCAGTAGAGACGTTTGGTGGTGCAAAACAAGTGTTTTTCCAAGAGATAGAAAAATTTTGAGTCCCCAACAATTTTCAAAACTTTCTGCCAAAAATGGGTCTGGGCGGTACGCCCAGAATGTTACAATTCTGGGAGGTACGCCCTAAAATTCAAAAAAAAAAAAAAAAAAAAAAATCAAAAAAAAAAATAATAAAAAAAAAAATTTCAAAAAAAAAAAAAAAAAATTCCAACAAAATCAAAACCCTTACACGGGTCGGTTCTTCACAATCACCACTCATCACCGCCATTTCCAAACACCCCACCACCGCTGTCTCGTTCGCACTCACTCACATCCACCTCCGATAAACCTTCCACCCGATTTCTGGAATTCACGATCTGTGCGAGAGGGTGTTGGACGGCTTCCGAGGAGCTTTTCACGTTGATATCAGGGGAGTCTGTTCCAACTTGTACTTTTTATTTATTTATTTTTATTTTTATTTATTTTTGCATTTTATTTTATTTTATTTTTCTCGTTCGTGTCTGTATATTCGTTATGTGCGTGTTTCCTATCACATTGAGGGCAATGTCGATCTTAAGTGTGGGGAGGGGGACAGGACGTCAGATTATTTTTAATTTTAAAGTTTTTGAATTTTTAGGTAGTTGTGTTTATTTCGAAAGAAAAAAAAAACATAAAAAATCCAAAAAGATCTTGCATTTTTTGAGTCATTTTTAGTTTTTAGTTGTTGAGTCAAATCTGTTTTGTGAAAATTGCCGGTACATGGAAGATGATAGTACAATTGGGAGTCAATTTTCAAAATAAAAATAAAGAAAGAATAGGGAAAGTGGTAAGAAAAGGAGAGAATGGAAAATATATCTAATTTGTGATGTGTCGGTAGGCCCAGCTGATTTAGTAAAGCTTAATTATCCCTTGGTGTTTATTTTGTGTATAAATATGTAATTAATTCAGTTGCTAGTGGGTTCCCATTTTAGAGGTAATAGTGATGTTGAAACTGATGATTAGGAGGAAAGAGACCTTTTTAAATTAGAGACTTATATATCCTCAGAATAAACTGGCACGTTATGATCTTTTTGCGAAAGCAAATCCGAGAAATAACGGCGCCCCATCTTTCCATCTTTTGAGCATAGTAGGTAATAAGCGGTTAATGAATTAGAGTGAAGGGGCAAAATACTCATGTATGATTTCGGGGGTAAGACCTTGTGAAAGAGTACCTCTGATGATGTTCCGGATCTCGCGGGCAAAACACTCACGTATGATCTCGGGGGTAAGACCTTGTGAGAGAATGCCTCTGATGATGTCCGTTGGTAAGTATAGTTAAAATTAACCAATTATAAAAAATAAAAAAAAAAAAAAAAGAAGAACAATGAAAAATGAAAAAAAAAATAGGAAAAAAATAGTAGACAAATAAATGCTCAGCAACATCATTCATCCATTCAAATTCATCATTCTTGGGATATATGAGTATCTGATTTAACTAGGGTGGGGGAAAATATAAATATTCTATCTGTATTACCCTTTGCTTTGACCAAATTTGAGTCGGGATTAGACTAAGCTAGGACTTTCTGAATGTGGGACACATAAGCAGGTTGAGACTTTATTCGGTAAATTATATAAACACCTTGGGGGCTCAAAGATCGGTGGTTGGGTTTAGTCGGATAGAAATACCGATGATTGCAATTAGTATATATGAATACATCTTGGAATGTGGAATTGAATTGGTTGCTAAATGTTAAATGTTAAAAGATTTTGAGATTGATTTCCCGATTATGATTCCATGGCAGTTTTTCCGAGACGGAAAAAGTCAAGTGTGGGGATGTGATGTTAGTCCAATGTGTCGTCATTATTATGCTTATATTGTCTTATTTATTTACAATAATGGTTGGATTACATGGCATTTTCACGGGTTTTTGTATTGTGAGGTACCACGAGCTTAAGTAGCTAATAATGGAGTTTTATGAAGAATTGGAAGCTGCTGGTACAAGGATCGAGAATCGAGCGGGAATGAGTGAAGACTTAGAAGAAAATTAAGAAAAGTTCCTGAAATGAAGACCTGGGCGGTACGCCCAGGGTTGCAGAGATCCGGGCGGTACGCCCTGAAAGATAGAGAAGCAGCCGGCAGATTAAGTCCGGGCGGTACGCCCAGAGTGAAGAATTTTGGGGCGGTACGCCCCGATCCAGTCGGCAAAAGATGTAGATTAGGGTTTTCTATTTAAACTTGTTCCTTAAGATTTTGTCATTCATGCATTGTTTTAGACGACCAGAGGCTTAGGGTTTGCGAATTCCACCATTGTTTTGGAGATTTTGAAGGATTCTAATCATTCGGTACGTTATTTTAATGCAATCTTTCAATAAAATCATGTTTGTTTCATTAGCCATGTCCGGCTAATCCACCACTAACCGCTTTTGGTGATTGGTTGGTGGATTCGTTCTATGATTAACCTATTTCTTAACTAGTTATTCCGGAATACTTGCTACCGTTGAATACCCGCATGCGGAATTGTTAAAATTAACTAGTAATCTAGGGTTTTAGTGGTCCACTGTTTATTGATCTAGCACTTTCTTGCGGCAGGACTAATCAGCCCATTAGGAAACTAGGTTATTGGGTCAAGGAAGCAATTGGGGGGCATGTCTATGTGTCACGGTTAAGGAATTAGGTTATTCTAGATCGGTAGCCAACCAGGATCCAGAAGTGGTTAGATTTGTCTCATTTGAATTAAGTCAATTTTCTAGGTTAAAGTTAGTTACTTTATTAGTTAGTTCACCCAATCAATCAAAACAGCTAAGTGGCAACTTTAGTTAAATTAGGTAATCAGTAATTTTAGTTTAATTTAATAATCAATTAGTCAATTTCCACATATTCCCTTGGTTCGATAACCCTAACTTACCACTACTACAAATCAATCTAGTTGGGGATTTGTGACGGCCTGACAAACCGTTATCATACCACCTCTAAGCCTCCACCACCAGCCCCAACCTCGTCGGTAAAGCTACAAAGCTGCCAGGTTCCATGTCATCATGGCGAGCCATTTTCCTTCCTCAAATACTCCCCTTCCTTCAACCTGACCATAATAGTGTATGCTTTCTTATTCACCCCATCATCAAAATCAAAGGAGCCAGACATCAACAATACAGGCCTTCATGGAGCGAGACGTTAGCGATCCTAGTTGCGGTTCAACATTAGCTGCTAGGATCTATTTCGGTAAATATTTAGAAACTAAAAATCAAACATAAGTAAGAGAATGTTGGCTATTGTCAGGACCAAATTTGAGCCTTTACTCATCCAATACACAGATTCAAGTGCGGAAATCATGAATCCATGATCAAATCATGTGATTTGCTTGTTGAAATCCTAGGATTTCATGTCTGAAACTCAAGAACATGAGGGTTTTTCACACACAAGTGCTCTCTCTCTCTCTTCAAACAGCCGTCCAAGTCATTTTTCTAGGTTATTCTAGTGTTGCTATTTATACTGGAGAGAGCACAGGTCGTGATTGCACTAAAATCAAGAGAATGTTATTGAAGTTAGTGAAATTTATGACATCAGACTGACGAGATCGCTAAGAACAACTCCGAAGTCGCCAAGAGCAATGTGAAGTCGCCAAGGCTGGTTGGTGACCTCGCCAAGGCTTGGTGAGGTCGCCAACCTTGGTGAGGTCGCCAAGGGATGGCGAGGTCGCCAAGCCCAGATCGCCAAGCTATGCCCAAATCGCCAAGAACACATCACCAAGCTTGGTGAGGTCACCAAGTTTGGCGAGGTCGCCAAGTACAAAGACCAAATCGCCAAGAGTTAATCTCAAGTCGCCAAGAAAGTTCAGAAATCACTAAGTACGCTCCGGAAATGTCAATTATCATTATTGAATCATTAAGGATTGTTATTACAAAGACACATTCAATTATTAACATTGGCCAAGTAATTTATCATGAAATGATCCAGAACTTGGATTCAGACATTCACACTGCAATTGAACAATGTACCAGGGTAATTTCTTCAATATCAATAATCAATACAAGTTAAGACATTAAACATGAAATACTAAACATCAAACACTTGTGTGATTAATACAAACATTAAGATAATTGTCCAAGTACAAGATACAAGCAAAGTGAAAGATGTACAATTGAGCACAAAAGCAAAGGATGCTATGTTTGAGTTGCCACCAACCCTTTAAAGTTCTTACAAATTCCCCCTTTGGTGGTAATACAAACATAAAAAAGAAAACTAGACGACTATCTGAGTTGACCAAGCAGCCTCAGCAAGAATCTCCAGTACTTTCGGGCAAGGTACCTGTAACGATCATCTAGGCAGACGATGCACAATATCCATAGATCTTCTCGCGAAAACTTCTTCAAGTCAGAATGTGCCACATTTCAATCATCCTTTCATTACCACGAGAGAGATAACAGATTCCACGACCACCCATGGCCTAGTCTTTCAAGGTACTCAAGCTTTCCGTTGTCATCTTCTTGGCAGCAATGCACTCCCAGCACCACCATCTTAGAAACAAACCGAAATATTTTGCATCCACTATCTCGTATGGCCTAAGCCGTCGAGGGATGGTGTCCAAGCGATTGTAGAATAACCATTTAAGGTAACTTCCATGCAGCAGTCTCAGTTCAATTGCCGCGAAGAGCCTTATTGTATCGCCATTCTCTCTTTTAGTTACTAGTTCATGAGTGTCCCCACTGTAATACCAACACTTTATTGGGTTGCTTTTCTGATCACCCGTTATTTTCTTGGTAACTAAATCCTTGCTGATACTTTTGTACATAACCTTGTGAGGGACTTCAGCTCTTTGCTTTCTGAAAGATTTGTATTTCTTCTTTTCTGTCTTGATGGGACCAGTAGAGCTTACATTGTAGATAGATCTTATTTGTTCCTCAGTATCTGTTGAGGCTAGATTATGAGGCTTGTAATATTAAATAGTTTGAGCTAGGCTTAGAGGGTTTCATTAGAATCATAGGCTAGTTTGGTTATTGTATTTAGGCTAGTTTATGATTGGGCTTGGGTTTACTATTGGGTTTATGATCCAAAAGGGGCCCAATAGTAAACCCAATGGTGGTCTATATATAGACCACTTGACCTCCTTATTTGAGGTTGGCTATTTACGATTGAGAGGAGCTGCCCAAGAGTGTTTACGATCACAGAGTGATTACGATCGTAAACCCGAGAGGATCACGTTTACGATTCTGTATTTGTACCTGACAAGTTTTCTTGTGTGCAAAGGATCAAGTTTTTAACGTTTAATCATCGTATTCTTCGTGTTTTTCTCTTCTCTATCTTGAATCAATCATAAACGAGGATTCCGCACTCGTTTGTGATTAAAATATCGTGTTCAGGAGTTGTTCAGGAACTACAATTGGTATCAGAGCCAAGAATCACAGATTCGAGGTTCTCACGATATTGGATTCAAGCTTTTTCCAAAAAAAAAAATTTGAAGATTTGAAGATTTGAAGATTTAAAGATTTGAAGATTTGAAGATTTAAAGATTTGAAGATTTGAAGATTTGAAGATTTGAAGATTTGAAGATTTGAAGATTTGAAGATTTGAAGATTTGAAGATTTGAAGATTTGAAGATTTGAAGATTTGAAGTTTTGAAGATTTGAAGATTTGAAGATTTGAAGATTTGAAGATTTGAAGATTTGAAGGTTTATGATCAAGGCTTGAAGATTTAAAGGTTTATGATCAAGGCTTGAAGATATGAATGTTTATGATCAAGATTTGAAGGTTTAAGATCCAACACAATCATAAACTGAGTTTACTATCGGAGTTTACTATCGGAGTTTATGATTGAGATTCCGATTCTGAGTTTATGACTGGTGTTTATGACTGAAGGTGACTACGATCATAAACAGGTGATTACGATCGTAAACAGGGATTACGATCGTAAACAGCGATTACGATCGTAACAGGGTTGGTTTACGGCAAAAAGTCACTATTTCACACTTTCATGGAAACGGACGTAACTTTTGACTCGTTTGGAGTTAGAAGCTCAAATTTTAACATGACGTTCGTGACACCGAGCCCCAGATTTAAGTCCTGGGGAGCTCGTTTTGACCCCCAAATTCCACTCCGAAGGCCTCCGTTTTTCAGTTTTAAGTTTTTGACACTATTCTTTGAATAGTGTTTTTGCCGTTTTTGCCGATTTTTCAAGATTTTCAGAAGCTGCATACCTAAAGTAAGAAAATGAGTTCAGTGGTTGAAGAAAAGAATATGGTTGAGGACATGGATGATTTCGCAGCTGAAGTTGACAATACTGAGATATGCCCCAATCCTACTTGTGCTCGTATAATTCCTGGACTTAGGCAAATCTGTAAAAATTTTCAGTCAGAACTGTTTGAGGTAAAATGTGAAAGAAGTTCATTCAAGGGTAGATGGCAAAAGAATGAAGAGAAGGTAAAAGCTCAGAAATTAGACATAGTGAAATATCGGAAACTAGCAACTGAGAACGCTTATCTGTATGACAACGCTAAGTTAGAAATAGCTGAGCTTAGTAAGCAGATAGATGACCTTAAGCATAAAAAGAATGAGTTGCAAGTGAAGCTTGATATGAATCAAATGAGAAGCAAAAGAATGCTCGATGCTGGAAAGGAATTGTCACATGCCGTTGTGACCGGCCAAGTTGGGAAAGATAAAACTGGGTGTGGGTCAGAAAAGTCTGATAAATCTCTGTCTGCAAACAACATTATTCCTCCACCAGTTCCCAGAGACATTATAGGTATACTTCTTAGTGAGGATCAAGTTGAACGAACCGAGTCTGATTATAAAGAAGCTGCTCCTCCTATTGATAGTGTCTTGGTTGGAACTACACCTTTGACTCAAGAAGAAATTGATAATGAAGCAAACATGACTTATGGTGAAGGGAGAGTAAAGGATGTATCAGACAATGATGCTGAGTGCCAGAAATATGACAGGTGTCACAATTCTAAGTCTGATGAAGCTGGGATAGAGTTGAAACCATACCCTAAGATTGAAACCCCATGCTTCAAAGTAATTGACGAAGTCAAAAGGGAAAAAGTGATCTTGACGACACGGCCTGAGGGGAAGATCTTTATGACATCTGGATCCATGTTTGACCAAGAACCAGATGTTGGGTATGACTTACCATCCTTCTCCTCCAAGTTCAAGGGAATAACCGATGGAGTGATAAGTGAACCTAAAGTTGAGAAGCCAAAGATCACCATCAAGCATCCGAGTATGAAGCCAACAACTGGAGTAAAGAATGAAAAACTCAAGGGAGTAGCTGTGTCTCCCATTTCTTCAGTTGGATCATGCAGTTGCTGTTGTAATTGCAAGAATGGTGCTTCAACGTCAAAGAATCAAGGAAGCACAAAGATAGTAAAGACAGGTTCGACACAGGCTACGACAAACCAGCAGAAAGTCAAATCTGAAGCTGCAGTCAAACCAAAGAAGCAGACACAGAGCAAACCAGCTCCATATCAGCCACCAAAGTCAAATGGGTACACGTCTGACTTCTATCTAAAGAAGCAGACTTGCTTTAATTGTGGCATTGCTGGTCATATTGCTAGAAACTGTCTGTATCGCCTCTATGAACCCTATTATCCGAAAACTCCAAGGGTTTCATCTCAGGAGTCTGTGAAGTCTAAGCTGATGATGGTGCAAAAACCTAAGGCAATGAAGACTGTTACTCCTAAGGTTAAACCCTCTGATCAACATTGGGGTGCTGCCAAAGCTGAAAGAAAATCTTTAAATCAAAACAACAGTTTTCCAAGTTATCAAAATTTCCAAAAACAGGTGAAGAAACCGTTTTCAAAACAACCAAAGCTTGAGAAACCCAAAGTTACCCCTCCCAAGGTAACTAAAACTGTTTTGAAAAATGAATCTAAAACAAAGAAGGTTGAAATACCTAAAATCACAACTCCAAAGGTGACTAAAACAAATGTTAAATCACCTGGAACTTGGAAACCGAAGGCTAATGCAGCTACAACCGAATCATCCCAACTTCCTGATTTTTCAAAAGGAATGTTTTTAAAAGAAATTTCATTCACTGATTCCTCAGGAGTACCCAGAAAAACAATGGCCTGGGTACTATTAGCTAACTAATCTCTCACTCTGTGCAGGAACGATCAAGGAGGATTATCACTAACGTTTTTATTACTAATTTGTTTGTTGATAAGTGATTGTTCCAGGCACAAGTTTAGGAGACGTATCTTCATGTCATGTCAAGTAATCTATAAATGGAAGGTATGTCTCATTGAGAGGTAAAAGGTCAAAATCAGCATGAAAGGTACTCTTCTTAACTTGGTTGTTTGAATGATGAGGCAGCAAAGGGTCTTTTGAGTCAAACCTATTTCATTAAAGTTTCAATTAAGCTGTTGATTGATTATGTGTTTGACTTCAAATGCAATGAAGTGTGCATGTCATGAAACCCAATTTTCTAAAATTTTCAAAATCAATACTTTGAAAGTTAGCTTGGCCAGATGTCTTCAAAATTTTGTGTTTTGTTCTTTTAAGTGTGTTTGTGTGTTTTATCTTTATTGTTTAAAAAAAAATGAAAAAATGATGTTCACAAAATTGTGACATTAAAAATCAAAAAGCAAGGGGAAGAAATGGAAAAGATGAAAATGTTGACCCCTCAAAAATAGTGTGCTTTTCAATTTTTAATTGTTTGTGCCTTGTTTTTGAGAAGTTTAGGGGAAGTAAAATGAATGTCTGGGTTGGAGATGGCTGACACGCGTAAGGCGGAAGTGAAAGGCAAGCTCCACGGTGATATGCTCGGTAGGCTCGACCTAAACTTATGACCTCCAATGAAAGTGCAGTGAACTTAAAAGATATATATGTTTACTTTCCCATCCTAGGTTGCATGGTTTAAAAGACTGAGTCCCGAAAAAAATGGGTTGAGAGTGGTAATTACCTAGTATTCACTCTCTCACACGCCATGTCTCTGCTGTCATGACTACACCACATAATAAAAAGAAAAGAAAAAGAAATGAAAAAGAAATTAAAAAAAATGAAAAAGAAAAGAAAATGAAAAATAATCACTTAGTTGGTCTTCTTTGCGTGTTTAGCGGCCGACCTGATCACCAACTGATGGTTAATGAAAATAAGTGGTAGTCATAACGGTGTTGCATGGTTCCTCAAGTTGAGGGTTTGTGAATCCTCAATAAACTCTGAGGTTGGGTAGGTTTTGCTGTGTACGCTTGGGTGTGGGGACAATTAAACATGACGGTAATATTGTACTATATTAAGCATGTCGCATTCGGTTGGGATTAAACGGGTTTGAGTTTAAAGCGGACAAACATACCGGCAATCACCTGGACTAGCCGAGTAACTAAAGCTGAAAAGGGTTCCTCAGTCAGATTCATACGGTTTGATCCCTTGTAAACTTTCTCATGTTTGGTTTTTGTAAGTATTTGTTTGTTTTTATCTTTCGTGTGTGAGTCGTTAAGTTCTTTTTGGTGTGTTTTCGTCTTGGCCAGGTTGATTTGAGAAGTCAAAATATGTTTTTCAAGGGTTTTAATGCATGACAATATGCCCCCGACAGATCTTGCCAAATTTTTAGGGGAAGGAGTATGGGATAATAAGTATTATCCGAAGGGAACTCGAGGATGATACTTATTATCTAAAGGAAAAGACTTCCTCCGTCAGATCTTGACAAATTTATAGGGGAAGGAGGGTGGATAATAAGTATTATCCGAAAAGACTTCCATAATACATAGTATCCAAAGGGAACTCGAGGATAATATGTATTATCTCAGGGGAAGTCCTTAGCTGGGGAGAAGTAATCAGCTAAGGGGAAGTCTTTAGAGGTCTTGGGTTCAGGGGAAGTTTTATAGAAAACCCGTAATCTATATTAGGGTTTTTGGTTAAAATGATGTTAATTTGAATCAACTGAACAGATGATAATTACCTTCTAACCCAAAGACCAGTCATCAATTGTCTGGTGGAGTATATTTTTTCAAATGTGTGTCAGACAGGTTGATGATAGAAAGATGCTGCTGATGCTGCTGCTGCTCAAAGTTAAAGACCCAGCCGGACAAGACTTCCATCTGAAAAGCAACTGTTCAGGGGAAGTTGTTGGTGTCTTTACAAGTTTCCAAAAGCCTCAAAAGAGCTTCAAAGAAGATGTTCACATGTTTAGGGGAAGCTGAAGTTTTCAAGTCGATCTTTGATGAAGAAAATGATGCAGAGAGCAGTCAGAGATCATGAAGATCCAAGTTCAACAATCAAATTCTTCAAAGTTAGGGGTTTTCAAAATTTCAACCCTCTAATTTATGAAGATTCAAGACAGTTACCGAAGATTCGGCAAGAACCAGTTCTTTCAAGAAAATCAAGTCAATGAGAGTCCTCCATTTTATTGCTTGTTCATTTCAAGAAGTTCAAGCTGATGCTGATCAAGAGGAAGTCCTAAGTGCCCGTCATGAAACTCAATGAAGATTTCTGCGGAAAGAATCTTCATCAACGTCTTTGCCAGCCAGTCAAGAAGAAGATTCTCAAAGATCAAAGACATTTAATATCACAAGCCTAGGGGAAGATTGTTGAGGCTAGATTATGAGGCTTGTAATATTAAATAGTTTGAGCTAGGCTTAGAGGGTTTCATTAGAATCATAGGCTAGTTTGGTTATTGTATTTAGGCTAGTTTATGATTGGGCTTGGGTTTACTATTGGGTTTATGATCCAAAAGGGGCCCAATAGTAAACCCAATGGTGGTCTATATATAGACCACTTGACCTCCTTATTTGAGGTTGGCTATTTACGATTGAGAGGAGCTGCCCAAGAGTGTTTACAATCACAGAGTGATTACGATCGTAAACCCGAGAGGATCACGTTTGCGATTCTGTATTTGTACCCGACAAGTTTTCTTGTGTGCAAAGGATCAAGTTTTTAACGTTTAATCATCGTATTCTTCGTGTTTCTTCTCTTCTCTATCTTGAATCAATCATAAACGAGGATTCCGCACTCGTTTGTGATTAAAATATCGTGTTCAGGAGTTGTTCAGGAACTACAGTATGTCTACCCACTGGATCATTTGAGTGATTGATCAGTGGTCGCCATTTGAGCTGCTTTAACATCCAAGAAACCAGATTCAGAAGATCCTTTATTTTGGCAAAGAATTGAACGAAACCGTTTCTGCGCTTGACAATGAATGCCTTGAATTCGTGATCATATTTCCACCCAAGGATTTTCATCCCATCATCTGATTCGACGTTTGGAGGCATGTCTTTAAGCTTTTTAGCAGTAAACTGCACCAAGGCTTTCCGATATGGTTCCATTTCCTTCCATTCGTCAACCAAGGTAGGGGCGTCTTTCCTTCGGTGTTCCTCCACTCTTATTGCTTCACGCTCGTCCTGCTGACGCTTGACTTTCTTGTTTTCTTCAATTATATGATTTTTGACCATAGTTCGTAGACGGGGGATCTGCTTTCTGCTATAGCTCTTGCGAGCATATCCCCTTAAGTCCAGAAAGTCTTGTAATTCTCTCTTGGTCATTTTATTTACTCCAAGCGTAGCTGTAGTTGGACTGGGTGGAGGTGAAAACCGATTAAAAATCTCAGGAGGGGGAGGCATATATTGTGTGTGCATCTCTCGGATCTTTTCCCGCAGATTGTCGTTGAATTGTACATATTCAAACTTCTTGTCAGTATCAGCAAATGGATTTGTACATGGATCAGTAAGCTTTTCTGCAAGTTTGTAGTTGTAAAGATGTTTTTCCATGTCTTGCTCATCAGTATACATTTCGACTAGCTGTGTATCCGTGAGATTCATCAAGTAGGATAAGGGAATCCCACGAGAGATTAACTCTCTGACATAATTTACAATTTCTGACATGTCAGATGGATCAACATTATCTCCAGCTAGATTAGGGATTATTCTGATTCTAGGTTCTCTCTCTTCAGGGTTCTGATCTTCTGGCTCAAAGTATTCTGATCCATGGCCAATTTTTGATTGAGGACGGCTGGATTCTTCCAAATGTTTGATAGCCTCTTTCCTGGCAATCTCATCCAGCGTCCTTTCAAGAATCATTTCTTCCTTAGCAGCCCTGATGGATTCTTCCTTCTTCCTTTGCTTTTCCATTTCCTGCTCATAAAGCTCTTCAGGAGTCAGTTTTCTTTTGCCTTTGTCAGGTCTAACTGAAGGACCAGCTTCATGTGATGTGACTGGATTATTTGCACCTTGACCACCACTTGCACTTGTTATTGGAAGAGTCTGAACAGTTTCAGTGGTTGAGGCAGTGGTGGTTGCAGTAGACACTGGCATTGAAGGTTGGGTTGGAACTCCTTCTAGGTTTACTTGTTCTCCTGGGTGATGGACTGGTGAAGGAATTAATGATCCAATAACATCATCTACATTTTGAGGCTCGCTTTCCACTGGCTCAGATCTGAGAGGAGTTGGAGAAGTAAAATCAACTGGCTCATCTTTGATCTCATATCTGATCTCCTCATCATACTCATCGTCAGTTGTGAATTCCAAGTTTATGAAGTTTGTAGCACTTGAGTCATAAATAAGGTTATTTAGACGCTTGGCTAAACTTATGTCATTGAAGATCTCATCTGGAATCATGCTGAGAGGTTGAATTTCCAAAGCTTCTCTGGCTTCAATGTTTTCCTTAGTAACAACCACACCGCTTCTGCTACTTGGATTAGTAGCCAAGGTGTTTGCATAAAATTCTCGAAATGCAGTTCTTCCCATATCTAGAAACTCACTTTCAACATGTAAGTGCATCAGTTGTGCAGAAATCTCAAATACAGCAGTTTCAGGCATAACAATGCTTATTTGTTGTTGCACCGGAGGAGCCAATTGGAGTTGCAATGAAATTTCAGGTATGACAGGAGGTTCATCTGGTTCACCCATGGTTAAAGCAAGTACCACTCCTGAAGACGATTGGTTTGCTTCAAATGCAGCCCTTGAGAATCTTGGAAGTTTGAGATTCTCAGGAGGTGGCACTAAGCTTATTACAGATTGATAAATTTCATCTTCCTCTTCATCATTCAGTTCATCATTCAGAAAGGTGTCTCCATAGGAAATGTCAACTTCAGGATCGGAAGATTCATTGTCATCAGATGGGAAGTCATCAAGATGAGTGTCATCCACATCTTGTTCTATGACAACGGTAAGAGTTATCGCATCAGAATCTTTGCCATCCTAGCTAAGAGTTGGCTCTCTTATTGAGTGTCTTCAGCTGAGGGAGGTTGATCTAGCATCCGATCATCACCTTGATTACCACTTCCATTACCACCTGCTTCACCATCATTGGTTCTGGTAATTTGATTATTTTGGAGAGCTTCAGCCAATAACTTTTTCAGTCTTTCAATTTCTTCTGCTTGCTCTCTTATTTTCTCATTGGTTTTAAGAAGTTCTTGATCTTGTTCTTTTATCCTGTCATTAGCTTCTTTAAGCTTGTCAGCAGCAGAAGAGTTATAGACCTCAAGATTTTGTTCCAAGAAAACATCTTGATTAAACAAGGAAGTATCTGCCCTGGACACAAATTCTTGAGCAGGAATAGTTGTAATAAGCTGAGTCTCAACTTGAGTTACCGGATCCAAACTTGTGATGTTGATTTCAGCAGAGGCGTTAATTTCTTGAACTGTAGCTTCAGTGGTGGTGATTGGAGCAGATTGAGCCTTTTGTTGCTCAATGACTTCTGGTTCATGTTGTGCTGCAGATTGTAAAGCAGCAGCAGTTTCAGATCTAGAGACTGGCCCTCTTCTTATTTCAAGTTTCTTTCTTTCCTGAGCATACTTGGATCTTGACTCTCTTTTGTAGTTAGGATTAATATGACCCTCAAGCATAAATGAGGCTGAATCTGGTTCAGGTGAAACAGATTTTGAGTTATTTGATGAGATGTCATCTTGAGTCTGCCTTGACTTTATTTTCTTTTGCTTCTTTTGACTTGAAGCTTCAGGTTCATCACTAACTTTGGTTATTTCTCTTGTTTGGGACCCCTAGCATCTGAACTAGTAGAGTCATAACCTGATTCTGATCCAGGTTGGAACCTTGACCCTGATTCAGGTTTGGATACAGAAGCATTTGAGTTACTTTCTTTATTATTTCCAGAAGCATCATCTTCACTATCAGACTCTTCATTTTCATCTCCTGACTTGTCTGATTCAGATGCACCTTTGGATGAGGCTCTGTCTTCAGGCTCTGAGTGCATAGGGTCATTATGAATTGGAGAGTTGATTGGTTGATTATCTTGGAGGTTTGTTGCATTATTGTCAGGTTCAGCAGCATTGACATCAGCCATATCAGCATTGGCATCATCATATCCTTGATCTTCATCCATATCATCATCAACATCAATTCCCTCAATCATATTTGGGAAAAATGGGACTTCGGGTCCATCATAACGACCAATCTGGTACCGTGTGTAAGAACCGGGTATCATCCTCCTAGGAACCAAGTATGGTTCAGTCTTCTGTAAGTTCGGGTAGTAATGATCAAGGATGGTCTGTATGAATCTGGGATACATCAGAAATTTCTCAGACTTTCTAGTGGGATGAAGGTTGTAATTCATCCATTCGATTATTGCCTTGAAAGATTGAAGCCGGCACCTGAAGCTAAACCATGTAGTGCCCACGCTGTCTCTTCCACGAAGTCATCAGTTCCTGACTTTCTTGGAGCGAAAGCAGATATGAAAAAGGTGATGATACATCTCCAGTTATCTGGGAACTGTGTCTTCTTTATCTTTTCGTTCGAATTCACAGAGAGATTTCCTTGATATCCCATCATGAGAATTGTATTTTGCCATTCTTCTTTAGGAAAAGAAATGGGGCAAAGTGCATCATTCAGTTGCAGCACTTCTCTGACTCTTTCTTCATTTATTTCAACATACTGCCTTTGAATCAATGATCTGATAGTCTTGGAACCATTATCAGCCACAAACGTGTGTGCGTTGTTCCATAAATCATTTATACCCAAGCTTATGACAGGCTCCAACCGAATACATGTGATCCAATTTGAGTTTTCTAGGATTCTGAACGCTTGTTCATAACGTCCGGCATCAGTCCAGCTTCTGTTGATTTCACAGTATTGATTGTGAGATTTTGAGAAATCCAGAGGGGCATTGGCTGCTCTTTCCTGTCTGGGAGCCATCTGCACATAAGAAATAACATGATTACATCAAATTTGATAAGTCAAAATGAATGTTATGTCACACTAAATTCGTGATAGTGACAGAGCCTTTTAAATTAACCTACAAAGATATAAAAGAAATTTGCTTAAGGCATAGGCTCAAATATCTTCAAAATTCAATCAATTTAGTTCAACAGAGTTCATTAGTAAAATTTTACCCAAAATCCTGTAATTTCCCTTGAAATAGTAACTTTTATTGTAGATGTTGACTTTGGCTAAGTACATGGTGAATTTTGACTCAAGAATGCCGTTAGACGTAAATTTGATGAAAAACACAAGTAATGACAAATTATGATAGAATTTGAGAAATTGGTGCAAAATTTTCACTCAGATGAGTGGACTTTTGTTAAAAAGTCAACATTTTGACTCAAATGACTCAAAAGCTTTAGAAGGAATCAAGAAGTGATTCCCCCTAAACTTGAGTTTTTCACAATTTGGTTTACTGATTTTGGGGTCAAACAAAATTCTTGAACCAAGTTTTCCTAAACCAACATGATTTGAGCAATAGGAGACACTTACCAACACATATATTCTATTTAACTACTTGTATGGGAGCAAGATGGGAAAATTTCACTTATGCATATACAAGATATCAAATGATGAATCAGAATACATGTATGAAGTTCTAACATGCCAAAATCACATAACCAAAGTCAAATAAAGTCAAGTTAGGGAACAAGAAGCATTCAACATCAGACATGAGTATCAATTATCAAGATCAAAGAAACATAGGAGCAATCAGTCCTAAATTCTAACCTTGCTATCATTTATTTTCTTAATTGATGTGATATGAGCTTCAATAGTTCCTAACTTAACAATTTATTTGGAATAGAGGATAAAGACTCATAAGACAATGACTAATGTGCACGACACTTTATTAAGCATGCTAAGTCATATTTCATGAGATTTATTGAGTTTATTGCATAGTCGGTAAGTAGAACAATCCACTTGAATAGACAAAAATCAAATATCCAATAATTTATTTGAGATCAGAAGACATACCTCAAAGAAGATCTAAAGTTTATTAAGATCTAATTGAGAAATAACAAGAAATCAACAGGTTCAAAGCTTGATCCTGTTTGTGATCAATCATACACAGATTAGAAATTTGACTAAAGTTATTCAAGCTTATTGAAAGAGTTTAATGAATTGCCCCTGTGTAGCTCAATAATTGTATATCAAACATTGCCAAGAATTTATGAAACATACCTCTTTGATGATCTAAAATTGAGCTAAGATCAATGAAAGAGATAAGAGGATCTTGGAGTGTTTCTGGACAGAATCTGTTATTAAATCAGACAAAATTTGTTAAACAATTGATTTAAATCCACACACAGCCTAAAAAGGGTCAGATTCATTAAACAAAAGTGAATTTCACAAGATTTGACTTAAAAAGTCAACTATGCAAGCATTTGTCAATAACCAAGTCAAACTAGTCAACATTGCAGATTTAAACCATATTGAGTTTAATCCTAGGTTAGACAAGTCAAAAAAACAGACCGTGACTTATTTAGTTGCATATCCAGTGAAATTCAATTGAAAAGGAAGAAATCCAATAAAATGGTCATAAGTAGCCTTTATGTTGTATTATTAGGTCAATTTTATTCTTAAAGCAACATAAAAGCGACAAATGTTACCATTTTAAGTCAAGGATTTCATTCTTGAAGTTATTTGAGTCAGATGACTCTTATTGAATTGAGTTTAGACCTTTTGAAGTCCAGCTTTGGTCATGCGGATAAAATTGATAAAAATTTACCATTAGGACAAAAAGAATGAGATTTACTTCAAGTTCATCTCATTTAGGGCTTAAATTGTTAACTAAACTCATCATTTTTGTTTCCTTTCAAAAATTTAAATTTTGACATGGATTTGTTCCAAAATTCAATTTATTTCCTTAATGGGTCAAACTTAGACAAAGTCCAGTTTAGCTTTCAATATTGAAGCATTTAAGACCCAGATTGCATTTAGATGCAACCAAATGCAACAATTTTGAAACATCCATATTCAAAACATCTCATTTATAGTTTGGAATTTAACCAATTGAGAGATCAAACACTGAGTTATTTCAAAAGCAAAAACTTCATGATCTAACTTAAACCATATAGCATAAAACTAGCAATATGTTTCAATCAATCATCAATTTTGCTTAACAGTCATTAATCTCAACAGATTTTGAGTCCAACCCAAACAAAATAACACAACTAAATTCTCAACTTTATTGATGGTTTTCGGCCCTGTTCATGACTAACAACTCGAAGTGAGATTCAATAACTTGTGAATGAAATCAGATTCCCTAGACTTGATTCAATCACAATGAATCATTCGAAACAAACAATTTTCTTATTGTAATACCTAGGACGCATAATTAACCACCGTAAATTACTGTTGTTCATGGTCGGATCAAATTTTACAATCAGATGAAGGTTATGGATTCAATTACCTGTAAGATCTCGCAATTGAAATTAGAGACCGTAGGCAAGAGTTAAAATCTGTTTAATCAACAACAAATTTCGAAAGATAAGAACCCAATCAACATGATAAAGCCTTCGGCCTTAAGAACTTCAACCGAAACTAAACATCTCCAAGCAGTCCTAAAAATGAAATCAAACCTGTGAATATGAGAAGGGTGTGCGAGCCAACCCTAGCTTCAAGAATCACTAATTGAGATGATTGTTGCAGACGTAATAGACGTCGGAAGGAGAGTAAGTTTGGTCCGCCGGTAGTTCGCCGAGAGTGGGAGGGAGCAGGTTGTGTGTGTTATGTTTGAATGAGAATAGAAAAACGAACTCTGCCTTTTGTTTATCTAAGCAGGCGACGTCGTAAAAACTTAGGGTTCACGAGTCTTTAAACGAGATCGCCAAGGAGAACAGATCCCTTTAAGCGGAATCGCTAAACTGGCGAGATCGCCAAATAGAGGGCATTATTTAGCCGAGATCGCCAAGGCTTGATAAGTCGAGATCGCCAACTTGTTTGTTCTCCGAGATCGCCAGGAGGACCCTTTTAGGCGAGATCGCCAAAGACAAGTCTTGGGGATTTAAGTCTTTATGCGAAGTCGCCAAGACCAAAGATGGTATTTATGAAATTTTCCAAATCTAACCCGAGATCGCCAAGGGATTAGATCTTTTGGCGAGATCGCCTAGGACCGAAAGGGACGAGGTCGCCAAGTCTTTACTCTCGGTTTGTTTTGTGAAAAACACTTAAGTTTGCTTCGAGATCACCAAAAAGAGGGTTTATTAGGCGAGATAGCCAAGTGAAAGACTAGGTTTTGTGAGATCGCCAAGGGGAAATCTCCTTTATGCGAGATCGCCAAGGGACATTCTTGAGATCGCCAAGGCTAAATTGGCGAAATCGCCAACAGAACCATCAAAACTTAAAATTTTGACAGCAAGTTAAAATGCTGGTTTATGATCAATTATTAACCAAAAAGAGAACACCCGAAGCAAAAACATTAAAAATTCTCATATGATAACTCAACGATTTGCAAAAACTTCAAATGAACTCATTAAGGGTAAATTGGGAATTATTGAATTTTCTAAGTGCATAACATGTTAAAAACATCATTTTGACTCAAAAATTTTAAAATTTCACACACTTGACCAAAAACCTTATTGAAACTGATTAACCTGAGTCAGGCCAGCCCAAACTTACCAAATCGGTTAATTTGACATAAAATTGCAAATGTACCTCAAATTTTACAAATTTCTCCCAAACTTGATGGTTTTAAGCACAAAGCACCCAAATTCACGTTTTATGACAAATTTGGTTATATTAAAGCGTAGTGCTTTCATTTGCACCGTTAAGGCCTTATTTTCTGGCAATTTCCAGTTATATGCTTAATTTTGCATATTTTTGTTCAGTAAGGGTTGGACTATGTTAGGAATCAAACCGGTCAATTACGTGATCACAGACACTTACAAGCCAAATCACCTCACAGATTCAGTAACCTAAGTCAGATTGTCGGTATTGTTATCCACTTAAGCTCAAGCAAGGCAATTTTCAGCAAAATCATTGTGATGTCATTTATCATGTTTTAGTTTGATTTAATGACAATTGTGTTGACTTCTTATTTCACAAAGTCAAACAGTTATCCTAGCTTTGTCTATTTAGCACTTCAGTCATGCACAACACACATATGGAATATCTTCCCCCTATTTCTTTAGAGGGAAGTACTGATTTCAAGATATATGTGTATATTTGGTTCGCGTGAACACAAGGTCAGAGTTTCCTCAGCAGATGTGTCACGGAATGTTTTCAATGATAATGACGGTAAGCGTGAACACAAGGTTAGAGTTTCCTTAGCAGATGTGTCACGGTATGTTTTAAATGACAATGGCGGGACGTGTGAACACAAGGTCAGAGTTTCCTCAGCAGATGTGTCACGGTCAATGGATGGATGTGAGATATTTCTCACTTATTGATGGATGTGTGATGATTCACACTTATTTGATGGTTTGAAATCAGCACTTTCCGCAAAAGAAATATTTGAGTGTGTTGGTTAACTTACTTAGCACAGACTTAAGCAAATTTAAAGGATTTTTGCTAACTGTTTTGACTTAAAGTCCACAATTTCATGGTTTTAAGAGTTTAATAACAGGATTTGCCTAATTCTTATTTTGCTGAGCCTACCGACACATCGAATGATAGAATTACTGATCGATTGGATCAAATCCTATGGTCAGATCACAAGACCAGAATTATATCATGTTCCACATAGTTTGCCCAACCAAAACCAAAATTTTCTGGTATTCTTTCTCAAAGATTATTTTAAGCATTGCAAAATTACAAGGATCTTGTGCTTAGACTCAAGTGCCCATCAAGTGCCTTTACAAAAGTTGTTGGGAATCACTCGATTCTAATTTACATGATTTTTATTTATTTTTGCAAAAAAAAATTTGTATTTTTCTCTATTTTTTCAATCATTTATTGCAACATTACTAAAAATTCAAGTTTTTGACTTTTTCATCAGGTATTCAACAACTGTCTTTACAGAAGTTGTTTGAAATGACCCGATACTATTTTTAGTGATTTTTATTTATTTTTCAATTTTTTTTGTGATTTTCTCCAATTTTTCAACCGTAAGTCGGTTCAGGCCAGACCGACTGACACAAAGACATAAAATAAAATAAAATAAAATAAAATAAGATAAAATATTTTTGGTATTTTTGAAAGATTTGATTAACACTTAATGAAATGTTTTATTGATGGTCAAGAAAAGATGACCAAGAACTTAAGAAGACTCAAAGAAACTAAAGTTAAAATCTTTTTGTGTTTTTCAGAAAAAGTTTGAAAGATAAAATCTTTTTGGTTTTTCACGTTCAAATTATTGCAAGGTCATGGAGCAAATAGAGACAATACCTCTTAAACCTACACAACCTAAGAGTAAAGCATTTTTCTAAAAGGAACCTAAAGATGAGCTTACTAAAAGTTAATCATTACTACTGATTGTACTAGGAAGTTAAACCTAGAAACATCAAATCCCTTGGTGAAGAGATCTGCAAGCTGATTCTCAGAGGAAACATGAACTAAGGTAATCAGCTTTTTCTCATGACAGTCCCTAATAAAGTGATGCCTAATCTCTATGTGTTTGGTCTTAGAGTGCTGAACGGGATTCTTAACAATGAACATGGCAGCAGTATTATTAATGTTAATAGGGGTGGACATGAAATTCAAACCATAGTCTAGAAGCTGATTCTGGATGCAGAGAACTTGAGAACAGCAGGAAGCAGCAGCAATGTATTCTGCTTCGGCTGGCGAGGTAGACACCGTTAACTGTTTCTTGCATTGCCACGAAACCAATCTGTTCCCCAAAAATTGAGCTCCACCGGTGGTTGGCTTCCGATCCATGTTGCAACCCCCGTAATCACTATCCGAGAAACCGCTAAGATCAAAAAGCTCATCCTTGGGATACCACAGCCCTCTCTTTGGATTGGACTTCAGGTATCTGAATATTCGTTTCACGGCCGTCAAGTGTGACTGTTTCGGTTTGGATTGAAATCTTGAGCAGAGACACACGGCAAACATTATGTCGGGGCGGCTGGCTGCCAGGTACATAAGTGACCCGATCATTGATCTATACAAGTGTTCATCGACACATTCGCCTTTAAGATCAGAATGAAGTTTGACACGAGTCTCGACAGGAGTGGAAAAGCCTTTAGAGTCGTGAAATCCAAACTTTTTCAGCATTTCCTTCACATACTTTCCCTGACTTATTAGGATTCCTTCATTATTCTGTTTCACCTCAATCCTAAGGAAAAATGTGAGTTCCCCCATTGAACTCATTTCAAAACGTTTTTCCATAAGACACTTGAACTCATGACAAAGAGTTTTGTTTGTTGATCCGAAGATGATATCATCCACGTACACTTGAACCAGCAGCATATCATCACCCACATGCCGTATGAATAGCGTCTGATCAATCACCCCTCGCTTGTAGCCATTTTCCTATAGATAGGTAGACAGGGTTTCATACCACTTCCTTGGTGCTTGATGGAGTCCATAGAGAGCCCTTTTCAATTTATACACCTTATTTGGAAAGGAAGGATTGACAAACCCTGGAGGTTGATCAACGTATACCTCTTCGTCTAGTTCACCGTACAGGAAAGCAGTCTTCATGTCAAGCTAATAAACCGTTATGTTCTTTGACGATGCATAAGCCAAGAAAATCATGATGGCTTCAAGACGAGCTACCGGGGCATAGACTTCATCATAGTCAAGCCCATCTATCTGCATATATCCCTTCACCACAAGTCTAGCTTTATTTCTTATAATTATTCCTCTGTCATCCTTTTTATTTCTAGAGATCCACTTGACTGGAATAGGCTTTGCACCAGGAGGAGTGTCTACAAGTTTCCAGACATCCAAAAGTTTGAATTGAAGCAGTTCAGCCTACATAGCCTCTATCCATTTATCATCTTTCATAGCAGCAGCTACAGAAGTTGGTTCTTCTTGAGAAATGAAACAGGAAAACAGGCAAGTGTTTATTGTTTCCGATTGACTTCTGGTGACTCTCTTATTTATTGAACCGATAATGTTTGAGACAGGATGTTTCTTGTGAATTCCAGTCACTTATACTATCGGAACTGGAATGTTTGAGTTTAGAGTTCCCATCTGCACATCATTACTTGGAGTTTCACCAGACTCAATCACAGTAGTGTCATCTGAGTCTGAATCGTTATTGATTGGTTCATTCTCAGGTTAATTTTCTGGAACTTCTTGATTTTATTGATTTTCTTGATTTAAATTTAGTTCAACCTCCTGAACGACTTCTTCATTTATTTGCTTCTCAACCAGGTTGTCAGTTGTAGTAGTAACGGGTGATATGGGAGCCTTCGTTGATTCATTTCTCCAAGAAATATCCGGAAGCACATCAGAATAGATGGAATCCAGAATTGATGATGTAATTGGAACAGAACCTTTAGACACAGATGCATCCACATTATTAGAACCTCCATGTAATCTTCTAGAATCACCTGAAACCACATAATCACTAAAGTTAAAAGAAGAAGTGAAATTCTATAAGTCATACATGCCATCTGAGTCAGGTTCTCTGGAATTATGAGTGTGCTCATTAAAATTAACATTGCACAACTCCATAATCACCTGAGTTCTTTTGTTGTACACTCGATATGCAGCAGAGGTCATCGAGTATCCTACAAAATAGCCTTCATCTGCCCGAGGGGCAAATTTAGCTAACTGCTCAGACGGAATTAATACAGTACAAGGACATCCAAAGGGCTTTAAGCGCTTTAACACTGGTTTTTGTTTTGAAAACAGCTCAAAGGATGTCTTGTTGGCATGCTTGACTAAAAGAGTTCGGTTCAGGACATAGCAAGCAGTATTGACTGCTTCTGCCCAAAAAGACAATTTAAGGTTAGAATCAGCGAGCATTGTCCGAGCACACTCAATTATTGTACGGTTCTTTCTTTTAGCAATCCCATTCTGTTGAGGAGTATAGGGAGAGCTAAATTGGTGAGTGATGCCCTTCTGGTTGCAGAACGAGTCGAAGACGTGATTTCTAAACTCCCTCCCGTTGTCAGATCTGATTATTCGAACTTTTTCTCTGCTTGCGTTCTCGATGCATGTAACAAAGTCCTTGAGTATCCCCGGAGTCTCAGACTTCTCCCTTAAGAAAAATACCCAGGAATATCTCGAGTAATCGTCAGTGATGACAAGGCAGAAAGATTTTCCCCCTAAACTCTTGATATTAACTGGTCCAAAGAGATCCAGGTGCAACTCTTGAAGGATTATTGTCGTTCTTCCAGGTGGCTTCGGTTTATGAGACGTTTTGTGTTGTTTTCCTTTCGAGCATGCAACGCAGTTATCGACTTGTACGAATTCCTTGTCTGGTAGCCCAAAAACATGTTTCCCCCTAACCAGGCGATTCATGTTACGGAAATTAACATGTCCCATTCGTCGATGCCACAAAGTTGAATCTTCCTCTAAAGCTTTAGCCAAAAAGCACGCAACTGAACTAGTTGGCTTTGCAGCATTCATGTCCAGTGCATATATGTTCCCCCTACGATTTGCTAGGAATAAAATCTGATCTTCAGGTACTTTAAAACCGGGTTTGAGAATGAAGCATTCCCTATCGTCGAAGAACATTGGCATTTTATTATCACATATCTGCGAGACGCTCAGCAGATTGAATTGCAGATTTGACACGCGGGTGACTTTTTCAAATGAGACTTCACCATTAGTTAGGTGACCAGTTCTAATTATTTGACCACCTTTCTTATTTCCTCCAAAAGCAACAAAACCTCCTCCAGATATATCAGTTTGACATCATGCAAGAGATCCTTGTCACCTGTCATGTGCCGGGAACAGCCACTATCCATGTACCACAGATTTATTGACTTCTTTCGCTGTTCCTGCACAAACAAAGAAAAGATTAGTTCATAGATGAACCCTGGTCTTTAGGACCACGGGTTTTCTTTGCATTCTGTTTCTTAGGTGGACGAGTAGCTGGAGTGGTGGCTTGAACAAAAGGCTTTTGAGGATCAGCCAATGGAGACCATGGTGCTCTAGGTCTCGTAGTAATTGGTGGTGGGTGGTTAGCTGTTCCAGAGACAACCGGTTGAAAGTAGCCGGTACTTGCTCCCAAACCTCGTGTAGAGTGAGGTATTGCTCCACTTAAGAACTATTGGTTCTGGAAATTTGGCATGAACATTTGCTGATTATTCATGTACTCATAGTCTTCACTGTAGTTCCCATAAAACCGTGTCCATGGCTGAGTGAAAGGAGGTCTCACCATTCTTGGTCCATAGGGTGCAACCATTGGTGGATTGTACCCCATGTGTGCTTTTGTTGAGTTGAAAGGACAACCCCTAGCAGCATGATTTGGGTCTCCGCATACAAAACACCCAATAGTATTAGCAGACCCACTTGGATTACCGGTCACAGTTGGAACCACCTTTTGATCAGGTGTGACCTTTATTTCAGCAACAGGTTCTCCTTCTCCTTGAACAACAGTTTTCTTATTCCGCCTTTTGTTGTTGTTTTTCTTCTTTGAAGATGATTCAGCGCCTTTATTTTCTTCCAAATTCATGGGCATTGCAACAGCAGGTTCAACAACTTGTGGTTGAAATACCCCAGTCTTCTCAGTGTAAGCAACATTTTTAGTTGAAATATTCTTCATCTTATTCTTTGCGGGTTGCTTAACTGATTTAGACGAACTCGCACCAGCTTGACTAGCCGATGGAGTTGAGTTGCATGACTGAAACAGCTTGATGGAAGACATCGGTGTAACTTGAGATGCAGGTGCAGGAGCCGAAGAGATCACCTTACCATTGGTGATTGTGACAAAATGTTGTGTGTCACCCATGGGTTTACCATCATCCAAACTTAGCTTATTTTGTGCATCAGCAACCAGCTCATTAACGAGACCAGTTTGGCTAGAATCTGAGTTAGCAGTTTTAGCTCTGGGCTTTCGCCTTTTAGGAACTTTAGGTTTCATTGAAACAGATTTTCCTTTAAGCATTGTTTGAGTTTCGCTAAAAGTTGAAGATTGAGAAATTGTCTCATTGTCGGTTAATATTTATAAAACTCAGATTCTGCCTTCTGCCTAACCATATCTTCAGATATGCCAGTATCAAATGACTGTAATGAGCTAGACTAAAGGTCATTCAAGTTTAGTGCACTTTCAATAGATGGAAGGCTTAAGCCACTTTCGTAGCCAGACAGTTTTTCTTCCATTTGCTGAATTTCAGACTTGCTAGGAACAGACTCATTATTCAAAAACCTGATGTGGTTTCGGGAATTTATTTTAGTAAGTTCAGGTATTTGAAAATAGTTATAATTGAGTGGATGCTCAACAACAGCATCATCAATTTCCCGGGTTAAACCCAAACCATTTTGTACTCGTTTAAAAATATCCTTAGCCACATCACCTGCCAGGTTAGAAGGATTAAGTCTCATCAAATCAATGATTTCCCGAGCTTGAACATAGTTCCTGCTTAGGGTTGAAAAACGAGTCACTTAATCCTCTAACTGAGTTCGAAGAGATATTTCAGTATGTTTCATGACCTCAATATCATCCTGCAAGGACTTTATTTTGGTCAGGAAATCCAGTTCCTTAGCTTGCATTGACTTGAACAAACATTCACTCGCTATTGCCTTTTCAACTAACTCTTCGTTATAAAGGCGATACCGAGCGACTTCCATTACACAGGACTCTGAGCATAAAAGGGATTTTACCGTATCGGGTATGAGTTCCTTTTTTCGGTTTATTAATTTTTGCTCAAAATCAGATTCAACTTTGGAGAAACCTTCAACAGTGCTGGTCAGAAAAGCAGCATCTTCAGAAGTTTCATCCACATCAGCCATGAGTGCAAAATCAGTCGGATAAAGTGGATCAAAGAAGGAATCTTCCTCAATCTTGGGCTCATCAGATGAATTCACCATTAATGCATAATCAACACTTGCCGATGGTTGAGTCTGATTGGACCACGTGTAATTAGGATCACTCAGAGACACGATGTCACACCCCCAAAAATCCCACGCGCGATAACGCGCTGCAGGGAGCGTGACAAACCAGGATCGAACACATTAGCCATATGAACAGTCTATATGCAACGTAAAAGTAAAACCAGAGTAAATGCGTTTTTAAATGCGGAAGCGTAATCGACAAAGTTGTAATAATTGTTCAAGCGCCAAAACATGCGCAAACCAAAAGTTAATAAGTTTGATAAATAAATAAGTCTATGATGCATGCATGGTAATAGTAATCCTTATGTGGTGCATCCTAGCTCGTGGCAGACAATCCAGTTTAGCGACCTGAGATATAACATGCTAAAGTGTCAACACAAAGGTTGGTGAGTTCACAGGTTTAACAGTTCAGTAACGTTTCAAGTTCAGTTTAAGGATTGACCGTTCAATAACGTCAAGTTGTAAGAGCATAATCACTAATATATATCAAATAGCTAGCTAGGCTATATACATGAAACTTCGCACGTTGATGGTCACCGAAGCTAACAGTTGTTTATAGTTTGCCTTGTTCTGTTTAGGACGAATATAACACATGTTCGATATCCAATCGTGTCAGAGCGACTGACCCGGGTGGGGTTTGTCAGACCCAGTAGTACTACAATATATTTCCCGCTATCGTCATTAATACTAACGGTACCATAAGAAGGACTTTGTTGTATAGTGTGCTACAAGTACTTCAAGTGATATATAAAAGTCTAATTATCTCAGTTGTATAAATCATGCATGTTAATCTCCCCCCAAAAGGATTAAAACAGTACAATGGGGCCGTAAAACTCACCTTAGGTTGCTCGGCAAAGTTTCCAGACAAACAGTTAATTCAAGTAGCAAGAACGAGTCTTGTGCAAGCAATCAATCACCTAACGAGCATACGAGTATAAGTGGGTGTTCTAAACTATTAAATCTAACGTAAGTGATAAAAACGAAGGATCGTGAAGTCCGGAATAAGTGAGGATGGCACGTGTGCCAAATCCGAGCGAATATCGAAATAACGCGAGAAAATCCAATATATATCTTTAATATATATTTTCTAAGTAAATACATATATATTATATATATATATTTAAATAAATGTTCAAGTGACGTTAATAATAAAGTTTCAACAAGTTATATATATATATATATATATATATATATATATATATATATATAAATATAGTTAAATCCAATGAGTTAAATATTTATTTTGAAAAGAAGCAACAATTTATGGTGAATCATAATCCAAAACCGATTATTTCGTGCTTCTAGTCAAAACAACGCTTTTTAATAGTTTCCTAAAACATTTTAATGTTTACACAAAATATTACTTTGTTTCAAGCCAACGTCTTGTATATATATATATATATATATATATATATATATATATATATATATATATAATAGTTTACACAATGAATATATATATTTCTCCTTTTTTGATAAATCCAAAGTTTTATATCAATATATGTATATATATATACTAGTTTTTGATACCCGTGCGACGCACGGGTGGTTTTAAAAAAAAAAAATCCAACAATTTAAATATTATAATAAATGTAATTCGATAATTGAAACTCGTGCATCGTACGGCGGTATTTAAAAAAAAATCAAAACTAAAACGTACTAATGATTCTTTATATCATCTAAGAATTTTTTTTATTAGAAATATCCAGTTAAAAGTTTCAATGGTTCTACAATGAGCCACTTTCACTTCCTAGTAAAATATAAAAATGATATAAACATTAGTATAATCTCTAAAACTTGAGGGAAAATTAAAGTTTGTATCATACACTTCTTCAATTATAAAAACAAACACAAAAACAAAACCATTTGATTATAATCGTGCATTCGTGCATGAATAATCTAAGTGTAGTCATAAGCACCACTCAATGACACCTTTATGATACATATATTTGGGAATTTGTGTAGCTAAACAATAAAAAAAAATTATTGATATTAATTATATTTTTATATTTATTTAAGAAATAATTGTTTGTAAAAAATAATAAAATTAAGAATGCAATTATAACGATAATACCTCTATTAAAAATTCATAAGAATTAATTTAGTTGTTTGAAATTACAATATTTAAGGCTCATTGGATTTAAAATTGACTTTTTTTTTTCAAATCCAAATCCCTCATTTAGGATACATAATTCAATCTTTAAATGTGTTTGACTTTTTTTAAATATAATTAAAGACGTAATTATACAGTTTGTAATTAGACTTTTTCTATTTTTGAATAATCATAACTATATTATGAAAGTCAAATTTCATTTATTGGAAAAAAAATTGAGCGGGAAAACCATAAAATGGATTGTTGTGGTGATGCCATGTGGCATCCAATCTTTTCATATATATATTATATAGATATAGATATGTATATATTTAAATGACAAGTTAGACTTGTTTGCAATCCAAAATATGATTCCACGAGGTTTAGATGTCTTAAATATATTTTTACGGGTTTAGGATATGACTAGGAACACATTTGGTACGAGATCTAGTGGTTAAATGCTCAAGAGATGCAAAATAAAAAAGAAAACAGCAACATGGAGGTCACTGGGTTCGAACCCGTGACCTCTGTGTTATCATACAGCGAGTTTACCAGCCGGCCAGCAACCCCTTTTGGTTTAGAAGTCGACCAGTATTGTATTCATTTAATCAGTAGTGGCCAGGATTGAGTTGTAGAAAGAAAACAGGAAAAAAAAAGAACCAAAACGCGTAGGCCAGGTCTCGAACCCAGGACCTCACGCATAAAACCCAGCGACCCTACCACTGTGCCAGTTTGGAGTCTGATATTAAATCGGATCTAGAAATATATAACCCGTACCCAGTTCATGTCTTCTTCTTCACCACAAGCCCTAATGTCGCCGGAGTTATTTTCCGGCGACCGGAAAATCGTAAAACACAAAAAAAAAAACAATCCCAGAACATGCGATTATCATAGGGGACGAGTTACCTTGAGTCGGAGATGAGAGTAAACAAGTTTTTAACACCGAAATTGATTCCGAAACTTTGACGACCGCTCCGCACGTTGCTTCGATTCTCAAAACTAAGGACACCTGCGTGTTCAGTGTCAAAAGGCGAACCCAGTGGTGGTCGAATGGATGTCGATGGTGCAGTGGTTAATCGGGATTTTAAGTTCACCGGGAAAAACTTTCTAGCAACGAAAATAGAGAGAACGAGGGAGAGAACTTGCGAGAGAGGGAGAGGGACTGGAATTGTGAATGATTGTTAAGGTATAACTCTATCATTGAATCGAGAGTTATGGTGGATTAAAACCGACGAGGTGGTGGTTTGAATCGGTCGAAACCGAATTCAAAGAATGAATGCGTTTAATTGACAATTAAATCAACTTTTAGTAATTGACAGAAATAACCCATCTAGACTTTTTACTTTAGGATGGCAAGTTTGGTTATTTGCAAAAATAGTCCCTCAAGGCTTATAAATAATACGACATCTAACGGAGGTTAACGGAGGAACAAATAAACGATGAATATACGAGGGACGTCAAAATATATAAATCGTATAACGTTTATAGGGATTATAAATCTCGTTTTACCAAAATAGGTCATGGATATAACTCCACAATTATTCTTCTAAAATCACATAAAATCATTAAAATCATAGAATTGAATTCCCCCATTATTTATTTAAGTTGTAACCTATATTCTTAAAGTCTCATAAAGTTATGGCTAAATGTTATAATTATATACTTTATATTTACATAAAATCATAAATATAAATTTATGATTTAGTAATTAAAACTCACATGGAATGATAAAATACATGTGAAATATATACAATTATATCACATAAAATCATAAAGTGAAATCATAGAATATCAAACGTTTGAACTTTCGTGCATGCTCGTAGTGATGATCACACAAAACCCTAATTTGCTAAAGTCAACGCAGATAAGCACATAAATGTTCACACAACATTTAATACGTTTTACGTTCAGTTAATGTCAGAAAATGACCTGAAAAGTCGGATTGTCACAGTATCCCCTTGTTGAAGAATTTTCGTCCTCGAAAAGTGCGTAACGCGGTAAAAGTTAATGAGCTAGACACAAAGAAAAGAAAAGAAAAGAAAAATTCTCAGTCGTCACATCATCCCCTTGTTGAAGAATTTTCGTCCGCGAAAATTAAACTAGTACCTGAACTAGACGAAGGCTAATCCTTGAATAGTCTGGGATATTTCTTCATCATCTGATCTTCGCGTTCCCATGTGAATTCAGGACCATGTCTCGAGTTCCAACGAACTTTAACGATTGGGATTTTGCTACGCTTTAACTGTTTAACCTCCCGGTCCATAATTTCCAGCAGTTCTTCGATAAATCGAAGTTGTTCGTCCACATGCAACTCTTCGAGTGGAGTGATTAATGTCTCATCCGCTAAGCATTTCTTTAAATTTGACACTTGGAAAACGTTATGGACCCCACTTAGTTCTGCTGGTAAGTTTAGTTCATATGTTGATAGACCAACTCTATTAACAATCTTGAATGGTGTAACCTTTGGGTATAAAACGATTATCCGAGTTGGAATTTTCAAATGAGAAAACTCTCAAAAGTTTCTGAATTACAATTTGAGGCGGTACGCCTAGGATTAGGAAATCCTAGGCGGTACGCGACCCATCTGATAAGCGGATCGGGTTGCGGCACCCACCGGATCCTCGGTTACCCGAATCTGAAAATCCGGGCGGTACGCCCCAGATAGAACATTTTGGGGCGGTACGCCTCCGGCCCAGGTCGATAGAAACAAGGAATTTGGCCTTTATAGCCAAAGACACTTGTGATACTTTGCATATCCGACCAGAATCTTCCCCTGGCTGTTCCAGAGTCCTGATGCCATCCTTTTCCAGCCATAGGAGCTTTGTGGAGAGGTTAATCATCAAAGGTAAGCCTTTCTTCAACCATTTTCATCACTAATCATATGTTTACAAGAAGAAACCTCCACCCTAAGCCCTAACCCTCATGAATGCAGCTGCGGATATGCATATTGGAATGATCAAGGTGTGTGGAAACCAAATTTAAGGTTAATCAAGGTAAGGACATCTTGATTTTGCTTAAGAATGTGAATTAAGGTTTCCTTTATGACCTCATACTCATAAATGGCCATGGATTGTGCATGCAACCATAGATTTGCTCCTGGAAGTTGGATTGAGGACTGGAAAGGACAAGAAAATCAGAAAAGCTCGGTTGTACAAGAATCCCTTCACAAGGTACAACCCTTATATGCATGCATGTTGATTTCTTTCCTTAAATGGAAACTTTACAAGTTAAGATCACTTGAATCCAGAGTTGATCAGTGTATCTAAATAAGAAATGAGTCATTGGGACATAGGGATTCTGTCCCTAATGAAATCTGTTCGAATCGGGGGTCGAAACAATGAAAATTACCATATTTGGAAAGCTCGGGAATTGGGGTTATGCTTTGGTTAAAGTATTAGACTACAAATGAACCCTTAATTGACCCCTCGGAATAATATGAAACTGATCTAGTAAGAATTCTGGACTCAAAACGCCAAAATATGAAAATGGCACTAAAAGACAAAATAGTCGGGCCTCTGTTCACAGATGGGGGCGTACCGCCCATAATCTCTGCATGCAGAGCGGTACGCCCAGGAAAGTAAAACAGAAACCGGAATCTCAGATTCCAGCGTACCGCCCAGAAACTTATGAATCGGCGCGGTACGCCCGGATTTGAAATCTGGAAATCAGTCGACCATTTGAAGCGTACCGCCCAGAAATGTAAACTTCCAGGCGGTACGCAGCCAATTTTGGATGAACCAAAAATTATCGAGACTGATCCAGTAACTGTATTTTATGCTAATTTCAACCTGAGAATGATATGAGACATGTTAGCCTCGTATATGACGAATATGAACATGATAACGATGATAGGTTGCTAGAAATCAAAGAGAAGATATTTTCTCGGATATTCTGTCTAGCCACCGTTTCTGACTTCTTTGTGTGAGTCCTCTGACTTCTCTCATAGAATTAACTGTTTAAGATCACGATTCTGTTTGATGTATTTGTTATATCTGTTGTGAACTTATCCTGTCAAGCACTGTTAGTTTGGAAATGCCCTGTGTGGGTTATTATATACTTTCTGGTCATTATGATTGAACCAATAGGCATATAAGGGATTATAACGGCCATTATAGTTGATTTATCCATGTTCATCCGGATCCTCTAGTATTAGGTAACTAGGGGGAATATGTCCTTATATGTTGAAATGAATTTACTACTCGTAGAGGGATTACGGCTGATTGCGACGTGCCCGTAGAGTACATGAAGTTTGACCTTTGGTGTGACTTGATAATTTCATAACCAGCATGCGTTTGAAAACTGTTAACATTATGATAGTAGTTAAGACTCACCAACAACATTGTTGTTGACTATGTTATGAATGACTTATGTTGCAGGTAAGCAAGTGTAGGAATGAACCTATTATGAACTTGGAATGCTACTTGGTTGTTGTTACTATGAACTTGGACTTTGTATGAACTATGAATTATGATGTATGAAACTATGAATGTAAATGAAGACATGACAATGACTATGTTTCCTTTGTTATCCTGTTCCTTTGTTATTCAGTTCCAGGCCATATCCGGTGGCTATCGATTCTGTTAGATCGAATAAGAGGTGCAATGCATCCTCGCTCATGAGTCGGTCTAAGAGTTTCATATGTGTGGACTGGATGTCCGTTGTATGTGTATGTGTGTGATGCTAGAAACGTTGGTAATCTCGGGTAATGATACGGACAGCTGGTCCCACGCCCTCCCCCGCACCTGGCAGGGTGCGGAGGAGGGGGGGTGTGACAAATGGCCCAATGTATCTTGGGTTTAACTTACCACGTTTACCAAAACGCACTACACCTTTCCAGGGTGAGACCTTTAACAAGACCTTGTCTCCTTCCTTAAATTCCAAAGGTCTTCGCCGTTTATCAGCATAACTTTTCTGTCTATCTCGTGCGGCTGCCATACGATTACGAATTTGCACGATTTTCTCTGTTGTCTCGAGTACCAACTCAGGACCTGTGAGTTGACTGTCACCAACTTCCGCCCAACAAAGAGGTGATCTACACTTTCGCCCGTAAAGTGCTTCAAATGGGGCTACACCGATACCGGTGTGATAACTGTTGTTATAGGAGAATTCCACCAAAGGTAAGTGTTTATCCCAACTTTCACCAAAATCAATCGCACATGCACGCAGCATGTCCTCGAGAGTTTGGATGGTCCGTTCACCTTGACCATCGGTCTGAGGGTGATATGCGGTACTCATATCCAATCGCGATCCCAATGCTTCATGTAAAGATTCCCAACATTTGGACGTAAATCGAGCGTCTCGATCTGATATAATAGAAACTGGTACTCCATGTCGCGAGACGATCTCTTTAAGATAAAGGTTTGCCTAATGTCTCGGAGGTATCAGTTTCCTTGATCGGTAGAAAATGTGCCGACTTAGTTAAGCGATCAATAATTACCCAAATTGTATCACATTTGCTTGCTGTACGGGGTAACTTTGTTATAAAGTCCATGGCGATACCCTCCCATTTCCACTCGGGAATTTTTGGTTGTTGAAGTAACCCTGCCGGTTTCTGGTATTCCGCCTTAACTTTTGAACAAGTCAAGCACTTGCTTACGTAAGTGGCAATGTCAGCTTTCATCTTAGGCCACCAGTAAATCAGTTTCAAATCTTGGTACATCTTATCCGAGCCTGGATGAATAGAATAACGAGACTTATGGGCTTCATCCATAATCAATTCCCTCAAATTTCCATACACGGGAATCCATATTCGGTTCGCACAATACCGGATACCATCGGATCTAACTTCCAGTAATTTATCCATACCCCGCAAGGATTCTAACTCCATGTTCTCAGCTTTGAGTGCTTCGAGTTGTGCATTCCGGATCTGATCAGGTAATCCTGTATGAATAGTAAGTTGCAACGCACGAACTCTTCTAGGCTTGGGGTTATCCTTTCGGCTTAAGGCATCAGCCACTACATTAGCTTTGCCTGGATGGTATCTAATTGCGCAATCGTTGTGACATCCGAGAATTTCAAGGTTTACTTCCGTTAGACAATCTCCGTTAGTTACGTTATAAGTGTTAACTTAGTAACTAATGCTTAACTAGGCCGAATACGTCCACGACCTTTGGTTGATCACCGAACCCGTCCATATGTGTTTACTTATTTTATTGCCACTATGTGAAATTATGTGCAACGTGTTTACTGGATTAATTATGTAAACTGGTCACTTTTGGGTTTCCAGCGAAACTACCGGGCGAAATTATAGTGTCGCCCGGTTAGCCAACCCTCTGACTAACAGAGCCAGTTTCGCTTGGTCAGCGAAACTGACCAGCGAAACTAGCTCCTGTTATATATTAACATAAAACCCTAGAGACCCCATTTTGCACCATTTACTCAAAACACACACACACACTCTCCTGGAACTTCTGGTCAGCCAAGAATCACTACAAGCCGACGTGATCCCAGCCTCGAGACAACATCCATTCGGATCCTAGATCGAATCGTGAGTCTCCCAAAACCATTTTTATGTGTTCTTTATGTGTTTTCTTAAAAAGCATGCCTAAACCTCTATGGAATCACCTGATCTCTTGATATGTTGCTTAGAAATATTAGATCTATCCTAAAGTCAGTAACTTTACGTTTGCAATCCATCCATAATGAAGATTTATGCCATTTTAGTCATTTTAGGTTTAAAATGTGTTTTTGGTGATTTGATGATGAAAACCCATGTTTAAGGTGTTAAAGCTTACTGTTTTATGTTGGTAAATGATCATACATGCTAAATATTGAATCACATGAAGTATGGAAGCTGTTAGGTTGATTTTTAGGCTGATTTGTGAGTTTTTCGCGACCAGCGACACTGTGTGTTCTCTGGGCGAAATTATGTAGCGAAATTATGTATATCTTCATCCAGCGACACTATGTAGCGAAACTGTAGTGTCGCCGGGTAAACCAACCAGACCTGTCCGAACGAAACTACCGAGCGAAATTCCCTGAACGAAAGTTCAAACCAGTTTCGGGCGAAACTAGGCTAGCGAAACTGTGCCAACAGTTTCGAGCGAAACTAGCCTAGCGAAACTGTGTCATCGGGTATTGCCTAGCGAAAGTGATGCCCGTGCACACAGCGAAACTGCCTAGCGAATCTATGCTAGCGAAACTGTGACCAGACCTAAACCCAAACTTGTGCAACTTACTTGAATGCTATGCTACGACTTACATGAATATACTATGATGAAACATGTTTGATTTCTGATTTATGTGAACCCTTGTTTATGATCAACCATCGGTGTCGTGTGTCGGTATGTCGAGTCGTAGTTCCAACGTGCTATGTTATGGGCCATAGTGACGTAAGTTAAAGATTAGACACAAAACTAATACTTAAGACCTAAACGTGTTCATAGGTCTTCGATAAGCAATCAATATTTGGATTATTTAGCAAGCGTAGCAGTGCAACCCAAGGTGAGTGTCACTAACCCGTTTACTGTGAGCCCGTTTGGGACACACTGAATAACCTAATGAAAAACAATGCTGACAACTTTATGAGTGCTATGCACTACTTGATGAAACTGAAAACTTAGAGTGCTATGCACCTACCTGATGAACTTGAAGTGTTTTATGGGAAACACTTGTGAATTACTTAAACAACTAATTCTAAAACGAAACTGAAAAATGTTTTCGGGATTCATAAGAACCCCAAAGTAAACCGTTTTAATATGGCTAGTGTAGGTTAAAGTCTAAACCACATGATATCATATGATTTCTAAGGATTGCCTTTTAACTGAAAAAGTCCTCAACTTAATTGTGCCATTAATTGTAAAGCGAGGGGATGTTGGGTAGATCTACTGGAGTTTGACAAACTCCGCCTCGTGACACTGGAGGTGCACGGAGGTACAATATCAGCCTATCTGACCGTGATCCCGAGAGGACACGGGGGAGGCAAAGCCGCGATGACATATGTCTGCAAAACAAAATAGCTGGAGGCTCTGCCACTACAATTATCGGTCAGCTTTGGTACAAACTTCCTTAGTGCATGGAACAACGGATTAGCTACCCGCGATATCGGTTGAGCACTTTAACTATACAAAACTAGTACATACCAGATAACGTAGGTTACGGACAATACTTTTACTAAACCACAATACTACGATTTTGGTTATCATTAAGCATTGCTTTTCACAATTAAATTGTACATAAGAATATGTTTATACGATTTTGATGTATGAGACCGGGCCACTGCATGACAAGCCCACTGTGAACTCACCAACCGTTAGGTTGACACTTGCGTGGTTTAAACTTTTGCAGATCGCTAAGGAGTATTCGGTCAGGTTGGCATGGCACACGAAGACATTTTATTTTTAGTTAAACTTAATTGAGAATTTAAAACACTGATTTTGTAAAGCACGTGGTTAGTGCTAAAGACAATGTTTTCCGCTGCGTACTGTTAAACGGTTTTTATTATTAATGTTTGGACTTTACTCTGATTCGTTTAGTATTTGTAACTAATGGTTGTGGTCCTGGTCTGGTCGCACCCCTTAACGGTATAAACTCCGTTAGTGGTTACTTGGGGGTGTGACAATCGTAGTCATTAAGAAGTTCCACCCAACGACGTTGTCTCATGTTCAACTCCTTTCGAGCAAAGATATGCTCGAGACTTTTGTGATCAGTGTAGATAGTACACTTTGTACCATAATGATAATGTCTCCAAATTTTCAACGCGAAAATGACTGCTCCCAACTCCAAATCGTGAGTTGTATAATTCTGCTCGTGAATCTTTAATTGACGAGAGGCATAAGCTATGACTTTCTCTCTTTGCATCAGCACGCAACCTAATCCTTGCTTTGATGCGTCACAATACACCATGAAGTCATCACTACCCTCTGGTAGAGATAATATTGGCGCGCTACAAAGTTTCTGCTTTAGTAGCTGAAAAGCGGCATCATGCTTTTCATTCCAGTTATACGCCATTCCTTTATGCGTTAGCGCCGTAAGAGGTTGGGCTATCTTTGAAAATCCCTCAATAAATCGTCTATAATAACCTGCCAAACCAAGAAATTGGCGAATCTCCGTTGGTGTCTTGGGCGCAGGCCAATTCTTAATTGCCTCAACTTTGATTGGATCAACGTGAATCCCCTGATCATTAACGATATGACCAAGAAATTGCACCTCACGCATCCAGAAATCACACTTTGAAAATTTTGCATACAATTGCTCCTTCTTGAGTAACTCCAAGATTAAACGAAGATGTTGTTCATGCTCCTCCTTAGACTTAGAATAGATCAGAATATCATCAATGAAGACGATGACGAATTTATCGAGATATGGCTTGCAAACGCGATTCATCAAGTCCATGAAAATTGCTGGTGCGTTGGTTAACCCAAATGGCATAACCATGAACTCATAATGACCATAGCGAGTTCTAAACACGGTTTTCGAGACATCCTCCTCGCGGACTCTCAGTTGGTGATAACCTGATCTTAAATCGATTTTGGAATAGTAGCTAGATCCTTGTAGTTGATCAAACAAATCATCGATTCGGGGCAAGGGATAACGATTCTTAACAGTCACCTTGTTGAGTTCTCTGTAATCGATGCACATTCGAAAGGTTCCATCTTTCTTTTTAACAAACAACACTGGAGCTCCCCAGGGTGATGAGCTGGGCCTAATAAATCCCTTTTCAAGTAGTTCTTGAAGTTGAGTATATAGCTCTTGTAACTCATTTGGTGCTAAACGATAAGGTGCACGAGCTATAGGTGCTGCTCCAGGAGCAAGATCAATATGAAATTCAACTTCTCGATGAGGCGGTAGACCTGGTAGATCTTCCGGAAAGACTTCAGGAAAGTCCTTCATGATCGGGATATCTTCAATTCTCTTCTCCTCATTTGTTTTCTCTGAAATGTTCGCAAGAACAGCAAAATGTCCTTTACGCAAACACTTCTGCGCCTTGAGATAAGATATCACACCCATAACAGTACCACACTTTTCTCCTTGAACTGAGAGCAATTCTCCACTAGGCAACGGTATCCGAACAATCTTCTCATGACAAACGATTTCAGCACGATTCTTGGATAGCCAATCCATTCCCACAATGACATCAAAACTTCCCAAGGAGATAGGCAAAAGATCTATTTCTAACTTATGGCCAGCCAATTCCAATTTAAAGTCTTTAACTAAATGGGTAGACTCAAAAAGTTTACCATTAGCAAGTTCAACTACGTATTTAGCATTTAAAGGAGTCATGTTGGCATTTATCATATTGCTAAATTTAGTAGATATGAAGCTTCTATCGGCACCAGTGTCAAACAAGACTAGAGCATAATATCCGTTAAGAGAAAACTTACCGGTAACGACATTTGGATCTGCCCTAGCATCTCCCGAGCCTATGACAAAAGCTCTACCTCTGGCACCATTTCCACCGTTGTTCCCATTGTTGTTGTTATTATTGCCATTGCGATTGCCAGTGCTGGTGTTATTGTTGTTGTTGTAGTTGTTGTTGTTTCCACCGTTGAGCTGAGGACAATTTTTCTTTATGTGACCTTCCTTACCACAATTAAAACAACCTTTGGGGGCTTCAGCATCCTGAACTTGTTTCCCATTGTTCTTGTTCTTAACCCTGCAGGTTTTGGACTGATGACCCTTCTTTCCACAATTTGCACACACATAAGAGTCACACGCACCATAGTGATGGAAACCACACTTGTTACAACGTGGGGAATTTCCCATGTAAGATGATCCTCCTTGGCCGCCTCGGCCTTGATTGTTCTGCTTCTGGTTGTTCGAGGAGAAATTCCTAGAATTATCAAACTTGCGATTCTGGTTTTGATGGTTCTGCTGATTGGAAGACTTGTTTCCAGACTGATTCCCAGAATTATCCCACTTTCTTTTGTTGTCAGAGGTTCCAGTAGTTCCTTTCTTAGGAGGTAAGACTCCTTGATCAACTGCTTGATTCGTGAGCCTATTAGCAATCCTTACAGCATCACGAATAGTCACAGGGTTTGAAGCAGTCACCATTCCCTGAATTTGGGGCACTAAACCCTTGATATACAGCTCGATTCTTCGGTAAGCAGGTGTGGCGATTCTAGGACACAGATTCGCAAGAGAATTCGAGCGAGTAGTGTAAGCTTCAATTTCCGACCCCTCCATCTTGAGATTATACAACTCAGTTTCCAGTTTCTGGATCTCATCCCGTGGACAATACTCTTCTTGTAGCAACTCTTTGAACTCGGCCCAAGGCACTGCATTAGCTTCTTCAATCCCCAGCATCTGCACCTCAGTCTTCCACCAGGTGAGAGCCGGTCCTTCCAAAGTACCCGTGGCAAATTTCACTTTGCTAGCCTCAGGGCAGTTACACATTTCAAAAGCAGATTCTACTTTTTCAATCCAGTGGAGTAGGCTAACAGCTCCTTCAGTTCCTTTGAACTGATTAGGCTTACAGTCCATGAAAGTCTTAAATGTAGCATTACCTGTACATACATTCATACAATCATTCAATCACATATTGCCAATACGTGTGATCACATCAAACAACAAAACACGAATTTTGTGTTACCTTGGGGTGGCCCTGCATTGCCTGCACCTTGGGCATGTGCCTCCAAGGCAGCAGCCAAATGTTGGTTGATCAGTGCAACCAACTCGGCCGGTGTCATGTTTGGTAGATTTCCGTCTGCCATTATCTTCAATTCACAATTACCCAAAATGAGAATAAGATATAACATGAATCACAACAACCATCACATAAGTAATAAATTACTTCACAAGAGACAATCACATATTAAATAGTAAATCCCATTTCAAATAAAATGCAACTCGTTCACAAATTATCCAACAGAAATTCAAAATTCAAAATGCATAGTCTTGGGAACATCCTCCCGATAAAACAAACAACCAAACAAAACAAATGTGAAAACAAATAACTCAAGAGCTATCCTGATCACTGGATGCATCAGGCATCTCCTCCTCTGGTTCCTCTTCAGGATCCTCTTCAGGTTCTTCCTCGGGATCCTCCTCAATAGGTTCATCAATAGGTTCTGCCGGAGCCGGAGGTGCAGCCAGAGCCGGAGCCGGAGCCGCAGCCCCCCTGGCCAAGTCAAGCTCAGCAACTCGAGCCGTGAGTGTCTCAACCAGCTCTGAGAGGTGATTCACCTGATAATATGTGTCACTCAGTCTTACTTGATACTCGGCCTGGCGTATATTAGTCCCTTTCAACTCTTCCTTAAGGATAGCAACTCTAAGACTAGTGTTGGCTCCATTATCCTGCAGCTCTCTGACCATATCAAACAGCTTCCTAATGTCCCTGAGCGCGCAGTCAAACATAGAGACCATTGCCGCGACGACCCTTTCAATAGCATACGGCAGTTCGGGTAGAAATAATCGAGTTGACGACGGCTCTGTTGGAGTAGGTGGCACTTGTTCCCGATGAACCCAACTAGCCACAAGTGATTCGTACCAGTTCCAGTTGTCGTTGTCTCTTCCACGAATGACATTTGGTTCTCCATAAACGTGGCCCTCGGAAGTTATCCTCCGAACACCATGAGTTGGGGTAGTAGGACCCGAAGTAACCCGCCTACTGGTGACGGATGGGGATGATGATGATGAGGATGATTTGGAAGCGGATATCCATCCAGTCATGTCTGCGTATATACCATATATATATACATATATAAGTACAAGTAAAACATAGTCAAATAGTCACATACTAGTGTGTGTGTTCGAGTGTATGACTAAGGTGTGTCTAAGGCTATAGTCGGTCCACTAAATGCAAACCTAGTTCACTATAACCAATGGCTCTGATACCAATCTGTCACACCCCCAAAAATCCCACGCGCGACAACGCGCCGCAGGGAGCGTGACAAACCAGGATCGAACACATTAGCCATACGAACAGTCTATATGCAACGTAAAAGTAAAACCAGAGTAAATGCGTTTTTAAATGCGGAAGCGTAATCGACAAAGTTGTAATAATTGTTCAAGCGCCAAAACATGCGCAAACCAAAAGTTAATAAGTTTGATAAATAAATAAGTCTATGATGCATGCATGGTAATAGTAATCCTTATGTGGTGCATCCTAGCTCGTGGCAGACAATCCAGTTTAGCGACCTGAGATATAACATGCTAAAGTGTCAACACAAAGGTTGGTGAGTTCACAGGTTTAACAGTTCAGTAACGTTTCAAGTTCAATTTAAGATTGACCGTTCAATAACGTCAAGTTGTAAGAGCATAATCACTAATATATATCAAATAGCTAGCTAGGCTATATACATGAAACTTCGCACGTTGATGGTCACCGAAGCTAACAGTTGTTTATAGTTTGCCTTGTTGTGTTTAGGACGAATATAACACCCGTTCGATATCCAATCGTGTCAGAGCGACTGACCCGGGTGGGGTTTGTCAGACCCAGTAGTACTACAATATATTTCCGGCTATCGTCATTAATACTAACGGTACCATAAGAAGGACTTTGTTGTATAGTGTGCTACAAGTACTTCAAATGATATATAAAAGTTTAATTATCTCAGTTGTATAAATCATGCATGTTAATCTCCCCCAAAAGGATTAAAACAGTAAAATGGGGCCATAAAACTCACCTTAGGTTGCTCGGCAAAGTTTCCAGACAAACAGTTAATTCAAGTAGCAAGAACGTGTCTTGTGCAAGCAATCAATCACCTAACGAGCATACGAGTATAAGTGGGTGTTCTAAACTATTAAATCTAACGTAAGTGATAAAAACGAAGGATCGTGAAGTCCGGAATAAGTGAGGATGGCACGTGTGCCAAATCCGAGCGAATATCGAAATAACGCGAGAAAATCCAATATATATCTTTAATATATATTTTCTAAGTAAATACATATATATTATATATATATATTTAAATAAATGTTCAAGTGACGTTAATAATAAAGTTTGCAACAAGTTATATATATATATATATATAGATATATATATATATATAGATAAATATGTTAAATCCAATGAGTAAAATATTTATTTTGAAAAGAAGCAACAATTTATGGTGAATCATAATCCAAAACCGATTATTTCGTGCTTCTAGTCAAAACAACGCTTTTTAATAGTTTCCTAAAACATTTTAATGTTTACACAAAATATTACTTTGTTTCAAGCCAACGTCTTGTATATATATATATATATATATATATAATAGTTTACACAATGAATATATATATTTCTCCTTTTTAGATAAATCCAAAGTTTTATATCAATATATGTATATATATATATGTATATATTTAAATGACAAGTTAGACTTGTTTGCAATCCAAAATATGATTCCACGAGGTTTAGATGTCTTAAATATATTTTTACGGGTTTAGGATATGACTAGGAACACATTTGGTACGAGATCTAATGGTTAAATGCTCAAGAGATGCAAAATAAAAAAGAAAACAGCAACATGGAGGTCACTGGGTTCGAACCCGTGACCTCTGTGTTATCACACAGCGAGTTTACCAGCCGGCCAGCAACCCCTTTTGGTTTAGAAGTCGACCAGTATTGTATTCATTTAATCAGTAGTGGCCAGGATTGAGTTGTAGAAAGAAAACAGGAAAAAAAAAGAACCAAAACGCGTAGGCCAGGTCTCGAACCCAGGACCTCACGCATAAAACCCAGCGACCCTACCACTGTGCCAGTTTGGCGTCTGATATTAAATCGGATCTAGAAATATATAACCCGTACCCAGTTCATGTCTTCTTCTTCCCCACAAGCCCTAATGTCGCCGGAGTTATTTTCCGGCGACCGGAAAATCGTAAAACACAAAAAAAACAATCCCAGAACATGCGATTATCATAGGGGACGAGTTACCTTGAGTCGGAGATGAGAGTAAACAAGTTTTTAACACCGAAATTGATTCCGAAACTTTGACGACCGCTCCGCACGTTGCTTCGATTCTCAAAACTAAGGACACCTGCGTGTTCAGTGTCAAAAGGCGAACCCAGTGGTGGTCGAATGGATGTCGATGGTGCAGTGGTTGATCGGGATTTTAAGTTCACCGGGAAAAACTTTCTAGCAACGAAAATAGAGAGAACGAGGGAGAGAACTTGCGAGAGAGGGAGAGGGACTGGAATTGTGAATGATTGTTAAGGTATAAGTCTATCATTGAATCGAGAGTTATGGTGGATTAAAACCGACGAGGTGGTGGTTTGAATCGGTCGAAACCGAATTCAAAGAATGAATGCGTTTAATTGACAATTAAATCAACTTTTAGTAATTGACAGAAATAACCCCTCTAGACTTTTTACTTTAGGATGGCAAGTTTGGTTATTTGCAAAAATAGTCCCTCAAGGCTTATAAATAATACGACATCTAACGGAGGTTAACGGAGGAACAAATAAATGATGAATATATGAGGGACGTCAAAATATATAAATCGTATAACGTTTATAGGGATTATAAATCTCGTTTTACCAAAATAGGTCATGGATATAACTCCACAATTATTCTTCTAAAATCACATAAAATCATTAAAATCATAGAATTCAATTCCCCCATTATTTATTTAAGTTGTAACCTATATTCTTAAAGTCTCATAAAGTTATGGCTAAATGTTATAATTATATACTTTATGTTTACATAAAATCATAAATATAAATTTATGATTTAGTAATTAAAACTCACATGGAATGATAAAATACATGTGAAATATATACAATTATATCACATAAAATCATAAAGTGAAATCATAGAATATCAAACGTTTGAACTTTCGTGCATGCTCGTAGTGATGATCACACAAAACCCTAATTTGCTAAAGTCAACGTAGATAAGCACATAAATGTTCACACAACATTTAATACGTTTTACGTTCAGTTAATGTCAGAAAATGACCTGAAAAGTCGGATTGTCACACACGAGTGCTTTCTCAGGGTTGTCAGCACGCTTAGCAGAGTTGGAACTGGAACCCTGGTGTGTTTGACCAGCAGGTTGTGACTTCTGATATGAATAGTTGCCCTAATTTTGACTAGAATTATTGTTTCCTCCAGATGTCACAGGGATCTGTCTCAGTTTTGGCTTCTTACACTCACGTACAAAGTGACCCAGACCTTGACAGTTGTAACATTGGGCTTTCGATTTGTCAAAGCCAATAGTAGCACCAGGTTGTGACTGGAAAACTTTTCTCCCAGTTTTCTTGAAGAACTTTCTAGTGCGGGCAGCGATCATACCAAGTTGCCACTTGATATCCATTTCTTCAAGATCATCAGCAAGAATTTGATCCAGGTCTTCTTGGCACAATGACATGCCCTCAATACAACCTGACATTTGGGAAGCCAGGCATGCTACAAGAGCATTACACATCTCCTGGTCTTTGTCAGTCAGACCGATAGTTGAGTTTCCAGATGGGTAAGTAGAAGATGACTGAATCACAGGTGTGACTGGCTGTTGAGCAACGAAGGCAGTCTGACAAACAGGTTGTTGAGGAGAAACTTGAGCATTAGCTTTAACAGAGGAGCAGAACCCGCCAGCAAAGTAAGGAAATTCAAGGTCAGTCTCATTTGGAGCAACGAAGGCAGCATTTGGAACAACCTCAGTGGCCCTTTTATTTGTAACTTTCCCCATAAGTGAATTTCCATCTCTTTCAATAGCAGCAATTTCATAGCCTCTTACTTTGTCAACGAGATCCATGTAGGCAACAGTGGCTAAGTCACTGCTTTCAAGTAAGTAGATGACATATGGAGCAAAGTCTCGAGGAAGTGACTTCAGAATTTTCTTAGATATAGCTGGCATCTCAGGTCGGATTTGGTTATTTTGCATTTCACAGATGAGTCTGCAGAACTTTGTCACATGAGTCTCAAATGAGTCTCCAGCAGTGTGAGCAAAGGTGTTGAAACGCAGTTTGAGTGAATCCAGTCTTCTCTCTTTACTCTCAAGGTTTCCCTCATACTTTTTCTTAAGTGCAACCCAGATTTCATGAGCATAGGTTCCTTCAGTGAAATGAAAAGCTATGTCATCAGACAATGCCATTTTGATGCACCCGAGAGCACGTTTTTCAACCTTCATCTGGTTATGTTCAGAAGGAGTGTAGTCCTCAAGTTTCTTTGGAACACGCCTCTGGGGAGGTGGTGGATCAGCTCCAGCTACAGTAGCCACTGGTTCCACATAAAACACCTTAGAACCACATTTCACTGAGGTTAACAGATCATAATCCACGTACTCAATATGACACTGAAACTTTTTCTTCCAGTCATCATAATTTGCAGCTCCAAGCAATTTAGGAGGCCGGTTATTTCCTTAGAACATTTGATTTGCAGAGGTAAACTCAGACATGGTGAAACAAGTGTTGTTTCTTCGCAGAATTGCTTAATGGGTCAAACGGGTTGAGAATTCAGAAATTTGCTTCAACGGATGCTAAGATTGAGGTTAATTGCTCAAAACCTACAAAACAAACATTATGAAGCTTATTTAGTTAGATTCAATCAAGTAATCAAGTCAAATTTCAAATTTTCAAATTTTCAAGACTTAGAAAATTTTCAGCCATGTTCTTGAGCATAATCACCAGGTCAAAATCAAATTTCACAAAATCAAGTTTTTATTGCACCAATAGCTTAGGAATTTTCTTAGGAACAGATTTGTTAACTACGACAAACTCCAAAAACCACTTAATCTATGTGAAATCGGATCAAATAGTGATTCTTATGAAAAACTTTCAAGAACACAATTTTTGCTCTAAAATCTTCAATACTTGATGTTTTTGAATGATTCAAGTTGCTATCATCCCTAAACATGACTCTAACATGTATGCATGTTCAATTTTGACTCAAAATTAGTGGAAGATGGACTTTATTTTTCAAAAGAAACGTACAGCACGTATGCTCTGTGTTCGCATAAATATGGAAATCTCTAAAATTGACCCATTTATTATGATTATTGATGAAATCTAAGCATTCCAACAGATTCCTTGTGAAATTTCGTTCAAAATGGTTCAAGGAATCATACAAACAACTAGATTTGATGACTTGAATGAGTGATTCTTCAAGTTTTTGAGAAAACTCAAGAACATGAAGAACAATGGCTCTGATACCATTTGTCAGGACCAAATTTGAGCCTTTACTCATCCAATACACAGATTCAAGTGCGGAAATCATGAATCCATGATCAAATCATGTGATTTGCTTGTTGAAATCCTTAGATTTCATGTCTGAAACTCAAGAACACGAGGGTTTTTCACACACAAGTGCTCTCTCTCTTCAAACAGCCGTCCAAGTCGTTTTTCTAGGTTATTCTAGTGTTGCTATTTATACTGGAGAGAGCACAAGTCGTGATTGCACTGAAATCAAGAGAATGTTATTGAAGTTAGTGAAATTTATGACATCAGACTGACGAGATCGCCAAGAACAACTCCGAAGTCGCAAAGAGCAATGTGAAGTCGCCAAGGCTAGTTGGTGACCTCGCCAAGGCTTGGTGAGGTCGCCAACCTTGGTGAGGTCGCCAAGGGATGGCGAGGTCGCCAAGCCCAGATCGCCAAGCTATGCCCAAATCGCCAAGAACACATCACCAAGCTTGGTGAGGTCGCCAAGTTTGGCGAAGTCACCAAGTACAAAGACCAAATCGCCAAGAGTTAATCCCAAGTCGCCAAGAAAGTTCAGAAATCACTAAGTACGCTCCGGAAATGTCAATTATCATTATTGAATCATTAAGGATTGTTATTACAAAGACACATTCAATTATTAACATTGGCCAAGTAATTTATCATGAAATGATCCAGAACTTGAATTCAGACATTCACACTGCAATTGAACAATGTACCAGGGCAATTTCTTCAATATCAATAATCAATACAAGTTAAGACATTAAACATGAAATACTAAACATCAAACACTTGAGTGATTAATACAAACATTAAGATAATTGTCCAAGTACAAGATACAAGCAAAGTGAAAGATGTACAATTGAGCACAAAAGCAAAGGATGCTATGTTTGAGTTGCCGCCAACCCTTTAAAGTTCTTACAGCTATAGAATCATTTTACTACAACCACTGTAAGTACCAATTTAATTGATGGCTACAACAACTTATTCAAGACCTTTAAGGTGCCAAAGAATGATATCAGAAGCAAAGGAAACAACTTGTAAAAAACTGCACAAAACATCAAAAAAAAATATAGGTAATCAAACTCATAATCATAAACAAGCAAATGGCGTTATGTTCTAAAACTAAAAAAGAAGAAAAAGTTATAGGAAACTGTCCACGATACATTGATATCTTAATTACCTTACGTTTCTAAAGTTGAATTGTCGGACGTTCATCTTCTTGCTGTTGCACTTTTTCTTGATTAATATCTCATTGACTACTGCAGCTGCGTCTTCAGCACCAACATTTTCTTTTTCATGTTCTTTTTATCTTTGTTAAATGGGATCTCGTGTCTTTCTCTGCCTCTGCTTCTAAGTTAGTAATAGACTGAATCTGCTAATGTGTTATAGGTCTGCAAAAAAATTGCAATCTCAATTTAGTAAAAGACTTTCAAGTAAAGGTGACAATTTTGACATATTTACCTATAAATGTAGTAAAACTGGTTATGGTTTTATCTCAGAGTAGCTAATTGAGCAAAAAGTATAATTACAATTGAAAGTCAAATCAGGTCTGTTTTTAATGCATATTCACAACCCTTATAAATCATCTTTATTCTAGATATTGATTTGTAATGAAATAATGTAATCACAATATGTTAACATTTTTATGAAAGAGTATGTAAACGATGAACAAAAACATGTTCTTGTTTACCGAATAGCCGACCCAACCCGATTTTAATCTAAACACGTACTAAAAACGGCCACTGGATTTTAATATTTGGGTTAAGATTTACATCAGATGGTTCAACTGAGTTATGCTTAAAGATTTAACCAAAAAGGACAAAAAAGGTCAAATAGTTCAATTGGGTCTCGAACAGATTGAAAAGCATCCCAAATGGCCAAATGTATTAAAATGCAAAATCATCTTAAGCATTTTAATTAAAAAGAAAAAACTTAAAAAGAATCTTTAGATTATATGAGTAATATAGTTTCACAATCATATCTGGTAAGTTTATTAGTTTTAAAATTAAAAAAATAGCTAAAGAATAGGGAAGTTTTTACAGGTTGGACTTGACCCCATTTGACTTGTTACTAAACCAGCCCATTTACCACATGTTACAAAGATGGTAGAAAAATACCAGTATATCTCCTTTTGATTAAGTTGGAGCTTGTAATTTTGTTTATAGTCCAAATTAGGCTCCATATCAGATATCATAACCCTTTGTTCTACAAAAAAAAAATAATTTAATCAGATATAAATTATATCGCAATCACCTCTCGTGATCACTGATCCTTTAATGCCCAGCCCTTCTTAAGCTAAGGTACCCAACTAATAAATAATAAAAAGTAAAAAATAAGAAATATAAAAAAGAAAACTAAGAAATAGGTCCATTATGGCAAAAACAACTAACCAGTGTAGATTGTGAATGAGTAAGGACACACAGTTTCAACCTAAGAAAACAAAAGAAAGGAACCACCAGGGCTGTAAAATAGAATCCAAAATTAGCAAAACTAAGAAGGTAATATTTCTGTAGAAAATTTTTATATATGCACTACAAATACATATAATAAATAAGTTCATATAGCAATATAAAATGAAGTATCAAATAATGAGTAGATGACTGAAATCCAGTGTACACGCCTTGTTTTCACAGCAAATTAAGTATCATTTGCAAAATTAAGTAACAAAATGAGGAAGAAACTACAAATATTTGAACATCTTCCTGGCAAAAACATGTGCTTGTTATCGAGCATGATAGTTTAAATGTGCATTCATCAACAGATGGAAGTGATTCAAGTTCATGGCAGCTCTCTTCATTGAAAAAAGCACGCTGTTTAGGTTAAGGCATCGCTCCCTCACGGAAAACTTTCCTAGAAAATGATATTGTTACATGACTTTTTTAAAAATTCTTTATAAGCATGCAAATCTGTTCATTTTACTAGCTCCTTTGTGTTACCTAGTCTTTTCATGTCAGGTTGTTTCTGTATCTATCTACAGGCATATGCCACTGCTAAGAGACTGAAAGATTTCATTATCAATTCATTACCCATTGAAGTTCAATGACTTCAAATACAATTAAACCCACTGAAACTCGAACTCATGATAATTACGTCCATTGGAAAACTAAGATCTGACTATAAACGTTTAACACCCCCTGAAAATGAAAACTTCAATCAACTAATTCAATTTCATCACATATTTAGAAAACTTATAAGCAGAAAAGTCCATACTATATACACATCTATGTACTTGGATCTCAACGCCAAATAGTTGCACTTTAAACTGTAAAACCTCTTAACCAAATCAGCTCCTATAAACAATAATCAAAACAAAATAAAAGAACTCCACGAATCCTGGACTCTCCACTGAATAAAATCGTCGAATGGAACCTAGATGCTAAATCGAATAGATAGGTTCACAAAGAAGGGGCAAGATGAAACGTACCTGAAGAATTTGTAAAACCGAGATACGATCTTACTACTGCATGCTTTGATCAATTGTAGAAAACACGGATGTAAATAAGGGATTTTGTATTGTTCACTTGAAGATACAAACAAGTTCTATCTAGTTTATCTCTCTAGAAAACACACACAGAAAGTGTAGAATGACTCAGAGTGTTAACATTCATTCTAACACGAACCTATTTATAGTTAGTGACTAAACAGGTTGCGTACCAAATGGTACGGGCGTACCATTTGGTCCGGCGGACCATTTGGTCCGGCACCAATGATATTGTCACTAAAACTCATACTAAGACACGCTCACATAGATACAGTACACGAGACACATCATAGCATAGGTATATGCTCTAACAAACTCCCCCTTAATGTGTAGTGTATCTATTTTCTAACTAAACTCCAGTCTTCAATCTCTTACATTGCTGCATCTGATCTTCGACTTGAAATCTTGTCAGAAATAGAGTTTGCATGGCTGGATCACTCTTGAATCATCTTTGATCTTCAAGATCCACTTGTGAAAGATATAACAAATTCCCCCTTTCACCATGCTTGGGTCTTGACACACATAACCTGCAATTATTAGAAGACAGAAACGCGGTTTCCTTTTTCTTTTGAAAACTTAATTTAATCTTGGCTCAAAACTTCTCTTCGAGAATCCAAGAATGGTTTTTGAAATTTGATTTCGTATCACATGTCGATCGGTCGAAAACAAATAAGAAATAAAATCTTTTTGGCTTTTGAAACTTTATATCAAAACACACCGAAAATCTTTTTGAACTTTTTCATATATGAAACATAAATGCAATACAGAATCAGAAACTAATTTTGTCTTTTGCGAGAAAGATCACAACTTGGAATCATATTGAACATGACATGCTGAACTACACTTCAATTTCAATTACTTCAGCACATATGTCATGTCGATTACTGGTATAATTTGTCCATCTTAAACTCAGGCACAATCATACTCATAACATCTAGATATGTTAATGTATTGATTAGATTTGCTTTGACCAGTATACCCCACACTATCAAACATACTCAGATATGTATTTTCTTTTATATCTCACTTTGTGATTTCATTTGTGATTTAATCACATAATGATTGTACTCATGATTTAGTCAACCGTGTTCCATGCAAAAAGAAATAAGAACGTTAAATCGTCTACCTTAAGGTCGATCTTTCGATACGCAGATAAGGCTTCGGATTTAACAAAATAAGAAAATAAAAACAAGTTGAAATTGTATAACCCAACAACAATCAGGTCGGTACTCCCATACACGCAGAGAAAGTCCGATGAGTTATACGAAACACCAAAGAAAATAAAGCAGAACGTCAAACGAACAACAATCAGGTCGATCTTTCGATACGCAGAGAAAGTCCGATCGTTTGACAAAATAAAGAAAAACAAACAAGTTTAAATCTTTGCAAAATGAAAACATGTATACACAGTGACTTCTCATTTTCTTTTTCACATATCTTTTTCTTGATATATCATGAGATACGCATCAAGATGTTGTCCACTTGGTCAAGCATTAGTATTTAATGTATATCACATCTGAATACTTTATGATATAATGCCGAGCCTACCAAGCACATCGAACAATGATCTTATGGCTTTTTCATCTAGTTTATCCATGAGCCAGACACGTAAGCCAATGTACCATCATTTCCCAATCATGTTGGATACAATTTCTCATTTTTCAATGTTTTTAAATTTTTCCCTTTTTCAATGTTTTTGTATTTTTCCATTTTTCTCCCCCTTAAAATGAAAACTCTATTTTTGGATTTTCATTTTAACACAAACAAAAATACAAAGACGCTATTTGTGGTTTTTCAATTTTCTCCCCCTAAACTACATACGGAATGTAAAAAGAAAGAAAATTGACCTTTCGACATGGATACCTTTCAGGTTTAGCTTTCAGAAAAAATTCAGTTTTGAAATTTGATATCACATGTAATTTAAGTTAAATCAGCAGACTACTCCTTCATCAGCAACTTTGCAATCACCGATAGGTCTTCTAGAAGTACCTACACACTGGTCAAACACGTCAATTTATAAATGACCCGAAGCGAATCGCTTCTGGTCGACCAGTATCTTGGTTTCCTTCCGAAACCACTTTAGGTTTCCAGATTTGGTGTTTTCGTAAATCAGTATCTGATGAACCAGCCACAGTCGATTGTGACGAACAACCTACATATGGAACCTTTTGAAAGCGAGGAATAAATCTTCCTTGAGTTTTGAAAAATGTAGGTTGTGGATATTCATCAAATACTCTGTCATATTCATCAATGAATCGTTGTTTGGCAGATTTACCAACAAATGGAACCTTTTGTCTTCTTTGTGTAGAAGCAGCAGAAACCGGACAATCTTGTGCCATATGCCCTTTTTGTCGGAAATTATAACACAAGCGATTGTTTAAATTTCGCCGTTTGGGAATCTGCAAAGCTTCACAAAAATATTCATCTCCAAAATGATCATAAAAGGAATCGAATACCTGATATCGATGATCATGAACCCATTTCGAAGTTGGGCTTTTTGGAGTAGAATTTGATCCTCCAGAAGAATATGTAGCAACTTGTGGCTTCTTGCTCTTCAGATCAACATTCTTGACAAAAACTTCGGCAATTTTCTGAGCATCCACACAATGAAGTGGAAATTCTCTATCAGAAACTATTTGTTCCGAACCCTTTAGTTTGTAAAACCTCTCGGGCTGAACCTTGTCAGCTTTAAAAACATCTTTCTTGACTTGTTTCAGCTTGACTTGCTTCAGATTTTGTTGTTATAAACCTTGAGACCCATCAACTTTAACATTCTTGGTCTTGAAACCCAACCCAACATGTTTTCTCGAAACCTTTTCTTCAGAACCAGATGATGTATGTCCGTTCTTTGCAAGAGGAGAAAACTCAGCTTTCAATGCTTTAACATTCTTTTGTTCATAGAAAATCCTTTCATCAATAGAAGTCTTCTCAGTTGAATTTGCCAATTTCTCTTCTTCAGTAGACGGAGAAGCAGACACAACCATTTCATCTTTCTGATCCTTCTGTGACTTCACAACCTTTCCCCCATCAGATTTCTTATCAACAAAGGCAGAATAATCACCACTTTCTTCTTTTTCCTTCAAATCATTAACACCTTATTTGAGACTTCCTGGTGGTGAAACTGTTTTGTTGAACATCTTCTCAAAATTCTCATCATTTGCCAAGAAACTTGTAAAAGATTGTGAATTAGTAACATTGTTCAAAAGACGTTTTGAATCAATGACTTCAATCTTTAAGTCAGAAATTCTTTGATGAGCTTCAGCCAACTTTTTTCTGTTGCAATTAACTTCTTTGCCACTTTATGAGTTTCATACTTTTGCAATCTCAATTCATCTAGTCCATCCATCAATTCCTTCTGCAGCTTATCTTCATTCCTTTTCTGAATTTCTAAATTTGCATTTTGCAACTTGTTCACTCTAACCAACTCCCTCTTCTCATCAAGTAACTTTTCCATTTCAAGTTGATAGGATTGAATCTTAATAACTTGATCATCCGAAAGTTTAGTAAGAGTATCAAGTCTGGAGTTTGATTTGTCAAAAAGACTTTGAAAATCATTTGCTGTATCCTCAGCTTCATCTTTCCATTTCTTCACTTCTTTGACTAATTCAGCCTTTTCTTTAGACAACTTTGTAATTTTCTGTTCAAACTCTTGTGTAACATATTGAAATTTTGATTCTTTCTCAACAACCTCTGCTTGAAAATCTGAAAACTTGTCTTTCTGAGAAGAGAATTCTTGAATTAGATCTTCCAACTTTTGTTGTTCATTTTCCAATTCTTCTATCCTTCTTTTATTTTCCTCAATCAACAACCCATTTTCCTTTATCAATCCTTCAATCTTCTTGTCTTTTTTAGAACAATAAGCACAAACAGATTCATAGCCACTATTTCCAGAACCACTTATTTCAGATTCAGAATCAGCTACTTCTAGTTCATCATCACTATGAACAACTTGAGCAATCAAAGCACGAAAGGCAGACTCATCACCTTCCTCAGCAGCCCAATCATAACCTACATGCCAGGGTTTTGACTCAGAAGCAATAGCAGTTAAAGCAATTGGTTGAGAATCATCAGAAGTTCGTCCTCAGTTATATTGTTTATCAACTTGAGAAACTAAAGCTGTTGGAGGCTTGGATGAAGATGCATTTGTTTTTGAACATTCACGAGCAAAATGTCCAAAATTAGAACATTTGAAACATTTTGCCTTTGATTTATCTATGCCAACTTTGCCATCTGGATTTAAACTTTGAAATCCTGTCTTCTTTTTGAATCATTTAACTCTTTGAGCTAACATTGCCAGTTGTCAATTGATATCCATTTGCTCAAGATTATCAGGATCAATCTGATCATAATCTTCTTCAATCGAATTAGATGTTGTCAAACCACCATTCAGCAATCCATAATATGAAGATAACAAGGCTGAAATTAATGCCAAGTGTTCATCCGGTGTTTTTGCTGAATATGAAGTCGGACTTGAATGATTTGGAACAATGAAGTTACATCCTCTTGATGAATTTCCAGAATTTCCTGAACCATGACCAGCAACAAAAGCTGTTTGCGGTGGATTTGATGAGTCAACACCAACTAATTTAAACTTTGCATTGATACTTGCAGAATTTTGACCATTATACAATTCAGGATTTTGGAATTGAGCAGTTCACTTGTTTGAGGTCATCATTTCCATCTCTCTAGCATGAAGCTTTCCGGTTAAATCATGAAATGATAATGCAGAATATTCTTTATCATGAGTAAGCAATAATACATAGTTTTCCTACTTTTCCGGTAATACTACCATCAATTTCTCTTTCAATTCCTCCTTGGTCTTTTCAATTTTAACCACTTTCATCTCACTAATCAGATGTGAAAACCTTGAAACAAGAACAGAAATGTTTTCTTTTTCATATTGTTGAATATTTTCATATTCCTTGTTTAACACTTTTCGTCTACTCTTCTTATATTGGTCATTGCCTTCACATCGAGCAGATAAAGCATCTCATAACTGTTTAGATTTCTTGCAAGTACTGAATTGATGCAACAGCTCAGTAGGTAAAGTCATGGTAAGATAACCATAAACTTTTTGTTCAAACTCATAACTTTTTCTTTCATCCTTATCAAAATCTTGAATTTCTTTATACTCTCCATCTTCAGTTGGACGTACATACAATGTTTGAATCGGAATCCACAAATCAATATCATTTGTGCTGATGTATGCAGAAAAACGTTGCTTCCAATTTTGATAATCTTCCAACTTTAACAGCTTAGGAACTTTCTGACTTGTTCCTATTTCATTATCAAAATTGAGCATGGCTTGTACCGTGCTTTGCATAGCCGCAAACGCTTGAAAATCAGACATTTTTCACCGAAAATGATCTTCAAAACTTCAAACTCAGAAACGAAGGTGTTAGAATTTGATCTTGAACATCAACTTTGAACGAACAATGTAGAGCTCGTCAAGACGATCGATTTGAGTACTTATGGCTCTCGTAGCGATTTACAATGCAAAAATTATGACCCTTTGAAGAAAGTGCCAGCGGACCAGAATTGTACCTGCGGACCAATTCCGGATCAAATTAACCAGTGGACCAGACGCGGACCAGATATCCTTAGCGGACCAAATTTGGTACGGTAGACCAAATGGTACGGCGGACCAGACAATAACCGCCACAGACCAGACTTAAAGATTGCCTGGCGGACCGTTTCAGCGGACCAGATTCTGGATGAAGATGCTCTTGCGGACCAGCAGCAGACCAGAATTTCTTCGAGCGGACCAGAAGCTTTCGAAGCTGATTTCGACTGATCTTCGCGGATTTTGACTTTTGGAGCTAGAATTTGATTCAGTAAGGTGCGATCTCACTCCAGGAACACTCATAAATCATTTTTCACCTCGGAAACACTCGAAATTGGAAGAATTTGATGAAAAACGTAAGAAACCCAAACTTTCTCTCTCTAAAAATCCGAAAATTGATCAAAAACACAGCAGTAGAGCAACCAAATGCTCTGATACCACTTGTAAAACCGAGATACGATCTTACTACTGCATGCTTTGATCAATTGCTATAAACACGGATGTAAATAAGAGATTTTGTATTGATCACTTGAAGATACAAACAAGTTCTCTCTAGTTTCTCTCTCTAGAAAACACACACAGAAAGTGTAGAATGACTCAGAGTGTTAACATTCATTCTAACACGAACCTATTTATAGTTAGTGACTAAACAGGCTGCGTACCAAATGGTACGGGCGTACCATTTGGTCCGGCGGACCATTTGGTCCGGCGCCAATGATATTGTCACTAAAACTCATACTAAGACACGCTCACATAGATACAATGCACGAGACACATCATAGCATAGGTATATGCTCTAACAGAATTAGTGGTGGAAAAACAACCAAATTGAAGACTGGTTCACCTGTAAGATCGAGGAAACCATGACATGAAGAAACCCTAACATAAAACTGAAAATAGAGACAGAGAGATCATTAAATTCATTTGAAGGAAAATCATGAAGAGATTCTTACCAGGCCTGTGGATTACAAAATTATGAACTCGACCAAAATTAGATTCGCGAGAAATGCAATCCAACATGAAATTAGCCAAGGATAACGCGAAGAGAGCAAATGTGAACCGCAATCAACTCCACTAAAAACTTAGATCTGTCGCAAACAAGAAACCAGACATGTCACAACGGTGCCAAAATTAATAAAAGGTGAAGAAACCTGCATACCTGTTGGAGGAAGGAAATAGATCCGAACCGACAGTCTAAGATGGAGAAACCTGCTTGTGCCAGAATCGCTCTCTACCGACACGTATAGAAATTGACGGGTATAGAAAATAGAAAGCGAGATTTGAAAACACGATAGAATCAGAGCTTACGTCCATGGAGATTTGAAAACAGAAAGCAAGATTGGATCTGTGATAAAGTGGATTCAGCGACGGCGAAGGATTTGTCGTGGTGGAGCGAGAGATAGAGCGGCGAGGGATGAACGCTAGGGTTTTAAAACCGAGTAGGAAGACGGGACTGTAGTTGAGAAATAAGGATAAAACATATTTATACCTAGGGTTGTAAAAGTATTTTACAATTGGGGGAGCGGGGTTTGAGTAGCCGAGATGATTTTTATGTGCTTTAGCTAGTTGTACCTCTTGCTTTGTAATTTGTATATTTCTTAAAAATATAAACTTTCAATACCTTCTCTCCAATATGTATATTAAAGTAACTAGCCGTGTGCCCGCGCGTTGCGGCGACGACAGTGTATAGCGTGTTATCCGTCTTCTGTTTGCGCGTTGCAGCGACACAACAAACTACAACGCAGTATTTGTTTATTTCTTCACGTTTCTCGTCAATTGTTCTTGCGTTATGGCGGTGCAACAATTTACATCACAGTATTTTTTCTGTTAGCGCGATGCGGCCAAAGATTTATGCGTAGAACTACAAAAAAGGTTTTAATATTGTCATTGCAAACAAGTATAATTATTATACTAACAAAAAGAGAATAAACCGGTCCTTGAACTTTTCATTTTAGAAATTGAAGATATAAAAAAAAATATATACATCTGAAAAAACATACCCAAAAATTAAAAAAAAAATCAAAGATTTAAAAAGTACATATAAGAAAACATATAGAGGAAACTCACGCAGTGCATCAGCGACGAAAATAAACCAACGTTGTATTTGTTTTCTAAGTTTATCGATACTCTCTAATATATTTTATTATATGTTTGTTTGTTCTTTAAAAGAACATGGTCCTTCAGTAAGTGCATAAATTAATGAGCATGATATTATAACAAATACCCTTTACAAGAGAGTCCATTAATTTCTAATAAAAATCCATACACTTTAAGTTTGAAAAGAACCTCTTTCATATGGATTATATATCAACTAATGAAATAGATGAAACAATTCCAATAAGTGTAAATAAATAAACAACACATTTTTAGACAATGAATAATGGGCTACTATATGAAAATATAAATTCGTAGTGGAAAATAATTACAAAGATCACCGGTTAAAAAGCTCTAAAAAGTATACAATTATATGAAAATATAAATTCGTAGTGGAAAGAAAATTACAAAAAGTCGCCAATTAGAAGAGCTCTAGAAAGTCACTAATGTTTATTGACTTTAAATGTGATGATTCCATTTCCATATTTCTTCAATTTAAAAAAAAAGTCAGGTGGTACCATTTGTCCATTTTCAAACCTGTATGTCATACTATTTTGACTTAAATGTCAAAGTCAACCAAAATAGAATTTGAAACAGATTCATCAAGAGATTTACGCATTTAAAAAAACAAAAAGACAACACATATTTGGTGAGACCATGAAAACCCACAAGAACCTCAGATAGCTTAACTCATGGGTTCATAATTTTTTTTATAGTGAACCTTTGCAAATTAATCAAATCAACATAGTGCTACAACATGTTATCTTGGGAGGTAGTAAAAAAACTAAGTTCTCTCCTTCTCTATTGCTACTTCTATAACTGGAAAACAAACTGTTATTGCAGCCTTATAAAATGCCTACACATGTTTTTTTATCATATGGAGATGACTTTAAATGTGATGCCATTTACATATTTAAACCTCTAAGCAACATCACTAACCGACTTCCAATAACCACCTTCAAAAGACCCTAAATATCTCTGCAACACCTCTAGATTTCCACAGAAAATCAGCTGTAAATTTCGATATCGACATTATACTCCATCAACCTGTAGATTTCCACACGAAATCTTGAAATCAACACAATAAATCATATTGATCATTTTCAATAACCAATTTCACGTAGACCTTATCATCTCCAACCGAATTTACATGTTCAACATAAATATTTGAGATTGTATTTATCTTGAGTTGGCACTGATTGCTGAGATAAGAGATCGAAACGTCCCTTCATAAGGTAGTTACCTGAACCATTTATCCCTTGAAATTGGACTAAAGAATGCTCCCATTGCTTACCTTTTAATATCAAAATCTTCATACACCCAATTTTCCCAGACGAAACAAGATTTGCGTTTTAAGAAATTGATAATAGATATTAGACAAACCATAACTATGAAAACAACAATTGAAATCCCCAATACAATGACATAGAGCGTTGTGTGCATTAAGAATAGACTTTGGACGACATTCAATTAGTTCCGTTAACCAAATTTTCCCTATTTGACTTGTTGAGCTTAACAACAACCCAAACCCACTGACTCATTAATTAATTTGTAAAAATTGCCACAAAAATAGCCCTGTCAAATTGCAAAATACATACAAAAGCCTCAAATCACTTTTTTAATATCAGTTGTATGTAAAATACATTTAAAGACCTCAAACCATTTTGCTTCAATGGAATACCATCAGAAAAGATAGAATGATTTAAGAAAGGTATTAAGCACACACCTTTAGAAAAGTTTGAATGATGTTTCATCAAAACTCCAAGCAACAAAAAAGCGGATCTACAATCATGGGAAACCTACACATCAAAGGAACATTTGTAAAAGCAAGTATATCAATACGATGCAAGTAAGTTTTAAGGCAATAACCAATTAAAAAGAGCACCACATACAAAAATTTAAACATGTAAATAAGCAAATAGAAGAACTGGATCAGAATTTACCTACCAAGTGTCTCTATTTTCTTTCTAATATCAGATGACAGAAGAACTGGGTCAGAATGCTTTGGAAGCAGTCTTGCATTTGCCATTTCTCCCGTAACCCAATTTTCCACTTTTGAACACTCGTTCAAGACCTTAGAGGGAGACATAATAGGCAAGTGATAATAGATAAAAAATTATGGTGTGTTAGAAAATTTATGAATATTGAGATCTCTACTTTCTGTTTCTCACTTAAAAAATACTTGTGTATGAACCTATAAAACAATGATAAACAAATTAAAACATGATATATTTTAAAAATAAAAGTGGAAAACATAATACTTGTACAACCTCATATAGCAAAAAGCATGCGTGAATGATACCTTGTAAATTTTTGGATCAACCAAAGGATGCCTTTTTTCGGACATGAAAATAAAAGACCAAAACCCTATGTAGCTACAAGAGAAGAATAGAAGTCAATGCGCATACCTGCATACCAGTAACATAGAATATATTTCAACCTGTAAAAGATCTAAATATCTGGATCAAATGAGAGAGTTAACCTGTATAAGAACTTCGATTTTCTGATTTAGAGTTTATGTTCCCCCAATCTGAAATTAATGTAGAAATTAGAACGATTTGAAGTAAACTTATCTTGTAGCTACGAACAATAATCCAAATACAAAACCATAAGTATGACTACCCCAATAATAATCCGCCAACCATTGCCGCAGCTTCCGCATACCGGTCATACCCCTTCAAATACTAAATCAGTCCTAATCATTTGTAAAAATTAATGTCTATAAGAAACAATGAACATCTTACCACTTACTTAGTAAAACCTGCTTGAACACATCTGTGAACAGCAAATCCCACAACCAAACAGGAAAACCTAGGTTAGTAATTTCTTGATCCTGTCAAACAATTAAAATAAGCAATCAAACGAAATATTACCAAGGTGCGATTCGAGCAGATCTCCCAAGAACCACCATTTAAATAGAGGCCATATCACCACAGGTAGGCAATGGTTTAACAAGGAGATAGTCCCCTTCATCCTACCACAAATATGAAATCCAAATACTGGTTAGAAGCCTGAAATCGTAAAGGCTTAGCATCACTATATAAAACCAAATTCAAATCTTGATTTTGAATATTCTGATCCAGAAATACCAAAGACATCAGTGGAAGGGTTGTAATAGGTTAATGTCTATAAGTAATTAAAAATGAAATAGTTGGAAGTGCATTATGCTCCATCTCTATCTTATGCATCAAAATAAAAAATTTCTTATGCGGGTTCTCATAACCCTCAAAAAAAATACTCACCATCCTGGAAACCCAAATGAAACTGAGTATGGACCACCTGTAAAATGAAGAAGCCAAAAAGAATCATATGAAATTCGAATGGGTTAGCCGTAATCAGAAACTGAACCGCATGTGACAATCAGGTTAGCTACGCGCCATGCTGCTCTCTGATTCTCTTAAACATTCATCTGCAAATCAGTAAATCCAAAACCCCCCAAAATATTATGCTTCTTCAAATTAAATAAATTTCAAAACACCAAATCAACACTGATACAATTACAATCACAGGTAAGAAAAGCATAAAACTTGAATCTATCAATTTCATAGGTGAAACCAAAATACAAGATAGAACAAAATCGGATATCCACAAGTGTATTTCAAGATGTAACCAACTATCTTTAATCCTCAAAACAACAGGGAAGCTTAGAGTTGATTGGTAAAAATAAAAGGAATTAATAAATTTTAATTTCTAACTCAAACGATCATTCAATAATCGAAGAAATTAAGTTGAATTATAATAGACAAATGTTCGTAACGGAGCAAAATTTTTGATGTCAAAGTGGAATAAGAAGCGGACCTTAGGGGGATTAAGATGTTGAGGTTAGCACCCGATAATCGCTGATGGGATTTTGATTCCACTAATTTCTTGACATTCAAATTAACAATTAGAAACAACTAGATTTGCATTGATTAAATAGAAGATCACATCCAAATCATGAAAAAATCATACCAGAACTTAGTATATATAAGCACACTACATTGAGATTAATAAAAAGGATAGGGAACTTACAGAGATGAAGAACTAATGAAATAAACCGTTGCATTTGGAAGTAATAAAGTGCAGAACCTAAAAAATGAAGAACAAAATGAAACAATCATCCACATACCTACGAAACAGCCAGGAGTAAGCAGAAAAATGGCTCTTAAACGAAACAAGCAGCCAAGCAATGGGTCAAAACCAACAATTTACAACATCAGAAACTGTAAATAGACATCCAGCAATGAAAACGATTTAGTAACATAATGATATGCAGATCTATAAATAACGAAGCAAGAAACTGGTTGTAACAAAGCAAGCGGCCAAGCAATGGGTCGTCGGATCTGTAAATAACAAAGAAAGTACAATGAAAAAATGGTGGTCGGATCTATGGTACCTAGGTAACGAAAAACGGGTCTGTAAATAACACTGGTTTTTGATTAACCAGTCAATCGACGCATATGCTTGTCTCAGGGATGAAACCAGAAATCAAAACCCTAAAAATGATTGAATCATACCTGTGAGAGCTAGGATGCAGGTAGTTTTGAGCGAGAGAAATGATCTTAGGGGATGATGAAGACGGATGCAGGTGGCTTTGAGCGAGAGAGGGGATCACTGATTTTGGATTTGGAGAGAGCTGTAGCGCCCGATTTTAGGGTTTTGGATTCGTTCAGCTGATTTCAATTTCAATTTCATGTTTGGTCGCCCAATTTTAGTTGTAGAGTTTCATGCTTTAAGGTTGTACATTATGCTATAAATCTTGTACATATCTTTAAAATTCAACTTTTAACACCCTATCTCTTATCTCTATATTAAAGTATTTATATATATATATATATATATATATATATATATATATATATATAGGGTTAGGTTCAAATGAGAACTTTTTGTTTTAAAAACTTTTGAGAACTAAATCTCAACCACAAATTTCAGGGGGGACCACTACAATTCATGGGAGGGGGGATACATGTAAATAAACTTGTGGCTCTAATTAGTTCTTTTTTAGTTCTCAAACCAAATTGGTTCTCAAATGATCCCCTCCCTATATATATATATATATGGAGTGGATCATTTGAGAACCAATTTGATTTGAGAACTAAAAAAACTAATTTGAGCCACAAGTTTATTTACATGTATCCCCCCCCCCCCCCCAATGAATTGTAATGGTCCCCCCTGAAATTTGTGGTTGAGATTTAGTTCTCAAAAGTCCTCAAAACAAAAATTTCTCATTTGAACCTAACCCTATATATATATATATATATATATATATATATATATATATATATATATATAGGGTTAGGTTCAAATGAGAACTTTTTCTTTTGAGAACTAAATCTCAACCACTAATTTCAGGTGGTGACCATTATAATTCATGGGGGGTTTTCCATATATATAAACTAGTGGCTTAGAATGGTTCTTTTTAGTTCTCAAACCCAATTAGTTCTCAAATGATCCTCTCCGTATATATATATATATATATATATATATATATATATATATATATATATATATATAGGGTTAGGTTCAAATGAGAACTTTTTATTTTGAGAACTTTTGAGAACTAAATCTCAACCACTAATTTCAGGTGTGACCACTATAATTCATTGGGGGGGGGGGGGTTCCATATATAGAAACTAGTGGCTTAGAATGATTCTTTTTAGTTCTCAAACCCAATTGGTTCTTAAATGATCCTCTCCCTATATATATATATATATATATATATATATATATATATATATAGGGTGAGGTTCATTGTAGACACCCCCATAAGTGTAGACAGGTAGACACCCTATTTCACATGTGAAATTACTTTATTTCACATGTGTTTTCACATGTGAAATTTTCTGAACAATGAGAAAAAGGAAAAAAAAGAAAAAAAAATAATCATAACCATTAGATCAAGAGATCTAATGGTGAAAAGAGGTGTCTATCTGTCTACACTTATGAAGGTGTCTACAATGAACTTTTCACTATATATATATATATATATATATATATATATATATATATATAGGGTTAGGTTCAAATGATAACTTTTTATTTTGAAAACTTTTGAGAACTAAATCTCAACCACAAATTTCAGGGGGACCACTACAATTAATGGGAGGGAGGATACATGTAAATAAACTTGTGGATCAAATTAGTTTTTTTAGTTCTCAAATCAAATTGGTTCTCAAATGATCCACTCCCTATATATATATATATATATATATATATATATATATATATAGGGTAAGGATCATGTGAAAACAACTTTTATTGCGAAAACACGAAAACAAATATTAAAACCTTTATAACTTTTTCATACGTTAATATTTTTTAAAAAATTTTGCACCAAAATCCTTAAAATTATGTTAACTTTATTTCTGGAAAAAAATTTAAAAAAAAATCAAAATTTTTTTAAAAATTATTATTGCACAGGTGCAATAATTTTTTTATTATTATTATTGCACATATGCAATAATATTAAAACCTTTACAACTTTTTCATATGTTAAAATTTTTTATAAAAAATTGCACTATAAATCTTATAATTCTTTTATCTTTAATTCTGGAGAAAATTAAAAAAAATTCTACGTTTTTAAAAAAAATTATTATTGCACATGTGCAATAAAAAATTATTATTGCACATGTGCAATAATATTAAAACCTCTATAATTTTTTCATACGTTAATATTTTTGATAAAAAATTATACCATAGATCTTATAATTCTGTTATCTTTAATTGTTGAAAAAAATTAAAAAAAAATTAATGTTTTTTTGTTAATATTGCACATGTGTAATATAATTAATACGTATTATTGCACATGTGCAATAATAAAAAAAATCACGAAATTTTATATGTTTAATTTTTTTTCCCAGAATTAAAGGTGACATAATTTTAAGACTTTTGGTGCAAATTTTTTAAAAAATTATTAACGTATGAGGAAGTTATAGAGGTTTTAATATTTGTTTTCGTGTTTTCGCAATAACATCTTGTTTTTATTTGATCCTTCCCCTATATATATATATATATATATATATATATATATATATATATATATATATATATATGAGAGAGAGAGAGAGAGAGAGAGAGAGAGTTAGGTTCAAATGAGAACTTTTTATTTTAAGAACTTTTGAGAACTAAATCTCAACCACTAATTTTAGGTGGGCACCACTATAATTCATGGGAGGGGTGATACATGTAAATAAACTAGTGGTTGAGATTAGTTTTTTTAGTTCTCAAACCCAATTGGTTCTCATATAGGCTTTGAGAGGATCATTTGAGAAGCAATTGGGTTTGAGAACTAAAAAGAACTAATTTGAGCCACAAGTTTATTTACATGTATCACCCCTGCCATGAATTGTAGTGGTCCCCCCTGAAATTTGTGATTGAGATTTAGTTCTTAAAAGTTTTCAAAATAAAAAGTTCTCATTTGAACGTAACCATATATATATATATATATATATATATATATGTATATATATATAAGGAGAGGATCATTTGAGAACTAATTGGGTTTGAGAACTAAAAAGAACTAATCTTAGCCACTAGTTTATATATATGGAAACCCCCTCTACCCCCCCAGTCCCATGAATTTAGAATGCTCCCCCCTTTGAAAATTGAGTGGCCCATAATTGGTTCTCAAAAGTTCTCAAAAGAAAAAGTTTCTACATTTGAACACTAAAGCTATTTCACATGCATATATATATATATATATATATATATATATATATATATATATATATATATACATATATATGGGCGTTCATGCGAGAACCAATTATTTCTTAAGAACAAAATATGTTGGGAGAACCAATTATACCCATCCATTTTATTTTTAAATTTTTTAATTAAATATATTAATAAAAGGGCATAATGGTAATTGAGCAAAATCTTTCAAATTTCGTAATTGAGCAGTTAATTTCGATTTAATTAATTTCGTTCCTCTCTCCGTAATTAGCGTCGAATCCAACATTAAATTCTCTCTTTATTTTATTTGTAATTCTTTTCCCATGCAACAATAAATGCAATCGTTTAATTTATTTAATATTATATTATATGTGGATAGAAACTTTTAAATTAAGAGGTTTCGATTAAATTACCAGAGAGCTTCTAAATATTCTATATTAAATTGAAGTTTTACCATCAAATTATTTTTCTTTAAAATATTATTCCATCGACTATTGAATTATTTTTCTTTAAAATAATACCCTGTATTAAATTGAACTGAAATTAATTTTTTTCAGTCAATTGTACACGTAAAATTGGTAAAATTGCACACATAAAAGAATTTTAAATTTTATGATTTTATAAAACAAAAAATAAAATATGTAAGTTTTATTTATATCATCTTAATTGAATGTGTTATTGTATTATTTGTTGAACAATCATTAGTAGTTTTATGTAGGCTTGAAAGTTTCTATTAAATGATCATAAGCAACATTAATAAAGCATTTTGACCGAGTACAATGCCTATACGTAGAGATGTAAATTGATTCAATCCGGCAACCTGACTCGACCAGTATGTTTGATATGATTTCTCAATCCTAAACTAGTTTCAATCTTGCATTTATACATGTTCGGAATTGCATTCTAAATTTGATAAATAGCCTTTATTTTCACATACTTTCGTTTGTGGAAAATGAAAATGCCTATGTGTATTAATGCATATGATTATTAATTGATGTGCATTTTTGCATATCATAGTCCTTTTTATGCGCATATGTATTTTTAACAACTAGTTTGTTTGTGCATTGATGAATATTATTATATATATATGCAGTAATGTACATATGCGGCGAAGCATATAGGCATAAGTGTTCATAGGCATCGGTGCATATATGAATTTGTTCAATTATGTATGGTTTCATATATGTAGTAAGTCTCATAAAGCGTGAAATAAGAGACACAATGTTTATATGCAACAGTGTCAATAAGGGTTAAATGCATTAATGCAAAAAATGAACCGGTACATTATTACATAAACTACATTGTATGCATTAATAAACATTATTGTCATTTATACTAATACCTCTAAGATAAGTTAAGAGTTAATTACACAGTTAGTACATGTGGTTTACCCATAGTAACAACCTGGGGTACTAACTTCTGGATGTAACAACAATTTGATAGAAAAAGTTATACTCAAATAAATTAGCATAGTGGCACATAGATAGAGCTATATATATAAACTGCTTTTATTTGTTAAATATATTCAGGCTAGGTCAACAAAACTCAAAACTATATTTTTGAAACAGTCTAGATTGAGAAATAACCTGGTTTATGCGAATTTGGTTCTGTTTTGAAACCGATTTAAACGGTCCAGGTTGGTTTATACAGGAATGAAAACAGTTTAGGGTTGAAAAGTGATATCAAATCTATTGGTCGAATCGGGTTACCGAGTTGAATCATTTCTTTTACATCTCTACGTATAGGTATAATATCCGATCAAAATGCATTATTAATGTTGCTTATGCATCATTGCATATACGAACTTGTTTAAATATGTAATGCTTCATATATGCAATAAGTCTCATAAAATGTGCATTACGACACAAAATATTTATATGCACTAATGCAAATAAGGATTAGATGTATTCATGAAAAAATTCACCTAATTATGTTCAACAAATAATACAATGACATATTTAATTAAGATGGTCAAAAGTTATTTGTTGTTAAATATAACTTGAAAATAAAACTAACAAATTTTTTTATATAAAACCACTTTTTTTTCATATATAAAACCCCAAATTCTGAAAGTTCTAAAACCAACCCATTATTTTTTCTTTGTTATAAAATCACAAATTTTAAAAATTTAGTTGGAGTTGAATTTAATTTTGTTTGTGAATTTAAAAGTTAAAAGAAGAAAAAAGTTAAAAAGTCATAGAGATGGAGAGAGAGAAGAACCATCGTGGAAAACAAACAGTCGCAGGCACTGATGACGGCGACGAATGGACGAAAATACGGCGGCGAAAAGGGAGAAGAGATAATGATGAAACCAGCTACCAATTAACAACTTACTATGTAACAGATTTACCAAGGGGATGTACAAGTATGTTTTTATGGAAGACCTTCCAACAAGCCGGCGAAGTCGCAGATGCGTTTGTGCCGAACAAAGTAGATTGGAGGGGCAAAACTTTTGGTTTCTTAAGATTTAAGAGGGTGGAGGATGATGAAAAACTGTTGGGAAAGTTGAGAGAGATGCGTGTTGATGGGGCAAGAGTTAAAGTCTTTGTGGCTAAGTTCAGCAAAGAGAAGAAGGCCGGAACAAGAAGATGTTGGGAGGAAAAACTGCATAAGGAAAATAAGGAAAGGGTAGTGCGCAGAAACGTAGGAATGCAGGAACCAAAAAGAAATTACTATGGGGGAAAGGAAAACGAACGAAAACTATATGGGGTACGGAAGGTGGAAGGCAAGGAGTGGGAAATCAACAATTTTGGCATTGGAATGATGCAAGTAATGGTGGGGTGTCGGTAAAAAGAGCATGGGCATCACAACTAAGAAGTGGGGACCAGAATGGATATTAGGTAAAGATAGATTTGCAAAGGGGCAAGAGAGAAGAAATGAGCTTGGCGGGGGAAGACGGGGGACGATTACGCTGGAGGATAAAAATAATCCTTTACCCAAGTTCCTGCGTGGGAAGATCTTTGGTGGGGGAGGCGGTTCGGCTAGATACGATTAATGAGACTAGGAAAATGCTTGTAAAAGCCGGGTACGATGACGTGGCGATCACATATATGGGCGGATTGAACGTGATCTTAACCTTCAAAAACAAAGGGGTAGCTTTGGAGTTCATGAACAAAGAAAGGAAAGTGTGGGCTAGGCAGTATAAAAGCTCAGGATATGGGAGGGGGAGATTATTGAAGAAAAAAGGTTGGCAAAACTAAGAGTGGTGGAGGTACCAGTTATAATGCGTGACAGTACTATCTATGAAAGAATATGTAGTTGTTTTGGGAAGGTGGCTGCAGATTCAAAGTTCTCATGGGCAGACACAGGTGTCGCGTGGGGGACGGTCATTGTCGCTACTGGCAGGTTGGGTTGGGTGGATGAGATGATCGATGTCAGATGGAAGGATAGGATATTCCAGGTATGGGTAACAGAGGAACTGATGGAATGGACCCCGATTGAACTCAATGGGGTCATGGCTGAAGGGAGGTTGGAGTTGGGTGTGTCGAATGGGAAGGAACAAGAAGGTGAGGGGGGTGAGAAGGGGGATGCGACGGATAGTTTGGAAGGGGGTGGGAACCCCAGCCGTGTGGAAGAGATGAAGGACGATGGTGGGGGAGGTGGTGTGTTGGGGGTTGATGATCAAAACAGAGATGAGACAACGAAGGTCACCGGAGGGGAGGATTCCAGTGACCGGCTTGGTAATTCAAAAGACGGGGTAGGAGCTCAAGACGGGATTATTGGTTCGGTCGAAAATTCGGCAGAAGAGGCTGTGGCAGCTGAGACAGAACATGGATTGGCTGGGGAAGATGATCTATACACGCACGTGTTGGATACTTTTGGAAAAAATGAGGAGGAGATAAGACAGGGGGTCCTAAGGGGAGGAAAACCTACAACAATTATTGGGCTTGGACGGTTGGGCAGGGATGGAAAAAAAATTATGAATTGGGCCTTGGTGAGATAGGAAATATGTGGGCCGAACAAGTGGTGGACCTTGTGAGTTACGACAGTGAGACGAGTGAACCATAGGGAAAAAAGGTAGGTGGGGGTTTTATCGAAGATGAGGTTGATGTGGGGATGGAATCACAATCATCAAATGTGGGTTGGGAGTTTTTGTCTGATTCGATGGCGACAGTTGGGATGGGCGATGATTCGGGGTATGAAAGCGAAGGATGGGAGCGTGAGATTGCGTCATCAATGTCGGTGATTAGAAGAGTCAAACAAGGTAATAAAAAGAGCAGAATAAACGCAATCAAATTTCAAGAAAGGGTGATGAGGGGGGGGGGGAAGTAAGGCTGCCATTTGGGGTTCAATCTCGCGGGCATGGCAGGAGTCGGTAAAACGAAAGGGGGGTAGGGCAGCTAGAAGAGGAAAAAATGGAAGTAAGAAGAGGCTAGATGAAGAGGTTGAAAAAACAATGGAAGTAGGTAGAATGGCGGGGTTGAGGGTTGATGGGTGCGAGAAGAAATTTTGAGGATTTATTAGGGTTGAGGGGAAGCAAAAAAGTAAGAAATTAATCTGATCTCATTAAACATCAGAGGAGTCAGAAGTGACTATAAACACTCTTGGGTGAAAAGGATTAGGAAGGAATTCAAGGTGACTTTCATGGCGATACAGGAGACAATGTTAAGAGATTCGATCAAGATCCCGATTGAGAAAATGTGGGGGAACGATGAACACGAATGGAAAGCGGTAGATGCAAATGGAAGATCAGGAGGTTTAGTGTGCATTTGGGACCCGACGGCATTTAAAAAGGTACACTCGTTTTCCTGTGATAATTTTATTTTGATAAATGGGATTGTGGCAGGTTCTCATGAGGAGTTGACGACCGTGAATGTCTATGGTCCACAAGCCCCGGTTGGTACAAAAGAGGACCCTTTGGCAACAATTAGTAGACATCAAGGCGAACCTAGCAGGGATGTGGGTCGTTGTGGGAGACTTTAATGCGGTTAGGGCTGAGAGTGAAAGGAAGAATTCAGCGTTCTGTAGGGCTACGGCCGAGGATTTCAATAGGTTTATAGATGACATGGAACTAATAGATCTTAGAATGGGCGGAAGTAGGTTTACCTATTTAAAGAGACATAGGATCAATGGGATACAAATGAGCAAGATTAATATGATCTTGATTTGTAAACAGTTCCTGGAGAAATGGCCGACGGCGAGAGTAACAGCATTGAGAAGGGAACATTCTGATCATGCCCCGGTGTTGTTAGAGGTAAAAACGGTCAATTTCGGGCCACCTCCATTTAAATTGTATAATTCGTGGATAGGTGAGGTGGGATTCGATGAGAAGGTAAGATTGGCTTTCGCAGTTGCACCATTCTGTGAAATAGCTGACAGGGGACTACATCTTAAACTGAAGAATATAAAAAGCGGGATTAAGGAGTGGGTAAAAGAAAAAAAAACAAAGAGATAGGGGACAAATGGAGGATTTGAGAGATAAGATTGATAGGATAGAAAAAGTGGTGCAACAAAGAGAAGTGAGCGAGACGGAACTAAATGAATATACGGAGATGAAGAAAAGGTTGTTGGAATTGGAGGACATAAAAACCAAGGATCTGAAACAAAAGGCTAAGGTTAGGTGGGCATTGGAGGGGGACGAAAATTCAAAATTCTTTCATGGGATAGTAAAAGCAAAAGAGGCAAAAAATAGAATAACCGGATTGGAAATAGAGGGAAGCTGGGTGGAATGTCCTTTGACGATAAAGAACTTTGTGAAGGAGCAATTTGCGAGAAGATTTCGGGAGGGGGAGGATAACAGACCAACTTTGGAAGGGAGAGGGTTCAAAAGATTATCGGAGGAACAAGCAAGTGGACTGATTACACCGTTTTCTATGGAAGAGATAAAATTGGCGGTATGGGAATGTGGAGATGAAAAAATGGTGACAATACCTCCCAATATGTCTTGAAAGGGAGATATATTTTGGATGGGGCGTTGGTTGTGAATGAGGTTATTTCCTGGTTGAAAAAGGAAAAAAAGGAAGCGTTTTTTTTCAAGGTGGATTTTAAAAAGGCTTATGACTCGGTGGCATGGGGTTTTTTTGGATAATGTCATGGATAACATGGGATTCTTAGAGATGTGGATAAAGTGGATTAGTGGATGTTTGTCTTCAGGAACCACGTTGGTTTTTATAAATGGAAGCCCGACTGATGAATTTGAATTATCTAGAGGTTTGAGGCAAGGAGACCCGATGTCACCATTCTTGTTCACAATGGTAATGGAAGCTCTGCATGTGATGTTGGGGAGGGCTAATCGGGCTGGGACTTTTAGAGGGATACAACTACCAAATGGGGGGCCTACATTAACGCATCTGTTCTACGCAGACGATGTCATTGATGTGTTGCAAACACATCTCATTTTTTGGGTCTTTTATGTATATATTTGAGTCTAGTTTGAGTCATTTTTGTTTGCTTTTTATATATTTTATAGTTATTTGAGTCTTAATGTGGTATTGAGTCATTTTTGTATAATTTAGTGTGAGTTTGAGTCTTTTATTTTTAAAGTGTGTTTATTAGTTCAAATGTGCTCAAAGTTGTTCAAAATAATTTATTTGTAGGTTGTGATAAGAGTTCAAGGGAACGGTAGAAGATGAAGGGTTATAGAGTTAATAATAAAAGTTAAGGGACCGATGTTGCATTAATTAAAGATCAGGGGGCTGAATTGAAAATCTATTAAACTTCATTCGAATTATAATGTGGATGTGATCTCACGTGAAAAGAAAATGAGAAAAAAAAAGAAGATTAAAAAGATTTTTAAGGAGGTCACGACAAAATAGAATTAATTGGGCTGGATTATAATTTCTCATGAAAGGTGTTTGGACTTTGGGACTCTGACGGTAACATATAAATTCGAGGGGGAGGCTGACTAAAAAAAAACCCTACGCAAGAGAAAGAAAAGAAAAGGGCAGAAGCACCTACGGACGAAGATCGGGAGAAAAGAAATCGAAGCAGACAGCCTACCACGTCAATCGGTCAAAATAATTAATTAAGCAGCCTAGCAGGCTGCTGAGTTAATTTAAGCTAGTAGGCAGGCTGCTTAATTATTTTTATTTCTTTTTCGATGAACGGTAACTTCGGTTTTTTTTATCTTTGCCCTTGCATTATGAACTAAATTTATGTTACTACTTAGACCGTTTGATGATTAATTAATATTTTCGACTCTTGTTCGGTTTATGACAATTATTTGTATGTAATGATGCTCTATTAAACTCCTCTAATTTATTACAATTGGTGCATATGCATATTGAATTTAGAGTTCCAATTAACAATCAAGACTTGCTTAATCTGCGGATATCTTCCGGTTTGGGTTGGGTAATTAATTCGTGTGACTGTGTGTTTGCAAATTAGTGTGATTAGCTATACCTAGTTGATCATAGGATTGATTGTTACTTGTTGCTTTGAACTCAATATTCTGCCTATCTAAATAAGCTCAAAAGGATGATAGTTGTCGGTTAGTCGGGTTAGTTAATGAACTAGGATAATATTGTCTCAAAAGGAGATGCCCTAGGAATTTAGCTAGTTTGCTAGTCGTGTCAGTTGTAGGAATTAGAGGTAGCTCCGGCTAGTCTAGGGTGCCTTAGATTGTTTCGGGGGTGGTCTAGGGTAGTTGAAGTGGGAAAGACTCAAAAGGTGAACCACTTGTCCGAGCGTTTGAGTAATCAATTAGGAAGAACTCAAAAGGTGAACTAATCAAACTGGTAAGCGTATTCCAGTCTTTAGGGATTCTATCAGTAACATCCGGAGAGTGATTCAGGGGCTCGTAGAGTTTCTATAGGTTGTGTGTTAAGATCCCGGTTCCATCAGAATTGTCATAGCCGAGTGAGGTCGTTAATATTAATTAGGATTCTAGGTCTAGGTGGTACCTTTCTCATTCTGAATTCTCCTAAGTTCTCTGAGTCGCTTATTTAGTTAGATAGTCAATTTAGTTAATTTAATCATCTATTTCATTTAAAACCAAATTTCTCAAATTTCCATTCCTTAAGTCCTAAGTTGAGTCTTGTTCATAGTGTCCTTAGGGTTCGATATCCGGTCTTACCTTAGCTTTACTACAATCCGACAGGTTCAATGCCTTAGGGTTCGGTTTAGGTTGTTTCGATAAAATTAGGTGTGTCTTAGGTCTAGGTTTAGTATTTATTTTAGTTAGTATTTTTAGTGTCGTTCCAAGCACATCAAGTTTTTGGCGCCATTGCCGGGGACACTTGGCAATAGCAAAATTAACTTAGGTCGTCGTTAGGGAAATTTGAGTCTTTTTGGTTTTTCCGTGTCTAGAGTCTTAGGATTTCTATTCTTGAGTCTAGGTTTTTAGGTTTAATTTTTCTTTTAGTTTATTTTGAGTCGTCTTCCCCGTTTTATGCCATACACCCGTTCACGAGGTCCTCATGAGCTTTCACCATTTTCTGATCCCGACGCGGATATTCGTGAACGGTTTCGCCTTCTTCGCACGGAGCTAGAGGCTTTCATCATTTCCACCGCTCATTCCAAACCCATCCCAAATCGCACGCGACACCAAACCCATTCCATTCCCCGATTTATCATCCATGGCGGCATGTCGCACCGTCCACGAGCAGGCCAGCGCCGGAGTCACCGAGGCCCGGTTTGCTATCGCTCAGCCTGACATTGCCAACACCGCGAATTGGCAAGTTCCGTCCCACGTCATCAACGCTTTGACGCATTCCATTCAGTTTCATGGACGTGAGGACGAAGATGCACCGACACATATCTCGCGCTTCACTCGAATTTGCAACACGTTCGGACTCACGGGAGTCGCGAACGACACCATCTATCTGCGCTTGTTTCCGTTTTCCCTTACGTCTCGAGCCGCCGAGTGGCTTGAGACGCTTCTGCCAAATTCGATCGCCACCTGGGACGATCTGACTGCTAAATTCCTGAAGAAATATCATCCTCCAGCCAAGGCTGCGCATACGCGGGAGGAAATTCACAGCTTTCGCATGGATCCCGACGAGCCTTATTCTGTAGCTTACGAACGATTCAACACTCTCCTGAGCAAATGTCCGCAACACGGGTTGACGGACTGGGCGATCATAGAGAAGTTCTACAATGGACTTCCTTATTCTGTTCAGAAGGAGTTCAACATTTCGGCTGGAGGACATATGATGGAGAAGCTCACCGTTGACGGATGTAAATCACTTTTTGAGAGCTTCGCACTTGCTGAACAGCAGGCACCCGGAGGTCGAAGAGCCACCTTGGCCCCGACTAGATCACTTGTACCGTCTACATCTACCCGGAGTGTCAGTCACATTGGCTCAGAGACCATGCCGCCTAAGGAGTTAGAGAACATATATAGGGCTTTAGAAGAAATCAAACTCCATATCAAAGCCAAATGTGAGCTGTGTAGAGGCGCTCACGACACCCGAGACTGCCCGCTTGCTCCCGCTAAGCAAGTCGACTACATTGGAAACCGAAACCAGTTCGGTAATTCTTTCCAGTCTGGGTGGAGGAGTGGCCAAAATTCAGGATAGCGAGAGGGAGGTAACCCACCTGGTTTTCCACCAAGGAATAACTATGGTGGGGGAGATGACGGGGCTGGTTTTAAGGAGATCAGAGAGCTTATTGCTAACCAGACCTAGATCCTGCAACAGATTGTGGCGAGAGATGAAGGAACGCAGAAGAAGCTAGCTAAGCATGACACGTTACTGAGGAATCAACAAGCTTCGTTCCTTGATTTGCAGCGTTCGGTGGGTGACATAGCGAAGCAGCTGAAGGAGCTCAATTCCCGTGGAGGTCAGTTTTTCGGTAGTACCTACAAAAACCCCAATGCCAATGTCAATGCCATCACCACTAGGAGCGGGAGAATTGTTCAGAGTCCATCACCGGCGGTAGTTGATGAGGAGTCGGTTGATGAGGAGATTGTGTTGGAGACGCCTGACGGGAGGGTGCATGAGAGCGTGACGCCAGCAAGTACCGCACCGAACATCGAGGCTGAGGGAGTGAAGAGATCATCGGATGGGGAGAAGCCGCTGAAGTGGGAGGCGGTGAGAGAGAAAAAGAGAGTTCGATTTGCGCCCCAACCGATTACAGCCGATGATTTGAAACACGTGCCTTATCCTGAACGTCTGATTCAACAGAAGAATGCGCGTGAGTACAGTCAGTTTCTTGATATTCTTAGGCAACTTAGGATTACTTTACCTTTCACTGAAGTTTTGAGTCAAATGCCTAAGTATGCTAGATTTTTGAAGGATATGTTAAGTAGTAAGACAAAACTTGAGGCTTTGTCTGATGTTACACTTGATGCTCAATGCTCTGCCTTAGTACAGAATAAATTGCCCGAGAAACTTAATGACCCAGGGACCTTTACAATTCCTTGCTCTTTTGGTGATTCTTCTGTTACACGTGCTTTAGCTGATCTAGGTGCTTCTATCAATGTTATGCCATTTTCTGTTTTTCAGCACCTAGGATTAGGCGAGTTAGAGCCGACTAGGATGATGATCTCTTTAGCTGATAGGTCGGTTGTTAGACCCAAAGGAATAGTGGAAAATGTACTTGTGCAAGTGGATAAATTTTTGTTCCCTATAGACTTTGTGGTAGTTGACAGTGCATATGATGCTAGTTGCCCTTTGATTTTACGTAGACCTTTCCTTAGGACTGCCCGAGCGTTAGTTGATGTCTTCGCGGGTACCATCACTTTGAGGGTAGAAAATGAGTCGGTTGAGGTTAAGGTCGGTAGGTCGAGTGACAAGAACAACGAATCTGTTTATTTTCTAGGATCTTTTATGTCTATGGTGGACAGTTGTGTTAGTTATGTCACAGGTGAAGATCTGGTAGTTGGAAATCGGTTGGAGGGTGAACGAATAGTTGAGGATAAGTGTGGGGAGGATCCCGGGGGGTTAGATGAGCTAATTGATAGAAATGAGATTTTTGACCCGTTAGTAGAACCCGGAGATGAATTAGTGGTTGGAGAATTATTGGTGGTTGAGAATGGTGTAGGAGAGCCACACTTGGTGATATTGGTGAGTTTGATGATAGGATTGTGCTTAGATCAAGGGTGGGGAGGTTAGTGGTGCTTGTTGGTGAAAATGACCCAAAGTTGAGTTTTCTAGAGAAGGTTAGGTTTCTCCCGGGTCGGTTCAAGCATTGGAAGGTTAAACAACTGTTTCATTTGCTAAAGTTCAGAGCTTTATGGGTTAGGAAGTTGGTAGGTAGTTGTGCTGATAGAGACCGGGTGAAAACCGGCAGTTTTGTGATCAAGGATGTGAAATCGAAACCTCCGGATGGTTTGGGAGGTTGTTTTTCTGTTTTGTGCTGAATGATCTAGTGTCCGGGTTGTATATTATTGTATTGGTGTCTTTTATTTTCTGCAATTTTTAGTTTTCGTGCATTTTGCGTCTTTTCGTTTTGTGTTTTTAGTGTTTGCAGGTGATTCTGGAGATCCGGAAATTGGTAAATGTGAGTTGTGCAGGTCAAAAGTGCAGGTTTTTGCTGAAAATTTCGACCATAGGCCTGCTGTGGAGAAAAGAGATAGAAAACTTTTGGGGTCAAATTCCAAAAATTCCCTGGAAATTGCGTTCCAGGCGTATCGCCTGGAGGTTGGTAGGTTGTAGGCGATACGCCTGGAGGAGGCATTTCAGAAATCTTTAATTTTCAATTATTTTTATTATCTCTGTTTACAGAGTTTGTGGTGGTTCGTTTGCGGTCGATGGGCTGAGTCTCTGGAGTTTCAGGTGAATACGTTTCAACTTGTCTTATTTTATTTTATTTTTCGTGTGTTTATTTTTTATTCTGCTTTATTTTTGTTCCATTCTACATTGAGGGCAATGTGTCGTTCAAGTGTGGGCATGGGAAGCCTTGCGTCTTTTTATTATTTGTACTTGCGTCTTGTTTTTTATTTTAGTGTGTTTAAAAAAAATTCAAAAGTCAAAAAACCAAAAAAAAAAAATTGAAAAATTGTTAAAAAAAAAATTGTCCGAGAATCTGGCTGCAAATAAAGGGAAAATGATAGTACAATCAGGATTTGGTTTTCTAATTTGGTGCTTAATTGTTAAATATAATTAAAAGTTGAAAACATTTCCGGTTAGTGATGTATTGGTAGGCCCAGCTGACTTAGTAAAGATTAAATATCCCATTGTGTTTATTTGTTGTATAAATATGTAATTAATCAGTCTGCTAGTAGGTTCCCATTTTAGGAGTTATAGGAATACTGAAACTGATGATTAGGAGGAAAGAGACCACTTTAGGCTAGATACTTCTATTTCCTTAGAATAGCCTGGCACGCCAATGCGGTGGCACCCCATTTTTCCATCATGAGCATATTAGGTAATAAATTGGTTAATATTTTTAGAGTGAAGGGACAAAATACTCATGTACAAACTAAGGATAGTATCCCGTAGTGCGTGCCTCTGATGATGTCCTGGATCTCGCGGGCAAAATACTCACGTGTGATTTTGGGGATAGTATCTCGCAAATAATGCCTCTGATGATGCTCATTGGTAATCTTAGTTAAAATTGACCAATTAAAAAAGAAAAAATAATATATATATATATATATATATATATATATATATATATATATATATGAAAAAAAAACAAAAAAAAATGAAAAAAATAGAAAAAGAAAAAAAAAATAGTAGATTAGAGAATAAATGCTCAAAAGTTCACATTCCATCAAATTCCTTCATTCTTTGGACATCTTTGTATCTAACTTAAAAGGGGTGGTGAAAATTAAAAAGTTAAATCTTTATTAACCTTTACTTGGACTGAATATGATTTGAGATTAGGTTGAACTTGATCTTTCTAGAGTGGGACACATAGGCAAGACTGAACTATATCCGGTAAATTATAGACACTTTGGGGGTTCAAAGGTCAGTACTTGGGTTTAGTCGGACCGAAATACCGATAATTGCTACCGGGTGTGTGATTAACTATGGAAAATAAAAATTGGAAAATTGTGAATTGTTAGAAGTCAATTTCCTGGTTATGATTCCATTGCAGTATTTTTCGAGGACAAAAAAAGAGTCAGTGTGGGGATGTTTGATGTGTTGCAAACACATCTCATTTTCTGGGTCTTTTATGTATATATTTGAGTATAGTTTGAGTCATTTTTGTTTGCTTTTTATATATTTTATAGTTATTTGAGTCTTAATGTGGTATTGAGTCATTTTTGTATAATTTAGTGTGAGTTTGAGTCTTTTATTTTTAAAGTGTGTTTATTAGTTCAAATGTGCTCAAAGTTGTTCAAAATAATTTATTTGTAGGTTGTGATAAGAGTTCAAGGGAACAGTAGAAGATGAAGGGTTAAAGAGTTAATAATAAAAGTTAAAGGACCGATGTTGCATTAATTAAAGATCAGGGGGCTGAATTGAAAATCTATTAAACTTCTTGCGAATTATAATGTGGATGTGATCTCACGTGAAAAGCAAATGAGAAAAAAAAAGAAGATTAAAAAGATTTTTAAGAAGGTCACGACAAAATAGAATTAATTGGGCTGGATTTTAATTTCTCATGGAAGGTGTTTGGACTTTAGGACTCTGACGGTAACATATAAATTCGAGGGGGAGGCTGACTAAAAAAACCCTACGCAAGAGAAAGAAAAGAAAAGGGCAGAAGCACCTACGGACGAAGATCGGGAGAAAAGAAATCAAAGCAGGCAGCCTAGCACGTCAATCGGTCAAAATAATTAATTAAGCAGCCTAGCAGGCTCCTGAATTAATTTAAGCTAGTAGGCAGGCTGCTTAATTATTTTTATTTCTTTTTTGATGAACGGTAACTTCGGCTTTGTTTATGTTTGGCCTTGCATTATGAACTAAATTTATGTTACTACTTAGACCGTTAGATGATTAATTAGTATTTTCGACTCTTGTTCGGTTGAAGACAATTATTTGTATGTAATGATGCTCTATTAAACTCCTCTAATTTATTACAATTGGTGCATATGCATATTGAATTTAGAGTTCCAATTAACAATCAAGACTTGCTCAATCTGCGGATGTCTTCCGGTTTGGGTTGGGTAATTAATTCGTGTGACTGTGTGTTTGCAAATTAGTGTGATTAGCTATACCTAGTTGATCATAGGATTGATTGTTACTTGTTGCTTTGAACTCAATATTCTGCCTATCTAAATAAGCTCAAAAGGATGATAGTTGTCGGTTAGTCGGGTTAGTTAATGAACTAGGATAACATTGTCTCAAAAGGAGATGCCCTAGGAATTTAGCTAGTTTGCTAGTCGTGTCAGTTGTAGGAATTAGAGGTAGCTCCGGCTAGTCTAGGGTGCCTTAGATTGTTTCGGGGGTGGTCTAGGGTACTTGAAGTGGAAAAGACTCAAAAGGTGAACCACTTGTCCGAGCGTTAGAGTAATCAATTAGGAAGAACTCAAAAGGTGAACTAATCAAACCGGTAAGCGTATTCTAGTCTTTAGGGATTCTATCAGTAACATCCGGAGAGTGATTCAGGGGCTCGTAGAGTTTCTATAGGTTGTGTGTTAAGATCCCGGTTCCATCAGAATTGTCATAGCCGAGTGAGGTCGTTAATATTAATTAGGATTCTAGGTCTAGGTGGTACCTTTCTCATTCTGAATTCTCCTAAGTTCTCTGAGTCGCTTATTTAGTTAGATAGTCAATTTAGTTAATTTAATCATCTATTTATTTTAAAACCAAATTTCTCAAATTACCATTCCTTAAGTCCTAAGTTGGGTCTTGTTCATAGTGTCCTTAGCGTTCGATATCCGGTCTTACCTTAGCTTTACTACAATCCGACAGGTTCACTGCCTTAGGGTTCGGTTCGGTTTAGGTTGTTTCGATAAAATTATGTGTGTCTTAGGTCTAGGTTTAGTATTTATTTTAGTTAGTATTTTTAGTGTCGTTCCGAGCACATCAGTCATCTTCATGGTGGAGGCGACAAGGGGTAACATGGAGAACTTGGCGAGAATATTAAGATGTTTTAATGTGGCATCAGGTCTGAAAGTTAGTTTTAAGAAGAGTTCTCTATTTGGGTGGGGGTGGAGGAGGAAAGGGTAAACAACATGGCAATCAGAATGAATTGTAAGGTAGGGATGTTTCTAACCACATACTTGGGGGTTCTGTTGGGGTTAGGTATGAATAAGATAAACAGTTGGCAACCAATTGTGGAGAAAATAAAAAGGAGGCTATCAACTTGGAAAAGAAAACGGATGTCATTTGGTGGTAGAGCTACTTTGGTCAAATCGGTGCTGGGTGCAATTCCGTCATATTATATTTCATTATTTAGATTGCTGGTGAGGGTAGAAAAGACAATTGAGAGAATCCGAAAGAATTTCTGCTGGGGGGGGGGGGGTGGGTTGGGCGAATCAAAGAAGGTGGCTTGGATATCATGGAAGAGAATGATGGCACATAAGAGAGATGGGGGAGTGGGATTGGGGTCGATCCAGGCAGCAAACATGTCATACTTAGTAAAAAGGTTATATAGGTATAAGATGAATAGGAATGCAATTTGGGTAAAGGTGATTGAGGCAATTCATACGTCAATAAGGATACAAAAAAACTTTTCCGTGTAAGAAGACAATAAGCGGACCATGGGGAAGTATATTAAGATAGAGGAGAATCTTAATAGACTAAATGTAGACCTGCATGAGTTACCGAAGTGTAGAATTGGTAATGGGGAGGATGCACTGTTCTGGTTAGATAATTGGACAGGTTTGGGGTTGTTGAGCAATGTGTTTCCAGAACTATTCAGAGTGGAAAGGGACAAGGGGTGTCGGGTTGGAGATAGGGTGGAAATGGTCAATGATAGGGCGGTGATTAGGTGGCAATGGAAGAGGGGAACGAAAGTGGAGAAACACGAGCAGGACATTGCTACATGTACAGGGGCGTTGGAAACTATAAAATTATCGAATGGCAAAGATAAATGGGGATGGGGAAAGGAATTCGTGCATGATTTTGAGGTGAAACTAGTAAAGGAAGAGGTCCGGTCCAACCACAGCTTGTTGGGGCTTACGAGGAGAAAGGTAAGTGGGTGAGTAGGTGAGATGGGTGCCTACAAAGATAAATGCGTTTGTATGGCGGGCAGATTTGGGAAGGGTTCCGGCTAAGAAAGAATTCGTAAAGAGGGGGTGTACGGATGAATACAACTTGCGAGGTTTGCAATTGCCATGAGGAATCAGTGGATCATATGCTAGTGAGGTGCAGGAATGCCGGGACTGTGTGGGACCTTATTATGAGATGGTGTAGGATGCCAAGTGATCTATATTTATATGGGGGTAGTTGGTTTGGGTATAACCCGAATACCCATGGGCCTGATCCGACCCGTATATATTTCTAGATCGTATCCAGTTACCCGTTTACACATACTAGACCCGTACCCGAGACCGAAGCCCAACAGTAAAGGTGTTGGGCCTGCTCTTAACCCGAGTGCAACTGATGGTGATTAGGGCCTTTGGTCTAGATAGTTTATGGGCCTCATCAGTGGGTTTAGCCCACTGGGATGTCTTGGGCTTGCGTTGGACTAACCCAATAGCTTAACTGAAGGAAATAGTGGGCTCAGACCCAACTATGGTGTTATCCGGTTCACTTCTAGGACCGATGAACTTACCCGGTTATCCTGACCCGATCAGCCTGACCTGGTTGGGTAGGTTTGTGGACCTGACCCGACTGGTGTCATGCTCAATCCGGCCCAATGCTCAATCACGATTCTAACACGATATCTTAACCGATTACAAGTGCGGAATACAAGTAATCGGATGATTCAATAACAGAGATGGAGAAATTGATGAACAAACTAAACAAACAATATAAACGATTAAACCTGGAATTCAATGCACACGATTTTGCTTACAAAACGTCTGGTACACCTCGATTCCTTAGAGAATTTCGAATTCTGCCTGGAATAGCCAACCCTCAACTAGGAGTCTTATGTGTGTTTATATAGACACACACATAAGCCTACATGGGCTTATTTCAGCCCAAGCCCAAACCCAACATAATTACATTTAATGAACTGCAGGTCCACTAGTAATAAGTCTAGCCTAAAACTATTTAATATTACAAGCCTCATTATTCTTGCCTCCACAATCTTCCCCTAGGCCTGTGATATTAAATGTCTTCGACTTTCAGTCATCAGCTTTGCAATCTTCTTTTGGCTTGAACTTTTGTTGGTGAAGATCCTGCTTTCAACAATCTTCATTGGGCAGCACGAGAGACTTCTGGGAGCTTTCTCTCAATCAGCATCAGCTTGAACTTCTACGTATGAACAAGTAATGAGAGGATGATTCTCAAACACTTGCTTCTTGTTGAAAGAAACGTTGGTCCTTGCTGAGTCATCGGTAACTGTCTTGACATGTCTTTGTCTTTAGAGGCTAAATTTTTGAAACCTCTATCTTGGCTATCTTGAGTGTAAATCTTGAAATGACTGCAATTTGCTTCCACATAACTTGTGAATAGTGTCTTTCTGAACTTTGGAAGCTTTATTTGAACCAATAAACTTCCCCTAAGCATCACATTCTTCAGTAGGGTAAGCCGTTTTCTAGTTGGTTCTTCAACACGAACAACAGCAGCAACAATGCTTTGATCAACATATTCCTTGACTTTTCTTTTCTTTTGCATTTAACCTGCCATGCACAACATGGAACAAACAAATACTAACCAGCAAATGATAACTGGTTACTAGGTTAGCAGGAGATCAACATTATTTAACACAAACCCTAACATTGATTACGGGTTTCCTTTAAGTACTTCCCCTGAACCCAAGGATTCTTTTCACTTCCCCTGAGGTAACACAAATCTCCCCCTGAGATAATGCCTATTATCTCACTTCTTATCTCCCCTTCTCCCCCCAAAAAATGGGTCACTTTTGGGAGGGGGCATAAATTCTTGCACAAAACCCACAAAAGCATATTAAACCTTTAAAATTAACATGGCCATGGTTGAAAAAGAAACATTAAAAACTTAAGAATACTAAAAGAAAAACATAAAAAATAAAACAAACATACCAAATTACTAAACGAGAAGGTTTTATTTGGGATCAAACCGTCTTTGTCTGAACTGAGGAACCCTTTTCAGTATCTGTTACTCGAACATGTCCAGGTGATTTCCAGTATACTGGTCCACTTTAAACTCATGTTCCTCTTTTCCAGGTTGTTTGTCACTTATTTATCTTTTAGGTACATTTATTACGAACATGAGACAGTCACACACAAATCCTAGGTAAATAACATGTGCAATCTATCAAGCTCAATCAATCCCTACCACATATTTTCACATTCCCATATCTAGAGTTTTGAATCTTTTCTCGAGACTTGGTTGAGAAGAGAAAGAACAGATCATAAAAGAGATAGGGATAATATACAAGGACTTATACAATTTCAGCTCAGAGGCATTTTTCAGGTCAGGTGGTAACCTTTCATCAAACACATAAGCGTAGTCGCAAAGTCAGGGTTGAAAGGTTTTGGACGCTAGAGGGTCTCTTTTTTTGTGCACATTGGCATCTTTTGGGGTGAAAGTTATATACAGTGATCTGCAAGCACGTTAATACGGACTAACCAGGTCTTTGCTTACGCAAAACAGAGGAAAGTCTGATTAACACGTTAGTACATTCTACACCAGGTCATTGCTCATGCAATGCATAGGTGAGACTGACTAACAGCTTTGACATCCCCAAGTCTTTGCTCACACAAAACAAAGGGGATGTCGATTTTTGAGATTTTCGATTCAACACTTTGGAGTCCGGCGTGTGTATCAGGAATAATTTCGCAGTCAAATAGAACATGTAACTTAACCTAAGTATGTGTTTCCCGTGAAATGTCATACTTTATCTTTAAGTGTTGTGACACATACCTTTGTTTTTGGAACTAAGCCTACCGAGCATATCACCTTCGATCATGTCTTTCACTTCAGCCTTACGCGTGTCAGTCATCCATAGAGCAGAAATATATTTCATTTCCCATCTTCTCAAACACACAAACAAAAGATTAAAAATTAAAAAGCACAATTTTGATGGGTCAACCTTTTCCATATTTTCTATTCTTCCCCTTGCTTTTTTGATTTTCAATAGCAAATTTTTTTATTTATTTATTTTTATTTTTAATTTTTGTTTTTGTTTTGTTTGTTTTTTTAATAATGAAACGATACACTGACACATAACGAAACAAAGAAAATTTTAACAAAATTGGCCAAGCTAACCTTCAAAGTTATCCTTTGAAATCATAGCGAGTTGGGTTTTGTTTCATGCTTTACCATACTTCACATCAAACAATCAAGAAACAAACAATTCAGACAGTGTTACATTTTCTGCTAGTCTTTTCAGTTTTACCTCTCACAAGGAAACATACCCTCCATTGAAGTCTTCATATCATGTAGTGGAGAGATACCTCCTATCCTGTGCCTGGAACAATCACTATCACAAAAAAAACGTTAATGAAAGTCCTCCTTGACTATTCCTGCACAAGGTGAGAGATTAGTTAGTCATTGGTACCTAGGCCATCGTGGTTCTGGGTCGACCTGAAGAGTCAATAAATGAAACTTCTTTAAAAACATTCCCTTTGTAATGTCCTGGTCTAGCTGCTGCCTTTGTTTTGGGTTTCCAAAATTGAGGTGATTTCAAAGTTGTTTTAGTCACCTTTGGAGTAGTGACTCTAGGTATTGCAACCTGTTTCTTTTTAAACTCATATTTCAAAACTTTTTTAGTTGCCTTTGGAGTGACAACTTTAGGTTTTTCAACCTTTTCCTGTTTTGGTTGCTCACTTTTTTATGAAAATTATCATAATTTGGAAAACCCTGCTTTTGATCTGAGAGTTTTCTTTGCTCTTTGGCAACCCCTCAATTGCCATCAGAAGGTTTAACCTTAGGATTTACATTCTTCATTGTCTATGGCGGTTGCACCTTCATTGGCTTAGACTAATAGAAATCCGGAGATGGAAACTTCTGGTTCACAGGATAACAAGGCCCATAGGGGTGATCAAGACAGTTTCTCGAATGTGATCAGGAACTCCACAGTTGAAACATGTCTGCTTCTTTGGGTAGTAGCCAGATGTGTATCCATTTCTAGCTTTACATTGCTTCAAGTAGGGATTCTGTTGCGGATGTCTCAGCACCGTTGGCTTGGTAGGTGCTGGATTGACATTGTGAACATCAGCCTGGAAAGATGAGTCTTTGATCTTCAGATGTTTCTTTGGATAATACGGCTTATATGGTTTATGCAAACAATTTTGGGCCAAGTGTCCAGGCTTTCCACATGTGTGACAAGACTGTTTCTTTGGAAAAACGGGAGGCTGAGAATATTGTCGCCAAGTGGATTGCCATTTTGGTTTTGCAACAGTTTTTGTGAATCCAATATGTTTTGCCATCGTGATGAGTGGACAAAACATACTCCCACTTTATCGGCTGGTGTTGGTCATAAGCATTGTAAACTTCAGAAGAACGGACAAAGTCTTGGGGTTTAGATTCCCTTTCCTGTTACACATTATCAGGTTTTCCAAACACAAATACATCAGTGGTTAGGGAACCAGCAACTTGTGGTCCTTTCCCCCTTTTTCATAGATTTCACATGAATATCATTCTTTCTTATAGAAAACACACCAAATGACGTTTGTTCACCAAAAACATTTGATCCAGAAAGTTTTTATGCTGACTTGGACACTTCAGTAGTAACCTTAGGAAATTCAACACTGACAGTTTTAAAGTCATTCAAAACTTTAGAGTTATGGTTGCATTCATTGTCCTTCTCAACAGTTACATTATCTACGCATGAAATAGCTTTGTTGGTGTGACTAGCAGGTGCAGAAATTTTAATTGGACACGTGGCAAGTTTACTTTCAATTGATATGCTTTCCTTCTTACCATACGTAGCTTTTCAACAGCAACCAATTTTTATTTCTGCTCAGAAGTAAGAGGCAGAGAGATCATGTCACACATTAAGGGGGGGGGGGGGGGCAGTGTGAGTGGATGATTTAACATTTGCTTAAGAATAAAGTCCGAATCCTGATTTAGCTTTCACATGTTTAATTCATTCATTAGAGTTATAAAAATGTTGATTGGCTTCCATCATCTTTGAGTGAATTGTCTGATGTTTATCAAGATACGCCCGTTTTATTGAACGTTGGTCAAAAATGTATTTTGGTTCCCGCAAAATGGAAACCGAACTGAAAACCCAAATATTCGAACCGAAAACTCTCACCCAAACCGAAAACTCCACGTCCGAACCAAAAACTCCACGTCCAAACCGAAAACTCTCGTCTGAACCGAAAACTCCACGTCCAAACCGAAAACTTGCTAAGAATGAACCGAAGTCTCTCCCAACCGAACCGAAAACTCAAATATCAGTGCGAAAACCTGTGATTTTTTAGGATAAATGAAACTCCAAAACTGCAAAACTCGATACAAATTGTTAAATTCTTGAATCCAGATATCGTGTGAGCCTCGAAACACTTGTTTCTTGGCTCTGATACCAATTGTAGGATCGAAATCATGATTCTAACACAATATCTTAACTGATTACATGTGCGGAATCCAAGTAATCGGGTGATTCAAGAACAGATATGGAGAAATTGATGAACAAACTAAACAAACAATATAAACGATTAAACCTAGAATTCAATGCACACGATTTTGCTTAAAAAACGTCTGGTACACCTCGATTCCTTAAAGAATTTCGAATTCTCCTTCTCCTCTCTCTCTCCCTCTCTATACGATTCTGCTCTCCCTGGAATAGCCAACCCTTGACTAGGAGGCTTATGTGTGTTTATATAGACACACACATAAGCCTACATGGGCTTATTTCAGCCCAAGCCCAAACCCAACATAATTACATTTAATGAACTATAAGCCCACTAGTAATAAGTCTAGCCTAAAACAATTTAATATTACAAGCCTCATTATTCTTGTTCTTGCCTCTACAACCCGATTAGTCCGGTCCGACTCGAGGGCTTACCGAGTTTTCGGTCCAGATCAGTGGGCCGATTGGTGTGGTCTTGTTTTGTTTATATTAACCTGATTACTAGATCTGGCCCGAAACTTGACCCGGTTTATAGTTTTAAAAACAGTGGGTCGTGGCCCAATTTATCTTTTAAATAAAAACAGCGGACGGTGAGGCCCAATATGGTTATGTAAATGGTTTGTATTAAAACAGCGGGCTTGGAGCCCTAATTAGTAATCTTGTTTCTTCAAAAAAGATTTATTCCAAAAGGGTTAACTAACCCGGTTGTTTATCCTAACCCAATTATATTAAAGGTATTAGCTTATGAGATTTGTTCACAACTAGGGGTTTAATCTATCATTGATGGAGATGTGACATTCACGGGAGTTATGACTACCTAACTTTGTTGCATGTAATCATAGAATGCATATAGGTGTATTAATTTTAATGCATGCATGTGTGTGTGTGTGTCTCTCTCTCTCTCTCTCTATATATATATATATATATATATATATATCTATACTACTATATAATACATATTGATCAAAATGGCATTTTCGTAATTATGAGCGTCTTAATTTTAAGACGCGTATAAGTAACAAAGCACAATGTACAACTTGCAAAGCATGGTATTTATCTAATCCCTTTTTCTCTTTTGCTCTCTTTGAAAGCAGACGAATTAGGTCAGGTTCTCTTTTGACCTTTTAAACAGCAACCTTTTCAGAGACACCTAGGCGAATCTCCCTTTTGGGGATGATTTCAGTTTGCTTTCAGGAAGCCAGAACTGCAGAGGATAGCTCTTTCACGCATAAGAGAATCGGAGGATAGCTCTTTCACGCAAATTTGAAATTTGAAAAACTAGACCGCATCTTGCCTTCTCTCTAAAATATTCATCGCAAATCTCCGTCAGATTACTCTTCTCCTACAGGAATATGTTCGTTGATGTCGGAAGAGACAACATCAAACCTTCTCTTTCATTCATTCTTTAACGTCGATGGTATACATCATCAGAGAAAAGTGGGATCCAATTCAAATTACAAATTTGAAGAACGCCTCTTTCTCTCTCTGCATCCTTTCGTATCAACTACAGATCATCACGACATCACCCTTTTGCTGCATCTATGTTCAATTAAGGTCCATCCCCTTCCATCTATGTTCAGTTAAGGTCCATCACCTTCCATCTATGTTCTTATCTTTCTCAACCTGCGTATTCAGGTCTATCACCTTCAATCTATGTCCAGTTAAGGTTTTTTAAGCTTGGTAATTTCTGAAAATTAACATGTGTTTTCATTTTATTGTTTTAATTGGTTTAGTTTTGGTTTTGTGATTTCAGATCTAGGCTTCTCCATTGCTCATCTTCAAGGTATGTTCATCGTCATATTTTAAAGTTTACAGGGTTTTTTAGTTTAGGGTTTTAATTGTTTAGTTTTTGTTTTGCATAGTGATATCAGATCTAAGCTTCTTTGATGCTCATCTCCATGATACAAAAAATTTGCAGATTTTATGGTAACCCAATATTCTTCTTGGCTCATTCCTCAGCTTCCTGCTGCTACGATTTTTTATTTTGCCCATTCCTAACTATACATGAAAGTTGAGAGGTAGAAAATAATTCATTGTTTCACATATGCAACCGTTGTTTTGAAGATTACATGAATATTGGATTGTTCTTGTTTCAGTTCATATGGATTGTGTATGCACCTATGATTAGTGTATACTCTGTGCACATTGTGGTGAGTTTTTTTTTTGCTCTTGTAATTTAATAATCTCTTTTGATATGATGATACCCTGAGTTTAAGTTTGAATTTGTTCTTAGAGGGTTAACTTTCAACTTCAGAACATGATATGGATTCTAAAGGAAGTTCCACTACTCTATTCAATCAAATGAGTATATTGTTATAGATCTGTACCTCATGGATTTTCTTGTTTAAATCAGGTCCAGTTTGACTAGATTGTAGCACAGGGCAAAGTTTCTTAATTGTATTTTTTCTGTTTATTTTGCTGCTGTATTGGCCAGCAGTGTTGAACCCATTTTGCTACAAATTTCATTAATTAGACAAGCTAAAAAAGAGCCTCCTAAAATATGCAGTGTCCAAGCCATTTCAAGACCTCCTGCTCTTGGTTCCCCACAAGAATATGGTGATACCTTGATCACGAGTTGATACCTTGATGACGATGTTGATACCTTTCCATATTCTTGGTTCCCCATAAGAATGAGGACAATGTTGATACCTTGATCACGAGTTCAATAATTTTCCTTCTATTTATCTCTTTATAAATTACTAAATAAGAAATGATAATTTGTTAACCCGTGTGTTCTATTAAACATCTTCGGGTTATAGTGGCACACCTTTTGTTGCTTGAGGATTTTGACGAAGCGACTCCCTCATGAACCCTGACGTTTATGACATGACCAGGTATCATTATAATACAGGTTATGTATGATGCATTTGAATGTTTTTGTTCGTGGCCTCTTGGGAAGTACAAGTCTTCTATATTGAATTGTCTAATTAGCATTTGATAAAATCAATAGAACAAAGGATGTTGTGGGACGTAAAGCTAATGTGATTTGAGAATTCGCTGAAATTAGAACATTTGAAGTTTTTATCACAATTACATCAACTTGGAATCGTCATACTTTTTAAATATCGACTCTGTACTTTACAATAATTGTTTTACTATCATTACTTTTCACTGCAACTTGTAAGACATTTTGTGTAAATCAAGACGTTTCCTTTTGTTTAAATCATATAGAGGTCATTCAATATATCCATGACTACGACTCCATGACGTCACACGCCTCCGTTCCCAAAAGTTCAGGGTGTGACAGATTGGTATCAGAGCCGTGGTTATAGCGAACTAGGTTGCATCAGTAGGACCTAGACTATAACCCTGCTCTACTAGACTCGTTTGCGTGTGCATTTCATGTTGCATTCACCATGCTTGTATACGTGCTTACTTGCTTACAAACTGTCCTATCACACTAGAAATTTATCACAACCTTGTCTACCCCTACTACGACTATTCTGTCTGACACACGAGGATGAGTACGAACACATACTGTAACACGAACGTCTCATCAATACACACCAGTCTTCGACGATAACATCAACAAATGAAGGGATGTATACGAGCCATGGAATGGCTAGTCATACAACTACCGAAATTGATGCGTCTACTGGAGCTACTCCTGTTATATATGGACGACTCCGGACATGTCTCATTTCATCACGCTTGATTGACGAAGCTCATGCTTAGGAAGCCTGCGTTCATACTACATCGAGTAGCGATCTTTCTCTCTCCCTCACTCCTTCTCTATTTTCTCTTTCTCTCTCTTTCTTGCGGAGACCGCTGCTAAGCGGTAGCAACTGGCCAATGCCCACCTTTGGAATTGAACACTCAACTCCCCGCCAAGAGGGCGGAAAGGATATTCCCAGCACTCACGAGATTTAGAAAAGTGTCAAATAACGCACCCGCATCAACGACCTTCCTCATAGCTCGGAGATCAAGACGTTGAAAGGATGCATTACTAAGAGAAGGATCATACCTAGTTGATGGACCAGCAACTCAAGCACAAGGCTTGCTTATGCGACGGACTCGCGAGATAAATCCACTCTCCTCGCACTTACGCATGAACCGGAATAAGCAGCATGTCGCTATGACTAAGCAACCCTCGCCTACTGTCTTGGAAAGCACCAATTACCCGAACGTTTGAAGTCACTATTGCAATTATGAAGAATCTCTCGCAGGACCGTATCAATGCTATCCAACTCAACGACGTGCAAGAATGCTATTTGTCTGACACCTGATCGGACTTATCAAGCTATGCGTCAGAAAGACGAGTCTACAACAAGGAAGTTGTACACAGAGAACCTGCATCAGTTCTAGCTATTGTAGTGACGAGCACCCGACCACCCTGATTGAGAATTCCGAAGTAATGACAAATATTTACGTGCATATGGAATATATCTCATCTAAAAAAAGATTGCCCTAATGTCGAGGAGCAGGAATGCTGAAGAAGCTCAAGGTAGAGCTTTCGCCATAGGAAGTACCTGATGAGAGCCCAACCTTGTCACGAGTACGTACCTCCTTAATCGACCATCATGCTTATGATTTACGCCCTACTTAAACAACTAGAATACTCGTGTCTATTGATTTTTGTCCCTTAACTAAAATGTCCCCTACTACCTTAGACACTAAGTACTTCGTAGAACTAGTTGACTTAAGCCGCCAAGATTTATTTGAAGTTTTAGTGCTATTGGATAATTCGTTCGACGTCAACTTGCTCCCTGCCAAACCGGAAAGTTTCGGCATAACTATTGGATTAGACATCGAAAGCCCGCGCAAGGATCATTCATCTTGAGAAGGTACTCAAGATACTATTGGTATGGTAAGGCCCTAAGAATGAAGGACGGAACCAAGTTAAATATTATTTCCGGCATAAAGGCCCGGACATACACTCGTGAAGGATGCCATGTTATTTCTAACTCATATTGTTATGGAGAAGTCAAAAATTGGGACTACTTGAACACATTGCCAAGACGACATTTAGGACGCATTATGAATTGGACGTATGCACCTGCCGTGTTCATTAACCTATGGATCTTGTGCGCAAATCGTTCATGGATAAATGTGTTATCGTGTTCATTAATGACATCCTAATCTACTCCCGTAGTAAGGAAAAACACGGGCTGTTAGAGCATATACCTATGCTATGATGTGTCTCGTGTATTGTATCTAGATTAGAGTGAGCCTGTGAGTTGTTGTGACAATATCATTGGTGCCGTACCAAATGGTACGCCGGACCATATGGTACGCCCATACCAGATGGTGAACCATTTGGTACGCAGGCTGTTTTTCACTAAGTATAATAGGTTGTGTTAGAATGATAGCTTAACACTCTGAGTCATTCTACACTTTCTGTGTGTGTTTTCTAGAGAGAGAAACCAGAGAGAACTTCTTTGTATCTTCAAGTGATCAATAGAATTCTCTTATTTACATCTCGTGTTGACTAAATTGATCAAAGCATGCAGTAGTAAGATCGTATCTCGGTTTTACAAGTGGCATCAGAGCATTTGGTTGCTCTACTGCTGTGATTTTGGTAAAATTTTGAATTCTAGAGTGAGAAAGTGTGGATTTTCTTTATTTTTCATCAAATTCTTCCAATTTTGAGTGTTTCCGAGGTAAAAAAAGATTTCTGAGTGTTCCTAGTGAGTTTTCGCACCTTTATGAAGCAAATTCTAGTCCAAATTGTCAAAATTCGCGAAAATCCATCAAAATCAACGTGGTACGTTTCTGGTCCGCCGCTGGTCCGCTAGGCAATCTTCAAATCTGGTCGGTGGCAGTTATTTTCTGGTCCGCCGTACCATTTTGGTCCGCCGTACCAAATCTGGTCCGCTGAGTACAAATATGGTCCGCCGTACCAAATTTGGTCCGCTGAATACAAATCTGGTCCGCTGGTAGATTCTTAAAAGTGTCATAACTTTTGCATTATAAATCGCTACGAGAGCCATAAGTACTCAAATCGATCGTCTCGACGAGCTCTACATTGTTCGTTCAAAGTTGATTTTCAAAATCAAATTCTAACACCTTCGTTTTTGAGTTTGAAGTTTTGAAGTATCATTTTCGGTGGAAAAATGTCTGCTTTTCAAGCATTTGCAGCTATGCAAAGCACGGTACAAGCTATGCTCAATTTTGATAATAAAATAGGAACAAGTCAGTAAGTTCCTAAGCTGTTAAAGTTGGAAGATTATCAAAATTGGAAACAACGTTTTTCTGCATACATCAACACAAATGATATTGATTTATGGATTCCGATTCGAAAGTTGTATGTACGTCCAACTGACAATGGAGAGTATAAAGAAATTCAAGATTTTGATAAGGATGAAAGAAAGAGTTACGAGCTTGAACAAAAAGTTTATGGTTATCTTACCATGGCTTTACCTAGTGAGCTGTTGCATCAATTCAGCACTTGCTAGAAAGCTAAACAGTTGTGGGATGCTTTATCTGCTCAATGTGAAGGCAATGACTAATCCAAGAAGACTAGACGAAAAGTGTTGAACAAGGAATTTGAAAAATTTCAACAATATGAAAAAGAAAATATTTCTGCTCTTGTTTCAAGGTTTTCACATCTGATTAGTGAGATGAAAGTGGTTAAAATTGAAAAGACCGAGGAGGAATTGAAGGAGAAATTGATAGAAGCATTACCGGAAAAGTGGGAAAGTTATGTGTTATTGCTTACCCATGACAAAGAATATTCTGAATTATCATTTCATGATTTAACCGGAAAGCTTCATGCTAGAGAGATGGAAATGATGACCTCAAACAAGTCAACTGCTCAATTCCAAAATCCTGAATTGTATCATGGTCAAAATTCTGCAAGTATCAATGCAAAGTCTAAATCATTTGGTGTTGATTCATCAAATCCACCTCAAACAGCTTTTGTTGCTGGCATGGTTCAAGAAATTCTGGAAATTCATCAAGAGGATGTAACTTCACTATTCCAAATCATTCAAGTCAGACTTCATTTTTAGCAAAAACACCTGATGAACATTTGGCATTAATTTCTGCTTTATTATCTTCCTATTATGGATTGCTGAATGGTGGTTTGACAACATCTAATCTGATTGAAGAAGATTTTGATCAAATTGATCCTGATAATCTTGAGCAAATGGATATCAATTGGCAACTGGCGATGTTAGCTCAAAGAGTTAAAAGATTCAAAAAGAAGACAGGCTATCAAAGTTTAAATCCGGATGGCAAGGTTCGAATAGATAAATCAAAGGCAAAATGTTTCAAATGTTCTAATTTTGGACATTTTGCTCGTGAATGTTCAAAAACGACTGCTTCTTCATCAAAGCCTCCAACAGCTTTAGTTTCTCAAGTTGACAAACAATATAACTGGGGACGAACTTCTGATGATTTACAACCACTTGCTTTAACTGCTATTACTTCTGATTGGAAAACAGAAGCATTGATTGAAGGTTATGGTTGGGCTGTTGATGAACCTGATGAGTTTGCATTTCGTGCTCTGATTGCTCAAGTTGATCATAATGATGATGAAGTAGAAGTAACTGATTCTGAATCTGAAATAAGTGATTCTGGAAATAGTGGCTATGAATCTGTTTGTGAGTTTTGTTCTTAGAAAGACAAGAAGATTCAAGGATTAGTAATGGAAAATGGGTTGTTGATTGAGGAAAATAAAAGAAGGAAGAAGAATTG
>JBCNJP010000025.1:40593172-40709712 GCA_039602395.1 Deinandra increscens subsp. villosa
AGGCAACTAGGGTTTTATGTTATTATATATCAGGGCCTAGTTTCGCTGGCAGTTTCGCTGGCCAGGCGAAACTGGCTCTGATCACGAGTGAGCCAATAGACTGCCGGGCGACACTATAGTTTCGCCCGGTAGTTTCGCCCGGTAGTTTCGCTGGTTACCAAAAGTGGTCAATTTCACATTCTAAGCAAGATAAGTACGGTTCATGAGTTTCACACAATTACACAATTAATCAACAAACATGTTGCACATACTTCCTCATAGAGTCAATTCAATAAATAAACACATATGGACGGGTTCGGTGATCAACCAAAGGACGTGGACGTATTCGGCCTAGTTAAGCATTAGTTACTAAGTTAACACTTATAACGTAACTAACGGAGATCGTCTAACGGAAGTTAACCTTGGAATTCTCGGGTGTCACAGTGGGCGTGCGTACGATACGTGAATGAACAAAATAAAAGTCATACTCGTAACATATGTCGTATCTTTTTGTATGGTTTTTTTTTGGGTAAAGGGTTACCCCGGTGATTTGTATAAATATACGAAAAACAGAGTACAAGTAGTAAGGAAACACCCTTACTAATTCATACTTGGGACATGCCCCAAAGCATGTATTAACGAAAACAACAAGACAAAAACACAACCAAGTAACCAAAGCCCTAGAACTACAAGGCTAGGACGTACACACAAAAGAAACCAAGGACTACATTAGGCCAACATAGTCGTCTTCACCAGCGCCAATTCCCCAACTGTCCAAGACATGCTGATTCTTGGATGTTATCTTGAGCTTTAACGAGATAAGCCTGTTCCGAACAACTTCACAAATCTTCTTCACCAATAAGTCCGGGGGACGAGCATGATCGTTGAAGATCCTGTTGTTTCGCTCCTGCCATATAAAATAGGCCGACACATGAACCACCAATTTATCAATAACCACGGCGACCGACTTAATGGGTTTGCCCATTAAGAACAAGGAAATATCCATCCATGATGCTGGTAACTCCCTCAGATTAGTTCTGGAACGAACCATCATCCAAACCTGAGAAGAAAACTTACATTCAAAGAAATCTTTTTGTATGGTTTATAAATAATAATAATAATATAAAGATGATGATAATAATAATAATAATAAGAATAATAATAATAATAATAATAATAATAATAATAATAATAATAATAATAATAATAATAATAATTTTTTAATAATCTACGTTAATGTGGAACAACAACAACATTTATGTTAATCCCATCGGGTCTAAATCAACTGGTGAGGTAGGGTTGGAGGTTCTAATTCATATTGGAATGTATAAGCAATAGAATAATAGATATTTTAATGGGCCACGGGTAAGACAAAATAGAAAATACCATGTTAAACTAAAAGAAACTTTTTAATTGGCATCATGATAAGGTTAAGATATTAAGAAAGACAGGGTTGTCTAGTTTTTTTTTTTGAACGGCAAATTTGGATCACTGACGGGGGCATTACCCACCCACCCGATCATCTCCAATCCCCATCAGGAGGAAACTCACCATAGGTGAGAAAACCCCCTGGCCCAGCCTGTAACCCCCATTAATTTATTTTTTGTTACAAGTGGGACTTGAACCCAAGACTTCCCCATTATAATGTCTTGGGTACCTCCCTCTAGCCAATTGGGCTAGAGATATTTATATATTTTCTCTCTAACTTTCATTGGATGAATTTTAAATATATACTTAAAAAAGATTATTTTATAAATGTTAAAGAAAACCTTCCAAATAAATAAAATTCTACTTTCTGTTAGCTGGATTTTTATAAAAAACTTATGTTACGTTTTGTGATTCTTTTAATTTTTTTTATATTGATATGTATAAAAGGTTTTGGTTTTAAAGAATATTTTTCTTTAATTTGTGTTAAGACGTGTTTGTTAGAGGATTTTATTTTAAAAAATTAAATATATAACGACTTTAGATCATTGCAGAAATCTAGTAAGAAAATGTTTTATTAACAATTTCACAGAAACTATAAAAAATTATAAAAACAATTTTTACACTTCCACTTCATTAATCAGGAACTTTTTAATTAGTCTTAATATCATTTTTAAATTTTGATAAAACTTTCAGAAACTTTAATATAAACTACTAAAAGTATTTATAATATTTTAAATGTTTCAAAGAAGTTATGTTAACGTATAAAATCAAAACATCTAAAACAATTAAAAGATTTGTAACAAAAATTATTAAAATATTTCAAAAACAAAAAATATATTATAAAAGCACTTTCTTGTGTATTTCTAAATGAATTAAAATTTCTTTAAAAATCAATATATGATTAAAAATTTACGTAAAAAATCATATATAAGAACAGTGTACTATAAAAATTTATGATTAAAACCTTTTAGAATATTCATAAAACATTAAAAAAATAACTTTTATAAAAATCATGATATAAAAAAAGGAGTTTATATTTTATAAAAATTTTCTTTAACTTTTATAAAATAGTTTGGTAAATAGTTTTCTATCAACACCATTTTAATAAATAATTTTCCCCCCAACACCATTTTGGGAATATACTCATAATTTATTATGGTTTGACAAATTGTCAAACACATTTTCAAAGTTCATAGATTGCCACATTATTATTACACCTTGACTATACCATTGTGTACCTAACTTTGGGTATACCATGGTGTACCTGACACGACCCTATAAAAAAAATATCTATTTTATAAAGCTAGTCACCAAAACCCAAGACTTTAATATGTTGGTGAATTTAATTCACCAAAACCTTAAAATAGATTTTATATCTTTACTAAATCAAGTAAAGATGCATATCATTTAGGCTTTATTATATAAATTTTTAACTATAAAAAGATATTTTTATAAACTTTGATCAACCCCTAAAAGACTAGTTTCAAGTTTATGGTTTTTATAAAGATAAAACATGACTTTTATTAATAAAAACTACATAAAAACTGTTACGGATCAGATCTGATCCCGACAAATTTCCGACACATATTTTTGATGTTTTAAATAAACCAAAGTGATCGAGATAGAGAAACGTTGCGTAGGGAGAAACCCGGGATCAAAACGGATTAAAATGAAACAAGAAAACTCAATTTTAGTAACTTATTTCAAAACCGACCAAAATATATTTTAAGACTTGAAACTAACTTAAAGGAATATTCTTGACATTTTCTAAAAATATATGAAGTCCAAATACGATAAAAATCTATTTATTAAACAAAACCGGTGACTACGTTTTCTATAAACCTTAAATAAATATTTTAGTTATAAAATATTTAAAAGATATCGACGCCAAACGTTTTGACTTGGAAAATAATTATTGGCTATTTCTAAATAAAAGCGTTCGCATTTTATGCGGTAACGTAAAACGTTTTCGACAATTCAAACGTCAAATAATTATATTCGAACATATAATTATTTATAACACTTAAACTTTTAATTTATTAAAAGACGGTCATCTTAAGTCATCCCATGATTATAACTTTAGTCAAAGTGAAATTTATAAAATCTTTTATAAACGTATAAGTATAAGTACAAAGACTTGTATTTATTTTTATAGCCTACTTATACTATTTTATAAACCTTGTCACATATTTTTACTTAAAAATATATATAATTATTTTGTCAAATAATTTTAAAAAGGGTTTAAGTCGTGGCATTAATATATATATATATACTTTAACCTATCAATAATAATAGACTTTATTATTTATTTCAATGTTTTGATCTTGATTGATTTCTTTTAAGTTAAATTGATTTATTTAACTTTCATTTATATTTGTTTTGACATAAATATAAGTATTGATTTCGTATATTTATTTGATCAATAAATATTATCAAACGGGTTTTCAAAATTAATACAAACGGGATATTATATCAAGACTTGACCCGTATCGTTTGGGTGACATTAATGTTACTCAATAACCAAATACCTTATATGCGCATTGTCTTATTATTATTAGGACGTTAGTTGCATACCTCGTTTCCAGATTTGCATACTTGTCCTTACTTCGCCTCGAACAGGTGAGTCACGACCCCTTTTCTCTGTAAACTATTTTATACTCTTGGGGGAGAATTCATAAAACATCAAACTTTATACATCTTTTGACTTGTATACAATGCCCCTTTCTTTTAAACTGTTTTAAATATCTTAGGGGATCATTTCTGAATCCAACAAACAAACTTTTACTTGACATTATGGTTGAGTGTACAGACGTATGATTACATGTTCTTTTCCGTATCCCAAACAAGGGTACATTTCGATATAAACGTTTGTAAAACAAAACCTCATTATTAATTAAATTCGATTAGTTCTGGTACGAAACGATAACTAGTGAATAGATCTATTGGGTTGACGCCCCTAACCAGATTGGTAGCTCCAATCCTGACTCCGGTAATTGTCAAGGGGTACATGTCAGTTATTCTGCTCCGATCGGTATTTCTTGGGATAGAATGCCATGAGTGGGTAAACAGTTAGTGTTCGAATTTGAGGTTCATGTGGGATCATAACAACAACAACAACAGTAAGCCAAGTAATAAACTATGCAGAACTTGACGTGCACAAGCCTATCATTTAAACTGTGCAAAACTTAACTTGCACAAGACTTTCATCAAACTGTGTAAAACTGGACTTACACGACTTCTTTTACTACATATTTTTGTATGCCTTAAACTGTTTACAAACCATTTGTAGAATCATTAAACCTGTGAACTCACCAACTTTATGTTGACTTTTTAATCTCATGAATTCTCAGGTATTTAAATGCTGCTTGCTTGGATTGACATTCATCATTAGGACCTGCATGTTGTTTGGTGCATAGTCAACACTTAGCACATTTGAAGTTTTCATCACAATTACATCAACTTGGAATTGTCATACTTTTTAAATATCGACTTTGTACTTTACGATAATTGTTTTACTATCACTACTTTGCGCTGTAACCTTGTAAGACATTTTGTGTAAATCAAGACGTTTCCTTTTGTTTAAATCATATAGAGGTTGTTCAATATATCCATGACTATGACTCCATGACGTCACACGCCTCCGTTCCCGAAAGTTCAGGGTGTGACAGGTACCGACCTATAGTATGCTGTTCTGCGATTTTAGTGATCAGATAGCAGTTTCGATTTTATGAATTTGAATTTGGTGATCCGGCTAGTATGAGTTCCTATAGGATGCTGGTTTAGTATCGAAGTTTTCTTTAGTTGATTTTTATTATTTTATTGAATGATCTGTCGAATATGAGTTTCTAGTTGCTTTTCTATAAATTTTGATTTGAATTATCTGGGTAATATTATTTTTATATCATGCGGGTTTGATATCAACGAGTTTCCAGTTTTGTTTTTATGCTGGTAGTTTATGCTGGTTTGTATTTCATTTAATGCTGGTATTTTACTATTGTTATTTTGTTTTTTTTAGATGATGCTGATTTCTATGCTAATGATGGGCAACCAATTCCTAATTACTCTGTAAATGGAGTTGAACGTGTTTCTCCAACAATTGGGAAGAAATTTTATTCACCTGTTGTGGCACAGTCTGCTAAACCTGAGATTGGTATTGTTTTTGATACTGTAGATGAAGCATTTGATTATTACAAAAATTATGCAAAGTTAGGAGGTTTTGAAGTCCGTAGAGGAGGTGATAGAAATGTAGGATCATGGTTAGGATCAACTAACCAAACAAGTTACCAAAGGTGTCAAACAAGAAAGGCGGAATCAGACTTGTTTGTGTTAATGTTTGAAATGGTTTGATCGAAACAGTAACTGGTAAACAAGAAGTAAAGTAGATAAAACACGAGATATCAATTCCAAGCACTACTATATTATTACTTCACAATGTTTACAAAGAGTTACAGCTGATGAACATGAGAGAGAGTCGATCAACAAGAAACAAAGGAAATACAACTAATATATATAGTGCAAGGAGGAAATAAAAGATATTCTTTTATTTCCTTTTAGCTCCTAGGCTAAATAAACAAATGATATCTACTCCAGAGTTGTTGTAGTACAAGCATGCTTCTGTGAACAGTTGAGCAGACCTATCGGTGAACAGTGTACAGCATGGTGTAAAGTAAAACTGCTTCCTGACAGCTTTATGCATTGGAACTTGCAACCAGGGATAAGTCAAAGTTCCGGAGTAACACTAGGAAAAGTTCCGGAGGAACTACTTAGTGTGAAGGAAGTTCCGGACTAACTTCCTTCGGAACTCTGACTTAGAGAATTTCTGCCTAGCAAAACATTCCCAACAGTCTCCCCCTAAGATGTTGCTACCAAAAACTGTTCTTCGCTCTGAATCTTCATGATGCTTCAACTTGAGCTCTACAATACCTTATAGTTGGGAGTTCCCATTATGGCCATGATGTCCATTTGATGAAACTTATCCCAGTCATCCATTCTCAAGTCAGGCTTCTTTCTTATTTCACCATTGCTCATGAAGAAGTAGTACATGTTCTCACTCTTATGCTCTTCAATCCTTAGCATGCAGGGATGAGTGACTTCAACATTTGCTTTTGGAGAATCTGAAGGTTATGAGGATTCAGGCTCAGGTTGTGTAGGCTTTGGAATTTTGGGAGGTGGAGAAGATGGTGGAGATGGAATTGGTTGGTTTGGAGTTTGAAATGTGGGAGCAGAGGGGTGTGATGTTGAAGTGAAGGTTATGATGATGATGAGAGGTGAGGATCAGAGACAGTGTCAAACATTTGCTTGACAATGTTGATCCTAGGCTTCTTCTGTTGAGCAGCTGAGACAGGAGCTTTCCTCTTCTTGTCTTTGAGAAAACTAAGACCTTCAGGGTGAAGAGAGTCAAACAGAGTATACATACCTGGTGGTCTTTTCTCACCAGTAGTTCTCTCTTTTTCAATTTGACTCTTCCTGATGGCATCAAGCTCAGTTCTCAGTCTTGGCAGTTTGCAAGAGTTGATTCTTTTAGGGTTCTCCATCAGAATTTCCTTGAAGTACCATTTGTGAATCAGCAAGTCCTCTTCCTCAGATAATTTATGGTATCTGGTACCTTGCTTCTCTTGTGTCTTCTCCTGCTCAAGACTACAATCAACATACCTCTTTACATTTAACTTCTTGGCTTCATCAGCTTGAATAGTGAGAATCATGTACATTTCAACTTTGTCTGAAAGACCTTGCTCTTCAGCTCTAGCAATCCTTTCTTTTATGTACTGGTCTGATCTCAGTCTAGCTCCATTAATAAAGAACATCAGGTCTGAGTTATTGATAACATACTCATAAATACCTCCTTCTATGAGCAGTTGTTTCTATTCTTCAAATACAACAGTCTCCTTCTGTTCTTGGAACTTCTTCTGTATTTCAACATTCTCCTTCTCCAATTGATCAATCAGAGCCTTTGTAACAGGGTCCATTTCTTCATTTTGACCACCTGTGCTCTGATTATCATCTTCCATATCAGTGAAACCAGATATGCTTCTCTCATCAAGAGAATCACCATCAGTAGGCTTTGAAGACTCAGGAAGTGAAGTTGTAGCATTTAGACTGGCTTCCGAGGTAACTTGCTCAGGAATAGTCTTAGTGCCAAGTTCTGAAGTAACTGCCTTAGGACTGACTTCCGGAGCAATTGGTTCCGAAATAGTCTTAGGCAATTCCTTGGTAACAACTTCCGAAGTAACTTCCTTCGGAACATTCTCAGTGGTGAGAAGTTCTTCCGGAGTAACTTCCTTCGGAATCTCCTTAGCCAAGGTTGATTCTTCCAGAGTAACGTCCTTTGGAGTTTCATTAGTAATGATTTGCTCCTCCGGAGTAACTTCCTTCGGAATTTCAGTGTTAGAGGAAAATTCCTCCGGAACAACGTCCTTTGGAATTTCCTCTGTTACAACCTTTGCTGCAGAAGATGTAGGACTCTTTAGGTGCAGTAAAGCTTCAGTCACCTCTATGTCAAATAGGTCTTCTTGTTGAGTCACATATTCCACTGGTTTACTTTCAGGTGTATCAACCTGTTCTTCACTTCTTTCTCCTCCTTTAGCCTCAAACTGTTCTACACCTGTTTGAAGATACTCTTGCTCCTTTGCCAAGTAGACCTCAGATATAAAGTTTCTGACTTCTCCAATGTTTTGAGGGTGAGCGCCTGAAGCAGCCATCATGAATCTTAGGAATTCCATGTGATTGACTTTGCATTCTTCAGGTGCTACCTGCATCAGCTGATCCATGTGAACATTAAGCAGACCTTCTATTGGGTTGAAGGGCTTAATTCCACAGATTTTGAATAGCTTTGTCTTCATCTTCTCAGGTAACCTCTCATTGGGATCAAAATCAATTTCAGAAGAGCTAGCAGAGTCTTCAGTTGGCTTGTTTCTAGCAGAAATGTTCTGAAAAGGTGTTGAAGAGCTAGTTTTCTCCCCCTTTTTGGTAGCAACAGCTTCACCAGTTGGGTTTGATGCACTAACCTTCTCCTGCTTAAGCCTTTCAATCAAGGTGTCCTGCTGTTGAATAGTGTGAAGCAGGGATTGCATCTGTTTCTGCAATTCAGTTTGATTAGCCGTCAATTCCTTAAGTAAAGCACTGCCCTCAACTGATTTCTCAGTATCCTTGGGCGAAGAAGAGCCATCAAGCCTAGCTTGATCAAGCTCAAGCACAGTTGTTGCCTCAGGTTCCATTTCTGGTTCCTTTGGTTCAAACTGGCTGCTGGTTGCCATAGATTGGGTCTTAAATATGTTACTACTGTCCAATTGTTCCAGTGGGGAACCAATTGTAGTAGCAGTCCTTTCTACATGAACATCTTCATCACTCCTGATGTTCAACTCCTTAGTGGGTGAATGGGGGTTAGGAGAAACATAATCAATATCCATCCAATCATCTTCATGAGGTGAGGTTGATGAGAAGAGATTGTCATTTGGATTTAGATCAGTTTCTTCATCATTCACAGGTAGATCTAGGTTTAGGTCAATGAAGGTAAACAAGAGGGATGAGGGTTGTACATCCAATCTAATAGAAGATGAGGTCTCAATTGAGAGATCATCAGCAATATGGCTTAACCCTTGGCTTTGATGTTGAGCAGACAGTGGGTCATGCTCAAGGTTTTCAAGTTGGGTGGTAGTAGGAGACACAGGTGGAGTAGACGCTGTCTCCTTTTCAACAACTTTTGATGGAGTAGGTAAGGAAGTTTTGGTAGTAGTTTTTAAGTGCCTGACCCTCTTTCTTATGTAGGTGAAATTCACAGGTAATTTAGCTAGAGGGTCAATTTTAGGTGTGGGTTCAACAACTGATGGTCTAGGTTCAGTGTTGTCACCTGGAGCAGGTTGCTCAGTTGGTTCTTGAGCAGCAACTGGTTGCTCTTGCACCATAGGTGCAGGAATAACTCTTGGATCGGGTAGTGGATGGTCATTTTCCACACCAAGACAGTTGGAAATTGCAGATTTTGAAAGCAAGTAAGAAAATTTTTCTCAGTTAGGTTCTTTTGATGAAAAATGGTACCAGCTCTGGGAACACTAGGGAATTGTGTATCCAAAATGTGTTGTAAAAACCTGGGATACATATTAAAAGGTTTTTCACAATTCTCCCTGAGCCCATCAAAAATCATTTTTGAAAAATTGAAACAATCTCCCCTGATCACAGCATGAAGAGCAGTAGCTTGGACTTCACCAAGTTCCTCATGAGATCTCCTGGGGGTTAGGCACACCAGCAGAGTATGGGCAAGAAACCTCCATACGGGTGGAATGTGACACTTCTTCACAGTTTTGCTTTTGGGGTTTCCTCCATAGCCAATGCCCATCAGAGTGAATTGGTAATCTTCCTTGGGAACAGTGAGAATACCATCTCTGTCTTGTAATTTCAAATGATTTCTGATCATTTCTTCAGTGATGTACACATTTCTTCCATGAACTTGGCTTTCGATTTGCATCACCTGCTTGCCGTCTTCACTGCCGGCACCTACTACAGCATTTGCCCAGAACTAAGTTATAGTTTCATCGTAAATCGTGGGATTTACAGTTAGGGCAAAATGAAGCTCTGACGCTGTAAGGAAGTCGATCATTCCATCGAACGGAGTAGACTTCTCTGTTTTCTCTAGAAAAGCTCTTTGATTGTGCTCGTTATTGTTTTGGCTAAAAATTACTTAAGTTAAATTAGCAAAGTTTGAACCAAATTTGAATGTGAGGTTAGGTGTCTAAAATTCAGATGTGAAAACAATTTGAAATAATCCTGGGACAACAGCAGAATTCCAGGGACAAATAACTAGAATCCTGGGTAAAAACTTAGGTTTATTTATGAAATCAGTTGAGAAACTTTATCAACACAAATGTAACCAGAAATGTAAGTAGGAACACCGAGATTTTGACTAGGGAAAAGCCCTTAGCCCTTAGATGTCTCTAAGGCGCCGCCGGCATAAAACCCCCGGGTAGCGATAACACACGCTACCAATTTATTGATCACTGAAAAATGTCGAGTACAATGTGTTTGCAGAGAGAATAATACGAGAATACAATCAGTAAAGCTCGAATGAGCTGAAAATGAACGACTAAAGGTCCTATTTATACTCCGAGAGCTCCAATGACTCGTCCGATATTCCAGGGGTCTTCAACTGTTCTTCCGATATTCCAGGGATCTCCCCTCCAACGTCTCTTTCCGTTAGTTGACCGAGTTTCCAGCCAACCGACTTTGACCACGTGCTAAATGGGTCTTCAGCTTTCCTTATTCGACCGTTTGAGTGACTTTGTCAACCTGTCGTCACTTAGATAAAAGCACGAGACACGTTAGTAACGAAATCCTAGCATGCAGGGTCATTTCCACATGCTGGGTCATTGTAAAAATAAGGGCAATCCTTGGATTAGATCATATAAGTGTAAAATAAAATAAAGGTAAACCTTCCCGTTTGATGTTAATCATCCTGGGTCATCGAACATTACCTGTCAACATCCAGGGTCATACAATTCCTAGGTAATACCTGCCCCTGGATTATTAGCCGAGAATTCAGGGTATAACAATTGCCCCCAAATTTTCGCAAGTGGATAGAACTTACAGCTGTGAAAATTTGAATTTTTGGGTCACATCACCCCTTATCATTAATCGTGTCCGTTAATTTCGCATCCATGATGCCACGTCTCGAGCGACCTCCCATCACCTCTGTAACTTCTTCTTTTCCGACGTTTCCAGCTTCCGATTTTCTTCATTCGGGTAAACTTCTTCTCCCCACTTTTCCCATCATTCCCCGATCATGACCCGTAAGAAAATACGAGCGGAGACAACGGCTGAGGAGACTGGAATCGAGGATTTCCTCGATCAGTTTTATTTGCAGAGCCGAGCGCTCGAAGCTTGCACTTTTACCGACGACGACATCGCTGCATTGTTGTCGTCGGGCCTTTTCCCCGAATCCACTGAGATCAGACCCTTCGACAAAAGGGTTCGATCGGATTTCTGTTCTGAGACCTGGGTCTGCTTTCCTTTCACTCCTTTCTCCATGGGTCTTTCTTATCCTTTCTCCGGCCTCCTGGCCGAGTTTTTCGAGGCCACCGGTCTTGCGTACGCCCAAACCCTTCCTATCATTTGGAGGATCCTGGGTACCATCGATCGTTTGAGCAATGAGTTCGATTCCCTGGTTGGTCTGCCTGAGCTAGCCCTGGGTTATGAACTCAAATCCCACGGCAACAATCGATTCCTGTTCAAAGCCCTGAGCAAAGAGGTTCAGATGATTCCTCGGGCTTCGTTTTATGAGGAATGGAAAGGGAAATTTTTCTTTGTCAAGAGGTCCACTATTCCAGGAGGGGTGAGCCTTCCAATTAGGTGGAGAGTAGACGGTAGGTCTTTACCTGCATTAGGGATTAGGATTTTATCTTATTCAAATACTGACCTTGGATTTTATGTTCTGCAGTTCCCAGCTTAAGCTCCATTGGACCTGCAAACTCTGGAACGTTCGAGAGATTTGAAGCTTTCCTCAGCATCAACGAAGTGGACCGAGAATTCAGGACGGACCCCCACCAAGCTGCTTCATCTACCTCCCACAGCATGTCAAGTTGTAAGTATCTTGGTACTCTGCTTTTTAGACCTAGGATTTTCTCTGGATTCTGTTAACTTTTTATACTTTTTTAGCTGCTGCCACTCCTGTCAACCTGGAAAACATTGATCTGGACGACTTTCTGCTAGGCGAATCCGAACAGGACCTGCAAGTCATTACCTCTGTGAAGACCGAACCTATGACGGCTCCCAAAGCTCCTCCTTCCAGGACTTCTGGTACTAAGCGCAAGACCAGGGCCACTGCCACCGCTCCTGCCCCCGTTGTACAATCTCTGGAGAATCTGGATGCTGCAGAGCTCCGTGCCCATGCCGAGGCCTCTTCCCGTCAAGTAAGTTAATCCTAGGTACCCCTGAATTTTCTACACGGTAAACAATTCAAGGTCATAAATGTTAATAGCATTACCTTCTCTTGCAGATTGCTAGCCGATTCGTGGAGATGGTCTGGGCCGCTGAGAAGCGAGCCCAGGATGCTGAGGCTGCTGCTAAGAAGGAGGTTGTTGTCCTGACCAAGGAGCTAAACTCGCTCAGGATAGTGGCCAACAAGAACCTGGGTCTAGTGCATGATCTTGAAAAGAAGGCAGTGGAGGCACGGGCTGCGCATGAGTCTGCTTTAGCCGCTAAGGGCGATGAAGGCAAGCTCATCGCTCGCATCTCCCTTTTCCAGTGCAGGCTGAAAATGGCGAAGGAGGCAAGGGATTTGGGGTTTCAGAACCCCAACTGGGATGTGTCCGACTGGGCAAAGAAACTGCGCAACTTAGGCGCCACCATCCCTGCAGGGTGTGACCCTGAAATCGGCCCTGGATCCAGCAAAAGCACCCCATCCAAGGGCTCTGCTAGTCACGCCATGGATATCGACCAGCCCAAGGGAGGAGAGCAGCCGGCCCAGGACCCGAAGGCAGCAGAGAAGGCAGCGGAGGAGAAGGAAGCGAAGGAGGTGCCCCAGGATGAAGCTTGAAGAATAGGGGTCACCTTCTTATCTTTTGTGGTTCATGTTTGTTTGAAAACAATTTTATTTTTATGCATGTGATGGTATACCGGATGATGTTTCCCAGTATATTTTGTTTAAGACAATGACTCACCCCTGGATGCGATATCCAGGGTCTTTTGACATGTCCCAGCCTGGGATGTCTGGAGCTTTTCCGGGCCCAGGTTGGGTCTTATTAATATATATAACTGCTCTAGTTACATACCTGTGTTTGACATATTTGAATGATATTTGCAATGTATGGAATGGTTCTAGGGTTTACCTTAGTAATCCTGGGTTGCCCCCAGGATCTTAGGATTCCTCGTAGCTTTAGCAGACTTGTGAATGTTTCCTGTAATAGGAACATATCAATCAGAATTAACTAGACAAGGAGTTAATTTTCTTAGGCTTTGACCGTTATGACCCTGGATTAGATTAATAATCCTGGGTCACTAGGTAATCTTTGAATTGTTTCTGGGGTCAAGCCCTTAAGTACTGGGGTCAAACCCGGTGCCGTACTGGCGAACTGGGGTCAAGCCCGGTGCCGTACTGGCGAATTCTAGGGACCACCTCAAGCCGTACTGGCGAACTAGGGTATTGCCTCGGGTGTCTTAAGTTGGTACGTTAGCACCAATCCGTCTTGAAAACGCGTTAATCGTTTTAAACCTTGAGAGATCCGCATACGTCCCTGGATTGCAAGGTTGCCACCAATGCTATTAACACAGATGATCTCACAATCCCAGGGTTTCATACTTGGATCACGTGCGTCTCGGGCGAGGCAAAAATTGCGAACGTGCGCTCCAGGCGAGGCGTGATAGCCCATATTCGGATGAAGGACGTATAATCCTTAAACCTTAGGAATGGGTTTAAAATTTACCCATACGGAAGTGAGATGGCCAATCCCAATACTTAGGAGAAATACGTTTGTTGCAGTTGACTTGGAGTACCTTGAGTATTCTTCGCTTCGTATGCCTTGAATGTCCGATCATCCTGCATCTTAAGCACCCTGAATCCTGGGATACCCTGGATTTTAGGCAATCCGTCTTGCAAAACATATATCTTAGCGAATTCAAAACATTAAATAACAATTTAAAAATGAAACGTAACATGTAATTAACATCAGCAACTAAATAACGAAAGCAAAACATATAAGGGGAATAAATAAATTAAGTGAGAAGAACTGACCTGAGTTTCCATTGTGAAACTTCAAAATAAAACACATACCTGAGCAAGTGAATCCTGGGACAGAAGGCCTTACATAAAGTATGCTTTGAGGTGTATCGCATTCCAAGGTCTTGGCAATAGGTCTCCTTCCATACTAGCCAGCTAATACGCCCCCTTACCAGCTTCGGAATCAATTAAATAAGGACCTTCCCACTTAGGAGCTAATTTCCCGTCTCCTGGATTTGTTGTGTTCTGAAACGCCTTTCTCAGGACTAGGTCTCCTACCTTAAATCTTCTGATCCTTACATGCTTGTTATAGGTCTTCGAAATTCTTTGCTGATATGCTGTCATTCTCCAAGCCGCCTGATCTCTCATCTCATCCAGGGTATCCAAGTCTTCAACCAGGGACTGGTCATTCAAATCCTGGGTCTGACCACTGGTCCTGAATGTTGGGATCACCATTTCCGTCGGGATCACTGCTTCTGTGCCAAATACCAGGGAATATGGGGTTTGGCCCGTGGCATTCTTGGAGGTAGTCCTATCTGCCCATAATGCTAAGGGTAATTCCTCTGCCCATCTTCCCTTCTTCTCCTTCAGTCTCTTCTTCAGGTTGTTTATGATGATCTTGTTGCTTGACTCAGCTTGGCCATTGGCTTGAGGATGTACTGGAGTTGATGTTATCATCTTGATGCCCCAGGATTCACAGAATCCTGTGGTCCTACTTCCAATAAATTGAGAGCCATTATCACAGACAATCTCAGATGGCACTCCAAACCTTGTCAATATGTTCCTTTTAATGAAGGATATAACCTCTTTTTCCCTGACTTGAACGTACGCTTCGGCTTCAATCCATTTTGAGAAGTAATCTGTCATTGCTAACATGAATACCTTTCCTCCAGGGGCTTTGGGTAGCTTACCAACGATGTCCATCCCCCATTTCATGAAGGGCCAGGATGCTGGAATTGGATATAGAGGCTCTGCAGGCTGGTGAGGCACATTGGCGTGTCTTTGACATGCGTCACATTTCTGAGAGAAATCCAGGGCATCTTTTCTCATTGTTGGCCAATAATACCCCGTTCTTAGGATCTTGGTCATCAGGGACCTGCCCCCTGTATGGTTTCCGCAATCACCCTCATGGATGTCTCTGAGCACTTCCTGGGCTTCATCCTTCTCCAAGCATCTCAAATACGTACCTGCAAAAGATTTTTTATATAGTACATTTTTTATAATTACATACCTGGCTACTCTTATCCTGAATGCACGGGCGTCTTTCTCAGTTTCTGGTATAGTACCATCCTGCAAATATTGAATAATCGGCCTAGTCCAGGATTCCTTAGTAGAATCCTGGGTACTGGATACCAGGGTCTCACCTAGTGTGTCAAAATCCTGGGAATCCATACCTTGGTCTATGGCCGGTGTTAGTATGTGAATAATAGGAATATGAGTATCTTCAAGTGTTTTGAATGCTGAACCTAAGTTTGCTAGTGCGTCTGCTTCAGCATTCTCTTCCCTTGGTACTTGTTGAATGTTAAAATTTTGAAAATCCTGGGACATTCGTTTTACCACTTCCAAGTACTTGACTAATTTCTCTCCCTTTGCTGCATAAGAGCCATTAAAATGGTTAGCTAAAAGAAGAGAGTCTACATATACCTGAATGTGTTGAATTCCCAGGTGTAATGCTAGGTGTAACCCAGCAATTAGGGCCTCATACTCGGCTTCATTGTTAGTTGCTTGAAATCCACATCTAACAGCCTGGGGTATCATGTCCCCCTGTGGCGATTTCAGTACTATTCCAAGGCCTGTCCCCCTGATATTTGATGCTCCATCAGTGAACAAGGTCCAGCACCCTGAAATTTCCTCTTGTTGAAGCTGCTGCAATTCATGGTCTGCTTCTTGTTGTATGTCGGTACTGAAATCAGCCACAAAATCAGCTAGAGCCTGAGATTTTATAGCTGTTCTGGCCTCGTAGATCAGATCATATGCACTGAGCTTCACCGACCACTTAGCCATTCGACCTGACATTTCTGGTTTTCGCAAAACAGACTTTATATGGTAGTTAGTTCTAACATGAATTGTATGAGTTTCGAAATAATGTCTAAGTTTAGTAGATGCCATACATAGGGCTAATATAAGTTTTTCAAGGTGTGAGTACCTGGATTCAGCATCAAGTAAACTCTTACTTACATAATATATAGGGTGTTGCTGACCTTCTGCATCCTTAGTAAGGACTGCACTTACCGTATTTCTGGACACCGCCAAATACAGGGACAGGGGTTCCCCTGGGTTAGGCTTCATTAACAAGGGTGCCGTGGATAAATATACCTTCAAATCCTGGAAAGCTTTCTCGTGTTGCTCCTTCCATTTGAATTTCTTGTTTTTCCTCAGGATATCATAAAATTCCCTGCATCTTTCCGAAGATTTTGATATAAATCTGTTAAGGGCAGCGATTCTACCTGTAAGTCTTTGAACTTCCTTGGTGCTGGTTGGCGATTTCAGGTTGGCAATTGCCCTGATTTGTTCTGGACTTGCCTCTATTCCTCTTTTGGTCACCATGTATCCCAGGAATTTACCTGCTCCGACTCCAAAGTGGCATTTTTCTGGATTCAGCTTCATGTTGTATTTATCCAAGATATCAAAGGAATCCTTGACATCCTGGACATGGTCACTGGTGACCCTGGATTTGACCACCATATCGTCGATATATACCTCCATCGTGTCCCCCAGCTTTTCTTTGAACATCATGTTGACCAATCTCTGGTATGTTGCCCCTGCATTTTTCAGTCCAAAGGGCATAACTATGTAACAATATATACCTGTTGGTGTTATGAATGCTGTGTCTTCTTGATCCTGGGGTTTCATCTGAATTTGCTGAAATCCTGAAGTTGCATCCATGAAAGTCAACATTTCATGGCCTGCCGTTGCATCGACCATGGAATCTATGTGAGGTAAGGGGAATGGATCTTTCGGCAATGCACGGTTCAGGTCCGTGTAATCCACGCATACCCTCCATTTACCATTCTTTTTTCCCACTACTACCACGTTGGCTAACCACCTGGGAAACTTGACCTCTCTGATCATCCCTGCTTTCAGTAATCTGTCCACTTCCTCCTGGATTATGATGTTCTTCTCTGGCGCGAATTTTCTTCTCTTTTGATGTATTGGCCTGAAAGAATTATCAATTCCAAGTTTATGTGTAATAATAGATTTGGAAATACCTGTCATATCGCCATGAGACCAGGCGAAGGTTGACATTCTGGTCCTGAGTAGATTCACTAATTGCTCCTCTATCGGCCCTGGAATATTCGTCCCAATATAGACCTTTTTCCCTGGATTTGAGGGATCTAGCTCAATAGCTTTAACGTCCTGTTCCCTTGCTTCCAAGGTTTCCCGGGCCTTCTTCTTTAATTGCTATGCTTGCCTTGGTTTAGATGATATCTTCATCGCCGTGGTGTAACATTCCTTAGCTTCTTGCTGATCGCTGTTGATTGTGATCACACCCCAAGGTGTTGGTATCTTCACACATTGATGATATGTTGAGGGTACAGCCCTGTTGTCGTGAATCCAGGGTCTACCCAGGATTACATTGTATCCTGATGGTGCGTCCATCACACAGAAGCGCTGGACTGAATTGAGTCCCTCTACATAGACTGGAAGCTTTACCTCTCCCAGAGTGTTTTTCGTTTCACCACTGAAACCCACAAGTACCGTGGATTTCGAGATGATCTCTGTGTGCGGGATTCCCATCTTGTTCAAGGCTTCTAATTGGATTATGTTTACTGAGCTTCCTCCATCAATCAGAATCCTTTTCACGACGATGTTGGCAATATGAAGAGTTATCACTAGCCCATCGTGATGAGGGTCTATGATGTTGTGTCTATCATCTTCTCCAAATGTAATTTCTTTGAGATCTGGCTGAATAGAGCTCTTCCTGGGTCTTTGGTCCCTGTCTGATTTTGATTCCTTGGCGTGTCTCTTTGCTGCAGAATAAGAAGTACCACAGATGTCAGAACCACCAGAAATAAAATGAACTACCTTAGCGTCCGGGGGTGGTGATGATGCTCTTTCGGGATGGTCATCGGAGCGTCTATAATCCTGGGACCTTGCATCGTTGTCCCTGGATTTTGGATTCTGTTCCCTGGATTTGCCCTTCTTCTTTCCTAATAGTTCCTTTAGATAGCCTTTGCTGAGTAGATAGCTGATCTCTCTTCGCAGGGCCATGCAATCTTCAGTTTGATGACCAAAGTCTTCGTGGTAGGCACACCACTTGGACTTGTCCTTCCATGTAGAGGGTTTATCGCTCTTTCTGGGCCATCTTGCCTTGTCGCCGAGATCCTGCATAGCATACATCACACCAGAAACGTCAGTAGTAAAGCAATAGTCATTAAAAGAAGGATATTCTTCATCGTCCTCATCCTGTTCCACATTGTTCACTCGGCGCTCATCAGGCCTTGAATAAGGCTTTGATCTTTGTGACCTAGGATGTGTGGATTCTGACTTTCTGCTGGAACCGTTGAATCCTGGGGAGGACTCATTCTTTCCCAGGATTTTCCTATCCTCCTCCAGTCTGATGAAGCGGAGAGCCCTGTTACGAACTTCATCCATCTTATGACATGGGTTCATGACTAGATCCTCGTAAAACAATGAGTCCTTGTTTAGCCCCATTTTAAAGGCTTGAACTGCAGTTGCCATATCCATGTTCGGGATTTCCAGAGCTTCTCTGCTGAATCTGCTGACGTAGTTCCTTAAGGTTTCACCTGCATTCTGGGTTACCCTATACAGATCACTTGTTAGTTTTTCAAAACTACGACTACAAGAAAATTGACTGTTAAATAAATTAACTAGTTGTGAAAATGAAGCAATAGAATAGGGAGGAATGTTTAGGAGCCATTTGAGAGCTGCCCCCGTTAAGGTGGACCCAAACCCCTTACATAGGCAGGCTTCCTTAATTTCAGGTGGCATGTGAATAACCTCCATTCTTTCGCGGTATTGCGCCACATGCTCTTCTGGGTCTGTGGTGCCGTCGTAAAGCTTCATACTGGGTGTTTGGAACCTCTTGGGAATCTCCACATCACAGATTGATGGAGCAAATCTGGACATCCTATGGCTCGAGGGCCCAACTTCAGGGATTGGCTGCACAACTCCTGGGACACTCGAGATCATTTGCTTGAGCTTTTGGATTTCTCGTTCCACAGATGGGCTTATTCCTGAATCCTGCACAGAATTGTTAGTATTAGCATAATGGGTGAAAGGTTGAGGAATGTTACCAACATCCTGGGGTATGTTTGTCCCAGGATTAGTGATCGGTTCTCTGATGGTAGTCATTCTAGATAAATCAGCATGGGCCATTTGAGCAGGGAAGGATGTTGATCTCCAGTTCAGCGGTGCGACAGCTTCATGTACCCTGGAATTAGTTCCAGGGGTATCGAAATTCAGAATTCTGGGATCGAGTGGTGACGGCTGAGCCGTCGTGGCTCTGGGTAACTCTGATCTCAAGCTGGTCAATTGAGCCATGAATTCCTTGTTCACCTTCTGTTGGAGTTCCATGTGGCGCTCCAACCTACCGAATGTGGCTAGGATATCAGTGTCAGATATTAAGACAGGGTCTTCTTGGATGTTTTCGGTTTCGATCACTTCATGGTTGACCACAGGTCCGTCACTGCGCGTAGCTGAGGTTGAGGCATTAAACCCTGGAGCCGATGAAGTGACTCCACTTGTCGAAATACTGGTCCTTGGACCCGGTTGGTTAACTCCAGTTGTTGAAGCAGTCACAGCAGAAACCGAGACATTCGAGGTGTTCATTTGTGTTGACATTTTTTGATAGATTTTGGCAAAAATCAAGTTTAGGACAAATCTGAAAAGAGTTTGACAAAAAATTGACACCAATTGCCCCACGGTGGGCGCCAAATTGTTTTGGCTAAAAATTACTTAAGTTAAATTAGCAAAGTTTGAACCAAATTTGAATGTGAGGTTAGGTGTCTAAAATTCAGATGTGAAAACAATTTGAAATAATCCTGGGACAACAGAAGAATTCCAGGGACAAATAACTAGAATCTTGGGTAAAAACTTAGGTTTATTTATGAAATCAGTTGAGAAACTTTATCAACACAAATGTAACCAGAAATGTAAGTAGGAACACCGAGATTTTGACTAGGGAAAAGCCCTTAGCCCTTAGATGTCTCTAAGGCGCCGCCGGCATAAAAACCCCGGGTAGCGATAACACACGCTACCAATTTATTGATCACTGAAAAATGTCGAGTACAATGTGTTTGCAGAGAGAATAATACGAGAATACAATCAGTAAAGCTCGAATGAGCTGAAAATGAACGACTAAAGGTCCTATTTATACTCCGAGAGCTCCAATGACTCGTCCGATATTCCAGGGGTCTTCAACTGTTCTTCCGATATTCCAGGGATCTCCCCTCCAACGTCTCTTTCCGTTAGTTGACCGAGTTTCCAACCAACCGACTTTGACCACGTGCTAAATGGGTCTTCAGCTTTCCTTATTCGACCGTTTGAGTGACTTTGTCAACCTGTCGTCACTTAGATAAAAGCACGAGACACGTTAGTAACGAAATCCTAGCATGCAGGGTCATTTCCACATGCTGGGTCATTGTAAAAATAAGGGCAATCCTTGGATTAGATCATATAAGTGTAAAATAAAATAAAGGTAAACCTTCCCGTTTGATGTTAATCATCCTGGGTCATCGAACATTACCTGTCAACATCCAGGGTCATACAATTCCTAGGTAATACCTGCCCCTGGATTATTAGCCGAGAATTCAGGGTATAACAGTTATGAAATGCGAATGCTGCCATTGTTCTGTATTGAGTGATTGCTTTGAGAAATTCAGATGAAGTTTGATGAAATTGAGAGAAAACGAGAGCGATTGAAGAGAATTTGGGGATTTAGGTTTAGTAAGTGAAGGGTTTCTCTGGAAGTGACAGTTAAAGGGTGAGGAGAGAGGGAATTGACGTTAACGGAAAAGGTGGAGTTAGTGGGGCCAGCAGTTAACCGTCATTGTTAATGCTTAAAGTAATGGGTCCCACTTAATCCAACGAAAATGATTAAGTCAACAAAGTTCCTCCGGAACTTTTCCTTCGGAACAACTTAGTTCCTTCGGAAGAGTTAAGTTCCCTGGGAACTTCTTCCCATAGAAATTTTCTTCATTTCTCCTGAAATACTTCCGTAGGAAGTTCCTTCGGAGTTGCAAAATTTACTCCGGAACACCTAAAACACTTAGAAAACACTTAATACCTATTAGAAACCTTAGAGAGTTCCCTCGGAACCTCTCTTGAGAAGGAAAAACTTCAGGAGTAAGTTGCTCCAGAACAATGTTGTTCCCTTGGAACTTACTTAGAAGTATCAAAATGTTCAGAAATGCTCGTAACTTAGGAAATTTCTTAAATTGTGTGAAGAATTGGTTATAAGGACATTTCTTGAAAGAGTTTTCATGATTTTGAAGAGATGGATGTTAAGATACACAAACACATAAGGTGACAGAAAGATTTAAGTACATAAAAGCAACAATTGACAGCAAAAGTTAACCAAAGTTCATCATCCCAATAGCTGTGATAAGAAAGAAAAATCTTGCTTCATCAAATGCCTTTGTGAAAAGGTCAGCTAGTTGAAGATCAGTATGAACCTTGTGTAACTTAATCAATTTCTTTTCTGCATAGTCTCTAATGAAATGATACCTTATCTCGATGTGCTTTGTCTTAGAGTGTTTCACAGGATTGTTGGTGATGGAAATGGCACTGGTGTTGTCTGCATACATAGGAGTTTCCAGAAATGTGATTCCATAATCTAGCATTTGATTCTGAATCCAAAGTACTTGACCACAGCAGCTTGAAGCAGCAATGTACTCAGCTTCAGCAGTTGAAGTAGAAACACAGGTTTGTTTCTTGCATTGCCATGATACAAGCCTATTTCCTAGAAATTGACATCCTCCTGATGTTGATTTCTTATCCAAGTAGCAGCCACCATAGTCACTGTCAGTGTAGGCAACAAGAGAAAAGTCATTGTTCTTTGCATACCACAACCCAAGTTTTGGTTGACCTTTGAGGTATTTAAAGACTCTCTTTACTGCCTTCATGTGGGATTCTTTGGGAGCCGATTGATATCTAGAGCATAAGCATACACTAAACATGATATCAGGCCTACTTGCTGTTAAGTACATCAGAGAACCAATCATTGCCCTGTAAGTGTGCTGATCAACAGGTTCACTTTCTGATTCTGAATTCAGATTGTGAGAGGTTGAGATAGGAGTTTTTGCAGAAGAGGAAGATAGCATATCAAACCTCTTAAGCATATCTTGAATATATTTTGACTGGTTCAAGAAAATGCCCTCTGCAGTTTGTTTAACTTGGAGACCCAGAAAGAAATTAAGTTCACCCATTGAACTCATTTCAAATTGATCTTGCAACAGGGTCTCAAACTCCTTGCACAACTTAGGATTGGTAGATCCAAAGATAATATCATCCACATAGATCTGAACAAGCAACTTATCTTTTCCAACTTTCCTTATGAAGAGAGTTTTATCAATGGCTCCTCTTCTGTATCCATGGCCAAGCAGGTAATTTGACAAAGTTTCATACCAAGTTCTTGGTGCTTGCTTGAGGCCATAGACAGCCTTGATCAGTTTACACACCTTGTTAGGATGGTGTGGGTCTTCAAACCCTGGTGGTTGACAGACATAAACTTCTTCCTTCAGTTTCCCATAAAGGAAAGCACTCTTGACATCCATTTGATAAACAGTGAAGTTCTTGTAAGCTGCATAGGCAAGAAAGATTCTGATTGCCTCTAATCTTGCAACTGGAGCAAAAACCTCATCATAGTCTATCCCTTCTTCTTGAGAATATCCCTGAACAACAAGCCTAGCTTTGTTCTTGACAACAATTCCTCTTTCATCCTTCTTGTTTCTAAAAACCCATTTTGTTCCAATAGGTTGAGCATATTCTGGTAAATCAACCAGTTCCCAAACCTGTTGTTTGTTGATTTGGAACAATTCCTCTTGCATAGCTTCAATCCAATGATTGTCTTTTAGTGCTTGCTCCACTTGTTTTGGTTCTTCTTGAGACAGGAAGCATGCAAATAAACAGATGTTTGCATCAGCAGACTTGCTTCTTGTAAGAACAGGAGCATTCACTTCACCAATCACATTCTCAATAGGATGAGTTTTGCTGACATTTGTATTCTGAAAACTTGGAAATTCGTGACTTTGAACTTGCCTAGTTGGTGGAATAATTGGGGGCAATAAGACACCGAGCTCAATTCCTAGCAATCTTTGTGAAGGGGGTAAATTTGATGTAGTTGCAGCAGAGACATGTTGATCACTTAAGTTGTTAGCAGAATTGGTGGTCTCTTCAAGAGATGAGTCAATAAAGTTTGACTTATGAGAACCATCATGATCACCATCTAAACTGTTATTAGGAGAATGCTGCAAACTCCCATCATCACTGGTATCTGAGACATAACCATCCTTTTGTGATTGAGAGTCACTTGACTCAGTTTCAACTAAATTCACTGGAGTGGGATCAGAAACTTGTTGAATTGCAGCAGTTGGCATGGTAGGTGGTTTGTAAGGTTGTGTGCTGACAGAGGAGTAGAAATGACTAAAATTGTAGCCATCCTTCTTTGCATTTGAGTTCTCCCCCTGAGACTGCACATACTCACTAAAGGACTTATCAACAGTAAAGTTGAAAGCATTGGTTAGTGAATCAATATCAAATAACCATGAGGGTTCAGAACTAAACTTATTTATTGATTTTTCATTGAAAAACACATTAATTGACTCTTCAATAATTTTAGTTCTGAGGTTGTATACTCTGTACGCCTTAGCAACACCTGAGTAACCAACCATGAAGCCATCATCTGCCTTTTCAGCAAACTTAGCTAAATTCTCACTGGTTATTAATATTGTAACAGGACAGCCAAAAACTTTGAGAAAATCTATACTTGGTTTTCTTTTTCTCCAAAGCTCATATGGTGTCTTGTTTTTACCTTTGACCACAAGCACCCTGTTCTGAACATAGCAGGCAATGTTCACTACTCAGCCCAGAAAGTTACAGGGAGCTTAGACTCAGCCAGCATTGATCTAGCAGCCTCAATCAATGTTCTATTTCTCCTCTCAGCAACTCCATTTTGCTGAGGAGTTCTAGCAACACTAAACTGCCTAGATATCCCTTTTTCTTCACAAAAAGAATTTAAAACATGATTTTTAAATTCTGTGCCATTGTCACTTCTAATTGTTTTGACTTTGAAATTTGACTGATTTTCAAGTTGAGTGATTAAGGATTTTAAAATCTCAGGTGTTTCATCCTTAGTTCTTAGGAAGAAAACCCATGTGTATCTTGAAAAATCATCAGTGATTACAAAACAATTTGATTTCTTTCCCAAACTCATCACCCTTGTAGGACCAAAGAGATCCATATGCAACAATTCCAAGGGTTGAGAAATTGAGTTTTCAGTTTTGGACTTATGAGAAGACTTGTGTTGCTTGCCCTTTAAGCAGGCAGTACAATGCTCATTACAGTTAAAATGTTTTTGAGGCAAACCATTCACCAAACCTAAATTAACAAGTTTGTTCATGGTTTTGTAATTAACATGTACAAGTCTTCTGTGCCAAAGGTCAGACTCATCAACAGAAGCTCTTGATATCAGACAAGTATTGCCATTTAGAGATTTGGCACTTGTCATATCAAGCAAGTACAAGCCATCCTGTCTATTTGCTTTTATCAAAATCATTTCAGCAGGAATTTTGAGACCAGGCTTAAGCACCAAAGCTTCTTCATCATTAAACAGAACATTCATGTTCTTATCACAAATTTGTGATACACTCAACAGATTGAAATTCAGAACATTGACAAGACTCACCTTGTCAAGAGTAAAACTTCCATTTGATACATTACCAAGTGCTGTAATGTACCCTTCATTGCTTCCAAAAGCAACGGGACCGCCATCATATCTTTTTGTGTTTTCTAGAAGGTTTTTATTACCTGTCATGTAACTGGAGCACCCACTATCTACAACCCAAACATTTGCTTGAGATTTATTAGGTAACCCCTACACAGGTAAAGAACATGATCAGTTGGAGTATGGGACCCAAGCCTTTGTGGTCTTGGGTCTTCCCATGGCATCATTATAAGAGTAGTTTCCTAAAACAAGTTGTTCTGCAGGAAAATCATCATACTCAGAAAAATCACCATTTTTCTCATTTAAACTTTTGTTATAACTTTGCCATTTGGGAAAACCATGTTTCTTAATAAAAGCCTTCTTTTCCCTAAACTTTCTGTTGCTTCTTTGCCTTGCATTTTCAAATTTTGGTTGAGCAGCAACTTTGAAAGTTTCAGTATGAGGATGCTGAGTTCCGTAGGAACTCACTTGTGCAGGATGAGCATACACTTCATACTGTTCAGAAAATTGTTTTCTTTCACGAGGAGCAGATTTTGCTCGTGAATTTCCTTTGAAAGATGGGTGAATTTGATTAATGAACTCAGTGGGTTGAAATTCAGGTCTCTGTTTTGAAGGTTTAGAGGACCTGTGGTTGCTAAAATGTTCCGAGGGAACTGTATTTCTTCCGGAGTAATGTTCTCCTAGAAGAATTGAAGTTCCTGCGGAATGCTGTTCCTTAGAAAAATTGTTTCTTTTAACATATGAGAAGCTGTTATTCTTCTCATTTCCAACCCAAACCTTCTGAGTTTTTCCAAAAATCTTTTGATCATCATGTGATCCTTTTGGTGACATGTTCCTGCTATCCTTTGAATTCCTTGAATTTAACAGACTTTGATTTCTCCTTGGAGAAGTTTTGACATTTTTAATTATCTGTTTGAAAGGATTGTAGGAACAGTTGACAGCAACATGTCCTAGTTCACCACAAATTATGCATTCTTTCACAAAATTGTGAGAATTTTGTTTTGATGACTCTGGAACAGTTTTTGCTTTTCCACTCTTTTGAGTAGTAGAATTTGACAAGTGAGATTCATCATTTTCTAAACTCAATGTCTTAGTGTCTTTAAGAATTGGCATTGAAATTTTTGATTTATCAACCTTAGCAGAAGTGCTGGTTGATACAGTTTTGACACCAGGAAAACCAATAAAACTTTCAGTTCTCATGTCATCACTCTCTTTCAGACTTTCAGCTTCTTTGGAAAGGTCCTAAATTACAGGACCATTTGCCAATGGGTCAGGAGTTAAGGGGACACTTGTTTCTTTAAGAGTTAAAGTTTCAAGACAAGTGTATGAATCGGGGTTTGAATGTCAAGCACATATTCCACATTTTGTTTCTTTGAAATATTTAATTGCTCAACAACATCATCCATTTGAGTTATAAAATTAGTTTGTTGATGTTTCAAAATCCCTATTGTTTATCTTAGTTCATCAGTTTTGGTTGAGTAAGCTATATCAGCCCTTCTTGAGTACTCTTTCAATTCATTTAGATTTTTTAGTTCATCTACAAGTGACTGATTGTGCTTTTTGTAACTTTCAACCAGTTCAATACACTTAGGTGTACATAGCACATTCTCAGGTTCAGTGTTGGAGTTAGAGTTTACCTCTGCAGTTGCAGGTGAAGAACCACTTGCCATCAAAGCATGGTTAGTTGGAGCAAACTCATTCATCACATCTTCCCAGTCAACAAACCCTGTTTGGTTTGCTACAGCAGCAGTTGCTTGGCTTTGGGTGTTGTAAGAGGGCTTTGGTGGAGTAGGACCAGAGGAAGAGCTTGGTTTGGTATATTCTTGTTTCTTCTCAGCATTGTAACCAGTTTCTCTTCTTGGCTGAGAACACTCCCTGGCAAAATGTCCCAACTGATGACAGTTGTAACACTTGACTTTTGATTTGTCAAGGCCAATAGGAGCATTCTTGGTTCCATTATATTTTCTTCCAGTTCTCTTGTAGAACCTTTGTGCCCTAAGTGACACCATTGCAAGTTGGGTAGTGATGTCAATCTCCTCTAGATCATCTGCACTAATGCACTCAAGATCTGATCTAGTGAACCCTGTATAAGAACTGTTAGCAACATTAGCAAAATTTTGGTAGTATGAAACTTCATGTCCTTTAGGAGACTCAGGAAAGGATACATATGGTTCTGGTTCAGAATAGTTTTCTGAGTGAGCAGTAATGAGGGCCAAAGTGCCTCTGGAAGATGATGTCTGGTTCGATGATACACCTGACTTCTCATTCATTTCCATCTCATGTGCACTCAGCATTCCATAGAGATCTCCTAATTTCAAGGTCTTGAGGTCTTTGTTATATTTTATGCTGACTGTATAGACAGTCCAAACTTCAGGTAATGATCTTAAAATTTTTCTGATTATATCAGCATTGTCAATTTTTACATCTACACCCTGTAGTTCATCTATAAGTCTAACATATCTTAAATATTGTTCAGACATTGATTCACCTCTTTTGTGATAGAAATTTTCATATCTTTGTTTCAAAATGTCTTTCTTGTTCTCTTTCACCTCATCTGTTCCCTCATACATTTCAATAAGAGCTTTCCAAAGATCATGTGCAGTTTTGCATCTCTTAAAGCCAATGAGTATAGAATTAGGAAGAGCTGCCTGGAGTGCCCACAAAGCTTTGTAGTCACATTCACAGGTCTTATGGTCATCATCAGAATAATTCTCATACGCTTTGATAAGGTCAACAACAGGTTGAGTAGCAGATGGGGTGGTGATGACTTGTGGTCCATTGATAATGGAAGCCACATTTTGTGGTCATTGTTTTTACAGAAAATCTCCATTCTAAGTTTCCAAGTATCAAAGACATCAGGAGTGAAGGTTGGAGGTTTGTTAGTGCTGCCATTCCTTAGTTCACTCATTTTCAGAGATCAAGAATCGAAACAGTCTTATCCAAAGCAAACAGAAACACCTTCAGTAATAAAAGTTTTAGAAAACAGAATTTTAAAAACTTTTAAACACAAGAGCCAAAGCTCTAAGCTCTGATACCACTTGTAGGATCGTGGTTAGGATCAACTAACCAAACAAGTTACCAAAGGTGCCAAACAAGAAAGGCGGAATCAGACTTGTTTGTGTTAATGTTCGAAATGGTTTGATCGAAACAGTAACTGGTAAACAAGAAGTAAAGTAGATAAAACACGAGATATCAATTCCAAGCACTACTATATTATTACTTCACAATGTTTACAAAGAGTTACAGCTGATGAACATGAGAGAGAGTCGATCAACAAGAAACAAAGGAAATACAACTAATATATATAGTGTAAGGAGGAAATAAAAGATATTCTTTTATTTCCTTTTAGCTCCTAGGCTAAATAAACAAATGATATCTACTCCAGAGTTGTTGTAGTACAAGCATGCTTCTGTGAACAATTGAGCAGACCTATCGGTGAACAGTGTACAGCATGGTGTAAAGTAAAACTGCTTCCTGACAGCTTTAAGCATTGGAACTTGCAACCAGGGATAAGTCAAAGTTCCGGAGTAACACTAGGAAAAGTTCCGGAGGAACTACTTAGTGTGAAGGAAGTTCCGGACTAACTTCCTTCGGAACTCTGACTTAGAGAATTTCCGCCTATCAAAACATTCCCAACAAGAAAGGTAAAAGGAATTGTTATATCAAAGTATTTTATATGCTCTAAAGAAGGTCATAAAAAGTTCCACCTCATTAATATATTTACCGATAGTGCTGGTGCGGAAAAGAAATCAAAAGATAAACGAAAACGACCTTCAAAAAGGACGCGATGTCAAGCCCATTTCAACTTGAAACTTACAGATTTTGGAAGATACAAAGTTCATTCATTTATTGAGGAGCACAACCACAATTTTGTAGATGAAAGTGATATTTACTTGTTAAATTCCTCAAGGCATTTGAATTGTACCCAACATCAGACATTATATGATTTATCAATGTTTAACATTGGTCCAGTTATGGGGTTTCACATTATGCGTAAGATGTATGGTGGATTTGGTGATGTAGGTCTAACAGATGTTGATAGTAAGAATTTTAAGAGGGACATGAATACATTCCCTGGAGAGTTTGATGCTGATATGGTTGTCAAATGTCTGATGAGGAAGAAAGAATTTTGCTTTGAATTTTCATGTGACTACACTGTTGATGATGACGGTAATCTTACTGGTTTGTTTTGGGCTGATGAGGCAATGAAAGAAATTTCCTTGTTTTTTGGGATGTAGTTGCTTTTGATGCCACGTTTCGTTCAAACAGGTCTTTTATATATACATATATATTTTATGCTGGCATAGTTATTGCAATTTCTTTTAACTATATTACAGCAATGAGCAATTACATTTTACTTGTAGATATCAGATGGTATTTGTTCCATTTACTAGCATTGACAATCATAACTGCAATATCACTTTTGCTGCTGCTCTGCTGGGATCAGAAACAACTGAAAGCTACAGTTGGTTTCTTCGAAATTTCTAGAGCAGCATGGGGTCTGATCCTAAAGTAACTGTTACTGATCAGGATGTTGCCATGAAAGGTGCCATCACTCAGTTTTTCCAAACGTTAGGCACAGGATGTGCACGTGGCATATTATGAAGAAGCTTGCGTGTAAGGTTGCTATATCTTCTATTTTTTTATGCTGGCCTTCTGAGTATTGTTTTCCTTCTGTTTTTTATTTTTTTTATGTTTGCAGGTTAGTAAACGATTGTTCCGCAGTAAAAAATTCAAAAGCAAGCTTTGTAACATAGTGTGGACTGATGCAATCAATATTACTGAATTTGAGGAATGATGGCATAATATAATGGATAGGTTCAAATTGACGGAGAACCGGTGGTTTATTGACATGTATAACATGCGGTAAGATTAGATTCCTACATTTTACCGTCATGAGCACATATCAAGGTTGATGCGAACAACATCCAGATCTGACAACAAGAATCATTTCTTTGGTACGTTTACCAATGTGAATAACACACTTGTAGAATGTTTAAGCAGTTTTGAAACTGCAATTGAGTGTCAGAGATATCAACATAAGAAGAATGATCATGATACTCGTTACACAAGACCAGATTTTAAGACGGTTCGATTCTTGAAAGGAAGGCTGATAAGATTTATTCTATAGCAAGTTTTTATGATGTTCAAGAACAAATAAGAGCCGATGTCAATGACTGTTTAGATTTGAATGCAACAACAGTTGATGATTTCTTGAAATTTACAATAAAGGAGCTTAAGTCACCATACAATGGATTGTCTGACGTACATCTCTCTTTTTTTTTCCTGGGATAATTTATTTATGTTGTAGTTCTTTGCTTATGCTGGAATAATTTATTTTATTCATGTGTACTTTATTTTATGCTGGTAATCAACCTGCTGTCATATTGATAACTTGTAGTTATTTGTTCCTTTCTTTTTTATGTTGTTTTCAGGGAAAGTGACATGACATTAGAATGCATATGTAATCGTTATGAATAGTATGGGCTTCTTTGTCGGCATATTTTTTTTATGTTTTAACTATATGCGAGGTTGAGAGGTTTCCAAAGAAATATATCATGCTTAGGTGGACCAAAGATGCAGTTCCAAATGTGTCTACTAGTCCTACACTTGAACGGGAGGGGGCTGATCCCATCAGTGAGAATGTTAAAGGTCTTGTCAAAGAAATTATGATGTCTACAGAGTATGTTGTAAATCGTTTGGTAAGTAATATGGAAGAACTGACACTGTTCTGTGATCAAGTTAAAGAAGCTGTGAGCAAAGCTGGTGTGTCACAGCCTGTAATTTCTGTGTCGGGCGTGAACGAGATGGAATCACAGTCAAGGTTACATGAAACGATCTCTGGATGGTTAAACAACTACAACCGTTTTAAGGAGTCGAAAACATTTCATTTCAGATTTAGCAGCGGAATATAATAATAATTACATGTTTCATTTGTTTCATAGTTTAGAAAACAAGTATAAAAAGATTTAAAAACATAACACCGTTAGGTGTTATGTAGTGAAATCTCCAAAAGGCTAGTGTGACCATGACTCCAGATAGTATGATGGATCCTAAAGATAATGCAAAAAAGTTGTATTCCATACAAGCAAGCAGCCGATCAAGTACCTGAGACTTCATATACTAAGACGGTCAACATAAAGTTGGTGAGTTCACAGGTTTAAGTTAAATAGAAGTGTGATTGACAACAAAGTTTGATATCAGTTTTATCACCCATTTGATAATATGTTAAGATGCTGTAAATTATTATTACCACGAACCTTGAATTCCGAAACTAACTGATTACCCACTCATGGTATTCTGTCCAGGATTACCGAACAGTGATTATAACATTATGTACCCTATTGACTGAAAACATATAATCTATTTAATTGTGAAGCTTTTTACCTCGATCCGCATAAGAACCGTTAGATGGATGATCTGACGGTTAAAATCTGTCCGCACGGAACTTAGGCAAAATGCCCGTCCATGAGAAATAGCTCTTTTTCAGATGTGAAATTTCCTGAAAAATGAGAAAAGAGAAAAAAAAAGGAAAAAGAAAATTAATCACTCTTAATCTAATGGTGAAAAAAAGTGTCTACATGTCTACACTTCTGGAGGTGTCTACAATGAACTTTACACTATATATATTCATATATATATATATATAGAGAGTTAGGTTCAAATGAGAACTTTTAAGAACCAAATCTCAACCACTAATTTCAGGTGCGGCCCACTATAATTCATGGGGATGTTTTCCATATACATATAAACTAGTGGCTTACAATGGTTTTCAAAAGTTTTCAAAACCAATTGGTTCTCAAATGATCTTCTCCATATATATATATATATATATATATATATATATATATATATATATATATATAGGGTTAGGTTCAAATGAGAACTTTTTTCTTTGAGAACTTTTGAGAACCATTCTGAGCCACTAATTTTCAGGGGGGAAGCATTCAAATTCATGGGGGGGGGGGGGGGATTTCCTTATATATAACTTGTGGCTCTGAATAGTTCTCAAAAGTTCTCAAACCCAATTGGTTCTCTAATGATCCTCTCTCTCTCTCTCTCTCTCTCTCTCTATATATATATATATATATATATATATATATATATACTAGTTTTTATACCCCGCGCATCGCACGACTGAGATTTAAAAAATATATATGTATCGCACGGTTGTCGTTTAAAAAATAATAATAATGGTAATATAGTACAGAAAATGAAACTTGTATAAAAGAAAAAACTGTTAAAGCAAATAATTGGTAAACTATAAAGTAAATAAAACTGTTATGGAACTGTTAAACTGTAATTTAGTAAACTAATATATTTAATTTAGTAATTAAATAATTGGTTATTAAATAATTTAGGAGACAATAATAAAAAGTCGGCTATATATATCAAAAACTTTTCTTTTAATATATATTTTTTTTCAAATAATTAATTAATTATGATGGTGATTATCTCTACGTTAAATATATTTTATTTATTGCCATGGAAAATACAAATAGTTGATTAATTAGGGTGGTGATTATCCATACAATACATATTTTTTATTTATTGTCACGGAAATACAAAAACTAAAAATAAGAGGGGATGATTTGGGAGGGAAAATTATTATGAGGTGGAGTGTGAGAATGACATGTGTCCCAAACCTTTTCTTTTAAAAATAAGTATGATATATATATATATATATATATATATATATATATATATATATATATATATATATATATAAGGATCATGTGAAAACAACTTTTATTGCGAAAACACGAAAACAAATATTAAAACCTCTATAACTTTTTCATACGTTAATATTTTTATAAAAATTTTGCACCAAAATCCTTAAAATTATGTTATCTTTAGTTATGGGAAAAAATTTAAAAAATAATCAAATTTTTTTAAAAATTATTATTGCACAGGTGCAATAATTTTTATTATTATTATTATTGCACATATGCAATAATATTAAAACCTTTATAACTTTTTTCATATGTTAAAATTTTTTATAAAAAATTGCACCATAAATCTTATAATTCTGTTATCTTTAATTCTGGAAAAAATTAAAAAAAATTCAACGTTTTTTTTTATTTTTTTATTATTGCACATGTGCAATAAAAATTTATTATTGCACATGTGCAATAATATTAAAACCTCTATAACTTTTTCATACGTTAATATTTTTGATAAAAAATTGTACCATAGATCTTATAATTCTGTTATCTTTAAATCTGGAAAAAATTAAAAAAAAATTAACGTTTTTTTGTTAATATTGCACATGTGTAATATAATTAATACGTATTATTGCACATGTGCAATAATAAAAAAATCACGAAATTTTATATTTTTAATTTTTTTTCCAGAATTAAAGGTGACATAATTTTAAGACTTTTGGTGCAAATTTTTTAAAAAAATATTATCGTATGAGGAAGTTATAGAGGTTTTAATATTTGTTTTCTTATTTTCGCAATAACATCTTGTTTTTATTTGATCCTTCTATATATATATATATATGTAGGGTAAGGATATATTGAAAACCCACTTGAGTTGGAAAAACCATGGAAACTCTTCAAAAACGAGGCCAAAAAGTTTTTTTTTTTCAAAATTTTTTTAGTGATTCTTTGCCTTATATCGATCCCCATGGTGAAAAAAAATCAAAAAACCGCCTAGGGGTTTTTTTTTAAAAAAATTTCCAAAATCTGGAATTTTTCACGTTACATATGTGAAAAAAGCCCAGTTACATATGTAAATTTTGCTTCTTACGTATGTAAATAAAACAGTAATTATTTTTTATAAAAATATTTCCTAGGCGCTTTTTTGATTTTTTTTCACCAAAAGTATTAAAAAGGGATGTAGAATGTATAAAAAATATATGAAAATAAAAACACGATTTTTTACCCCCGTTTTGGCTGAGATACTAAGTATATGCAAAAAAACGATTTTTTGTGAATTTTTAAAAAAAAAATCGAGTAGGCGTTTTTTTGATTTTTTTTCAATAAAGGGGAGCTCTATAACATAGAGAACCACCATAAAAAAATTTAGAAAAAAAAACGAATTTTTTACCCCTTTTTTGAAAAGTTTTCATGGTTTTTCCAACTCAAGTGGGTTTTCATTTTATCCTTTCTCTCTCTCTCTCTCTCTCTCTATATATATATATATATATATATATATATATATACTAGCCATGTGCCCGCGCGTTGCGGCGGCGATAGTTTATAGCGTGTTATTTGTCATATGTTCGCACGTTATGGTGGCGCGACAATTTACAACGCGATATTTGCTTTTGTTAATGCGATGCGGCGAGACGACAATTTATATTGCGGCCATGCGTGTTCAGCAACGACTGCGACAATCAACCAATGTGGTACTTGTTTTTTTTATCACTTTATCAATAATATGGTTATATATTGCATTGTACGTTTGTTACTTCGCTTAGTAACAAGGGTTTCTACAACCGACATTGTGACGAAGGTAATGTACCCCATGCGTCAAGGAGGTAATGTATCCCGAGCGAGAGGGGTTACATAAAAGTAAAATTCACGAAAGCAATTAATATGTATATTATATATAAAAAGATAGTAAATCTTAAACCAATCTTTACAGAGAAGATAATAAATTTAATCTTTCGATAAATAAATCATGTCATTAAACATGACAATAGAAGGTTGGAGTTATAAATATGAAACACTAAACAATAAGATAAAATCCATCACCATATTATTATTATACTTACCAAATGCCCTATCGGTTCAAAATGGGAATATTCATGTATACTCAAACTCATATATAGATAAAATCTATCAGGCTTAAAATATTTTTAATATGCCTACCAAATTTATATTTCAGTTAAAAATTTTTATAAATCTGAAAATATTAATTCAACAACACAAATCAAAACCTCCCATTGCAGTACAGGACTATATAAATCTGAAAATATTAATTCAACAACACAAATACGTGAAGCCTACTTTGTAGTTATTTGCATCTGAGCTCCTGCAGCTAATTGAGAAATTGTTCTCGTCTGCAAATAAAAATTGATTAGTGATTTGCTCATTAACGACAAAATCTAAATTAGGACTTGGAAGTGATGAATAACATGCCCCATTTGACTTGCAATTAATTGTTTCATAAGTTAATAAAAGGCCATAAGCCCTTTTCCACTTCTAGGACTAACGGAATGGGTCAATTTTCACCTATTTATGATAAGAACCAAAAGTCACAACTAATAAATGATTGAAGATTAGCAAGCATCCGCGTAACAAAATAATCTCATATAAACACCAATTAACTGCCTATAATTGTAATCTAAGCCATAGAAACCTTATACGGTCATAACTGAACATTGCTTCCGTCCGTCAATATCTCCCTGCTACTCTATCACCATAAACTTGATTAAATTACCCTAAATCACTACAAAGATATACAAATCAAGAAATAGCTCTGAAAAACTTGAAACAAGTTCACTTCTAAGAACCAAACCAAATTCAGTTGCTAGTTTTTAATCTTCAAACATTTATGCAGCAAGTGAAATAAAACCAAGCAAAGTTGACATACCCGCAAGCGACCAACAATCATAAAAAAACTAAACAAAAATATAACTTCGGATCTGTGCTGGGTGCGTAGTCCTGCAAATCAGCACTGCATACGGGAAAGGGAGACGCTCTAACTTGAATCAGGACAGAAACAGTTATTGCCACTACTTACTAATCCTTATAATATTACTAACCTGGTTGCAAGGTGCTTGTCCCTCATTGCTACCTTAATATTGAAAATAAACATTCCTTATGAGAAAATATTAACAATGCTTTGGTGTAAACAGGATATACAGATAGTAGATGGGTATAATATAAGTGTTAATGTAAAATAAAGCATAGAACCATGGTAAGAACTCAGAACCAATGAAGCATATACAACTAATATAACAATATGTGTAGAGACAGTTCCCTTCAACAAAACTGTCAACAAATCAAAAGCATATGAAATTCTAGCTTCAAACGAAACTAAAATTATGATATCTGAACCAGATCCATATAGATGATAATTTAGACATGAAATTCACAGGTGATAACTTACCAATTGAAATGAAGATGTCGCAACCAAGAAATGATAAAACCCCCAATCTGTACCTGAACAAGCGATAAGAGGTAAGAGGCTAACGAACAACATCAAACCTATAATCTGGAATTAATGAAACCAAACAAACAAAATGCTCTACCATGAACCTGCATAAACAAAATCGGCAATAGATTAGAGAAAACAGCCACAAGAAATAGCAAACGTAATGTATAAAGTATTAAAAAAATTAGTAAGCACCATATAGGAAAGCTTACTAAATAATACCCCCTTTTTTGGGTAACCATGAGGCAGTTCTTCAGGCACAAAACAACTACAATATAAGCCACAAAGTTGAAGCAACAAATCATAAAACCTCCAAAACAAATCATTAATCAACTAACTTGGGTATTTTAAGAAACCGATGATGATCAAACTTACATGTGTAGCTTCGTAGGTATCTTAACCATAATTTGCAAATTTAAAGAAAGGCCAATGTAAAACACTAACGAAAGACTTTAATGTATGGCTTCTTAGGTCGTAAGAATTTGACAAGAACAAGTTACTTGATAGAATGTATTTTAAACTTACAATCCTTAGTGAATGCCCTAAAGAACAGAAAATAATCTTTGTAGGTGATATTCGAGCTTAGAAACTGCAAAATAAAACTATATAAAATCAGATCTGAAAAGGAAAATTTCAGTTCGAGTATATCGTCTTCGTCTTCTCACCAGATGACTTCTTCGAGCTTAAAGATTGGAGCAACCTGTACTCAAGCATCATCCTATGAAATAATCACATAGTTCACTCAGATTGTAATCAAGAAAATTCAAAATTCAACAAACACATTTAAATTATGAACAGGTACTAACTTGAAGAGGGTTTCTGCAGTCTTTGAAGGTCCAACAACACAAAATTGCTCTTGGTCCTCAGTCCGAATAACAGAATGGTTATCAGCAGCGGAAAAGAAGAGAAAAGTCAAGATTACAAAAGAAACGAAAGCAACGACCTGAAGTTTTAAACAATTAGGCATCTGGATACAACAAAAAATTAGAAGAATTCTCTCAAAGAGGAGATTATTCTTACTCAAGATTATTCCACTGATTTCGTCGTCTATGATAATCGTTCTTTCATTGTTTGTTGAGTTTGGATGGGCAAATCTGATGAGGAAGATGAGGCGCAAGAATTTTGAGAGAGAGAGAATCATATGAAAGAGTGTCTATGGGTCTGCATTTGTTCTTTCAAATTTCAAATTAATTTCCCAATTCATCTTAGCGTGACTTTGGATATCAAAAGAATCAGAAGAATTCTCTCAAAGAGGAGATTATTCTTACTCAAGATTAAAAAGGACGAATACCTTTCGTCGCTTTTCCCGAACTCGATGTCTGTATCTCTGCTTTCCAAGCATCAAGGTTTGAATTAGGGCAAAAGTGTATAAAGTGAGGCGCTACTGAATGGCGCTTTCTGAGATTAGGGTTTGGTGGATTTTGAAGGATGAAAAGCAAATTGAAGACTTACTCGAAAAGGAGAATCTCTGATGAAAAGCGTCTGCGTGCCATTAATCTCTGAATCAAAAGTGATGAAGATTTGTCTGCGATGAGCCGATAAAGATGGATGAAGAAGCGATGGGTCAAGAAGCCCGGATCGAGAAGCAGAAGGGTGTCAAAAGTGGAATGCGTCTTAAAATTAAGACGTTTTAATTACGAAAATGCCATTTTGACCCATATGTATTATATAGTAGTATAGATATATATATATATATACTAGCCATGTGCCCGCGCGTTGCGGCGGCGATAGTTTATAGCGTGTTATTTGTCATATGTTCGCACGTTATGGTGGCGCGACAATTTACAACGCGATATTTGCTTTTGTTAATGCGATGCGGCGAGACGACAATTTATATTGCGGCCATGCGTGTTCAGCAACGACTGCGACAATCAACCAATGTGGTACTTGTTTTTTTATCACTTTATCAATAATATGGTTATATATTGCATTGTACGTTTGTTACTTCGCTTAGTAACAAGGGTTTCTACAACCGACATTGTGACGAAGGTAATGTACCCCATGCGTCAAGGAGGTAATGTATCCCGAGCGAGAGGGGTTACATAAAAGTAAAATTCACGAAAGCAATTAATATGTATATTATATATAAAAAGATAGTAAATCTTAAACCAATCTTTACAGAGAAGATAATAAATTTAATCTTTCGATAAATAAATCATGTCATTAAACATGACAATAGAAGGTTGGAGTTATAAATATGAAACACTAAACAATAAGATAAAATCCATCACCATATTATTATTATACTTACCAAATGCCCTATCGGTTCAAAATGGGAATATTCATGTATACTCAAACTCATATATAGATAAAATCTATCAGGCTTAAAATATTTTTAATATGCCTACCAAATTTATATTTCAGTTAAAAATTTTTATAAATCTGAAAATATTAATTCAACAACACAAATCAAAACCTCCCATTGCAGTACAGGACTATATAAATCTGAAAATATTAATTCAACAACACAAATACGTGAAGCCTACTTTGTAGTTATTTGCATCTGAGCTCCTGCAGCTAATTGAGAAATTGTTCTCGTCTGCAAATAAAAATTGATTAGTGATTTGCTCATTAACGACAAAATCTAAATTAGGACTTGGAAGTGATGAATAACATGCCCCATTTGACTTGCAATTAATTGTTTCATAAGTTAATAAAAGGCCATAAGCCCTTTTCCACTTCTAGGACTAACGGAATGGGTCAATTTTCACCTATTTATGATAAGAACCAAAAGTCACAACTAATAAATGATTGAAGATTAGCAAGCATCCGCGTAACAAAATAATCTCATATAAACACCAATTAACTGCCTATAATTGTAATCTAAGCCATAGAAACCTTATACGGTCATAACTGAACATTGCTTCCGTCCGTCAATATCTCCCTGCTACTCTATCACCATAAACTTGATTAAATTACCCTAAATCACTACAAAGATATACAAATCAAGAAATAGCTCTGAAAAACTTGAAACAAGTTCACTTCTAAGAACCAAACCAAATTCAGTTGCTAGTTTTTAATCTTCAAACATTTATGCAGCAAGTGAAATAAAACCAAGCAAAGTTGACATACCCGCAAGCGACCAACAATCATAAAAAAACTAAACAAAAATATAACTTCGGATCTGTGCTGGGTGCGTAGTCCTGCAAATCAGCACTGCATACGGGAAAGGGAGACGCTCTAACTTGAATCAGGACAGAAACAGTTATTGCCACTACTTACTAATCCTTATAATATTACTAACCTGGTTGCAAGGTGCTTGTCCCTCATTGCTACCTTAATATTGAAAATAAACATTCCTTATGAGAAAATATTAACAATGCTTTGGTGTAAACAGGATATACAGATAGTAGATGGGTATAATATAAGTGTTAATGTAAAATAAAGCATAGAACCATGGTAAGAACTCAGAACCAATGAAGCATATACAACTAATATAACAATATGTGTAGAGACAGTTCCCTTCAACAAAACTGTCAACAAATCAAAAGCATATGAAATTCTAGCTTCAAACGAAACTAAAATTATGATATCTGAACCAGATCCATATAGATGATAATTTAGACATGAAATTCACAGGTGATAACTTACCAATTGAAATGAAGATGTCGCAACCAAGAAATGATAAAACCCCCAATCTGTACCTGAACAAGCGATAAGAGGTAAGAGGCTAACGAACAACATCAAACCTATAATCTGGAATTAATGAAACCAAACAAACAAAATGCTCTACCATGAACCTGCATAAACAAAATCGGCAATAGATTAGAGAAAACAGCCACAAGAAATAGCAAACGTAATGTATAAAGTATTAAAAAAATTAGTAAGCACCATATAGGAAAGCTTACTAAATAATACCCCCTTTTTTGGGTAACCATGAGGCAGTTCTTCAGGCACAAAACAACTACAATATAAGCCACAAAGTTGAAGCAACAAATCATAAAACCTCCAAAACAAATCATTAATCAACTAACTTGGGTATTTTAAGAAACCGATGATGATCAAACTTACATGTGTAGCTTCGTAGGTATCTTAACCATAATTTGCAAATTTAAAGAAAGGCCAATGTAAAACACTAACGAAAGACTTTAATGTATGGCTTCTTAGGTCGTAAGAATTTGACAAGAACAAGTTACTTGATAGAATGTATTTCAAACTTACAATCCTTAGTGAATGCCCTAAAGAACAGAAAATAATCTTTGTAGGTGATATTCGAGCTTAGAAACTGCAAAATAAAACTATATAAAATCAGATCTGAAAAGGAAAATTTCAGTTCGAGTATATCGTCTTCGTCTTCTCACCAGATGACTTCTTCGAGCTTAAAGATTGGAGCAACCTGTACTCAAGCATCATCCTATGAAATAATCACATAGTTCACTCAGATTGTAATCAAGAAAATTCAAAATTCAACAAACACATTTAAATTATGAACAGGTACTAACTTGAAGAGGGTTTCTGCAGTCTTTGAAGGTCCAACAACACAAAATTGCTCTTGGTCCTCAGTCCGAATAACAGAATGGTTATCAGCAGCGGAAAAGAAGAGAAAAGTCAAGATTACAAAAGAAACGAAAGCAACGACCTGAAGTTTTAAACAATTAGGCATCTGGATACAACAAAAAATTAGAAGAATTCTCTCAAAGAGGAGATTATTCTTACTCAAGATTATTCCACTGATTTCGTCGTCTATGATAATCGTTCTTTCATTGTTTGTTGAGTTTGGATGGGCAAATCTGATGAGGAAGATGAGGCGCAAGAATTTTGAGAGAGAGAGAATCATATGAAAGAGTGTCTATGGGTCTGCATTTGTTCTTTCAAATTTCAAATTAATTTCCCAATTCATCTTAGCGTGACTTTGGATATCAAAAGAATCAGAAGAATTCTCTCAAAGAGGAGATTATTCTTACTCAAGATTAAAAAGGACGAATACCTTTCGTCGCTTTTCCCGAACTCGATGTCTGTATCTCTGCTTTCCAAGCATCAAGGTTTGAATTAGGGCAAAAGTGTATAAAGTGAGGCGCTACTGAATGGCGCTTTCTGAGATTAGGGTTTGGTGGATTTTGAAGGATGAAAAGCAAATTGAAGACTTACTCGAAAAGGAGAATCTCTGATGAAAAGCGTCTGCGTGCCATTAATCTCTGAATCAAAAGTGATGAAGATTTGTCTGCGATGAGCCGATAAAGATGGATGAAGAAGCGATGGGTCAAGAAGCCCGGATCGAGAAGCAGAAGGGTGTCAAAAGTGGAATGCGTCTTAAAATTAAGACGTTTTAATTACGAAAATGCCATTTTGACCCATATGTATTATATAGTAGTATAGATATATATATATATATATATATATATATATATAGTCAAGGGTTCATTGTAGACCCCCTGTAAAATGTGTAGACCCGTAGACCCCTTGTAAAAAGTGTAGACCCGTAGACCCCTTATATTGTTCTATAAAACTCACTAATAATTATAAAATTTATGGCTTTTGAATTTGGTTTTTTTTATTTCTATATTATATTCTTTTATGTGTTAAGTTTAAAAAAACCAAAAAAGGAAAACCTAAAAAGTTGTTTGATATATTGAAATATAGTTGCTCTATAAAAGTCACTAAAAATTATAAAACTCATTGCTGAGTTTTAAAACCCACTGTTGTGTTTAAAACTCACTACAACTTTAAAAATTGATGTTCTATAGAACTCAATGAAAATTATAAAACTCAATACAACTTATAAAACTCACTATTTATTTTAAAACTAAATGTTGTGTTTAAAAGTCAGTGTTTTTTAAAATCAGTGCAACTTTAAAAATCGTCATTCTATAATACTCAATGAAAATTGTAATTTCAAATTAAAAAAATGAACAAATAAAAACATTAGAAATAAATTCTAAATTCTAAATTAAAATATATAGAAAAAAATATGACATATTAAAATTAACAAACAAAAATTAAGATTATTTTTATAAAATGAATATCTAGTGTCCAATAATTTTTTAACAAAAATTATATTTCAATGTCTCCAACAACTTTCTAGCTTTTCTTTGTGGTTTTTTGAAACTTATCGCATAAAAAAATATAAAATAAAAGTAAAAAAAAAACCAAATTCAATAGCAATGGGTTTTATAATTTTTAGTGTGTTTTATAGAACAATATAGGGGGTCTACGGGTCTATAATTTTTAAGGGGGTCTATAATTTTTACGGGGGTCTACAATGAACCTCACCATATATAGGGTTAGGTTCAAATGAGAACTTTTTATTTTGAGAACTTTCTGAGTCACTAGTTATATATATGGAAATCTCCCTCATGAATTTGAGTGGTCCCCTATGAAAATTAATGGCCAAAATGGTTCTCAAAAGTTATCAAAACAAAAAGTTCTCATTTGAACATAACCCTATATATATATATATATATATATATATATATATACTAGCCGTGTGCCCGCGCGTTGCGGCGGCGACAGTGTATAGCGTGTTATTCGTCTTCTGTTCGTTTGTTATGGCGGCACGACAATTTACATCAAGGTATTCGTTTTTTTAGAACTCAAACAAATAACAACAAACACTCGATGAAATATATATTGGTCACAAACATAGTAACTTAAAACCAAATGAGTTGTAAGATAGAAGTCATGAACATAGTTTTAAGATATCAGTAATAACATGATACTTTTTAAATCAAAATCCAAGGGTCAATGAATTCCATAGTGAGGAAGTCAATCCGTGTCGTACGCCATGCAATCAGTCATAAACAGTGTTTTAAGTTGAATTCATGAACATAATAGTTTTGATGAGGTCACAGTAAGAGGGCCTCATAAAACATAATCATTTCAATGACCTTGTGACCATTATGTCGAATGTTATTATGGACATTAGTAATGTGTAATTTATACCCACCATTATATCTAAACTCAGGTATGGGTATATTCGTAAATTGTTCAGAATTTACGTCAAAGCGTAGAACCCTTTGAAGATAATACCCTCAAATGGCCGTTGCTAGATATAGAGGCATCAGGCTTTAGGGTACCATTTCTTGCAGCTTCTTGTTGCTCCAGAGCCTTGGACTCAATGTATTCAAGCCATGAAGTTGTAGTACTAAATTAAGATGCAACTGCATTAGAATGAGTCCTCTGATCTCCTTGAACACCGGTTGTTTTTACAGGTTATAGTACAGCAAATGCTTGCCATATATGATCATAAATCCCAACATCTTTGATTGCTTGAATGAACATTTCATCCACTTGGATTTTAGGTTCGTTAGGTACAACATTAGATAATAAAGGAACATAAAATCCATACATATAAACAACATAAAATCCATACCTACAAGATTTGTAAATGTAAAGCAACATAAAATCCATACCTATTTCATGAGTTCTTAAATCTGTATACGCAATTGAAACATTGATTATTACATGTATACAAACATAAAACATTATCTGTAAATGTAAAGCAACATAAAATCCATACCTATAAGATTTACCCCTCTCCACTCTTTCTTTTTAGTGTTGAAACTCATATAATCTCTCTACATTATTTTTTATGAATGTCGAATTGAAGAAAAGCAAGGATGCTGTGATGATGACCATTATTATCCATGAGGTAGGTAGCTTGGCCCAAGTAACCTAGAAAAAGGCAAGGAAGTACAGGGAAAGCAAAATAAGATGCAACATACAAATGTCATTTAAAATATCTAGAAGGAAGTCTACTAAATCATACCCTGTACTGCCCTTCGCAATTGGTAGCAGCGATCTACAACCCCTGAAATCTCAAAAAAAATAAAATAAAAAAAAATTAAAGAGCATCTATATCCACCAAAGCAGCGATCTCATTCCATAGAGCAACAACAATTGGCCTGCCACTGTTTCATCAAACATAGGATCCATATTTATTTCTATAACAAATGATAAAACTGTAACTATCAAATGATGATATGTATATGATTTTAATTGAATTGAACCTGATATCTTTCATGGTTAATCACAGTAGGCTGAACCAGTGAATCTTGCATGTTTGTTCGACCCTTCTATTTCCCTTCTATGTTAATGTCATATTGGTACACCCACAAGATCTGATTCCTGAACCAGTTGAAACAGATTGGAAATTTAATGGTTAAAAACTATAGAAGGTGTAGCTCCCAAAGATTTACTACCCCACAAACTTTTTAATACCTGGACCCTTCTCCCAAGTCAAACATATCTGTAACACAATTAAAAAATATATTAGGAGGAACATGGTATATATTACATGAAAAAAAAAATCTTGAATCATCTACCATGAGAGACTGTCTTTATTAGATTTGTTTTTAGTCCTCTAATCTTGTGTTTGGATGAAAGTATTAGCTCTTCAGCCAAATAACTAATATGTGCAAGTACTGATAATAGTAACAAAGTCAAAGAAATCACTCAATCAGAGAAATCACTCAATCAGAGTACTAAAAAGAAATCAAAACCTTCAACCTGTAGCTTGTCACAGATGCCATAGACATTCAGTTAAGCTCAAAGGCAACTCATAAAAACTTGATGGTAGCATGTTCTTGGTTTCTGCCATGGGTGTGTGGTCAGGCGGTAGTTGTTTTTTCTTTTCATAAGGTGTATGCAAAAGAGAACTCCTTATCAATCACTTTCTCATCTTAATTTACAGCATCATTGCTCTGCACGTACAAAACACCCATTCAGTTATAATTTGTCCTTAAAAAGCATAGTGCTTACCTTAAATAAATTTGGTATCCCTTTGAAATGCACATGGTGCTTACCTTATAAACTTAAACCCAAAATAATTATAACTACAGCCATTTTTAAATGAAATTAGCTTTATCCTCTTTTAAAACTGAATAATCAATCGTTGTCCCTTTCGTGAATTCGGAACCCCTTTCTGCGTTATGAACTTAACTAACACTAAAAAAAATTGTAAGTATATGGGTCGAAATTGTCACCTTTATAACTATTATGAAGCCTAAAGAAAGGTACCTTTGAAGATATTCATCGCATTTAGGTATACTCCCATCAGCAACTTTCAACGGAGTTGCATGATTAAAACCTAGAACACTTGTATCTGAGCCATAGCTGGACGAAAAAAAAAATCAAAAACTTCAAAACAACTGAAATATATTTAACTTGCATATATATAATTAAAAAAATATTTTAAAAACATCCAACTCAAACTCTTGTCATGGCAAAAGCATAATCTGTAAAATTAGCACCTGGAACAAGCCCTTGCAGTTTATTTCTGTCCACTTAAAGCTCTTGGAGGTTTTTAAGATTGCCGGGCTCCAAAGGCAAACTTCAAGTCAGCGCATTTGATTGTGAGTTTCTGTCTATACGAATCTTGATTTAGAGCTATAAGAAACCCGTTTTAAATCTTAAAAAGACAAAATTCAGGTTTAAAAATAGACTTGCATTTCAATAATGCTAACAAGATTACCAATTTCATGTGGGATTGGTCCAGATAATTGGTTTCCCCCCAAATCAAAGACTTTTAAGTGCTCTAGCAATCAAATTTCTTTAGGTAGTGAACCAAGGAGATTGTTCCCATGTATTATCCTATAAATAGACATGTTTTTTAATGTCACAAGAATTCTTGTATCTAGAGATCAGCAACAAGCTTAGTAGCCTCTTATACTTTTTTTAGCAAACAATTCTTGTCAATGTTGAACCTGGGTAAAACTAAGATTATTTACTATACAAGTTTATATTAACTCATATCACCAATTCACTGTCATGCTTTCATTCCACTAAAAATATAGGCTGAAATACATAGAAACATTAGAACTCGTGTTATCTATATTACCTCTGGTATACTAAAAAGACCCATCATGTGTGACCTTGGATAGTGCGTAGCTGAGAAAGCAGAAGAACGACGAGAAAACGAAAACAAAGACACAAATGAAAGGAATAACAACGAAAATAGGATAAACGTTCATATGTGAAGATGATTGTTGTAAATGAATCAAAAGCAGAACTTGGGCACCTAAAGTCTAAACCAGTTATGAGTTTGGAAAATTGACTTCTAACTCCCCTCATAAGTTCCATGACAGTTTGGTTATGAACACAGTCAATTGCTGAAACCATGATTAGTTTGAAAACAAAATCCATTAAGAAGAAAAGAATTCACAGGAACCATAAGTACAACTTACCAAGTGCTGGGCCTGTTACTTCAATTGCTATCGTGATTTCCTTCATTTGCTATCGTGATTTCCACATACTAATACAAATTAACTTCGAAATTGAAAACAATCATGTAGCTTTCCTTCAAATTAAAAAAAAAATAGATTAACAATATCTTATAATAACAAACACACAGTTCCTAGCAATTGAATGCAAACTTAACCCTGAATCAATGAAATTAGCATTCGTTTCCGTCCATTCATGTTAGAATACTATCAAAATGGACACTAATTTTTCGTTATTTGAACATACCTTAAAAGATTGGATATCAGCTGATGGTAGAAGAAGCGTAAATGGTGGAGCAAGAAATAGCGATGGAGTTCGGGATGCCTCAATGATGCGTAATCTAGGGTTTGAAATTGGAACCTCTGAGATACATAAGAGACTAAATTAGGGTTTGGAATGGAGAGTACTCTCTATACCCATCGATTTGAGACATCTTCAACTGAAATTTGAAATTAAAAAATGAAGAAAGGATGTCTGAATTCTGCATGCGTCGAAAGGAAACTGAAATCACCCCATAAAGGGAGATTCGCCTTTGAAAATCGAAATTCAAATGAGGAAAGGATGTCTGAATTCTGCTCGCATCGAAAGAAAACTGAAATCACTCCATAAAAGGAGATGCGCCTCTGCAAAAGCAAGAATTGCTTGGACTTTAGGTCGCCGTTCAAAAGGTTTGCCGGTTCAAAATCGTGAAATCGGTTGCCGGTTCAATTAGAACAAGTCAAGAAGGGTTTGGGAATGCATTATCGTGTTGTACATTATGCTTGATGAGTTATACGCGTCTTAATTTTAAGACGCCTATATTACGAAAATGCCATTTTGATCAATATGTATTATATAGTAGTATAGATATATATATATATATACTAGCATGGTGCCTGCGCGTTGCGGCGGCGACAATATATAGCGTGCTATTTGTCATTCGCGAAAACACATATTAGAAAAAACCCACGTAACTTTTTCATACGTTAACGATTTTTCATAAAATTTACGTCAAAAGTCTTAGAATTACATTATTTTTAATTCTGGAACAAAATATTAGAAAAAAAACTTAACGTTTTTATTTCCTGTGATGCACATGTGCATCATATAATTAAAAAAGTGTATATCACATGTATGAGGGTTTTTATTTTGTATGATGCATAAAAACATATCTTTCCGTGGCACCAGTACTAAGTACTCTATGGTTCGGTTCTTTGGCACGTTTATTGATAGAGATTAATTGTTTTTTCCCGGATGCATTGACGTTCCCCTTTTTATCTCTTTTTTCCCTTTTTTAGAATGAGGGAAGAACAGATGTGCATCATTCAATAAAAACGTAAAAAATGATGAAAATATATAACATATGGTGCGACTAAGAAAAAAAATATTAACTCATACTAAAAGTATGAGTTTTTTTTTGTGATGCACATGTGCACCACACAAAAAAATAAAAAATAAATAAAAAAAGCGTTAAGTTTTTTAAAACTTTTATAGGATTAGAGATAACATAATTTTAAGACTTTTGGTGCAAATTTATTAAAAATATATATGAACATATGAAAAAGTTATATAAGTTTTAAGATTTGTTTACGCAGTTTCTTACAAATAAGGGTGCTTTCGCAGGATCCTTCCCATATATATATATATATATATATATATATATATTAGGGGAAGGATCATGCGAAAAATATTTTTTTGCGAAAACGCGAAAACAAGCATATTTTATATGGGGAGGGACTAAAATTGTAATTCAAATATCCTGCCAACTAAAAATCACGGAAGGGCTAAATTGGAATTAAGAAAAAACTTACAAACACACAGCGATAACAAAAAAACACAAAAAAGGGATTTACGAGCCCTAATCGATCGTTCTCGGGCGAAATCAGGAAGAGCGAACGGTGGTGACGGAGAGAAATCAGAGGCGACAGTGAGCATTGAAGGTTTTCAGGCGACGAAGCTTCTCAGGCGACGGAGGTCAGTTCATTCTTTATCTCTACAGATGGCTACGATCTTCAAATCGCTAATTCCACATGGTTTCGTAAGTTTATGACAGATTTAGTGCTAAATTGGATTGTGCAAGCGACATGATTAACGATTGTGTGCCGTATCAGGCGATGAATGGCTGAACCCATACAGATAGTTGATTAGAAAGATTGCAGCGCGGAGTAGAGGTTAGAAACTTTAGATTACTGATCTGTCTTTTAGGTTTATGCATATTTAGGGTTTAATTGTCGAAGTTGAGTCCGATATTGATCAATACATGCACACAACATAATTTTTAAGGCATTACAGATCACACAAAACAGCTGGTTAGTCATGCATGTGCAGCAATCAATCAAAAATTGATATACTGGTACTGGCAATGATTTTGAACTAATAACAATGATGTTTATTGAAAATGATATTCCGAGCAAAAAAAAAAACACTACAGTACAGTCAATGACGCACACGTGCATCACAGTGGTGGGCTGGGCTTTTTAAGTAATATTATACTATATCTGGTGATGATTAGTTATTTTTTTAGAGTACTGATTACAGTTACACAAGTTGAACACCGATTGTGACTATGGATTGTGATTTTGAGTCTGGAATGTTAGGATTTAACAATTAGTCGTTTTGGTTGAATGTTTGAGGTTAACGCACATCACTTGTTCGATGAAATGGATAACAAGAGTTGTTTGTTAATTTAGTTGTTTTCTTGATAATATACGGTAGTTTTAATATAACACCATTCATGTGACATAATGCACGCGTGCATTATAATGCACAGGTGTAGTATACCTGGACGGGTCATGCATAATCCTTATTTTACAATATGATTCAAAGTGAACTATCTTAGACACATGCAATACGACTTAAGATCGTCTATTTTTTTTATATTGTAAGCAGATGGACACCTGAGGAAACAATAACAAAAGCAAAGTAGCGAAGAAGTAACATCAGAATACGAAGTTTTAGAGGAGGCGACATCAGAAAACGAAACCAGCGAGGGTGAATTTGAATGAACAAAATTTAAAGGCGGTGACAACGATAAAGATGACAGTGAGGACGACGTTCAACAAGACGACGGGTCGTCAGATGTCGACATCAGCGATAGTAGTCGCGACAACCAGTATGAAGACAACACAGACGGTGTTATATGGACAACACAACCTGATGTTGTCATAAAATAGAGTTATGCAATGTTTACTGTTTGGGTCAGTGGGTTGAGTTTATCAGGTCTTGGTATGATGCACGCGTGCATCACAGAGAGTCGAAGAAAAAGAAACGAAACGTGTATGCCGCGTGTTTGTAGCAGGCGTTATTGGCACGATATGAACACAAATAACATATGGGGTGCAAACAACAATATACGAGAACGATGTCGTGCTCACTTTAGTGTTATTTACAAGTCTTGTTACTGGTCAATATATCGTGTTTGTTAGGTTCTTTGAATAGATATATATGAAACATTATATGATTGAGTAAACAGGTTAATTCTAACAGGTACTGGTATGATGCACGTGTGCATCACATAAAGAAAAAAAACACGATACACGTATACAGTGCAGATACATGCTAATGTAGCATAAAACAGACCTTATTTTTGCTGTTTCAGGTGTATGACTGGGCAAGCATGTTGATTTTAACACGTAATGGTACGATGCACGCGTGCATCATAGGAAAAAAAGCCATGGTACACGTATACTGCACATTTACAGACCAATGGAAAAGAAATATAACCTTAATTTGTTGTTTAATGTGTATGGTTAGGTATACATGTTGATTTTAACATGTACTGTTATGCTACACGCGTGCATCATAGGGAAAAAAAGACATGGTACATGTTTACCGTGTAGGTGCATGCCAATGGAGCATAAATCAACCCTTATTTTCTTGTTTTGGGTGTACGATTGGGTAAGCATGTTGATTTTAAACTTAATTTGTTGTTTCGTTGCTAAAAGTAGACACTGACCTAGATGATATATTGTAATAATTTTATGTAGTTTTAGGTAACATGTATAATAAATATGCGGTCTGTAATTAGAATTATAAGTAAGTTAAGTCAATATGATTGTTTGTGTAGTATGATGCAAATGTGCATTATAGAACAAATTAATGGTATGTGAATATCGCGACGTTGCATCTCATATTCAAAGCATGATATGACTATATTGAACATGTCTGTAACAAAAAGGCGATGTACGAGTATGATGCATATGTGCATCATGGTAAAAATAGACGACATATGTATATTTACAATCCGATCGTAGCTATTTCAATTCATATTCAAAGCGTGATATGATATATTGAACATACGGGTCACGATAAAATGCGACGTATAGGTATGATGCACATGTGCATCACGGTCAAAGTAGATGGCATCTGTATATTTAGTATCCAATCATAGCAATGCCGGTGTAAACTGTGCGAAGTTTAAATCACAATGCAATTAAAATACAATAAAACAAATAAAAACATTGTTTTTTTCTTCACGAATACATAAAAACGTCAAACGGAACACTTATCGATGTAATGTCCCAAGTTGATGTCAAACATAAAGGGGTGGATTTACGGACTGCAGTGGGTAACTAGTGTAGATTGCGACCTAGCTGTATGTCTACATGAACATTTGGTGGTGCATACGGTTGAACCAACGTAACCACCTAACTGAAAGAAAACAGCACAGCCATACATGAAAGATGAGTATACAACACAACCATTCAAATGTATACCAGATTGCACATGTGTAATGCAATAAAGCTTATGAAGTTTAGTCAGATTTTGACCCACTATTTGTGTTATCAATAATGTAACAGTTTTAAAGTTCCAAAATCATTAAGGTAAACATATAAAAATAACAATAGTCAAAGGGGATCATAAACTTATATATTACCAAAATGATCCAAAGTTTTTAAAAAAGTACATACAAGATAACAACAGTACACATGTGCAACATTAGACGATTATATAGACAAGAAGGTTATAGTTCAAAGGATGTTTTCACATATATAGATGTAGCACATTATATATCCAGAGTTTGTAAAAAACATAATAGAGAACATTTATGCACGTGTGCAACATTACAAAACATTAGATAAAAGAGTGTACCATGTTGTTTACCAAAGAACGTCATAACAAGTTGTGGTAAAGATGAGGTATTATCGGACGTATTAGGGTAATACTGCACATGTGCATCATCAGTAAAACCGTTAATTGTACCCATGTTTTCATGTTTTGTTAATCAACCACCTAATACAACAACAAAAATTTATCAAAATTGTTAAAAAAAACATAAGATACTTAATTTTCTCATAGGCATTTCAACAAACACCTTATGTGCATTATCATTGCATGTAAATAAATTAACTAAATATAAAAATCCACACCCAAAATCTCAATCAATAAACAACATTTCAACTTGTACTAAATTATGTACTCATAAATCATCGACAAATTTAAAATATATACCAGATTATGTGGCAAATTTTAACTTCATATATGACTATAAAACTTGCAGAGGCCACCTAAATGCTCAAAGGCAAGTCTTGAGGAATCAATGAATGATAACCTATAGAGTTTAGAGGACGCAGGACCTTAAATCGGGTGAACAAACTCTTGTTGCTCTATCGTTCTCGATTGTGCGAGCTCTTGAAGAATGCATATGAGATGTTAGATGAAGAAGAATACAGCGATTGATATGGGTGTTCAAAAATATCCGAGTCCGAATCCGTATCCGAATTATCCGAAATTCCGTATCTGAATTATCCGAAAATTTCGGATATCCGGAATTTCGGATATCCGAAACTCGGATATCCGAAAATTCGGACTTGGACTTGGACAAGAATTTACAAAATTTTCGGAAGTTTCGGATACCCGGTATCCGAAAATTTAAATAAATTAAAATAAATTTTATATTAAAGAAATAATGAATTATTGAATACTTGAACTATGTTTATTTGTTATGTCGTTTTTTAGGTCGAACTTATGTTTATCTGTATTTGAAGACTTGGACTATGTTTATTTGTTTTGTCGTTTTGTCGTTTTTTTTTTGTTAAATTGTGTTTTTTTAAAAAAAACTGGATTTTCGGATATCCATTTTAACTATCCGAGTCCAGTTCGAAATTTTGGATATCCGAAATTTCGGACTTGGACTTGGACAACGAAAACTGATATCCGAAATTTTCGGATACCCGAAATTCGGATATCCGAAATTCCGGGTATCCGGTTTTGAACACCCCTAGCGATTGATGGCAATTAAACAATTTCTGGAGTAGATTTGTGCCCTAAATCATGCGAAATCTGAGAATGGGACGACCCGAGTTGTGTAGGAGACGGAGATCTGAGCGTGGAACGATGAATGAAAAGAATTGTGTAGGAGATGATGATATTAGGTCGCGGTCAGCTGGGGATTATAAATAGAATTATATGTGAGCTTCCCATTTTACCCTTCATTTAAATATGTTTTCGCGTTTTCGCAAAATAAAGGTGTTTTCGCACGATCCTTCCCCTATATATATATATATATATATATATATATATATATATATATATATATACATATATATATACTAGCCGTGTGCCCGTGCGTTGCAGCGGCGAGAGTGTATAGCGTGTTATTCGTCTTTTGTTCGCGCGTTGCAGCAGCAGCGACAGTTTACAATGCGATATTCGTTTCCGTTAGCGCGATGCGACGCGACGACAATTTATAATGCAGTAATGTGCGTTCGGTGGCAGAGGTGACAATTAACCAACACGATACTTTTTTGTTACTTCATCAATCATTTCATGATATATTGTATTATTTGTCTGTTAGTTTTCTTATTCGTATCATCGGTACAGTCTATATGTTTCATAAGCATTGTATTAACCTTAAGGTTTAAGAAAAAGCTAACTGGAATTGAAAATTGTTTTTTTATATTTTGAACGGGAACATGTCATCTTCAGAAAGACATCTAGGGTTTCTTGCGAAAAATACTTTATTCCAATTTATTAGCCAAATAGTCAAGAAAGCATATGCAATATGTAGTCAAGAAAGATGAGTTAAGAGTTGTTGGCTTTTGTTTTAAATATAAACTAATCACATTTCATTAAAAGTTGATTTTTCTTTAAATGAAAACCCATCAGATGCCTTTCCATTTGAAATAATTATAAAAGACAATATAACATCATATTGAAGAACGGACTGAATTACATTCCACCTTTTCTCTCACATGAAACCTTAAAAACCCCCCAAATTAATTCAAACATTCAAATCAAAATCAATTCAAACTTCAAATATACAATATCCACAAAGGATAAAAATTTACATTTAATACAAAGGACAAAAATTTGCATTTATGCATGAAGTATTTTTTTTATTAAAAGAAAATTAAAGAATAAGACTATACCCACAAACCACTTCTATCATAACTGTTGTTTATCAAAAAAAAAATAATAATAATAATAATTGAACAATTCTTTTAAGACAACCATATCACTTTCCGCAGTTTTATCCATTCTACAAACACATTGCATATTATTTTTTTGTGTTTGGCATTTATAGCAGCAACATAAATGTTCGTTGAGTTTTCGCATCAACTTGCAACATAATAATTGGAAAATCATCAATTTATTAGAGTTGAGCCAACTACAAACCCAACAAACATGACCATTGAGGTTAGCGGCGGCTACTACTGTACAATAACTTCACCACATTCCCAAATCAAATCAGTGTGTTGATGCCATTTCTATATACATACAAAATACTATCACCTATTTCATCTTTGTCTGACCACTTGATGAAGTCGCGCCTCCTTTCCCATTTTGAAGATACAAACTGCGAGTTGGTAAGCAACCCACCATTGCATTTGATGTTTTCAAAAACATGGTCCCAAGTTGATTTTTATCTTGTTCTTCCCATACATCGAAACCCTCGCCTCATTCAAATTAGTAAGATCAAAAGTGCAATCAAATATAAAATTAGTAAGATCAAACCAAAAAGACGTATAGCACGTCTAATTCTTTTTTACCAGTTGAAGATATGTAAAAAATTATGATATGACCATGCTGATTTGGTCATTTGCAAACAATTTGTCTCTTTCACCTCCAACCTAAAACATAACCCACATTAGTAAATTTTATGCTCTTACTTATTAGAATTTGATTTTGTTACAAAATAAATAGTAAGATATACAAAATGTTAATCTGGATCTCAATGTACTTCTAAGCATGTGGACTTAGCAACTAATAATCAGCATTAGCAATAACTTTTAATAAATTAGGAAATAGCCTTTTCTTACTTTTGAGACATGATGATGATGATATTGTTGTTCAAGATATGGTGCTCTAAGAGCTATAACATTGCCTGGTTGTGCTGACCTGAAGGTCTAGCTCCATCATTAAAGCTCATTGGCTGCTGTTGATGTTGTACTTGTTGATGTTGATGAGTTTGCTCCAAATTCCTAAACAAGTCTAGCACCATCACTAAATTGATTAAAGTCTTAATCCTTCAAATCCTTCAAATAAGATCAAATTAAAAGCACAAATAAGCTTTGTTTTATAAACTATTTTACTAATTTTATAAGAGATCAAGACATGAAAACAACCAAGGCTCAAGACATGAAAACAACCAAATCCTAATAACCAATCAGACATAAGAAAACAACCAAGGCTCAAGACAGATAAAGGCTATATATAAACAAAACAAAAAAGTTTAAAACAATGAAAAGAAATCAGAAAAAGACATTACCTATTTATAAACACCTCTACATGAAACCATAATTAAGAAACAGAAAAGACATACCATGTTCTACAAATCACCATTTCTCTTATGCACCCGTTCGTAGATATACTATTTACGACCTGTAGAAGTAATATAAGGGGAAAATGGAGTACATCATATAACTTACCATAATATCATAAAAATGCAGGGTTTTGATATAAATTAAGAACTACCTACGCTGTAAAAAACATTTAATAAATACATTTGCAAAATAAGTACATTTAATGAATTGATAGCATACTAAAATTAATAGGTTCACACTTCAAAATGGAACACGTTAATCACTTAATCATAAGAGTTTAAAGTTATGTGTATGCTTGAAAGAACTAATTAGATAAATCACCTGCTAGTCCATGGTTCCATTCAGTGATTCAAAATCCTACAAAGTCACATACAGCAGGCTATAAAAAACAAAATCAGTAGGGAAATAAAAACTAAAAAATTAGCAAAACTGCAAATTTAACCAGAGAAATACTCAACGAATAACTGCAACTTATCCTTGCAGCCTATGAGGAGCGCAAAATGACTTGAAACGACAAAAGAAAATTGAATAAACAACATACACTATTACATATCATCTATAAACAAATGTCGTTGTGCAAACCTGAAAATGAAGGGGGGTTGTAGGCTTCACTGCTCTTGAATTATGAAAGAACTCATAGTGGTTACCACCCACTGACTTCTGTTTGAATTTCTGCACACGTTAAAAGTAATCAAGATATCAAAAGTGAGAACATTAATTAAAATTAACTTCAACAAGTGCAATAATGGAAAATTAATAGCAAAAAAAATAATGAAATTAGACTGACCATATCATAATCATCAAGATTTTCATCTCCATCGTCATTTTCTTCTCAATCTACGTCATCTAGAGAATACAACATGTCTCTGTATTCTGCCATATAATAGCCTTCTTCCGGATCCAATCAAGCACATGTTAATAGCCTACTGCGGGAGTCTGCAAAGGGAAGAAAATACCATCTATCATTTTTCTATATAAAATGTTACGTAACTTTATTAAGATAATTATGCAGGTGGAAACAATGATTGAAAACATCAGATACTTTTAAGGCTGATTAATAGAGAACAAATTAGTGTATATTTTATCACTTACACCACCACAGATATTTAAGGCTGGTTAATAAAGAACAAATTAGTGTATATCTCAGTTTCTTGAGAGATATTGCTTTGTTCCACCATGGCAAAATACAATAAAGCACAAAAATTTCATAACAATAAAATAATATGCAAATCTGAGTGATTTATAGATCAAATATACTTAAGTGACTTGAATCGAACACATAGATTTAAATGGACTCTGTAATATACAGTTCTTGATGAAATGGATGGTCCAATGAGTAGCAATCATCAACTGAATAACCAACCCTGACCCTGACCCTGACCCTGACCCATCTGACCTTGACCCATCTCTACCAATTATCTACACAAGATAACCACTTACTACTCGAGGCAAATTTCAACCAACAGCTCGTCACGACCTCCACCTTGCAATACTCATACTCTTAACTTTGTTCGCTCCGGCAACAGCGGTTTCACAACCTGCAATGCAAATAATTCTTCATAATTGGCTTAAAGATTACTTTTGAATGAAAAAAAAAAGATTCAAATGAAGATGCTGGAGATGACCTTCCAAAAAGCTGAGAACCTCAAGGCTAGGCTAAATCCAAATCCTCTCAAGGCTAGGCCAAATCCTCTCAAGCCATCATGTCATGTCAATGAGGCTTACGAAATCTGCTCCAACACAAGCCTATGAAATTACGGACTTTATATTTAAATTATAAATTTGAAGGAATTAAATAATATAAAAAAAAGTCCAGGGAGTTATGTGCATATTCAAAAACTAATTAAGAACCCATGACAATGATGGGTTTACAGAAGATAGTAAAGCGTATATGTTAGTTGTAGCAAGAAGGTACCAGTGGCCAATGCTTTATTTTTGAATGCTGCATAGATTTTGGGTCAATACAAAAAACAGAGGATTAACATTCCAATTCAAGAAACATAGCTATAATCAGTTCGAACTGCTGCATCACTTGAATTAAAGATTTGGATAATCATAGCAACTCCTCTGATATCATTAGGAACAAAAGAATTTGAATCATTCCACTTTCAAGCAAAAAGTACAAGTTTACTTTATCTCAAGCAAATTTCTTATTTATCAATCATCCATAGTTAATCATAGATTAAAAAAATTAAGTCCACAAAATCACAATCATACCGGAATTTTGAAATATAAGGCTTTTTTAAGATATAAAAACCAATACAAATGTCTATTTGGAACCAAGGAGTAGGCAAACAAACAATAAAAGCCCTAATCATCCTTAGTTAATCACGGATACAAATTGACAGGAGCATTTGTTGTACCAACATTTGAATTGTAACTGGACCTTGGATCATAGGATGTGGAACTTACCTGGTTATAAAACAACCTTGAAGAGCTTCTATCGCCGATGGAGACACAATCTTGAATAATACGAAGGAAGAAGATCCTTTCCTGGGTAACCTCCACGTAAATGAATATAGAAGATGAAGCTTTACTTGTCCACAATCTTAAACCCTAATTTGTACTCTTTCCGAGAAGAAATCAATGGGGAGAGAGGGAGTGAATGATACGTTCCCAATCGCGGCCCAATCGATGGGGAGAGAACGCTGGAGATGCGTGTTATTTGAAATTGAAATGGAGTAGCGTGATTAACCAAGCGGGCTCTGCGAGCTCTTCGAGGACTGCCAGCGTGCTCAAGACAACAAAGTTGGTTAATACCCATATTAACCTCGTTTTTTTAGCAGCTTTTACTTTTTAAGTTTGAGACTTTATTTTAATGCTTAAAACACTTGTACACATTGCATAATTATTTGTACGCGTCTTAAAATTAAGGAATTTAATGACCAAACTACCCCTTATACCAATATGTATTATATAGTATATATATATATATATATATATATATATATATATATATACTAGTTTTTATACCTCTCGCATCGCACGACTGAGATTTAAAAAAATATATGTATCGCACGGTTGTCGTTTAAAAATAATAATAATGGTAATATAGCACAGAAAATGAAACTTGTATAAAAGAAAAAACTTTTAAAGCAAATAATTGGTAAACTATAAAGTAAATAAAACTGTTATGGAACTGTTAAACTGTAATTTAGTAAACTAATATATTTAATTTAGTAATTAAATAATTGGTTATTAAATAATTTAGGAGACAATAATAAAGTCGCCTATATATATCAAAAACTTTTCTTTTAATATATTTTTTTTAAATAATTAATTAATTATGATGGTGATTATCTCTACGATAAATATATTTTATTTATTGCCATGGAAATACAATTAGTTGATTAATTAGGGTGGTGATTATCCATACAATAAATATTTTTTATTTATTGCCACGAAAATACAAAAACTAAAAATAAGAGGGGATGATTTGGGAGGCAAAATTATTATGAGGTGGAATGTGAGAATGACATGTGTCCCAAACCTTTTCTTTTATAAATAAGTACTAGTCTTTAATACCCGTGCATCGCACGGCTGGTGTTTAAAAAAAATGAAGACAATAATATACTACTAAAATAAAATATAAGGAATAAATATAAATGACTTTTATCATGACCAAAAGTGAAGTCCTTTGACATTGATTGATTGGGTAACCAACTAAAAAGCTGCTTATTAAGAAAATGAAAAAAGAAAAAAACTATCATAACCGGCTAAACACAAGTTGGACTATTAGTGGCACGCTGCTAGAAGTCTATTTGTTTGTGCGGTAATATCCAATATGAGAAACTAAAAACCATCTTAGGTAAGGACTAAAGTATGCATTCCGTGGAGTTGATGCCACCTGACAACCTTCATGAATAAGCACAAGAAGCACCATACCTGAAACTATAACATTACCTGAAACTATTACATGAACAATGTTACAAAGAAGCATCCCTGTCCATTGAGAGACTCCAAAGGGGTTGAAAGTTGTCCAGATTATATCGTAAATCATTAATCAACAATTATATTAATTTTTGGCATCATATAAACTTTCCTAATAATATCATAAACACTATATTTTAAAAACAAAAATAACCCTTTTGACTTGTATCGAAATTTAACCCTTTTGACTCTTAATACAACCCGTTAGAAATATGGACCCACTTTTGAATATTTGACATTATTTGTCTACATACTTGCACAATGGAGAAAAGGGAGTCAAGTCCATCCAATGTTGAAGCACGTACAGGAACTCCAATAATTGGTAATGGTGTTAGGGCAGCTACCATACCTAACCACGGGTTAGAATACTAATATTACTGTTTTATAATCATAACTAAAGTCTTAATTATTAAAAGCTCAGAAATGAAAATGAAAGCGAGGATAAAAACCTGGAAAATGGGCAGCACCTCTAGCACCAGCAATAATAGCCTGAATACCTCGTTCTCGAGCAGATGTAGCATAAGAAAACATCCATTCAGGTGTCCGATGTGCTGATACTATTCTAACCTGCATGATATCTTTAGTGCATAAAACCTTCCAATTCATTTTAACCAAAAAATAGAAAAATATATTAACATGAGTTATAAAAAAAACAGTTCAACTCATAAAATAAAAGATAGCTTGAAAGGAAATGGGTCAAAACTTGCCCAAAGTTCACTTCTAATGCATAAACCTTTCTAAATCATTCTATCCAAGGTATTCTATTACTACAACAATCATGTAAATTTTGTAATCATATTTTGGCATGCCGATTATTTATAAGGAAATCAACAAATTTGACAGAATACCTTTCTCGTAGCCCTGAACTAACCCACCTTGACCTTTAAAAAGATGCGCGTTTCGAAAACCTTGCTTATCGTACCAATTAATGGTGGCCTTGGTGAACACAATGCTCTTTTAATAGTCTGATTTGCCAGAATAAAAACCTGCTTCTCCCAACACAAACAACCCTCACCATGTTGCTTATCATAATGACAACACACACTAATAACATATGATGAAAATGGAAAAAAGTTACTTCATTATTTGTAAAATAAAATGACTGTTCTTTAGTTCTTCTGTCTTTTCCATTTTGGATTATATAAATATCTGATGTATAAATGTATTAAATATACTTGAAAAACTATATTATTACAACAATAATCCAATAGTTTACCTCGTCTTCACCAAGAATGTTGTATAACTATGGCCCGTAATGTTGCTCGTATTGTGAAGTATAACATGCTTCAATAGTGTGGTGCCCAGTGTTATGAGGTCTAGGAGCAACTTCTTTAGCTAAAGCCATATTCCTCTGCTGCAACCTAATGCGTTCCAAATCTGATTTTTTAAGTTCCTGTGAGACTGTTAATAGTAAAAGTAACTTTAATCATATCTTGAATTGGATAATATTAGTTTGGTCTCAACAAAAACAAAATTAGCTTATTCCTCCTAATCAACAACATTATTAAGGTCCTCAATTATTAAGGATGCATAACGTGACCGAACTCACTTTTTTAATATAAATTTGTAGTTTCGTATATTTACCTTAGCAACTTCATTCTTTCTCTGGACCAACAAAATAGATACAATTTGAACTCATGTAATAAAAGGCAGTAAAAAACCTTGTAAGGATGATAAATAAAAACAACTGCAAGCATCAAATAATCCACATAATAAGAAAATACATACATCAAGTTTTCCCATTTAAAGAACAATATCATGAAGGAAACCATGAATGTAAGGTTAAAACATGTATAATAGAAGCAATCTGTTTTTACATAATGGAAGTAGACTTCTTATTCATCTTATATGTTGGCTTTATAAAAAATATCAATGACAAAATTCAAACATAATGGAAGTGCACTTCATATTCATCTTATATTGTTGTTTTATACAAACTTAATTCAGTGACTAAATTCAATCAATTTTTTTACACCTAGATATTTTAAACAAATGAACAATTAGAAATTTAGATACTAATTTCTTGTTACCGGCAACTACTGACGCAGCTTCAAGTTTGTATTCAAATGAACTTCAACCAACTTTTTCAAAATATAACTATAGTTCTTTGACAATTCTACAAAGTCACCAAAACCCTATGTAAAAAATCGGCAGTAAGCCATACCGCATCAGTTATCTACCAAAAAAAAATATCGTATGATCAAACGATTATGATAACACCATACTAAACTACCAGTGCAAGATTGACTGAAATTACAAAACAAAAAGGTAATAATAACAGGAAAAAAAAACTAACTTTTCCTTCGATTGTAAGCCAAAACCGGATGAATGAAAAAGGAATTACCTACGATCGAGAACGAAGCTTGGAATCAATCGCCTTTTGGAGAGTAGATGAATGGATCGGTAGATGATGATGGCGAAATCGTTGAAGAAGGGAACTTGTTGGCGGCTGCGAACATTAGGGTTTATGGATTTGATCGACACATGGATGAAAATCTGTTGCCTTTGAATAAATTGAAATCATACCTTCAAGCAGCGAGTGGGAGAGAAGTGTGAAGAGGCTTGGCGATGAATCTGGAACCACCGAGAAAATTGTGAGCGGCTGAGTACACATCATGGATCAGCATTCGGGTTATAAGGATCCGATAGGGAGGATCCGCGCGTTTCTAATTCTATAACGTGAAGGTTTTTTTTTTTGCCCTTAATTGGTGAAAAGTGAGGCATTACGGTGACTCAGGGGAGGGCTCTGGTGATGCCACATCACCTAAAAATCTTTTCGTTTATTAGAATAGATGATGATATATATATATATGATATATATATTATATATATATACATATATATATATATATATAGGTACAGGATCATTTGAGAACCAATTGGGTTTGAGAACTAAAAAGAACTAATCTCAGCCACTACTTTATATATATGGAAACCCCCCCCCCCCCCATGAATTATAGTGGTCCCCACCTGAAATTAGTGGTGGATATTTAGTTCTCAAAAGTTCTCAAAATAAAAAGTTCTCAAATGAGTACTTTTTTCTTTGAGAACTTTTGAGAACCATTCTGAGTCACTAATTTTCAGGGGGGGGGGGGGGGGATTTCCTTATATATAACTTGTGGCTCAGAATGGTTCTCAAAAGTTCTCAAACCCAATTGGTTCTCAAATGATCCTCTCCCTATATATATATATATATATATATATATATATATATATAGGGGAAGGATCAAATAAAAACAAGATGTTATTGCGAAAACACGAAAACAGATATTAAAACCTCTATAACTTCCTCATACGTTAATATTTTTTTAAAAAATTTGCGCCAAAAGTCTTAAAATTATATCACCTTTAATTCTGGGAAAAAAAATTAAACATATAAAATTTTGTGATTTTTTTTATTATTGCACATGTGCAATAATACGTATTAATTATATTACACATGTGCAATATTAACAAAAAATACATTAATTTTTTTTTAATTTTTTCAAGAATTAAAGATAACAGAATTATAAGATCTATGGTACAATTTTTTATCAAAAATATTAACGTATGAAAAAAATTATAGAGGTTTTAATATTATTGCACATGTGCAATAATAATTTTTTATTGCACATGTGCAATAATAAAAAAAATTTAAAAACGTTGAATTTTTTTTAATTTTCTCCAGAATTAAAGATAAAAGAATTATAAGATTTATAGTGCAATTTTTTATAAAAAATTTTAACATATGAAAAAGTTATAAAGGTTTTAATATTATTGCATATGTGCAATAATAATAAAAAAAAATTATTGCACCTGTGCAATAATAATTTTTAAAAAAAAATTGATTTTTTTTATAATTTTTTCCAGAACTAAAGTTAACATAATTTTAAGGATTTTGGTGCAAATTTTTTTTTAAAAATATTAACGTATGAAAAAATTATAGAGGTTTTAATATTTGTTTTCGTGTTTTCGCAATAAAAAGTTGTTTTCACATGATCCTTATATATATATATATATATATATATATATATATATATATAGTCAAGGGTTCATTGTACACCCCCTATAAAAAGTGTAGACCCGTAGACCCCTTATATTGTTCTATAAAACTCACTAAAAATTATATAATTCATGGCTTTTGAATTTGGTTTTTTTTTATTTCTATATTATATTCTTTTATGTGTTAAGTTTTAAAAAACAAAAAAGAAAACCTAAAAAGTTGTTTGATACATTGACATATAATTGCTCTATAAAAGTCAATAAAAATTATAAAACTCATTGCTGAGTTTTAAAACCCACTGTTGTGTTTAAAACTCACTACAACTTTAAAAAAAAAATTGGGTAAGGGTTACCCCGGTGATTGTATATATATACTAAAGATAAGTACAAGTAGAGAGCAGAAATACTCTCTAGTTCAGACAAGGACATGCCCCTGAGAGCAACCAAAACAAACCACCAAAACAAGGAAAACCGGAAAAACAACCTAGACCAAAACTAGGACATTAAAACAAAAAGAACAATAGTAACATCAGCCCCCATCATCAGATAAGGCATGATCCCCTACACCCCAATCCGCCAAAGCAGCAGCAACATGAGCCAACTTGCGAAATCTAAGAGTAGAAAGCTTCATTCGAACAATATCCAGCACTTGGGTCGCTAAAACTTCAGGAGGGCGGACATGATTACAAAAAAAATCATGTTGTTTCGCTCCTGCCAAACAAAGTACGCAACAGCAGCAACCAAAAGCTTACCCACAATGGTACGAATAGTTTTTGAGGAGGCCATAGAGTCAAGATAGTCAACAATGTAATCCCATGAGGGAGAGACATGCGACATACTAGCTTTATCACGAATTAATTTCCAAACCTGAGAAGAGTAAGAACAATCAAAAAACAAATGCTTAGTGGAGTCTATATCCGCCACACAGAGAGGGCAGCACATTAAGTTCATGTTGCCCTTCCTTTGAGCCCATCGATACAATCTGTCTTGGGTTAGCAATCTGTTCTAAAAAATAAGCCACAATAGGAAAGCATGCTTAGGGATACACTGAGGGAACCAAACTATGGTTGTCCAAGGCACCATAGGAGAGTGATCACGAATAGAATCCCAGGCAAGAGTGGTGGAATAATCAGCCTCCATATTGCCAAATCGCCAAACCAGTTTATCAGTCAACATAGGATTAATCTGGTTAGTCACATTCCTAATACCCCAATGGTCCGGAACTGGACGAGCAGCAAGCTGAGCAATAGTCATGGACCGAGAGAAGCCGTCCATATACATCATACGAGAGGTGATCCTATCACATAACGGCCCATCCTTATCCCACCAATCAAACCAAGCAGCAATAGACTCACCATTACCTAATAATAGACCGAATATGGGGACGAATACGAGGACGAATCTGAAGCAATTTCCTCCAACTCCACCCACAATTAGAAGCTATGCGAACGTCCCAAAAATTACGGTTCTATAATCTATAAGCGTACACCCACTCAACCCAAAGGGAAGGACTTTTTGATACAATGCTCCAAATATTAGTCGATATATGGGCAATGTTAAAGTCTTCAATTCGCCTAATTCCGAGGCCACCTTCCAATTTAGGAAGGCAAACATCCTTCCAGGACACCTTCACCCTACCAGCCTGCATAGGCCCCTTACACCAAAGAAAACCCCTAATCTTTTCCTCTAAATCATGAATGGTGGATTTAGGAAGAATAAACATAGAGGCCCAGTAAATATGCATGGACGAGAGAACAGAAACAATAAGTTGAACTCTACCAGCATAGGAAAGGAATCTAGAGGTCCAACTGTTGATCCGAGAATCCAACCGCTCTCTGAGGACTTTGCAACCATGAGATCTCAATCTCAAGGAAACTAAAGGAACACCCAAGTACCGAACCGGTAAAGCACCTTCCAGAAAAGGTAAAGACTCTAAAATATCCTGTTTAGTAGCATGAGGGACATTACAGAAGAAGGCAATACTCTTAAGGTTATTAGGGAATAAACCTAACATCATAGAAAAATCCCTTAAAACCTTAGTCAATCTAGAAGCCGAATAGATATCACCATGAGAAAAAAGGAACAGATCATCAGTAAAGCATAGGTTAATAATATTTTGCTTGGCACACATATGATGGAATCTGAAAGAAACATCATTAGCAACATGCTTACGAAGAAGCAGAGTGAGGACTCCATAACAAGGGTAAACAAGTAAGGTGATTGGGGATCTCCCTGACGAAGCCCCCTCATACCCAGAAAATAACCATGGATGTTACCATTAATAGAAATAGAGAAGGACGGGGTAGTAACACACATCATTATCCATTTGATCATAGTAGGGTGAATACCAAACCCATATAAAACTCTCTTCAGAAACTTCCAATTAACCGTGTCATAGGCTTTCTGAATATCGACTTTGAACGCACATCTAGCCGGACCATAATGACGATGATAATTGTGCATGAGCTCCTGGGTGAGTAAAATATTGTCAGAAATGCGACGACCCGGAACAAAAGCTAATTGATTCTGACTTACAATTTCATTCAAACCCACTTTAATCCTGTTGGCGATGATCTTGCTGATGCACTTATACAGAAAATTACAACAAGCAATAGGGCGAAAACCAGTAACCAGAGCTGGAGTAGTAACCTTATGGATCAGAGGAAGAGTGGCGTGGTTCAGTTCCTTTAACAGCTTGCCCGTGATGAAAAAGTCCCGAACCGCAGCAATAAAGTCCATATGAATAACCGACCAAGTTTTTTTTTAAAAGCTGCCGAAAACCCATTGGGACCAGGAGCTTTGTCATCCCCCATAGAGAACAACGCCTGTTTTATCTCCTCATCCAAAATCGGGGAAACCATAGCAGAAGCCCTATCATTATCCAGCTTAGTATGGAACAACTCCAAAGGAGGAATAAGATCCATATTACCATCATTACCAAGGAATTTATGGAAGTGATCAACAAAAGGAATCTGTAAATCATTACCCGTATGAATCACACCATCACCATCTTTGATAATATCAATTCGACTTTGGTAATTCCGACATTTCAAAGAGTTATGGAAAAATTTGTTATTGGAATCCCCCGTAGCAAGCCAATGCACCTTTGACTTTTGTTTCAAAAACCGCTCCTCATCAATACTTGCATCTGAGAAACGCTGCAAACACTCCCCATGGATCACACGAAGATTGAGATCAATCGGGTCAACATCAATAGCACGTTGAGCAACATCAAGCTCATCACGTAACCGGCCAACTTTATTATGGAGGTTGCCTTGATTATAGAGAAGAGAACGCAATGGCTTCTTGAGAATCTTCAACATTTTAACCAACCTAAATTGGTGCACACCACTAATATCAACCTTCCAATGCTCCTTAACCACCTCCAAGAATTCCTTCTTATGAGTAAGGAAGTTAGAGAATTTAAACGGCTTCGGCTTACCTTTCAACAACGAAGGCATCGTCAAAAGAGAGGGGGAGTGGTCCGAAATTCTATAGGGCTGGAAAAAAGCATAAGAGTTTGGAACTTTATCAATGAAACGCGTATTCCCCATAATACGATCCAATTTCTTCATCACACCAACGCCGCCTTTAGGCTTTTGATTCCAGGTAAAGTGCATTCCTGTGCCATTAACATCCATTATTTCCAGATTATTAACACAATCCTTGAAATCAGCCATGCCAATATCCACTCTAGAAGAGCCCATCGATCTGTCCTCCATGTTTAAGATTGTGTTAAAGTCACCAAGAAGGACCCATGGCTCATCCTTGACCACTTGCTTGTGTAAACTGAGCGAAGACCACAAATGACGTCTATACATGTAGTTATTACTAGCATAAACCATAGAACAAAATAGAACCATAGAATTATGTTTGAATCATAACCGAAGGTGAATAACTTGATCATTCATATGAAGAACCATAGCATCAACAGCATTAACATCCAACCGATAATGATCCGAGTACCCTTAGGAGAATGCAGGCCATTCGAAGTCCAGTCCTAAGAACGAAAAACACCCTTGCACACTTTGAATAAGTTATTAACATCCACATGAGATTCAAAAATTGCAGACAATGAAAGATTATTTTCACATAACACTTACCGAACCTCTTTCTTCTTTAGAGAGAGGTTCAACCCCCTAATGTTCCAAGAAGCAATACTAATCATTGAGAACCTTAGAAGAATGAGTGCTTGCCCCTTTTAATCCCATTACCATAAATGTTCCCGTTTCACAGTCATTGCCCACCACCTCATTACCTTGATCACCCTTCATTGATTTATCAATGCCACTAGCCGTAGCCACCTCATGCTCACCTGACAGAATATCAAATGTATTGGATGTTTTAATTTCTTTTCCTTTTCCCAAATGATTATTATGTTCCGGATCCTTATCACCATATTGCCGACTAGTAGAACCTTGGTTTTTAGAATTGGGATCCACTTTAGGATTAGCTACCTGACGATATTCAAACCGGGTGGTGGGCTTTGAAGCCTGAACCCTAGGTTTCTTTGTAGTTTTCTTACGTCCCACTTCCACAAATCCTTCACCATAACAACCGGCCCCTTCGCATTTTTGGGTTTGTGTTTAGCACATTCCTTATCATCATGGCCAAACACACAGCAATGGCTACATCTAGGCGGCTGCCATTCATACTCAACATCAATAACCTCTTTAACGAAAGAAGTACCACTTGCATCCGGAATAGCCACCGTTAAAGTATCTCGAAAGGGTTGGTCTGCCGAAATCTCGACAAAAACACGAGCAAAACTACTTCGACCCCATGCATCAGCACACATGGCAGCCGTATAAGTATCCATTTGTTTAGGGGTACCCAGTTTAGTCGATAACATGCTCAGACCATCATCAGTATAAGCCACAAGGGGCACATTATGTAATTTTATCCTTAGCGCCACGGTTTTAATGTCATCCTTTTTTAAAGCCGATGTCGGGGACCACACATTCAAGAACAATGGCCTATTACGAATCGTCCATGGACCCCCCTCCAAAGCATCCATCATACCCTTTAAGTTATCAAATTTGAAGAAAAAAAAAACCCATTATCATTCATCATAACCTTTTGCAATCCAAATTTTTTCCAGTTTGACGACACATAGTATTCAACGACGGGGAAGGCAATACACTACGTCAAAAACGACCTTTAGCCACTGAAAAAAACCGTGACCAAAGGTATTTAGCCACGCTTTTTTTTTCCATTTCAATCGACACCAAAGGTCCCGTCACCATAGGTACCATACGGCCACACTTTAAGATTAGTGGCTATAGCAACTAAAAAACGTGGCTAAAGGTATCAATATTTTTGTTGAAATTAGACATTCCATCTGAAATATGTGGCTAAAAGGTAGCAACGGCCACATGGATTTTCTATAAGCGTGGCTAAAAGGTAGCAACGGCCACATGAATTTTCTAGAAGTGTGGCTAAAGGGTAGCAACGACCACATGAATTTGGTAAAAAGTTTGTTTTAGCCACGCTTATTTTTAAAAAATGTGGCAAAAGGTTGCTGGAATTAAGCATTCCATCTGAAAAGCGTGGCTAAAAGGAGGCAACGACCACATATTTATAAAAAAAAAGCGTGGCAAAAGGTTGCTCGAATCAAGCATTTCATCTGAAATGTGTGGCTAAAAGGTAGCAACGACCACATGGTTTTTTATAAGCGTGGCTAAAGGGTAGCAACGGTCACATGAGTTTTCTTTAACGTGGCTAAAAGGTTGTTGGAATCAAGCATTCCATCTGAAAAGCGTGGCTAAAGGTAAACAATGGCCACATATTTATAACAAAAAAACGTGGTCGTTTCTATCATATAGTCACATTAATTTATCATATGTGTGACCATTTCTATCATATAGTCACGTATTAATAACTACAAGCGTGACCATTTTGTGTAATTAGAGATTTTATTTTTCATTATTTTTGTAAAATAAAAACGACAATAAACATTAAAAAAACATAAAAACCAAATGTTATTAACAATAACAATTCAAGATCCATACATAAGTTTTCAGTTTTAATACAAATAGACAAATTTCTAATGAAAAGTTATCTACAAATGCGACACTTCAAATAAAACAAGACCTGCATTAGTCCTATCAACCTTGAATTACTCTTCCAGCTCCTTAATGTGTATATGATCATTTGGGTTATCTTTTCCTTTGAATAAGATCTTGATAAGCATTTTGTCTTTTACACTTGGAATATTAGACCTTGAAGATAATTATACACAAAAGCATGTAAAAATGGTTAACCGATATAAACATGTTTGTGATGCATAACCAAATCTAGCTTTTCTAGGTAAAAGATACCAATATAAACAAAATAAAAGCACAAACGACTGACAGACAAGATTAGAAGGCAACAACTTACACAGAAGGCATCCCTATAAGAAACTGCGATTACCTGTAGAAGACAGAGCAGATCTTAATAACCACATAAGTTCATAAACGTGATTACCTATAAGAAACTACGATTACCTGCCTCGTCCTTAATCTGCACAACAAATTAAACAGTAGAGAAATATGTTAGCTAAGAACAACAGAATAGCAGCAGTCCCTGCTGTCCTAAATGGGGGTTTGCTTTGCGGTTTAGAAACACAGATCACCACTGGGTAAAACTATAGTAGTTCCTTAACTGATTGTAGTTTTCTCAAGAGCAACCTCAATAGCAACACCTATAAAAAACAACAAAGAATCAACTAATAATCCTACAAAATATATAAACAAATCTGAAAGAAATCTAAAAATAGCTACGTTTCCCAAATTTTTTTTTTTTTTTGATAAAGTTAGGGAATACATTGTAATACCCCTATCTTTAATCCCTCATTAACCCTGATTCTAACACAATAGCCAAGTAAACAAACAATAATAAATAAAGCTAACATGAAACAAAAAGCAATACCAAAACATTCAATCAATGATTAATCATGAGTGCGGAATCTAAGTGATTGATTGAATCAAGTATTAGAAGCAATAGCGATTTCACTGTTTGATCGATTTATGTAATTTCTTCCTTCATGCTTCCTGATTCCATGGAATCATGGAGATTGGATCCACCCCTTGTGGTTCAATCTGCTGATCTGCTCGATCCAGGAGAGAATTTGAGTCCCTCGAGGGTATATTCTTCGCAGAATCTCCAAAAACTGGTGGACTCGATGATTAATGAAGTATTAAATGCTCGGAGCTTAGATCCGGCATTAATGGAGGCGGCGATAAACCAAATTAATGTGCCGGATAAGAATCTGATGGTGAATCCGATTAACAATTCACCTGCAATTAATGAGGAATCCACTGAGCTTGATAATAGCAAGGTATCTTCGCATTCTGCTTCTGAATTTGTGAATATCTGTGAATCGGGAATGAGAAATGCTGTATACGGATATAGTAAGTATGAAATTGATAGCTACGAGGTTAGGGATTTCAAAATTGAGTGTCGGGCTCAGATGTTTATCACTGCAGCTATGAAGAGTAATCCTGAGTTGAAGACGTGTGAGGCAGCGGATCGAAATTTGGCTGAGATTAGGGGAGATAATAACAATGGGTTGGGGACTATTTCTGCTTCGAGAGGGGAGGTGGATTCTGCCATGAAGGATCTCTTTGAATTTGCTAATGTTGATTTTGAGTTTATGAGCTTAATGGTAAAATTCATTGTCCTGCACCAAAATGAGGTTGAATTTGCTACTAGATATTTTGAATTTTTTAGCAATGTGGATCTATTAAACAATGTAGCTAAGCAATTGGATGGTAATTTTGAAATTTTCATTTTGCCAATGGTTGCTAATTGTGTGGTCCTAACTGGTGAGGAGTTTGAATCTGTAATTCCTGTTGATTCTGGATGGATAAGTAGGTACTCTCACTTGAAGTTTAGTGCAATCTTTTCAAGTCCTTTTGAGGCTTCTTGTGATATATATTTCAAGGATAATGATCCTATGGTATTAGCATTGTTTAAGCTATACTCATCATTTGTCTTGAAGAAAATGGCAGTTAAAGTCAAAAGAAGAATAGCTTATACTGAGAAGCACTTATTTGAATTGCAGAACAGTTTTTTAGATGCTATTCCAATTGATTATAAAGTTGGTAGGGATAAGAAGCTTAGAGAATATGTCCCTAGTGGTGATGGAAAGAAAGCAATTTACTTTGATGCTGGGTTGGGAAGGAGAATGGTTAACATTAGTCAGGCTAAAGCCAAATTGGACTGTCTGCTTACAACCTATGATCTGATTTCTTCCTCTTTAACCTGTGTTACTTTCAATATGGGGAAATCTGACTGTAATCCTGACTATCAACCTCCTGCAAAGCTTGAATCTGATGTTATTATGGTGCAATCTAGTTTAGAAGATGGTACTAGTGAGAAGGGGCATGATAGGAGATACAAGAAGAGTATGAAGGAGATTAAGAGTGAGCAACATAATAAAATTGAAAACTCAAAGCAGTTTAAAAGGGAGATGGTCCTTAATGTTAAAGCTACCAATTGTGAAGGGGCCAAATGTGAGGCTTTTGACAACCTCCCTTCTAATGCTGCAGCTGTCTTTGCTGCAAAGAATGCCCCTAATGGGGATGTGGTTGGTTTTATCAAAAGGCAACTTGATAAGGAAGAGAGGTTGAGGAAAGAAGAGGCTAAGAAGAATGAGGGAAAATAGTCTTATGCTAAAGCAGTTCAGAATGATGAAGTTGATCATGAATTAAAGGAAGTTAAATTTAGTCCCCCTGCTATCCTGCCTAGTGGTGAGAAGGTTGTGATTATTAACCCAAAATTTATTGAACAGTCCAAGAAGGTTTATAAGAATCACTTATATGGTTACTTCATTGGGACAATGTGCACTGTTGGATGGGTTAGATTCCATATATATAAAATGTGGAAGAATTTTGGGATTGAGGAGGTTACTACTAATGGGAATGGCATATTTTACTTCAAATTCAAAACTGATGAAGATCCTTTGAGAGTGCTGAAGTCTGGCCCTTGGGCAATAAGGAGTATTCCTTTGTGTGTGAATAAATGGGAAGCTGGGATGGTGCTTGAAAGAGTGGAGCCTAAAGTTGTTCCCAATTGGGTCAATTTTCATGGTCTACCCCTTGAAGTTTGGAATATGGAAAGTATATGTAGTCTGGCCAGCTGCATTGGTAAACCTATAACCCTTGATAGCATTACAGCTGATAACTGTATGAAGAAGGAAAATGCTAGTTTTGCTAGAGTCCTGATTGAGGTCCTTGTTTTTGAAACTCCCCCTGGGTCTGTCAAAATTTTCTATCCTATTGATGAGCATGGGTTTCAAAAAAGTATTGATATTAATGTTGAATTTTCTAAGCTCCTAGTTAGCTGTTATCATTGTTTAGTATATGGTCATCCCTATGAGAATTGTATGAATAGAATGCTCACTGAGGCTGAAGTTTTGGAAAGGGAGAAGGCTGCTGTGAAAGGTAATGATGATAAGGATTCTGTTGGCAAGAAAATGGCCCCTAATGTTCCTGGGAGCATTACTGGCATTGTTAAGGAGGCTGTTATTCCTGCTGTCATTGTGTGTTCTCATTCTCAGGCTAGTGCTCAATTTCATCACGCACTGTTCTCATCAAAAAGAAGAAATTTGTATTGTCTAACAATAACATTCATCAGTCATCGATACAGAACCTTCAACTATACTGGTAACTCAAACACTCTTGCATCATAAAGCCTAATAAGGAACATGTGAAAGCTTCTAGTGGCCTTCAAGTAAAGAAAATAAGCAAGCACACATGAAGTAACGTTTACACAGACCTAATAGTGCCATTTTCTCTCTCCTCAACCATGATTTTTAGTCATATCTCGAATCCAAAACAGTTGCAGGGAATCAACATCAATTACAGGAAGGCAATCAAGTTCAACAAATTGTATAAAACTCAGCACCCTTTTTAATACATATTTCAATAGTTCACTTCAATCCATCATACAAATAAAATGTAGAACAATAAAACCTCAAAACACAGCCATTAGCAGCCAATTTAGGGTTCTGAATTACCTTAGTAACATCACACTTGAGCTTGTTGACTGTTTCCATTATCGACGCATTCTCTCGCAACAATTTTTCCTAACATCACAAACATAACTTATCACCTAAAACAATGGAATATAACTTAACTTAAAAGTTATACAAAATTCATACACGAAGCTTACTTTCTCCTGAGAGTATAGGTCGGCGATGACGGCCTCCCTGTCGGCGAGCTGTTGCCGGAGGTCGGAAGACTTGGATTCAAGGGTGGAGACACGGGTGGAGAGAGCAATGGAGGTGATTTTGCGAGCAACATCGAGGAGGTGCAGCAGGAAGGAAACTTACGGTTTCCTTGAGCATTGGCAATCGATGGCAGTTAAGATTAGGGCATGGGATATTCTCGAACAAAGAAAGGATGAATGATAAGAAACGATTTCAAATAGAAGATAAGATCCAAATACGTACCTGAGATTAGGGGCTTCAGCTGGTCGTCCGAGTACAAAATCTGAGATTAGGGTTTTCAGCTGGTTGTTTAGAAAGGGTTTATGAACACAGTTGTGAGGATGGAGGATGTGATAGGGGTTCTGGTGTGGAGTTAAGAGAGAAAGGCAAATTGGGGAGATAGGTTTTGAGGATGGAGGAAGCGAGAGAGGAGATACGGTTCTGGTATGGATAGAGATGAGAGAGACAGGAGGGGGGAAATAGATAGATTGGTGGATAGATTTTCTGAAAATTTGATAAAGCGGGAGAATGAAAACTTAATAAGCGAGAACTGAAATTTTTTAGCCACGGATTAATATTGTATGTGTGACTATAAAATACATATAGTCACTAATTTTGTTTTTTTTAATAATTGGCTAATAAAAACTACTCTTTGGTCACGCTAATTAATATAAATGACTACATCTATTAGCTTTTAGCCACATTAATAAAAAAATACCATGACAATTGGTCATATTTGGTCACACTTTTTAAAGTGTGACTAAAGGTTCTAAATATATGGGTTTTTTGGTCACGTGAATTACAAGACAGTGGTCATTGGTCACATTTGGCCACACTTTTTTTTCGTGACTAGTAAATGTCACACTTGTTTGTAAAAGTGTGGGTAAAAGTTTTGAGAATGGGTGTTTTTCGTCTCACGAACGAAAAATGTGTGGCTAAAAGGCCCCGAAAAGCTATATATTTTGTCACACGTAGAAAAAATGCGTGACTAAAACTAGTGTGAATGACCTTTAGCCACGCTCTAAAAAAAGCAGTGGCTGGGCGATTTTGGAAAAACAGTGGCTAAAGCTCATTTTTGACGTAAAAAAAAACCCATTATCATTCATCATAACCTTTTGCAATCCAATTTTTTTTCCAGTTTGACGACACATAGTATTCAACAACGGGGAAGGCAATACGATCTCCTAAAAAATACCCAAATAGAGTGTTTGCAAGTTTTTGTTGCACATAACCGAGGAGATAGGTAGAACAACATCCACCCCCTGCTGCAAATTTGCACAGATTAAAGGACGAAAATTAACCTTCTTGTGTTTTGATTTGGAGTTGACATTGTCAGAGACAACCGCTGCAAAGGAATCAACCCCACAACCATTTTCAGTTCTTGGAACAGTGGTAAACCTAGGGTTAACGTCATGCATGGACATCCTATGCACATTATCATCAGGTTTTTCCATAAACCCTATGTCAGAAGAATTGATCTCAGGTAACTCATCAGGAGTTGCCTTCTGTGTGTTAGTATCCAGGGGTGTTTCAGAATTAACCGGCAACTCATTCGTAATCGTAGCCTCCGATGAGACTACCGGAGAGACAGCCGGATTTGTCACCGGGTTTCCACGTCTTGGTATGCGATTGTCTACTTTGCCATCTATGTTAGTAATCTTCTCCGCCAAACGCGACAGAGGTTTACGAGTCACTTGCTTCATGGAGAGATAATCCAATGAAAAAGAGGAACACACCACAGATCGAAGCTTTCGGTCGCCTTGGAAGCTAAGGAAAAGGAATAACACAATCCGGATCAAAGGGATAGCGGACTATCCAAGCTTCAACCCTAATCACGTAGATTCCTTCAACGTAGCAACTAGAAACTTACAAACGACAACCTCGGTACAAACCCTAAAAAACGAGAACCAAAACACGTGACCAAGAAAACAGGAATCCAAAGTGGAATCACTCAAGCCGCTAACGGTACTCGTATCGAATCAATATCCAATCAACGTCGATCACAGGGTGTTACACGTCCAGATCGGAAAAGCAGTCTATAGGATAAACCCTACTCCGACGGCCGCTAACACAACTCGTACCAACGATTAAAAGGAGATTCAAATTACAGGACCGGTAGGTGCCAAGATCAAACAGCAATGGATAAGGGACGAAGAAGGCAAGCAAGTCGATTTCAAGGAGGAACCCTAAAATCGAAAAAAAATCACCAAAAATTGATGTTATATAGAACTCAATGAAAATTAAACTTACTACAAATTATAAAACCCACTATTAAGTTTAAAACTCAATGTTGTGTTTAAAAGTCATTGCTTTTAAAACTCAGTGCAACTTTAAAAATCGTCATTCTATAATACTCAATGAAAATTGTAATTTCAAATTAAAAAAAATGAACAAATAAAAACATTAGAAATAAATTCTAAATTAAAACATAAAGAAAAAAATATGACATATTAAAATTAACAAACAAAAATTAAGATTATTTTTATAAAATGAATATCTAGTGTCCAATAATTTTTTAACAAAAATTATATTTCAATGTCTCCAACAACTTTCTAGCTTTTCTTTGTGGTTTTTTGAAACTTATCGCATTAAAAAATATTAAAATAAAAGTAAAAAAAAAAAACCAAGTTCAATAGCAATGTGTTTTATAATTTTTAGTGTGTTTTATAGAACAATATAGGGGTCTACGGGTCTATAATTTTTAAGGGAGTCTACAATGAACCTCACCATAATTTTTTAAAACTCATTGTCTTAAAATGATCGTTTTTTAATGTTTTTTGTTTTTTTTAATTTATTTATTTATTTTTTTGGTTCTTAAAAGCTTCTCGTAATAAAAAAAACTAAATTTACAACACTGAGTTTTATTTTTATTGAGTTTTATAGGGGTCTATGGGGTCTACAAAATTTAAGGGGTCTACACGGAACCCTTCCATATATATATATATATATATATATATATATATATATATATATATATATATACTAGCCGTGTACCCGCGCGTTGCGGCGGCAACAGTTTATAGGGCGTTTTTCGTCATTTGTTCGCTTGTTATGGCGGCAACGATTTATAAAGCGTTATTTGTCTTATGTTTGCACATTCTACGGCGACGACAATTTACAATTCGACATTCTTTTCTATTAATGTGATGAGAAGCGGCGAGAATTAACAATGCAATATATGTGTGTTCAGAGCTAGGCGGTAATTTACAAAACTCATGACATAGGATGCAACCAATGAGATACAACGGCGGCGAAAATTAACTAACGTGGTACCTATTTTATGTTAGTTTATCAATTCTATGTTGTCATCAAAAGAAGGCTACATAATTTGAATATGTTGATAGCTAGAACATTGACTCGGCTTAAAAATAAAATTTGTTATGTTCACGAATATGATCATATTGCTTTTCAGTAGCCTCTTAGTTATACTTTGAATATAATACAATCATGTATCTTAGTCACACTTTGAATATAGTACAATCATGCATCTGAAGAAGCTTACCACCAATTTTCCGAGAGTGACTTAATACATGAATAAGAAAAATTATTGTTTAACATTTATACTCTTATTTCTTTCATTAGAAATATACATTCTTCACCCACTTGTAACATCATAAAAAAGAAAAACTATGGTCCTAAATATTAAAACAAAAATCCACATCTTAAGCTGGCATCCAACATTGCTTTGATCTAAAACTCCAAACCTCTTTGTACACACAATGGGCTTGAGTAACGTGACCTGCTACTAACATGAGCCTGACCTGTTTTCACTATTTACAATGCACCATACTCCATGGTCTATACTCTATAATCTGGATAATTTTGACTTACAAGTTAAACATAATTAAATATGATCAAAGAGTTGCTGACATAAGTTTTCAAACAAACAATTATATCTTAAAAATAGGGGACCCCTTAAAAATAAATCACATGGTTCATATTCTTGGTTAATAAAAGTGAGCAACCCGTTGACTTCTAGACTGAAGCGAAAGATGAAAAAAACACTTCAACAAAACCGTTGACTGCTAGGCTGTTATCATACCGTCATTATGTCCCAAAGAAGTACATCCTTTCCTCAACACCTGTGTACATATGAGCTAAATTGTAAGATACCTAGCTCAATTAGCAAAAGTTTGAGATATAAGACAATGATAATTGATGGGTACATATGATGTACTGTGTTTAAAAGAGTTAAAATTCCTTGAACAAAACTGAAATATTAAAAAAAATTGTCTCATAAATGGAAGTCACTGAACACATATGTACCCCTAATAAGAACTTTATAGAAAGAAAATTTGAAAATAGACAGCACTTTCAAAGAAGAAAACATACCTCTATTAACTCATAACATAATACATGCCCACATAACTGGAAAATGATGGCTGGAAACAGAAACATAAAAAGAGGGGTTGTATTGCATTAGCTAAAATCAAGGGAACAAAGAATAGTCAACAGAGAGAGGAAGGGGGTACATGTGGCACTCGGTTTATTTTGATAAGCTTCTTATAACTTCATAAAGGGGCTTTTACCTCTTTTAAGAAATGGTAAATTGGTAATACTATAGAATGGCGTCCCTTTGGATCATCGGTGTCATACTCCTGCAGCCCTGCTAAAGCAAGCAATTATTAAATCACAAAATGAGTCATCTGCATCTTAGTAAAAATGCAACTGACATCACAATAAACTAAAAGTACACATGGTGACTGCTCAATGTACCAAGTCTTTGAGTTGTATACGTAGCTTAATGGCAGTATATCCAATTATTATATGTATAGCAGTATATTCATTAATGGCAGTACCTTAACGTACCAAGTCTTTGAGTTGTATACGTAGCTTGCCTAAGCAATCCAGCAGATGGACCCTGCTCAAAACAATACAATTAATATATCTCAAATGCATGATGAATGTAATACTACAGCATGATGAAGAAACAAAAATTAAATGAGTGGCCGAGGAAGACACTTTGAGTACTTGAGGGAAGAAATGGATGAAAACCTAGGGGTACAAAAGGTTTATATTAAATATATGTAACCATAGTACTAAACAAACTTCACAAAAGACTACAACGATAGAAGTATGAGTAAAGCACCCCATGGTCTAATACTAAACACGTCTGAAAAGCAAGGGAAAATTTTGAATAAAGAAAACAGGAAACACTAAGCAACAGATGGTTTCAAACATAAAATAAGTGATGTATCTGTTCAATAATAAATCCTAAGTTTGCAGCAAAACCCAGAACCAACCTATTACTAAATAGTCACGTTCTTGTTACCTACATTTTACATTTCACGGTTCCATTTTCATTCCGTCGGGTCCGATATTAACCCAAAAAACTATCAAATACTCTATACCTATGACCATACCATAATAGTTGCTATCAAATACTCTATACCTATGACCATACCATTAGATTGCCTCTCAAATACTCTATAAACATCAATGAACAATGCAACCAAAATATAACTTTGGGCTACTTCAAGCCAAGTGAACTCATTGACAGGAAACGCAAAAAGATTTATCTAGATAATAGCATTGATTGTCACTTACTAAATATATGCTAGATTTGATTGTCACTGCCGCCGCATCGCGTGGGTTTAAAAAACGGTCTTCATAAGCAGACAACCCTGTTGTTGTAGGGGTCAGCAACCTGTATGAACAAACAAAAGTTACCGGTCCATCAAACAGTGATAAACGTACAAAAGGTTCGCATTGGCAAGCCTAAAATAACAATAAACGATGCCCCAAATCAAATCAAATTAGAAATTAAAATTCCTATTAACTTCAAAGAAAAAGAAATGTTTATGAATCCACATACCCAACATCTAAATCGAAAATCAAAATAACAAAACCATTTAAACACCCAAACACATGATGGCCTCGGACAAATATTAAGTCTAGATTTTTATAGATAATAGCCTCAGGTACTTGGGTTTACAAAAAATTATTTTATCTCTACTGACAATTGAGTCAAAAGGTTCAAAAATTTATTAAAACATTCCATTTATTTATATAGTAAATCAAGGTTTACTGGTATAACATGTAAATTTACATTTAGGAGACTTTATTGACTACACTAAAGACTTTACCAGTAACACATTTGTTTAAAAACAAAAACAAACTTACAAGAATCATCAGAAACTCATTACCTGTGGATAGCCAAAAAAACCAAACAATAATTAAGATGAAAATGATTTACATATAGAACATGTTGGTTTCGTTGTAGAATGGTAGTTATGTAACAACTTACTCTGTACATTACACAAATACACATACATCATGAGGCAATCCAGAACATTAGTTAAAATGTGACAATTGAAGGCAAAAAATTATGTGAAAATAAAGTTTTGCTGCAGCTCAGGCTTAGGCTGGATTCTTTAATCAAAACCAAATTTTGGTTTTCAAGATAATACAACTACTTCCCTAGTCTACATAAACTAAACAGTGGTAAATCCTAACAATACTAATATACATCATTTGCAAATATACAAAAACAAAAGCTAAGCAAACCAATGCTCACTTAAGGTTATAGTAGCTAGTGTTTCATAGTATTTTCAGTTGAGATGAGGTTGTGACCAATGCTCACTTGGTAAATCCTAACAATACTAATTCACTTATATTGATAGTACTTTCAGCTGAGATGAGCACCCTGAAGACTGCCTAAAAAGGTCAAAATGAGATGTTTTTTAAAATTAGTTTAGATCAGACAATTAGAACATACTTGATCAAAGAATCTCCATTCACCCCACAATTAGAACATACCTGATGAACATCTGTGAGCGGGAATGACTTCGCATTCTTAGAATAGTAGGTATATAGAACAAAGGAATGACCTGATAACGAACAGCCCACAAAAACGAACCGATTCAAAACGGTCTCACAACTTGCAATATCTGTATGAAAGCAACACCGAACCGATTCAAAGCAGTCTCACAGATGGTAATTGGAGGCATACTTCTCAATGCAATAGAACCAAAATAGTGACAAATTGCTTATCCATAGGACAATACCAATATCAAAAACAAAATTCCATATATTCCAAAAAAATAAAAACATTATGCAAACAATCACGTTTAGTGCAAAAATATTTTAAGTTAAAAACCTGTATTCAGCTAAAACACTTCAATAACAAATACTCATCTAAGAGAATCAGCCATTGAAAAATAGATCTCCGTTTCCATGCTTTTCAATCTACAAAATTTAAAGGGCTGGGAAACTTGGACATGGAGGGCTGGGTATGGAAACTTATACTGATGTACATAATTATTGGAATTTTGGAAATGAAAATCAGATTACAAGGAAACTAAATTACATTGATAATGAAACGCATAATCATGAAAGGATATCAATAGCAGCTTAACAACAACTTCTTTCCCAGTTCGAATATTAACACCGGCGTATCATCAAACACAGAGGAAATTAACTGCTAGAAACATAGATATAATACCTAAAGTGAAGCTTAATATAACGAACCAGAAATATACCTAAATAAAGCTCACCAAAAGATCCACTCGCAATCTTCCTCCCGAGCTTAAATATACCACCAAGAACACATCCATGACCATCGCTTCGATTAAGTCCCACGGTTAACATAAGGTGCTAATCAATACTCAGATCTAGAACACATCCTGTAGATAAGGAGATAATAATGAAGAATTCATATTATACAAAAGATTTGTTAGTAGTGGACAATTAGATAGCAGTGGACGATCGAAGGTTAACAAAAACATTAAATAAACATAAATCGATTGAAATACAAATAGCCACAGTTTTCGTTATTCGAACATACCTTAAAAGATTAGATATCAGTGGACGATCGAAGAAGCGTAATCAGTGGAACAGGAACCAGCGAGATACATAATCTAGTGTTTAAAATCGGAACCCATGAGATACATAAGAGATGGAAACAACTAATTAGGAACGATTGAGTTTAGGATGCCTCAAAGATGCGTAATCTAGGATTAGAAACATAGAGGAGCAGAATTACCTGAAATTGCATAAACCCTGGATGATGAATTGCATAAACACTGGATGATGAATGTGTAATTTGAAATGGAGAGATGGTCCTGGATTTATAGCCACGCAGAATACGTAACGATCCTCAATCTCCTCAATCTTGGCCTTCCAAAGAGTAATCATGTTTCATCGAAGATGATGAAGGTAGGAGAAAGGGTGGAGCAGCGATGGCCAATAGAAGAGAGGAGAGATGGTGGAGCAGCGTTCACGAAGGCGGCGTCTGGTGAATTGGCGTGTGCAAGGAGTAAATACATTTTTCTATGTGTACAGGGAAAGCGTGGTTCAAGAAAGTTTGTGGCTAATTCCCTTTTTAACCTAATACTTTACTCGGATGAGAAAATGAAGCTTTAATTAGGATGCTTTAAAACTTGTACATCTTGCACAACTACTTGTACGCGTCTTAAGGATTAAGGAAATTTCATGACGAAAATGCCCTTTAGGGCAATATGTATTATATATAGTAATAGATATATATATACACAGGGTTAGGTTCAAATGAGAACTTTTATTTTGAGAACTTTTGAGAACTAAATCTCAACCACTAATGTTAGGTGGGGACCACTATAATTCATGGGGGGGTTTTCCACATGTATATACTAGTGGCTTAGAATGGTTCTCAAAATTTCTCAAAACCAATTAGTTCTCAAATGATCCTCTCCATATATATATATATGGAGAGAGTTATTGAAAACCAAATGGTTTTATGAACTTCTGAGAAACATTCTGAGCCACTAGTTATATATAAGGAAATCTCCCCATGAATTTGAGTGGTCCCCCCTGAAAATTAATGGCCAAAATGGTTCTCAAAAGTTCTCAAAATCAATTGCTTCTCATTTGAGCCTAATCCTATATATATATATATATATATATATATATATATATATATACTAGCATGGTGCCCGCGCGTTGCGGCGGCGACAATATATAGCGTGTTATTTGTCATTCGCGAAAACACATATTAAAACCCACGTAACTTTTTCATACGTTAACGATTTTTCATAAAATTTGTGCCAAAAGTCTTAGAATATCGTTATCTTTAATTCTAGAACAAAATATTAGAAAAAAAACTTAATGTTTTTTTTCCTGTGATGCACATGTGCATCATATAATTAAAAAGTTATAAAATGTTATTTTTTTCTTTAAATCTAAAGATAACACAACTATAAGATTTATGGTGCAATTTCTTTTTAAACCTATTAGTGTATATCACATGTATGAACTTTTTTTTTTGTATGATGCATAAAAGCATATATTTCCGTGGCACCGGTACTAAGTACTCTATGGTTCGGTTCTTTAGCAGGTTTATTGATAGAGATTAATCGTTTTTTCCCGGATGCATAGACGTTCCCCTTTTTTCTTTTTTCCCTTTTTTAGAATAAGGGAGGAAGAAATGTGCATCATTCAATAGAAACGCAAAAAATGATGAAAATATATGACATATGGTGCGACTAAGAAATAAAATATTAACTCATACTAAAAGTATGAGTTTTTTCTTGTGATGCACATGTGCACCACACAAAAAATAATAAAAAAATAAAAAAGCGTTAAGTTTTTTAAAACTTTTATAGGATTAGAGATATCATAATTTTAAGACTTTTGGTGCAAATTTATTAAAAAATATTAACGTATGAAAAAGTTATATAGGTTTTAAGATTTGTTTATGCAGTTCTTACAAATAAGGGTGTTTTCGCAGGATCCTTCCCCTATATATATATATATTAGGGGAAGGATCATATGAAAAACCGTTTTTTGCGAAAACGCGAAAACAAGCATATTTTATATGGGGAGGGACTAAAATTGTAATTCAAATATTCTGCCAACTAAAAATCACGGAAGGGCTAAATTGGAATTTAAAAAAAAAAAACCTTACAAACACATAGTGATAACAAAAAACACAAAAAAGGGATTTACGAGCCCTAATCGATCATTCTCGGGCGAAATCAGGAAGAGCGAACGGTGGTGACCGAGAGAAATCAGAGGCGACGGTGAGCATTGAAGGTTTTCAGGCGACGGAGGTTAGTCCATTCTTTATCTCTACCGATTGCTGCGATGTTCAAATCGCTAATTCCACATGGTTTCGTAAGTTTATGACTGATTTAGTGCTAAATTGGATTGTGCAAGCGGTGTGATTAACGATTGTGTGCCGTATCAGGCGATGAATGGCTGAACCCATACAGATAGTTGATTAGAAAGAATGCAGCGCGGAGTAGAGGTTAGAAACTTTAGATGACTAATATGTCTTTTAGGTTTATGCATATTTAGGATTTAATTGTTGAAGTTGAGTCCGATATTGATCAATACATGCACAAAACATAATTTTTAAGGCATTACAGATCACACAAAACAGTTAGTTACTCATGATGCACATGTGCAGCAATCAATCAAAAATTGATATACTAGTACTGGCAATGATTTTGAACTAATAACAATGATATTTATTGAAAATGATATTCCGAGCAAAAAAACACTACAGTACAGTCAATGACGCACACGTGCATCACAGTGGTGAGCTGGGATTTTTAAGTAATATTATACTATATCTGGTGATGATTAGTTATTTTTTTAGAGTACTGATTATAGTTGCACAAGTTGAACACCGATTGTGACTATGGATTATGATTTTGAGTCTGGAATGTTAGGATTTAACAATTAGATGTTTTGGTTGAATGTTTGAGGTTGACGCACATCACTTGTTCGATGAAATGGATAACAAGAGTTGTTTGTCCATTTAGTTGTTTTCTTGATTTATAATCACCCCAAAACTAATGTTACATATAATCTCTAAGATAGGTACAATTAAAGGTTATATACAAACAGGAAAAAAAGACATATAGGGCACAACGATAGCACCAAATAAGAAGGATACAGTCATGAAAAGGATCCTCAGCGGAGGTATAGACTATTGTATATACGGTAGTTTTAATATAACACCATTCATGTGACATAATGCACGCGTGCATTAGAATGCACAGGTGTAGTATACCTGGACGGGTCATACATAATCCTTATTTTACAATATGATTCAAAGTTATCTTAGACACATGCAATACGACTTAAGATCGTCTATTAATTTATATTGTAAGCAGATGGACACCTGAGGAAACAATAACAAAAGCAAAGTAGCGAAGAAGTAACATCAGAATATGAAGTTTTAGAGGAGGCGACATCAGAAAACAAAACCAGCGAGGGTGAGTTTGAATGAACATAAGTTAAAGGTGGCGACAACGATAAAGATGACAGTGAGGACGACGTTCAACAAGACGACGGGTCGTCAGATGTCGACATCAGCGATAGTAGTCGCGACAATCAGTATAAAGACAACACAGACGGTGTTATATGGACTACACAACCTAATGTTGTCATAAAATAGAGTTATGTAATGTTGACTGTTTGGGTCAGTGGGTTGAGTTTATCAGGTCTTGGTATGATGCACGCGTGCATCACAGAGAGATCGAAAAAAAAGAAACGAAATGTGTATGCCGCGTGTTTGTAGCAGGCGTTATTGGCACGATATGAACACAAATAACATATGTGGTGCAAACAACAATATACGAGAACGATGCCGTGCTCACTTTAGTGTTATTTACGAGTCTTGATACTGGTCAATATATCGCGTTTGTTAGGTTCTTTGAATAGATATATATGAAACATTATATGATTGAGTAAACAGGTTAATTCTAACAGGTACTGGTATGATGCACGTGTGTATCACAAAAAGAAAAAATACACGATACACGTATATAGTGCAGATACATGCTAATGTAGCATAAAACATACCTTGTTTTTGCTGTTTCAGGTGTATGACTAGGCAAGCATGTTGACTTTAACACGTAATGGTACGATCCACACGTGCATCATAGGAAAAAAAAAGCCATGGTACACGTATACTGCACAGTTACAGACCAATGGAAAAGAAATATAACCTTAATTTGTTGTTTAATGTGTATGGTTAGGTATACATGTTGATTTTAACATGTACTGGTATGCTGCACGCGTGCATCATAGGGAAAAAAAAGAAATGGTACATGTTTACCGTGCAGGTGCATGCCAATGGAGCATAAATCAACCCTTATTTTCTTGTTTTGGGTGTACGATTGGGTAAGCATGTTGATTTTAAACTTAATTTGTTGTTTTGTTGCTAAAAGTAGACACTGACCTAGATGTTATATTGTAATAATTTTATGTAGTTTTAGGTAACATGTATAATTAATATGCGGTCTGCAATTAGAATTATAAATAAGTTAAGTCAAAATGATTGTTTGTGTAGTATGATGCACATGTGCATTATAGAACAAATTAATGGTACGTGAATATCGCGATGTTGCATCTCATATTCAAAGCATGATATGACTATATTGAACATGCCTGTAACAAAAAGGTGATGTACGAGTATGATGCACATGTGCATCATGGTAAAAATAGACGACATATGTATATTTACAATCCGATCATAGCTATTTCAATTCATATTCAAAGCGTGATATGATATATTGAACATACGGGTCACGAAAAAATGCGACGTATAGGTATGATGCACATGTGCATCATGGTCAAAGTAGATGGCATCTGTATATTTAGTATCCAATCATAGTAATGCCGGTGTAAACTATGCGAAGTTTAAATCACAGTGCAATTGAAATACAATAAAACAAATAAAAACATTGTTTTTTTCTCCACGAATACATAAAAACGTCAAACGGAACACTTATCGATGTAATGTCCCAAGTTGATGTCAAACATAAAGGGGTGGATTTACGGACTGCAGTGGGTAACTAGTGTAGATTGCGACCTAGCTGTATGTCTACACGGACATTTGGTGGCGCATACGGTTGAAGCAACGTAACCACCTAACTGAAAGAAAACAGCACAGCCATACATGAAAGATGAGTATACAACACAACCATTCAAATGTATACCATATTGCACATGTGTAATGCAATAAAGTTTATGAAGTTTAGTCAGATTTTGACCCACTATTTGTGTTATCAATAATGTAGCGGTTTTAAAGTTCCAAAATCATTAAGATAAACATATAAAAAAAAATAATAGTCAAAGGGGATCATAAACTTATATATTACCAAAATGATCCAAAGTTTTTAAAAAAAGTACATACAAGATAACAACAGTACACATGTGCAACATTAGACGATTATATAGACAAGAAGGTTATAGTTCAAAGGATGTTTTCACATATATAGATGTAGCACATTATATATCCAGAGTTTGTAAAAACATAATAGATAACATTTATGCACGTGTGCAACATTACAAAACATTAGATAAAAGAGTGTACCATGTTGTTTACCAAAGAACGTCATAACAAGTTGTGGTAAAGATGAGGTATTATCGGGCGCATTAGGATAATACTGCACATGTGCATCATCAGTAAAACCGTTGATTGGACCCATGTTTTCATGTTTTGTTAATCAACCACCTAATACAACAACAAAAATTCATCAAAATTGTTAAAAAAAAAACATAACTAAGATACTTAATTTTCTCATAGGCATTTCAACAAACACCTTATGTGCATTATCAATGCATGTAAATAAATTAACTAAATATAAAAATCCACACCCAAAATCTCAATCAATAAACAACATTTCAACTTGTAGTAAATTGTGTACTCATATATCATCGACAAATTTAAAATATATACCAGATTATGTGCCAAATTTTAACTTCATATATGACTATAAAACTTGCAGAGGCCACCTAAATGCTCAAAGGCAAGTCTTGAGGAATCGATGAATGATAACCTGTAGAGTTTAGAGGATGCAAGACCTTAAATCGGGTGAACAAACTCTTGTTGCTCTATCGTTCTCGATTGTGCGAGCTCTTGAAGAATGCATATGATATGTTAGATGGAGAAGAATACAACGATTGATTGCAATTCAACAATTTCTGGACTAGATTTGTGCCCTAAATCATGCGAAATCTGAGAATGGGACGACTCGAGTTGTGTAGAAGACGGAGATCTGAGTGTGGAACGATGAATGAAAAGAATTGTGTAGGAGATGTTGATATTAGGTCGTGGATTCAGCTGGGGATTATAAATAGAATTATATGTGAGCTTCCCATTTTACCCTTCATTTAAATATGTTTTTGCGTTTTCGCAAAATAAAGGTGTTTTCGCACGATCCTTCCCCTAAATATATATATATATATATATATATATATATATATATATATATATATATATGTACTAGTTTTTATACCCAGCTGGGGATGATTTGGGAGGGAAAATTATTATGAGGTGGAATGTGAGAATGACGTGTGTCCCAAACCTTTTCTTTTATAAATAAGTATGATATATATATATATATATGGTTAGGTTCAAATGAGAACTTTTTTCTTTGAGAACTTTTGAGAACCATTCTGAGCCACTAAAATTCAAACGTTCTCAAACCCAATTGGTTCTCAAATGATCATCTCCCTATATATATATAGGGGAGGGATATAATGAAAACCTCTCCGAGTTTGGAAAACCGTGAAAAGCAAGCTAAAAAATTCGATTTTTGTTCCGATTTTTTATGGTGATTCTCTAAGTTAAAAAAACCCCTTTTATGCAAAAAAATAAAAAGAACGCCTAGTAAAAATTAAAAAAAAAAATTATAACCGAGGTTACATATGTAACAGTATCCTTATATTGTTCTATAAAACTCACTAAAAATTATAAAATTCATGGCTTTTGAATTTGGGTTTTTTATATTTCTATATTATATTCTTTTATGTGTTAAGTTTTAAAAAACAAAAAAGAAAACCTAAAAAGTTGTTTGATACATTGAAATATAATTGTTCTATAAAAGTCACTAAAAATTATAAAACTCATTGCTGAGTTTTAAAACCCACTGTTGTGTTTAAAACTCAATACAACTTTAAAAATTGATGTTCTATAGAACTCAATGAAAATTATAAAACTCACTACAAATTATAAAACTCACTATTAAGTTTAAAACTCAATGTTGTGTTTAAAAGTTATTGTTTTTAAAACTCAGTGCAACTTTAAAAATCGTCATTTTATAATACTCAATGAAAATTGTAATTTCAAATTAAAAAAAAAATGAACAAATAAAAACATTAGAAATAAATTCTAAATTAAAACATAAAGAAAAAAATATGACATATTAAAATTAACAAACAAAAATTAAGATTATTATTAAAAAAATGAATATCTAGTGTCCAATAATTTTTTAACAAAAATTATATTTCAATATCTCCAACAACTTTCTAGCTTTTCTTTGTGGTTTTTTGAAACTTATCGCATAAAAAAAATATAAAATAAAAGTAAAAAAAACAAAATTCAATAGCAATGGATTTTATAATTTTTAGTGTGTTTTATAGAACAATATGAGGGGTCTACGGGTCAATAATTATAAGGGAGTCTACAATGACGCATCAACACACACATTTTTTTGATTTTTTTTTTATTATTTTTTATTTTTTTGTATTTTTTGGCGTTTTTTTAAACTAATAAAAACGCCATAAAATTTTTTTAAAAAAGGTGTTCCAGAAAGAATATATAGCGATTTGACATATGATGTTTTTTAAATTTTTTTTAAAGAAATTGTTTATTTGGTGTTTTTTTTTTGAAAAAAAAGAGTGGATGTAGAGGATATAGGGAATTTGGTGGATGTATTCTACCCCAATTCTATATATACATATATATATATATATATAGGGAGAGGATCATTTGAGAACTAATTGGATGAGAAACTTTTAAGAACCATTTTAAGCCACTAGTTATATTTACATATACCCCCTCCCATGAATTGTAGTGGTCCCTAATTGAAATTAGTGGTGGATATTTAGTTCTCAAAAAAAAAGTTCTCATTTGAACCTGACCCATATATATATATATATATATATATATATATATATATATATATATATATATATATACTAGCATGGTGTCCGCGCGTTGCGGCGGCGACAATATATAGCGTGTTATATGTCATTCGCTGACGCGTGTTATGACGGCGCGACAATTTACAACGTGATTAAGATGAATTATAAAGATCATCATAAGCTGCTAGTCCATGGCTCTTTTCACTTATTCAAAATCCACAAAGCATGTTTCATTAAGCAATAATGCAACAATTTATATAACTTACTTAGAATGTACTGAACGGGTCAAACTCAAGCAAAGTGAATGGACAAAAACTCAAAACATAGTATAGATAAATTGAAGGGGGCGACACTTTGCGGCCGAGAGGCCTTTTGTAATCCGTTTATAGAAAGAAGAAAACAAAGTTAATACGTGCTCAGGTGTGTATTTAGACATACTTCCATATCAGTTAGCAAATGTATGTTGTGTGTATATTGTGATTACAAGATGCTTCATAAGAAATATAATTACACTTTAAACCCTTTAGTATAATATAATACATATATTGTCTAATATATTACAGGGTGGTCATGTTAATTAATTCATCTCCGTGTAATAAACTTTTAAGCTGGTGGAAGTGAATAGTGACAAGTAGAGCACTCCATCTTTATATACATCCATCTTTGTAAACAACCAAAGTGGAAAAAATATATCACATGGAGTAACCTAAAACAAAACTTAGATCATAGCAAACCACAAGCAATCGTTACGACTTGTGTTAATGAGCTAACTAATTGAGCTAGAGTTTGGCATTAAATACCATGCAATCATCATGACTTGAGTGGTTGCTTGAACTTTCTACAAAAATATATTAGTGAGCAGTTCATTTGTTTAAAAATTATTATAAGCAATCTATGAATTTTTTCATTTCAAAAGGTTCAAATTTGAACTTTGTGCAAAATGTGATAAAATTATTTTATGTTCATGTGAAAACGGGTTGGGTTGGGTTGTTCGCCCTACGAAGAACTGTTGGTCCTTAAAAGTATACCATAACGAACTAATGTATGAAATATGATTACGAAAAAACTTATTTGAATAGCAAGATTCTGGTAACGCTCAAAGGGCTGACTACGCACTAGTGGCCAACACTGCTGCAAGAGAGAACCCTAGTTTTAATTATAAGAGTGAAATCAATTTAAATCTAATGAAGTTGCGAACCAGTTGTGATTTTGTTCTATTTAAAGTTGTTAAATTTGTTATATCTTTCTTTTGGCTATTGAATATTTGTACTATGCTTGAATCATAAACACCGGGATATTAATCATGTCTGTATACTATGACTAAAGATAATGGTAGGTCAAGTTAGAGGTCGCGGAATCAACATGACTGCAAAGGAACTCAACACCATCATCGGACAGAGTGTCGCAGCAGCCTTGGCATCACACGCACAAGCTAACCCGAACGTTCAACAAGGGTGCACATACAAGATGTTCATGGATTGTAAGTCGCATACATTTAATGGAACTGAGTGTGTTGTAGGATTAATCTGTTGGATGGAAAAGACTGAATATGTGTTTGAGAGGTGTAATTGCCCAGCTAAGTATATAGTCAAGTATGCTTCAGGAACACTGGAAGGGATAGCCTTAACTTTGTGGAATTCTCTAGTCCAAATGCTTGGTTTGGCAACAACAAACACTATGCCAAGGGCAGAATCACAAGATTGTTGGTTGAGAAGTATTGTCCTCGTATGGAAGTCAAGAAGCTGGAAGTCGAGTTTGCTAGCTTAAAGATTGATGGTTCTCAGATTGAGTCATACACTTCATGTCAGAATGAGTTGGCTTTGCTTTGTCCCACTATGGTGATCCACCATATCGTCGCGTTGAGAGGTACATCGACGGATTAGTGCCTCAAATTCAAAGTTTGGTAACTTTATGCAATCCCGAAAACATCCGCGATACGATTCATCTTGCTCATAAGTTAACGGATTAGGCTGTTCAGAAAGGGAACTTGCCGCCTTGGAAGGCATTATCTAGCCTGTGGATAACAAAAGGAAATGTGAAACCTCTACCGGTAGTGGCAGTGGTTCTAACTCTGGCCAAAATTAGAACTGCAAAACTGATAGCAATGGCAAGGGTGGCCATGGTAATCAAAGTTCTGGAAGTTCATCCGATAGTCACCAAGGAAGGCAACCTAAGTGCAACAAGTGTAACCTACATCATTATGGGAATTGTGTGATTAAATGCAACAAATGTGGAAAGCCAGGACATAAAGCTGTTGATTGTAGGGTGAGGGTCAACAATCAAGGTGGTCAGAATCAAGGAAATCAAAACCGTCAGGGTAACCAATATGGTTGTTTTGAATGTGGTGTGGTTAGGCACTTTAAGTAGGATTGCCCAAAGCTCAAAGGGAATGGACATGGAAACAGTGGTAACCGAGGAGAGAATGACAACGGGAAAGGTGGTAATGGTAATGGCGCAGCAGCTGGAAGAGCATTCATGATCGGAATAGGCGAGGCCTGGAATGATGCTAACGTGGTTAATGGTAAGTTTCATAGCAATGATTAATGCTGTAGAAAGCCCGTTAAAGGTTAAGTACTCGATAGAGCTCGCGAACTGTAAATTGGTCGAAATCCATAGTATTGTTCGAGACTGCGTGCTGGAATTATCTGGTCATCGATTGAGCATGGATTTATTGCCGACACCATTGGGGAGTTTCGACGTCATTATTGGAAGGGATTGGTTATCCAAGCATCAGGCTGAAATCGTATGTCAAGAGAAAGTGGTGCGGATTCCTCTTTTGGATGACGAAGTTTTGACGATTCGAGGAGAGCGAAGCGGATCCATGGTTGGGAGCATTTCATTTTTCAAGGCGCAGAAGTGTCTGCGAAAGGGTCATGTGTCTATCTTAGCTCACGTGATTGAGAAGCCGGTTGAAGAGCCGGATCTAGAAGATATTTATGTTGTTCGTGATTTTCCTAACGTATTTCCAAAACATATGCCAGGTCTTCCTCCGTAGAGGCAGGTAGAATTCCAGATCCATTTGGCACCTGGAGCATGGCTGAGCACCTTATCGATTAGCCCCAAGTGAACTCCAAGAGTTGTACGCTCAGTTGCAAGATCTGTTAGAGAAGGGTTTATTAGACCTAGTTCATTGCCATGGGGATCGCCTGTTTTGTTAGTCAAAAAGAAGGACACTACTTCTTGAATGTGCATCGATTACCATGAGTTTAACAAAGTTACCGTGAAGAATCGATATCCTCTTATGCACATAAACGATCTATTCGATTAGCTTCAGGGTTTGAGTTATTACTCATGGATCGATCTGAGATCTGGAAATCATCAGCTATGAGTCTAAAAGGAAGATGCCTCAAAGACTACTTTTAGAACTCGATATGGTCATTATGAGCTTCTAGTGATGCGGTTTGGTGTTGGAACCTATATGTTGGTGGCAACTCAAACACTTCACCGTTAAGTCTTGCTGGTGAAGTCATCTTGAAGAACAGCTGCTGGATAGAAGAAATATGATGACTTGTATTTTGTTATGTTGCATTTTGCAAATCTGTAATCTGTCTAAGTATAGATCATATAGGGTTATTTTCATATGGTCTAGGTTTTACTTGTATACGGTCTGGACTTATGAATGTGACTAACTCTTTTGTTCTATACGATATACATTTTACTCTATACGGTCTATAGGTTCTTCTACACGATCTAGCTTTGAACTATATGGTTTAGCTTAAATGATTTACTCTATATAGTCTAACATGTTGTTAAGTCTATATGATCTAGACTCTAGCCTATACGGTCTAGACTTTGTCTATACGATCTAGGGTACTTAGACTGTTAAGTGAGTTTCTGCCATACGATCTAGAATAAGCTATACGATCTAGAACCCACGTCGTGTCAGTTTATACTATACGATCTAGGAATATACCATAAGATCTAGACCTTGTACCATACGGTCTAGACCTGCAGTATATGCCTACAAGGTCCAGGAACTTGTTCTATACGGTCTAGCATGTACCATACGATCTAGACACACACCTACAATGTTTTTGCAGAATTTCGTAATATTCTCTTGTAATTAGTGCATTGACACTTGTGCTCCCAGGTACTATAAATACTCATAATATAAAAACCCTATGTATGCTTTATTCATTCAATCCACCTGGGAGCACTGTGTGTGTGTGTTCTTGGTGTTCTTGAGTTTCAGAATAGATTTCTATCAGATCTAAGGATTGTAATGAGCATTCAACCCATGAATGATCGTCATGCTTGATTTTTGCACCTGTATGATGAATTGGATGAGGCCTAAGAATCAGAATTGGTTATGACAATTGGTATCAGAGCTAATCTTCAAGTTTTTGAGTTTTCTCAAAAGTTAAAGAAATTTCTCATCCAAGTCATCATTCATGGATGTTTGCTTGTTCTAATTCTTGATTATTGAACGAAATCGGCATAGGAACACATTGTAATACTCAGAATTTGCAAATATCACTGTTTATTGGGTCAATTTCTGGATTTTGTGATGAACAGATTCAAAAACTTCGCATACTGTTCTTGAGGTCGCATTTATCAAATCTTTTTTTGAAGGTTTCTCATCTGAAATTGATCATTTACGAGCATTAGCTTGCTAAAACCGAACTCAGTGAAGCTTGAATCATTAAAAACATAAAGTATTGAAGATTTGATAGAGATTTAGGCAGTGTTTGAAAATTTTCAAAAAAGCCACTGTTTCATCGATTATGGAATCAAAGAGTGGATTTGAGAGTTCGTGTTAGTAGAATCAAATGATCCTAACATAACTTTTAGTCTATTGATGTAATCAAACACATATTTCATGAAGCATACAAAATCAAACTTGAAAATCCAAATTGCAGATCTTTTAAATAAATTAACTTCTCTGAGAAACAGCTATGCTGAAGCTCGAGAAACAACTGATCTTATGAAATTGAACCTACAGTGTTGGGTAATGTTATTGCTAAAGACATAACGGCTAGGCTTAAAACTGGTTTAGGTCTAACTTGGGAGATAGATGATAGTTCGGTTCAGCCTCTACTTAACCATAACTATTATTCGGTCCCTGAGTTAACTAAAATTACCTCAATTAGCCACATTAAATCTATTGACCCAAGTTTGATTCCAAATGCTGAAGATATCTATGCGATGGAAGGTCTACTGTCCAACCATGAAAGTGGTTCGGGAATTCCGCCGATTAATGATACTTTCAAGTTTGGCGATTTTGATGCCATTTCTTTAAATTTTGTTGATACAAGTATCCCTAAGACTTGTGTACAAAAGGCTGTTGAACATGAGTTTCTTAATCTATGTAAGCATAATGCCACCGATGGTCAATCATTTTTGTTTAATGAAAACTATGAAGTTTTTAAAACTAATGAAGTTCCTAAAAGAACAAAAACCATTCAGAGGCGTAAGCCGAAAAAGAAAGTCAGTGACAAGGAACTCGATGATCAGCAAGATGTTAATGATGATGCATTCAATCGTGCCTTTGCCGAAATGGCACTGAAGCATGGTAAGAAGGTTACGTACACATAATTTCGGTCTTACAATCACCAATGGTATGGTGATCACTGTTCAAGTTGCACCAAAGATAACTCCAACGAAATCAAAACAGGCATCTTCCATTCCTTTAATTGTCAAGCAAACAGAAGCATCTATCTCTTCAGCTCCCAATGAGGCAAGAAATTCCATTGTTGTGTTAGTCAAGACTGGTAGAACCAAAAAGAAGAAACCTCAAAATGAACCAGCCTCTGTGCCTCCACTTAGTGTTGAAACTCAGCCTCAAGCTGTTGAGCAAACTGTTGTAACCACAGATGCTTCTGAAATTGTTACCACTCCCAAGAAGAAGAAACAAAACCGAAGCAGAAAGAAGAAAGCAACTCCTGAACCTGAGAAAACAGAGAGTACAACATCTAATGAGCCACAACTTGTGGCTCCTCAAGTTGCTGCACAACCATCAATTGTTACTCCTAGTGGTCCAGTTGAGACACTGGGTTGTTTTGTATGCGGAAATCCAAACCATGATACTAGGGTGTGTGTCTACAATACTGGTTATTCTGCGTATGACAACGCTCTAGTGCCTCTTGTTCATTATTATCAGCAACAACCAACGGCACCGCAAGGAACCAACTGGCCCCAATGTACTATGGCAGTATTGGTGAAGACTATCTGGATCACAAAGAAGACTCAATGTTTCAACAGCCTTATCCCAATCAACCATACATTCCTAGCCAAGCTCGGCATGTTCCATGTGGTTTGGGAAGGAATATCAGTACCTTCAGGCCAAGTGTTCAATAACAAGTCAGGATGGTTGCTCCCAATCCAGTTCTAGTAAGGTCATGGATGCCTCGACCAAGACCTGCCTTCATCCCAAGGGCTGTCATGGTTCAAAGACCTGTTATGGCTCCTTGACCAACTGCTACCTTTCTACAGATTCCTGCTGCTACTGTTTCTGCTCCAACTCCACCTCTATCAAAGAAAACGTCCAAGAAAAAGAGCAAGGTCAAACTGACCAGGGTCCATCCTTTAACTGAACAATTTATTTTTGCATATGTAGGGATAGACCCGGAGTGCTGTTGATACATGGTACTTGGATAGCGGGTGTTCCAAGCATATGACGGGGAACAAGGATCTGTTGTATGATGTTAAACCAATATCACATGGTGGTCCTCTTGCCTTTGGTGGTGATATGCGTGGTGGTACAATAATCGGTAATGGTCTCTTAACAAATGGTGAAATTTCATTTGACAAGGTCAATCTGGTGTCGAATCTAAAGTTCAACCTGCTGAGTGTCTCGCAAATCTGCGACAACAAAATGCCAATGTTCTTTAATGACCGAGAATTTTTTATTCTGAAGCCTGGTTTTAAGATCCCAGAAGATCAAATCTTATTTCGTGCAAAACAGAAGGGTAATATGTATGCTCTAGATATGTCTGCTGCAAGGCCGTTAGGTTCAGTTGAATGGGGCACATTAACTTTCGTAACATGAATCACCTGGTAAGGGGGGAACACGTTGTCGGTTTGCCGGAGAAGAAATTAATCCACATTGATTATTGTTTTGCATGTTTGAACGAGTGAAAGCACAAAACGTCACACAAGCCTAAGTCGAGGGGTAGAACTACAATAATACTTCAGCAGCTCCATCTCCATCTCTTCAGGCCAGTGAGCAGCAAGAGCTTAGGGGGAAAGTTATACTGCCTTGTTATTACCGATGACTACCCCAGATACTCATGGGTGTTCTTCCTGAAGGAGAAACATGAGACAACAGAGATACTGAAGGACTTTGTAGCTCGAATCGAGAATATATGCATAAAGCAGGTTAGAATAATCAGATCAGACAATGGATCAGAATTCAAGAATCAGGCTTTTGACGCATTTTGCAACGAAAAGGCATCACTCGACAGTTCAGTTCACCGTACACGCTGCAACAAAATGGTGAGCTGAGCGGAAGAATAGAACTATCATCGAGTCTGCCAGAACAATGTTTGCTTGGGCAGAAGTAGTGAACACTTCCTGCAACATTCTGAACAGAATACTCTTGGTTAAGCATGCAAACAAGACACTATTTGAATTGTTTTCTAAATGAAACCCGATTTTAAGACGTCTAAAACCAATCGGATGTGCTAGTACTGTGTTAATACAGTCAGAACAGTTAGACAAGTTTGCCCCACGGGTAGATGAAGGTTATTTTTTTGGGTATTCGATGCCCTCTTCGGCCTATTGCGTATACAACAAAAGACTCAAGTCATTCTTGAGTCATGTAACGTTACATTTAACGAGCATACTTAGATTACCAGAGATCCTGCTCCAGATAGTGTGTATGTCCTTGAGTCTTTTTCTTCTACATTTAATGTGTTTCAATCTGATTTTATAGATATTTCAACTGCTAATGAATGTTGATACATGAACCTTGTGTGGCCGTTACTATTCGAATTGTCAAAAAAGACTGAGTTTACTAGGACATGAACTGAGATCCGAACTCCAGGTTCGGGAACTTGAGACGAACTCCAAGTTCGGATGGAGATTGGACAGGGTTCGGAAGTGTCCAGGTTCGGACAGAATTAACATGCATAAATAGTTCGTCATTGTATTTTCATTGTAAGTTTATTATCCGGAGTCTGTCCAGAATAATGTGTTGAGACCCCGGGGCTGCCGCCCATTGGACCCTGCTTCTCAGGGGCGCTGCCCCCGAACCTCCGTTAGGTGGGAATTTCAAAGAAGCGGATTAGCTATCGGGTTTACCCTTGATTCGGTAGCTATGGGGTGTTATGTTTAAAGAAAATCCAGATTCCGATACTTGTTACGAGTTAGTGATCGAATTTCAAGAAATGAGTTTGTGGGTAGTCATTGTTCTTGATGATGGATAGAGATTCAAGAACGCGTGTTTCTGATGATGGATAGAGATTCGGAGACATGGTTATGATTACTTGGGAACGTTTGTCGGAGATTATCTTTCTACACAAACTGAAGATTAAATGAGATTAAAGATTCCGTTGCGGGCCACTTGAGTTTATCATTCCACTAAAAACATGCGGGGTTGGAATCATAAGAAATTGAAGATTTGAATATGTCACTTATTTAGGGGGAAATTGGGGACCCTAAAAAAACTTTTAAAGTTTCATAATTGAAAAAGTGAATATTCAAAAGCAATCAGTTCAGGGATGATGGTAATTTTTGATCTTCATGGAAAGGTGGTGTATTTCGATGTTCGTGCGAACCGATATGTCAAAGTTTTCAGTTAATGGTTTGGAACTCTCTGTTATTTGCCCGATACTTTCTTGAGTTGTGAAGACTTGATCAGGTTTCAGTCTGCAACGAGATATGCGTTTACCGGAGTAATATATTGGGATGAATTTCATGCTGAGGGGGAATTTCCGAGATTGAAGATGCTGATCGTGTTTGTTTTCATAAATATGAGAATGTATTACAATTCGGTGAAGATTGAAGAGTTCTGTCAAATGCAGTGATGTTTGTGGATTTTGTTTTTTATTCATGACAATAAAATGAGGTGATCCTGCATCTTGATGTCATATCCGGTGGTTGAGGTGTCCCACTAGGTGAAAGATAAGTTCTTACCGTGGACATGCTTGAAGAAAGGGGGAATTTTATTGATTGTGATGATTGTACAAGATTGCAAGCTGTTTCCTGCATAACTGAAGTTTCAGTCAAGGGGAGTTTGCTAAAGATAGAGGCGTCTGCAGCAAGCTGACTGAAGATTACTAGAAGATCAAAGTCTAGATTCGACAGTAATGTCCAAGGGGGAATTTGTTGATACATGAATCTTGTGTGGCCGTTACTGTTCGAATTGTCAAAACAGACTGAGTTGACTAGGACATGAACTGGGATCCGAACTCCAGGTTTGGGGCCATCCGAACCTCAGACGAACTCCAAGTTCAGATGGATTTCAGATAGGGTTCGGAAGTGTCCAGGTTCGGACATAATTAACATGTATAAATAGTTTATCACTGTATTTTCATTGTAAGTTTCTGTCCAGAGTCTGTCCAGATCAATGTGTTGATAGGGGAGGTTCTGTCCAACCTCCCCAGACCTTAATCGTTGTATACTCCTCCGGTTTATGTAATCATTCAACACAATATACGACAAAACTTCCGTCTCGATATTATCTACCATAGAACTGATCCCTAAAGGCTTTTTCAATGAACCTGAACAAGTAAATGAAAATGTTACTCTTGCTGTTGATGATTTTGCTCCTACACTCCGTCTATCCTGGATTCTATTTATTTAGTCGATCCTCTAGAGTTTTTATGGGGAAACAGATCAACACCATCATTTGATGTCAAAGGAGCCTCAACTTCATCTTTTGTACCCGATTAATAGACAATTCAGACTTCAGACCCAGTAACTATAGAAACAGTACCTGCACAGGCAAGTACTGAAGCTGACAACACTATAGAAACTGCAACTATAACACATAAGTCTGTCTCGGACGATGCTACAGAGATTGATACGGGAGAAAATCCTAGTGATGATCTTCTAATTGGGAATTGGACTCATCTATACAAACACCTGCTATTGAGGAGTCTAGGATTCACAAGATTCATCCTACGAATCAGATCATCAGTCCGGTCGACAAGCGCCTCACCCGGAGTCAATCAAAGGAAATGAATACGTGTTTGTTCTATGGCTTCATCTCACAAGAGGAACCTTCCTCTGTTGCTGTTGCTTTGTTGGATAATCATTGGATTGAAGCTATTTAAACAAAGTTACTTCAGTTTAAGCTGCTTAATGACTGGAGGTTGGTCGATCCACCAGAAGGTGTATAGTCTATACCTGTAAAGTGGATTTTCAAGAACAAAATAGACGACCAAGGAATAATTATTAGAAATACAGCCCAAATGGCAGTGAAAGGATATATGCAAGAAGACAACATAGATTATAATGACTTGTATGCACTTGTCGCTCGTCTAGAAGCAATACAGATCTTTCTGGCGTATGGCCACGTCTATGAATATCACGGTCTACCAACTGGATGTGAAGACCGCGTCTCTGTACGGCGAACTGGACGAAGACGTGTATATACAACAACCTCCGGGGTTTGTTAACAAATCTTTCCCAAAGAAGTGTTACAAACTTAACAAAGCCCCTTGTGGTCTTCATAAAGCTCCGAGGAAGTGGTATGAGACGCTGTCAACTTATCTGCTGTCTAATGGGTACAAAAGGGGTGTAATTGACCATACACTCTTTATTCGTCATGTTGGTGATGACATTCTGTTACTGCAAGTGTATGTTGACGACATCATATTCGGATCAACGAATGTCAACTTATGCCATGCTTTTAAAGAAATGATGAAGAAGAAGTTTGAGATGAGAGTAATGGGTGAACTGACGTTCTTTTTTGGAATTCAAGTGAAACATACGCCGAAAGGTATCTTAATCGGCCAAGGGAAGTATGCTAAGGAAATTCTGAAGAAATTTGGTTTCCATGATTCTAAGGGATTTTCAACACCTGTGGTAACTCGTCACAAGCTTAATCAGGACCTAGATGGTGTTAGTGAAGGCGAGCATCTCTACAGGTCTATGATCGGTTCTTTCATGTATCTAACAGCGAGTTGTCCTGATATTGTTTTTGGTGTGTGTCTGTGTTCAAGATTTCAGAGCAAGCCTAAAGAATCCCATTGGACTACTGTGAAGAGAATCTTCAGATACCTGAAGTCAAATCCGAACAGAAGACTTTGGTATCCAAAAGACTCACTTATTGATCTATGAGCCTTCTCTGACAGTGGTTATGTTGGTTGTGAACTCAATCGCAAGTCTACTATGAGAGGTGCTCAGTTCTTGGGTAACCAATTGGTTTCATGGCAATGCAAGAAGCAAACAACTGTGTCTACTTCAACAGCTGAAGAGGAGTACATTGCTGCTGCATCTTGCTGCTCCCAAGTTCTTTGGATTCAGAATCATTTGGTGGATTATGGTTGAACTTCATGGGTACCCCTATTCATATAGATAATACTGTTGCATTATTTATTGTAAAAAATCCTGTTCAGCATTCTAAAACTAAGCATATAGAAATTAGACACCATTTCATTAGGGACTGTGCCAAGAAGAAACTAGTTACCTTAGTTCAAGTCAGTACAGACGATCAGTTAGCAGACATTTTCACTAAGTCATTTGATATCTCTAGGTTTAACTTTCTGACTAGTGTTGTAGGTATGATTAACTTTGACTAGGCCTTCTCTATTCCCCTGGTATGTTAGTGTCTTGATTTCTTAGGTTTAGTTGTTTAGAAGTGTTATCTGTTGTTCCCTGCTTGCATATTCATATCACCCCTTCACGAAAATCACCAAAAAGATTGTTTTACTTTGCTATTTGTGCATATTTTTAGAAATTTCAAAAAGATATGTTCTTTTGACTCATTTAGTCAGTCTCTTGCTTTGTTTGACCTTAATTTGACTCACAAAACATTTTACTTATGTTTATGTCTTGTGTCAAAATTTAGAAAAGACCAAAAAGATTTTTCATGTTTATTTTCAATTTTTGAGCCTGTCTGTCGTGCCTGAAAAAGTAGAACATAAACCAAAAACATTGAAACACTGTCAAAACATAAAAAATAGTGTTATTTCTGTAACCCAATAAGTGTTTTAAACACATGTACTGAAAATATGCAGAAAAGTCAAAAACATTGAAAAATCAAAAATCTTTGGTTTGTGGTAGGACAAATTGTAGGGAACATGATATAATTCTGGTCATGAAGATCTAACCATAGGATATGATCCAATCAATCAGTAATTCTATCATTTGATGTGTCGGTAGGCTCATCATACTGAGAAGTAGACAATTTATGTGATTTCATGCTAAATTTCTGAGATATGTGGACCACAAAAGTTTAAACAGTGCTATATTCTTTAAAATATCCCTTCTCAATAGTCTAAGTAAGAAAAATCTAATCACACATCCTTTGTTTATTCAGTTTTAAGTTCACTTATTTTAAACTCTGAGCACATCATTAAGTCTGTTCACATGGATATTTGATGGCGCTTAAAGAGACTCATCTGTTTTGCATGAGAAAAGACCTTGAGTTCTCTTCCATCCTTCATAATAAATGAATTTCCATGGCTCAATTTCGTCTACAAAAGCTGTTTGTGGTAAAAAGCCCGAACTACCCGGTTTTCCACCGGTATTTATCAATTCGCGTTATTTTCCAATATTACTAGAAAAAAAGTTGTAATAAGAAAATATTCTTATGTTTATTAATGAGTTTCCAGAAAATATAGTTTTAGGATTTAAAACCCTAAAGTGTCGGTTTGCCGGTACGCGCCTGATTTTGACAGTTTTGTCCCTGCGACTAGTTTTAAGGCCCGATAAATTATCCAAACACTTTGTAAATATAACCTAAGCTATGATAGGTCCTAATAAGTGTTCCAAATCAGTTAAAACAATATTTGGCATAACTTTACAAAAACGGGGTTTTCGGGTCCGTTAAGAGTCTGTTTTAAAGCTGGTTTTGCCCTAGTTTTAGCTCGAATCAGGGATCTTTTTAGCCAGCTTTTACCACTCATTAATATGTCTAAGTCCACTTTTAGGAAGTCTAAACATTCTGAAAATTTCGGAGTTGGCCTGAGGGGTCGTTTTTAGGGTTTTTCGGCTTTTGTTTAGCAATTACGGGGTACTTAGGATCATTTCCAAGCAAAGTTCCTTTACAAAAGTTTTTTTAAAAGTGTCAAAATGATTTTCTAAGGTTTCGGATCTATCCAAAACGGACCTTGAGTTTTTGGTCAAAAATCTAGTAAAGTTATGTACTTTAAACATGGTTTAAGGGGTGTTTAGCATTTCTAAGGCCATGGATTCCAATGTTTAGACATTTGTAACATCTAAAACATAATCTAAGGCATGAAACATCATCAAATCATGTAAACAAGTCCACATATTAAAACTTGTTAGTAAACTAAACAAGATTAACTAAGATTAACAAAGTTTAAGTGTTCTCTAGACTTTTATCAACCAAGGATCATCAAAGTCATCAAGACTTGTCAAGAGAGTGAATGGATCATGGAAATGAACATAGAAACATGATCTAGCAAGATGAACTTGAAAGAAAATGCATGGAACTTACTTGTAAAATTCTCGGTGTTCCCATCTGCATTCAAGGGCTAAGGGCTTTTCCCTAGTAAAATTCTCGGTGTTCCCATCTGCATTCAAGGTTTCATTTGTGTTATCAACTTTCTTAATCGATTTCATAATTAAACTTACATTTTAACCCTGGATTCCGGCTTTTGTCCCTGGAATTCAGCTGTTGTCCCAGGATTTTTGCAAACAGTTTTCGTATCTTAATCCTAGGCACCAAACCTCACAATCTTATTTGGTTCAAATCTTACCAATTTTTCTTAAGTAATTTTTAGACAAAACAATTTGGCGCCCACCGTGGGGTAATTGGTGTCAATCTTTTTTCAAACTCTTTTAAGGTTCGTCCTAAACTTGATTTTCACCAAATTTTATCGAAAAATGTCGACACAAATAAACACCTCAAATGTTTCGGTTTCTGTTGTGACTACTTCAACAACTGGAGTCACCCCACCGGCTCCAAGGTTCAGTACTTCGACAAGTGGAGTCACCTCACCGGCTCCAAGGTTTAGCACTTCAACTTCAGCTACACACAGCGACGGACCTACAGTCAACCATGAAGTGATCGAGACTGAAAACACCCCAGAAGACCCTGTCATGATATCCAATACTGATATCCTGGCCACATTCGGTATGATGGAGCGCCACATGGAACTCCAACAAAAGGTGAACCAAGAATTCATGGCCCAATTGATGAGCATAAGATCAGAGTTACTCAGGGCTACATCGGTTCAGCCTTCTCCACTCGATCCCAGAATTCTGAATTTCACCACCCCTGGAAGCGATTCCAAGGTACATGAAGGTGTCATCCCACTGGACAGGAGATCAACATCCTTTGCTGCTCAGATGACCCAGGCTGATTTACCCAGGATGTCCACCATCAGGGAATAATTCGTTAATCCTGGGACAAATATGACTCGGGATGTCGGTAACACTCCTCAAACTTTCGTCCATTATGCTAATACTAACAATTCAGTGCAGGATCCAGGGATCAGCCCGTCAATGGAACGAGAGATCCAAAAACTCAAGCAGATGATCTCAAGTGTCCTAGGAGTTGTGCAGCCTATCCCCGAAGTTGGACCGGCGAGTCACAGATTATCCAGGTTTGCTCCACCAATCTGTGACGTGGAGATACCCAAGAGGTTTCAAACGCCCAACATGAAACCTTATGACGGCACGACAGACCCTGAAGAACATGTGGCGCAGTACCGTGAAATAATGGACGTTATCTACATGCCCCCTGAAATTAAGGAGGCATGCCTATGTAAAGGATTCGGGTCCACCCTAACAGGGGCAGCCTTGAAATGGCTTCTGAATGTTCCTCCTTACTCTATTACTTCATTTTCACAATTAATTAATTTATTTAACAACCAATTATCTTGTAGCCGTAGCTTTGAAAAACTAACAAGTGATTTGTATAGGGTAACCCAGAATGCAGGTGAAATCCTAAGGAATTACGTCAGCAGGTTTAGCAGAGAAGCCTTGGAAATCCCGAACATGGACATGGCGACTGCAGTCCAGGCTTTCAAGATGGGACTTAGCAAAGACTCGCCATTCTATGAAGACCTGGTTATGAACCCGTGTCACAAGATGGACGACGTTCGTCATAGGGCTCTACGCTTCATCAGGCTAGAGGAGGACAGACGATTCCTAGGGAAGGGTGAATCCTCCCCGGGATTCAACAGCTCTAACAGGAAATCAGAGTCCTCACATCCTAGGTCATAGCGATCTAAGCCATACTCAATGCCCGATGAACATCGAGTGAACAGTGTGGACCAGGATGAAGAGGAAGAAGAATATCCTTCCTTAATGATTATTGCTTTACTACTGATATTTCTAGTGTTATGTTTGCTATGTAGGATCTTGGAGACAAAGCAAGGTGGCCCAAAAAGAATGATAGACCTTCTACTTGGAAGGAAAAGTCCAAATGGTGTGCCTACCATGAAGATTTTGGTCACCAGACCGATGATTGCATGGCCCTAAGGAGAGGAATTAGCTATCTACTCAGCAAAGGTTACTTGAAGGAACTCCTAGGAAAGAAGAATGATAAATCCAGGGAGCAGAACCTAAAATCCAGGGACAATGGTGCAAGGTCCCAGGATTCCGGACACGTCGACGGCCATCTTGAGAGAGCATCCTCACCACCCCCAGATGCTAAGGTAATCCATTTCATTTCTGGTGGTTCTGATATTTGTGGTACCTCCTATTCTGCAGTGAAAAGACATGCCAAAGAATCCAAGTCTAATAGAGAGGGAAGACCCAGGAAGAGTTTTGTTCAACCTGATGTCAAGGAAATTACATTCGGGGAAGACGATAGACGCGATATCAGAGACCCTCATCGTGATGGGTTGGTCATAATACTTCACATCGCCAACAACAGTGTGAAGAGAATCTTGATCGATGGAGGCGGTTCAGTAAATATAATCCAGTTGGAGGCTTTGCAGAAGATGGGGATTCCACATTCGGAGATCATTTCAAAATCCACGGTACTCGTGGGTTTCAGTGGCGAAACGAAGAATACCCTGGGTGAAATCAAGCTTCCGGTCTATGTAGAAGGGCTCAACTCGGTTCAACGTTTCTATGTGATGGACGCACCATCAGGGTACAATGTAATCCTGGGTAGACCCTGGATTCATGACAACAGGGCTGTAATGTGACAATCGTTAATTTCTCCGTTAACTTTTTCCATTAGTTCCGTTAGCGAACCCGAGACCCGTTTTTTGAATAATTGCATTTGTGTTAATGTTTATTTGCTAATTAATTTTAATAACTTGTTTTGTGACCTTATGTGTTATTTGTAAAAAAATTGCATTTTTATGCGAAACCGGGCTTCGTGCGTGAATTTAAATTTTTATGTATAAATCATACTTATACTTGTCCCGACTAAACATTGCATGCTAAACAAGTTTAAAAACAATTAGAAACGTTTTTAGAATTTTTACTTCACAAGTTTTTAGTTAAAACCCATTAAATTGAGTTTTGTGAATTATGTGCTTAAAATGGAACTTTGAGGGACCAATTGTGTCATTCTTTTAAACTTAAAAATTTGCCTAAAGAACCCCCATCCCTCCCCATTTGCACGCATACTCTCTTCTCCCTCTCATCTTACGGTTCCAACACACACACACACACACACCAACTCTTCGAATTTTCAGGTTCCACCTCAAATCAAGCAAGGAATCAAGGTCTTAAGCTCAAGTAAACTTCAAGGAAGCTAGGGGAAGCTCCATTTCTGCATCACCATCATCATCCGCCCCTTCTCTTCTTCACCCTCGTAAGCCCTAAAAATCTATAACTTGAAATTAGTTGAATGCATGTGTTATTCTTGTGTTTTTGTGCAATTTGATGTGTGTAAATGCTCATAGAACATGATTTATGTTAGGTTATGATGATTTGTGATTAGGGGATGTTTTGAGGTCGGGTTAAGGGCTGTAATTGTGATAAAATTTTTGCCATGGATGTTCTTTGGTGAAAGCTTGTGTAAATGAACATGAATTTTAGGTGTATGTGTTGTTATATGCAAGTTCTATGTTCAAGGTTGTGTTGGGTGTATCACATATGTGTTATGGGGCTGTAAAATGGTTGAACATTATAGTTTAATGTTACTTTAGTCATAACAAGAGGATTTATGACCTGAATGTTAACCAAAATCTTTGAAGCTTACTTTTTGTAAACACCCGTTTTTGGACAGATTCTGTCCAGTTTTTGGGTCAACTTGTAGAGGTCATAACTTGCTAAATTTTTATCGAAATCAGTTGATTCTTTTTCCGTAGTAAAGTTATATGTCTTAGCTTTAACTGTGCTACTCTCACACTTTCTAAAACATCTGTTTGTTCATCCAAAACACTGCTTCAAGTTAGGTGTGCAGAGCTGTATTTTTATGTGTAAAGTATACTTTACATTTTGGTCGGGCATGATAACCTTGTTTTAGTGAGGGGTTTGTTAAATGAAAATGAGGTTTATATAATAAAAGTAAGATCTGGAAAGTTTCATGCTCAAACTCTAAGTTTTGAATGAGTTATGCGAATTTTAAACCTACTTTGACTATTTTGCAAAAAGCTGAAATTGTCAACTTCCGATGCGCATAACTTTCTCGTTACTTAACTTTTTAAGTTGATTCTTATTGCAACATTCCCTAAAATGTTGAGTAGTTCATTCCTGCAAAATTTTAGAACCTAACTCCAAGTATGGAGCAAATTAGGCTTGCCACCAAATGGTGTGTCAAAGGCAATAATGTTGATTTTTGCCAACTTCCTACACGCATAACTTTCTCATTTCTTAGCCTTTTTACTTGATTCTTTTTGCAACAAGTCCTAATTGATATGTAGTATATGCCTATAAAATTTAAGGAGTTAACTCCAAGTAATGTGGATTTTAGCTATGTCACTAGATAGATGCTTGAAGTTTGACTTTCTGGGTCAACTTTGACTTAAGTTGCAATTTCTTGATTTTCTCCCAAATTGGGACTTGTATGTGCATTACGTGACTTGTATGATCGCATGCAACATGTTTAGATGCTTATATGCTATATTCGTCTTATAGACAACCTCTAATTCGGTTAGACCATATTTACCAAAAATAGGTCATTCATAGCCAATCTTTAAAAAAAGTGTCGCGTACCAGTGCACCCTAAGGTGAGTTTCACTACTTCTTCTAGTTGCGTCCGGTAAGGGATGTCAATGCTTAGACAAAGGTATTTTTGTCTGTTTTATGAATATCTTGCAAATATCACACAATTCACTGAATTGCGTTTAATTACAAAAAGTCCTTACTTTCTCGGGCCGTTAATATAGAATAGCGAGGTAATCTTGAGTAGTACTACTGGGGATTGACACCCCCGCTCAGTGGTGCACGGGATGCACCCTCCCGACTGGCGGTCGGACTGAGATCAATGTTAGCCTAGGACTCCGCGGTCTGGGATGACGCGGGAAGGCAAATCACATAGGTAAATACCTATCAATTACATTGTCAGCTTCGGTCGCGAACATTCAGGTGAACATAAGCATAGGATAGCTACCTAACGATATGGATATTACTTGTAATTTACGAATTGGTCTTTCGTTATTCGTATGCATTTTTGGTCTACACAGTTGAGTGTAGACTGCCTTTGTGAACTAACCAGCTTTTGCTGACACTTGATTGTTGAATGCTTTTCTGGTTGCTTGGAGGATCATGGATGGCACGGGCGTGGGCAATACTTGTTCTTTATGAAACTCTTTTGAAAATTTTATTTCAGATACTTTAGTAATTACTTTTACTAAACAATAACCTTGTAAACTTTTAATGCTTCCGCTGGTTTTGTGAAATGTAAACTCTGATTTATTAAATGTAATTCATGACTGGTTTACCCCTTTAACTATGGCTTGGTTGTAAATAAAGACTTGGATCCTGGTCTGGATCACACCCCACACGGTTATACTCCGTTAGTGGAAATTGGGGGTGTGATAGATTGGTATCAGAGCCCTTGGTTACAGCGAACCAGAACATTTTAAAAGTAAAAATTCCTGAACTGTAACTGTTTTTTAAAAGCTTTGCTTACAACCCATTCCCCAAGATTACTGCCCCACATGCTGAAGATGATCCTCATTTAAAAGTCCTGTCATGTGTCAGTATAGGAATTGGAATTTTGGGTAGGAATTTTTCTTTCTTGAGGCTTAGAAATTTCTGAGTTAGAAAACTTTTCTAAGTATAATCTTAGCGTACTTGTCACATTCTTCTTAGCGAACTTCCTTTCCTCTTAGCGAACTTCATTGCTCTGTTAGCGAACTTGATTGAGTTGTTCTTAGCGGACTTTATTTTCCTTGTTAGCGAACTTGATATTACTCTTAGCGAACTTGACCAAGATCTTAGCGAACTTGAACCCTTCTTAGCGGACTTCGGTTAGCGAACTTGAACCTTAGTTCTTAGCGAACTTGTGCAGTTCTTAGCGAACTTCCAGCTAGCGAACTTGATGATGCCCTTAGCGAACTTGTTGGCTTCTTAGCAGACTTGATGAGGCCTTAGCGGACTTCCTCTCTTCTTAGCGGACTCGTTATGCATTTAGCGGACTTGTTAAGTGATTAGCGAACTTCATCCTATTCTTAGCGAACTTCAGCAGATTTTAGCGGACTTAATTTATGCTTAGCAAACTTAAAGAGTTCTTAGAGAATTTCAAGGGGACACTTGGAAGAATTTGCAAATTGGTGTAGCAATTGTTTGTACCACATGTTAGAATGCACATTGCCCTTCATGTAGTGTATACAGGACCATCAAGAACCCTATTAGGGTAAGACCCACCTAAGATGCAATCAGAGAGGATTTCCTTTTAAGCATCTATTCACCATCCTTTTTATTTGGTTACATAAAAAAACTTGAATGATTAATTGTAAGTGCCGGTAGTTATGCACTAGCTTCACGAAAAGGGCAAAATCCATTATTTAGGATCCTAATATCTTCAAGGACTTGTTTAACCCTTGACAACATTTTTATTCTTAACAACCTTGGTAGGTTTACTTTTAGGCCTAGATCATGGTAATCTAGACTCTAAGAAAATGATCCAGCATATCCTTAGCTTAACTGATCATACTCTCTTATAACCTAAATAGGAGTCGTAGTAGATCCTATTCGGGTAGGACACCCATTAACACACCGGGAGTACCTTTATCATAGTGCGTTAGTAAAGAACACTGTTTAGTCTTGTATAGGGCAGCACTGTATAGAATCAGATGATGTCTAGTAGGATACTTGTAACTGCATTTGTTACCTTAAAATGTTGACACCCTTTTTCCTTGGTCATTTTAGACCTCGCATTTTAAATTGCATAGTTATTGAGTGATAATTCAGTGTGAATGTGGCTTTAATAACATAAATGAAATCAGGCATGTGATGACTAAGAATAACATGATATTCTCTTTGTATATATATATATAAACATATGTGTGTATAACGGATACGTGATCGAGTCGGACAATAATTACTCTATATCTTTAGGTTAAGTTAGGGGCATTGTAGCATCCCTTGTCCATGCTCCTACTGAACCACTTGCTTACCAAATCGTACCTACGATAAACTTTAGGTTAGATCAGCTATTATTCTCAAAACTTGTCTCCTTGGCAAATCCCAGTCAGTTACTTTTGATTTAATGACCACATTCTTGATACTTACCCCTGGAAACCACATACTACCCCATCGAACCTCGTAGCTAAAGTAAGATGAACCAGCGTGACCATACAAGGTAAATTACCGTTACGAGTGCACATGTAAATGTAATTTACAGTGTATGGAAACCCTGGGGAAATCCTACTCGGCAAACCATCATTTGTAAGGAATACGACCTTTCATTTCAAAAACTCTCGTGACCTCAATTTTCAAGCTTATGGTTCTCAACTATATACATTTCGCTATCACACCTATTCTCATTTCTCCTATATATGATTGTCAGCCTATCAAAATCCTTTAAAATTGCTTGTGCAAATGATAACCCTGGTAAGACATCCTATCACTCACACCATCCGACGATAAGATCTCCCATTGCTGCGAGCGAGCCGTGGTTAAACTCTTAACTGATTCTAATTTATCCGCAATCCTAACTCTACTCCTATGACGATTACTACTATAACTCTCCTTCAAGCTCTCTCGATTGTACAACAACTCCATAAACTCTAATCCGATGGAAACTCAGACATCTTGAATGGAAAATTACACCTCAACCATTGGAACCAACCTTTCGACAGGAAAATATTGTGAAGTTCTCCTATCTTGACTAGTGGTCTCGTCACGATTTTTTTAGCACTTTATACCTCACTACAAATAAAATTTCACCCAAATGGAACGATGTTGGTTACTTCTCGAACCCGTACGATATGCTTTATCTTCAAACACTCGATTCATCTGTGAACTTGATTTCCAGCGAACCTTTTCTCTTTACTATCTCTTATGACTTGGGTAGTCTTTAAGCCTTGAGCTATTGTGGCCTGTTAACCTCATCAATGACACTCCCATGCACCTCTTTGTCAGAAGCTCCCGTATGACAAATAGTGACAACCAGCAATAGGCAGTTGTATGCTAGGAGAGTTCCGCAACATCATACATTGATACCCATTGTCCTCATTCCTCCATTTCTAGAAAAACTTTCTTTGGTAACCCCTGTTTCATAACCAATGGTGACTGAATCAAATGATTGACTCGAACACTCGATAACATGTGTAAGGAAGTAGATTGAATCCAGAATTGATGAAGACACGTTTGAATTTATCGTATATGCGGAGAGCTACCCGAGGATCACCGAAAGCGACCCAAGTACCCGATATTTTTACATCTTGTATGCAATGCGACTTTTCGATACGCAATAAACCCTGCAAAACCTTAGCTACAACTAGTATACACACTCATTGAAAGCCAGGCAGTATTTAAATTCGTCAGCACTTGGTACTTCGGAAACCCACTCTTACTACACGTTCTCACTTTTACTTACTCTTGAGGACCGATATAAATTGGTGTTATTTTTACTACACCGTTGACACAATCACATTGATATCGGTCAACCCAAATCGTTTTTCTCCAGACTCGTGTCAATTGTACCGGATGACTCTCTTCAAAAACGTATAGTTGCAACTACCCTACACTAGCTACCTCGCCTTTCATTCTAAGTTTGTATTCCCCTACTTGATATCATTTATGCTTCTACAAAGAACCTTACGAACGTCACCCTTATTTTGGATCTTTACCGGAGGGTAATACGCGTAACGATATATCCCATGTTGACGAACCTCATTTTAAACCTAAACGTGAAAGACTATCATATCTTTTGAATCTCTTCAGAAACTCAAATTGTATTCGCGTTGCGTCCGCTAAACTCTTGATAATCCTCACCATGGGTGAAGACCCCACCGACCGGAAACGTGGAAAAACCTTTTTGTTGCAAAATTCAAAATTTTCACATGATTGCATGGTTTCAAATCTTTCACTTCCATTCAACCCAAAAGCATTGGGGAAAAACATAAGATACCTTATTTTCAAATATATTATCTAACAAGATTTGTCAAATAGCCAGGAATGGCAAGGAAACTGGTACACTCTCAACGTGCTGGTAGTGTGGTGGGTTAGCTGCGGTACACCTTGTACATAAGCGCTATCGGCATGTGGAAGGTGGGATCAGTGCTGAACCACAGATTTACCTTGACATCATAGACAAAAACCTTATTTCGAGAAACTTCATTTAATGTGACAGTGCCCACAATAAAGCAAAATCTATATATATTACTTTCGTTGAAATTTCGCATGTCCCTCATACAGTTTAATCAAATGAAACTTATTGTTTTCCAACTCTCTAAATTAATAGGAACTATCTTGATATAAATTTTGTCAAATATAGGTTATAACCTAGTTGAACAACAACGTTTTAACAACTCAAAGTTTGCATTACAAAAGACAAATAAAATGTTCTTTCTGAGCAATCATGTGACTCTTTTTCAAGACTCTTATCAACGTTTACTCGTCCCAGATCCATACTCGTCTTGGTTCACCATGGAAATTAGTGAAATATTTCAATTGGTCCTCTAGTTATTACATTTCTGACGTCCCACGACTTGTTGATCACGCGTACGCCTATATTGTCATCGGCTTGGAGAAGTAGAGCACTTCTTTATGAGATTACTACGCTTACCCGCTATGCTATTGATACTACGATACCTTGAAGCATCATCTGCCTATGCCTTTTCTACGAACTGTAAGAACCACCCGATCTTAGCCAAATTCAGGGATGCATACCCACTCTCTAGATACGTTAACGTTCGAACCTTTTAGCAACACTTCTCGCCTCCACCGTGTCATTTGACACAATACCTTCTGTTATCTTATTGGATACTATAGCTGAAGATTACTCAGACAGATGGTCACTTCGTCATATTAAATATTTCAATCTCGGATGTGGCGTCGTCGTCACATTTGCTAAAACTAACCATGCGATGCGATTCAACTCACTCATGGAAACGTTTGTTGTAGGAAATCATTCTTTATACACTCATGTGAAATGTTCGTTCGATACTTTTTAATCTTGTACCGTCCATCACTCCCTTCGAATTCTCTCGTAACGATCCGTGAAACGATTAGCACTTAGGCGAATTTTCGGGATGAAAATCCTTTCAAATTAGGGATGATGTGACAACCAAAAATTTTCTTGTTTTCCATTCTACTTAATCCCAATCAATTGGCCAACGCACCTTTAGCCCTACTTCAACTTGGGGATGTTGTGACAACCGTCAGTTTCTCCGTTAACTTTTTCCATTAGTTCCGTTAGTTCCGTTAGCGAACCCGAGACCCGTTATTTGAATAATTGCATAAGTGTTAATGTTTATTTGTTAATTAATTTTAATAACTTGTTTCGTGAATTTATTTCGTGACCTTATGTGTTATTTGCAAAAAAATTGCATTTTTATGCGAAACCGGGCTTCGTGCGTGAATTTGAATTTTTATGTATAAATGATACTTATACTTGTCCCGACTAAACATTGCATGCTAAACAAGTTTAAAAACAATTAGAAACGTTTTTATAATTTTTACTTCACTAGTTTTTAGTTAAAACCCATTAAATTGAGTTTTGTGCATTATGTGCTTAAAATGGAAATTTGAGGGACCAATTGTGTCATTCTTTTCAACTTAAAAATCTGCCTAAATAACCCCCATACCTCCCCATTTGCACGCATACTCTCTTCTCCCTCTCATCTCACGGTTCCAACACACACACACGCACCAACTCTTCAAATTTTCGGGTTCCACCTCAAATCAAGCAAGGAATCAAGGTCTTAAGCTCAAGGAAACCATAAGGAAGCTAGGGGAAGCTCCATTTCTGCATCACCATCATCATCCGCCCCTTCTCTTCTTCACCCTCGTAAGCCCTAAAAATCTATAACTTGAAATTAGTTGAATGCATGTGTTATTCTTGTGTTGTTGTGCAATTTGATGTGTGTAAATGCTCATAGAACATGATTTATGTTAGGTTATGATGATTTGTGATTTGGGGATGTTTTGAGGTCGGGTTAAGGGCTGTAATTGTGATAAAATTTCTGCCATGGATGTTCTTTAGTGAAAGCTTGTGTAAATGAACATGAATTTTAGGTGTATGTGTTGTTATATGCAAGTTCTAAGTTCAAGGTTGTGTTGGGTGTATCACATATGTGTTATGTGGCTGTAAAATGGTTGAACATTATTGTTTAATGTTACTTTAGTCATAACAAGAGGATTTATGACCTGAATGTTAACCAAAATCTTTGAAGCTTACTTTTTGTAAACACCCGTGTTTGGACAGATTCTGTCCAGTTTTTGGGTCAACTTGTAGAGGTCATAACTTGCTCAATTTTTATCAAAACAGTTGATTCTTTTTCCGTAGTAAAGTTCTATGTCTTAGCTTTAACTGGGCTACTCTCACACTTTCTAAAACATCCGTTTGGTCATCCAAAACACTGCTGCAAGTTAGGTGTGCTGAGCTGTATTTTTCTATGAAAAGTATACTTTACATTTTGGTCGGGCATGATAACCTTGTTTTAGTGACGGGTTTGTTAAATGAAAATGAGGTTTATATAATAGAAGTAAGATCTGGAAAGTTTCATGCTCAAAATCTAAGTTTTGAATGAGTTATGCGAATTTTAAACCTACTTTGACTATTTTGTAAAAAGCTGAAATTGTCAACTTCCGACGCGCATAACTTTCTCGTTACTTAACTTTTAAGTTGATTCTTTTTGCAACATTCCCTAATGTTGATTAGTTCATTCCTGCAAAATTTTAGAACCTAACTCCAAGTATGGAGCAAATTAGGCATGCCACCAAATGGTGTGTCAAAGACAATAATGTTGATTTTTGCCAATTTCCAACACGCATAACTTTCTCATTTCTTAACCTTTTTACTTGATTCTTTTTGCAAAAAGTCCTAATTGATATGTAGTATATGCCTGTAAAATTTAAGGAGTTAACTCCAAGTAATGTGGATTTTAGCTATGTCACTAGATAGATGCTTGAAGTTTGACTTTCTGGGTCAACTTTGACTTAAGTTGCAATTTCTTGATTTTCTCCCAAATTGGGACTTGTATGTGCATTATGTGACTTTTATGATCGCATGAAACATGTTTAGATGCTTATATGCTATATTCGTCTTATAGACAACCTCTAATTCGGTTAGACCATATTTACCCAAAATAGGTCATTTATAGCCAATCTTTAAAAAAAGTGTCGCGTACCAGTGCACCGTAAGGTGAGTTTCACTACTTCTTCTAGTTGCGTCCGGTAAGGGATGTCAATGCTTAGACAAAGGTATTTTTGTCTGTTTTATGAATATCTTGCAAATATCACACAATTCACTGAACTGCGTTTTAATTACAAAAAGTCCTTACTTTCTCGGGCCGTTAATATAGAACAGCGAGGTAATATTGAGTAGTACTACTGGGGATTGACACCCCGCTCAGCGGTGCACGGGATGCACCCTCCCGACTGGCGGTCGGACTGAGATCAATGTTAGCGTAGGACTCCGCGATCTGGGATGACGCGGGAAGGAAAATCACAAAGGTAAATACCTATCAATTACATTGTCAGCTTTGGTCGCGAACATTCAGGTGAACATAAGCATAGGCTAGCTACCTAACGATATGGATATTACTTGTAATTTACGAATTGGTCTTTCGTTATTCGTATGCATTTTTGGTCTACACAGCGCGCTGTGTAGACCAAAAATGCGTGCGAAATTTAACGAAAGACCAATTCGTAAATTACAAGTAATATCCATATCGTTAGGTAGCTAGCCTATGCTTATGTTCACCTGAATGTTCGCGACCAAAAGCTGACAATGTAATTGATAGGTATTTACCTTTGTGATTTTCCTTCCCGCGCCATCCCAGATCGCGGAGTACAACGCTAACATTGATCTCAGTCCGACCGCCAGTCGGGAAGGGTGCATCCCGTGCACCGCTGAGCGGGGTGTCGATCCCCAGTAGTACTACTCAATATTACCTCGCTGTTCTGTACCGACGGCACCGAGAAAGTAAGGACTTTTTGTAATTAAAACGCAGTTCAGTGAATTGTGTGATATTTGCAAGATATTCAGTAAAAACAGACAAAAATACCTTTGTCTAAGCATCGACATCCCTTACCGGACGCAACTAGAAGAAGCTCAGTGAAACTCACCTTACGGTGCACTGGTACGCGACACTTTTTTTAAAGATTGGCTATAAATGACCTATTTTGGGTAATATATTGGTCTAACCGAATTAGAGGTTGTCTATAAGACGATGTATAGAGCATATAGAGCATCTAAACATGTTTCAATGCGATCATAGGAGTCACATAATGCACATACGAGCTCCCCAATTTGGGAGAAAATCAAAGAAATTGCAACTTCAGTCAAAGTTGAGCCCAGAAAGTCAAACTTCAAGCATCTATCTAGTGACATAGCTAAAATCCACATTACTTGGAGTTAACTCCTTAAATTTTACAGGCATATACTACATATCAATTAGGACTTTTTGCAAAAAGAATCAAGTAAAAAGGTTAAGAAATGAGAAAGTTATGCGTGTTGGAAATTGGCAAAAATCAACATTATTCTCTTTGACACACCATTTGGTGGCATGCCTAATTTGCTCCATACTTGGAGTTAGGTTCTAAAATTTTGCAGGAATGAACTAATCGACATATAGGGGAATGTTGCAAAAAGAATCAACTCAAAAGTTAAGTAACGAGAAAGTTATGCGCAGTCGGAAGTTGACAATTTCAGAGCTTTTTACAAAATAGTCAAAGTAGGTTTAAAATTCGCATAACTCATTCAAAACTTAGATTTTGAGCATGAAACTTTCCAGATCTTACTTCTATTATATAAACCTCATTTTCATTTAACAAACCCGTCACTAAAACAAGGTTATCATGCCCGACCAAAATGTAAAGTATACTTTTCATCAGAAAAATACAGCTCAGCACACCTAACTTGCAGCAGTGTTTTGGATGACCAAACGG
>JBCNJP010000025.1:40710212-40770853 GCA_039602395.1 Deinandra increscens subsp. villosa
TTTCACGTTTCGGCCCTGTGACACTTTCGATTAAAAGTGTGACCGTAGGTCATTTTTAATTTTCTAGACATGTTTCGGTGACATTTTAGATCTCTTTGTGTGACCATTGCAAGCCCGATCAGTTAATATGGTCACACTTTTACATTACATGTGTGACATTTACGAGTCACATTTCGAACAATGTGACCAAATGTCACCACTTGCGACTTTTTTTCTGATAATAAATACGAGTGACTATAGAGACGTATATGGTCACATGAAGCAATTGTTTATGTAATTAAATGTGGCTAAATGTAATATATATTGACACGTTAATTTTGAGTGTGACAGTAAGTTAAACATATTTTGGTGAAAATAGTTATTGGTGTGACTGTAGGTTACCGTTTATGGTCACATTTCCAATTTGGACGTGTAACTAAAGATAAATCACCGTCACAATAAATTTGCAAATATGTGACCATAAGTAGAATATGGTCATCTTTCATTTTATTATGTGTGACTAAAAATTAACACTAAAAAAAATTTATGCCTATCTAAATATTTTGTGGTCACACTTTTAATTTTGGATGTGTGACTAAAGATAATTCATGGTCATGGTAAATGGGAAAATATGTGACTATAAGTATAATTTGGTCATTTTTAATTTTATGATAATTTGACATGTGACTAAAGATGAATTTTGATCATGATAAATGAATAAAATATGTGACTATAAGCATAATTTGGAATCTTTCATGTTATGACAATTTGATGTGTGAATAAAGATGAATTATAGACATGATAAATGGAAAAAAAATGTGATTATAAGTATAATTTGGTCATCTTTCATTTCTTGACAATTTGATGTGCGACTAAAGATGAAATATGGTCATGATAAATGAAAAAACTACGTGACTATAAGTATAATTTAGTCATCTTTCATTTTTTGACAATTTTATGTGTGACTAAAGATAAAATATGGTCATGATAAATGCAAAAACTATGTGACTATAAGTATAATTTGGTCATCGTTTATTTTATGACAATTTGATGTGTGACTAAAGATGAATTTTGGTCATGATAAATGAAAAAAACTATGTGACTATAAGTATTTGGTCATCTCTCATTTTATTGGACATTTTAAAAAATATATATATAGTGTTGCCACTTGCCACGAACTAGCAACCTGTTAAAGAAAATCAAATGACTAACCCGCTGGGCTAGCCCCTGAGAACGGAAATTATTTAAAAAACCAAGTATTTAACCTCTTCTGGCCACATTATACTTATAGCTTGTAGGTTCCGGGTTCGAACCCATGATAAATGAATAAAATATGTGACTTATGTATAATTTGGTCATCTTTCATTTATGACAATTTGATGTGTTGTGACTAAAGATGAATTATCGTCATGATAAATGAATAAAATATGTAACTATAAGTATAATTTTATCATCTTTAATTTTATGACAATTTGAAGTGTGACTAAAGATGAATTATGGTCATGATAAATGAATAAACTATGTAACTATAAGTATAATTTGGTCATCTTTCGTTTTATGACCGTCACTGCTATGGCCCCTAGCAACATCTAAAAATTCAAATACAACCATCCATCACTTATCCATTTAGCAAAATGATCAATTTAAAAACACTAATTAACATTCTTGATCTTAAGCTTAAAGCTATTTCTTAACAGATAGTATTATGATTCTAAATTACATACATAATAAAAATTGAAAAGAGCCATTGTGTTTACATCTAGTTACCTTAATCTAAGATCCATTAATGAACCATTTCAGTCAATACATTTTAGTTACAACGAAAATAAGCAACACATTTTATAGCATAAAGTTGGAATGGATTATAAAATTTCAAAGTCTAACAATGTGAAACCTAATCACATTCGTCTGGTGCAAACTACCAAAAACATAATACTTGTCATAAGTCATAACCCATAAAAAATGGCAAGCTTTAACTTTAACTTGGAGTGCTAAAAATCTAAACAAAAAATAAACCAAAAATTGGAACCTGGAGAAGGAAACGAGATACTCAAAAATCTAATAGCAAATAAACCTTAACTTCATAAATAATTAACATTCAACTTGCCTAAAAATATAGCACTTTCATTTACCTACAGAAGAAAGAGTGATACACAATCATTTTCGTGAATCAAATCAGCAAATAAACCAAACATTGGAACCTAATTCAACATCTAACTTTGCATCCACAATTTCTACATGGAAAGTTGGAAACCAATAACAAAACCATTGACACAATTGAAATGTAAATAGAGTTTACAAGTAATGATCCAAGCAGAATCAGATTGTGATAGTAATTTGAAGACTTCTGACAACACCTCGAAACCTTTAATCAACTTCATACCCAAATTCAAGAGCGTGAACAGCACCAATCAAGATAACAACGCTTACTGCATCTCTTGTTCGCTGGGATCGGCTCACTGTAAAATGACTTCACTGTCCTCCCCAGGTGACTGCCCCGTTGAAGACCCATCGTATTTCCATTTGGGCAAAATCATGAGATCATCATCATTCGGTCCTGAAAGAGTCTAAACGACACAAAAAACAACCCAAAAAAACGATGAAATCGGCTGATAAAATCATGGTGATGAACAGATCTACTTACCCTTGTTTTGCTTCTAAGATCCATATCCGTGCGATCCACATATCCTGTTTCCAAATTAATCATTTCAGATTAAGTTCCGAAACTAATCTGATTTAGCAATAATTGGTTTACAGAATCAATCATCAAAACGATAATGAAGATACAGATAACAAAAATCCAAGCATAATGGAGAGACATTCATGGCGAAAGATAACAGATTTAATTATGAAAAAGGGTCAAAATCTGTAAAATCAAAAGTATCGTCGAGACACGAGATTCTGGTAGCAAACTTGCGAGAGAGGAAGGTGAATACCACATCCAAAAATGCACGATCAAAAACCCCCATCGTTGAACTTGGATGTCGCCGGAGATTCGCCGGAGATACGCCGGAGGATCGAGGCCGCCGACCTCTTTCTCGTCTGCTCTCTCTAAACTCTCAAGGGGTGTTTGGCTTGAGTTTGTCTAAAAGGGGATTAAAAGACAAAATGAGATAAAAAAACGACACATAGGATCTTGATTAGTTGGACTACTATGTGATCATATTAGGTGAGTTGGGCTGTCACGTTATAAAAAAATTAACGGAGTTAGGGTTCTGTTAGTTTGAGATTAATAAGGAAAAATAGTTTTAAAGTTAAGAGTGTTGGTACATATTTTCTTAGTTGGGATTAATATCGGCCAATTGTTAAAACTTCTGATTATTTGATTCCAATTTTCTTATTATTATTCTAATCATAATCATAATATAAATAATACATATAAATTATAATTATGATAATACTAATAATAATTATTATTAAAATACAGTCATCAAGATTCATTGGGCCTAAGAGAACAAGATAGGCCCTTAGTGACCTTCATTGGACATAGTTGATCATCATTGGACCTAACTGACCTTAATTAGGCCATATTAGCCTTCATTGGGCCTAAGCAAGTATCATTGGAGTAAACTGACCACCATTGGGCCTAACAAACCATTGCTCGGCCTCATCAAGCTTCATTGGGCCTAAGAGAACAACATAGGCCCTAAATGACATTCATTAGACCTACTTGACCTTCATTGGACCTAGTTGATTATATATAATTGAGTTTGATTATGCCGAATTGAGCTTGATTATGTCCAATTGGAGTTGATTGTGCATAATTGAGTTTGATTATGCCCATTTGAGCTTGATTATGTCTGATTGGAGTCGATTATGCACAATTAAGTTCGAATATGTCCAATTGGAGTTGATTATGCCCAATTAAGTTTGATTATGCCCAATTAAGCTTGGTTATGCCCAATTGAGTTCGATTATGCCCAATTCAGTTCGAATAAGTCCAGTTAGAGTCGATTATGTCCAGTTAAGTTTGATTATGTCCATGGGAGTCCATTACGTATAATTGGAGCCCATTATGCCCAATTAAGTTCGATTATGCCTAATTGAGTTCGGTTATGCCCAATTGAGTTTGATTATGCCGAATTGAGTTTGAATATGTCTAGTTAGAGTCGATTATGTCCAACTGAGTTTGATTGTGCGTAATTGTAATCGATTATGCCCAATCAAGTTTGATTATGTCCATTAGGAGTTGATTATGCACAATTGAGTTCGATTATGCCCATTTGAGCTTGATTATGTCTAATCCGAGTCGATTAGAATTAAGTTTGAATATGTCCAATTTGAGTCGATTATGCCCAATTAAGTTCGATTATGCCTAATTGAGTCCGATTATGCCCAATTGAGTTCGATTATCCCGAATTCGGTTTGAATATGTCTAGTTAGAGTCGATTATGTCCAACTGAGTTCGATTGTGCGTAATTGTAATCGATTATGCCCAATTAAGTTTGATTATGTCCATTGGGAGTTGATTATGCACAATTGAGTTCGATTATGCCAATTGTAATCGATTATGCCCAATTAAGTTTGATTATCTAATTCGAGTCGATTAGAATTAAGTTTGAATATGTCCAAATTGAGTCGATTATGCCCAATTGAGTTCGATTATGCCTAATTAAGTTTGTTTATGTCCAATTGAGTTCGATTATGCCCAATTGAGTTTGATTATGTCCAATTGTAGTCGATTATGCCCAATTGAGTACTGTTGTATCTCGTTAGAGTTGATTATGCCCAATCAAATACAAGTATATCTCGTTGGAGTCGATTATGCCAAATTAAGTACGATTATATCCCGTTGGATGTTGGAAATTTAGTGTAATTTAGGTTGCATATGACATTCAAACAAGACTGCAACTTGTTTGAATGTTGTCGGAACAAACGAGGGTTCGGGGGCAGCGCCCTCGAGAAAAGCGGGGTCCAAGAGATGGAGCCTCTGACTGAAAATGTTCTAATTTTAAATAAAAGTCCTTCATTAAAATGGATAAAAATTTAACTTCCCACTTATTTAATTTTTATTTTCCCGCTTACCAAGTTTTCTCAAATAATTTTAATTTTCATTTTCCCACTTCCCCCATGACTTATCTATCTACCCTTTTTGTTTCTCTCTCCTCTGTTCTCACCCTCCCTCGTAATCAAAACCCTAAACCGCTTTCCCTTTTTTCTCACAGCCTCTCTCTCACGCGCTCGCACACACAGATCGATCTCGAAGAATCCATCTCGAAGAAAATGGCGGCGACTCAATTGGATGAACAAACCGTCAAGAAAATCATTCGAGAGGTTAGATGATTATGTTGAAATGATTCATTATCTCTACGTTTCATTTGCCTGTAACTATTGATAACCCCTCCCCCTCCCCTTTCATGGCAGGTTGAGTTCTATTTCGGCGATAGTAATATCGGTGAACTGCCGTTACCATCGGATTCACCCCCTTCCGATGCTTCCTCTCAGCCCCCATCCAAACCCTAGATGTTCGAGAGTTAAATTACAATTCAAGAGTGATGTGCATCAAATCGGGGCTTTGTTTCTTCTTTGTCGCAGGTTTTCTTCCGAATATCGTCCCGATCGGTAAATTTCGTTCTTTTTGCATTTCGTTTCAGTTCTTATTATACCTAATCGATCGTCTTCTTCGTTTAATCTGTGATTTTCCCCTTCTGGCAACGTACGTTTCAACTTTCTTTGTTGAAGGTAATTTCTCTTAAGGTCTGTTTCTTTTTCATCTCACTTTTATGATTCCCTGATTATACGCTCAATTTTTTTTACTCTTTATGATTGTTTATATTCACAGAGATGAGTTGTGGATAATAGAGATGATGATAGGCATTAATTTTAGCAGTTTCTTTAGGGCTTATTGAGGTACTCACATATGTGATAAGCTACATGTGTTTGCTATGTCCTACATGTATTTTGATAAAAATTTATGTATTAAGACTTCTATATATGAGCCAAATTGCCGTTAAAAAAAGATATATGGTAGATTGTTTATTTATAATGCCATTTGAGAAGCATGCTTATTTTTATTTGGCAACCCCATCCATTTGCATAGCTGCTTATATGAAGTATGTATACCATGTCACCATGCTGCTGCTTATATTATATATGCTTCTCATATCAGGTTATTTATGAACTTGCTTGATCCAACGGGGACTAAATTTAGAAGTCTCTCTGCAGTAACTTATCCATCTTTTTGGTTCCCCCAGCTAGTCATTTTTCTGTATTTCTCGCTTGAACTTTCTATTCCCTGAAAATTGTTCATCAATTATCAGTTTACTAAAGATAATAGTTCGTTTAACGATTGGCTTTGATTTGCTATAGTATAAGTGTTTTTTCTTGTTCTGTGGGGATTATTCTATACATGTAATTGTGGTATGATGATTATGCTTTGTGTCCCTATTAATAGGGTATATATAAGTTGAGGGTATAAGGAAGAGGTGGTTTTATTTTTGTTCTTCACCAAATTCCAGTCGCACACGTGTGATTTCAACTTATTATAGGTCTATTTTTTATACCTCTTTTGTCTAAATTGTTGGCTGAATATGTTGATTATTTTCAAGCTGCAATTTTGGAGTCAAGAAACAAGAAGCGCTTGAATTCACAACCAACACTCTGAAATCAGGTGCGTTTCATGTTCTAAAACATTTCGGCTTTTGAGTTCACCAACAGCTACTTACTGAATGTGGATTTTTCTCTCAGATTGATAAGTTTTTTCTATCAATACTATATGATTCGACTTAGGATCTATAACAACAAAGCAAAAATCTATTGCTGTTGAATCTTCATGGTATAGCTTTCATTTCATTCGTCTACTTGCACTCTCTGCCCACTAAATTGTACTTCATATATGTGCTATCTAACATACATGATGTCTCTTTTATGTGTTATATACATGATTCGTTGGGTTAATTGGGTTAGATTTAGTGTTCAATAGTTTAGTTGCAATCTCCTATTAAATAATATTATTGTCTTTACCTGATTACATTGTGTCTGGTTATACTTCCATTTGCTATGCAGCCTTCAATACCTTCGCGAAATACAAAGACCCGTGAGCAAATTGGCCAGACCGTTAACCAGGTTTGATTTCTCATTTCCTATATTGATTTTGTTTTCTCTCTATATACACACATAAGAGGTTTAAAAACCAAGCCAACACACAGCGTGGGATCAAATCCTATTTGCCTCCAATGAATTATGTTTTCTCTTTATAACCAGGTCTGCAAGCTTTTTTTTCTTTTTCTTTTTTGCTTTATTTTTATTTCTTTTACTTTATTAGTATTAAAATATCGTTTAAATTGTGTTGCTTAGGAACCACTTACGACACCGGTTCAAAAGAATAAAGATCAAAACGTCAAGCAGCAAAAAAAAAGAAAAAGAAATTAATTTAAGAGAGATGGCTTGAAGCAGCGTACAAGGAGCATTACTAAGAAGATTAAAGTCTAGAAAGATTTAGATTATAATGCATATATGTTATGACAGTTCATCATTACCTTTAGCCAATTTTGTAGATCTGTTACACGAGAAATTATATATATATGGAGCAAATTTTATTTGATTTTACTATTATATCCTTTATCGTATCAAATTGTCCGTTTATGATATTAATTTCGCATATGTGACTAAAGGGCAAATCTAATAACCTAAATTAAATGTGACTAAAGCTATAACAAAAGTGACACTTACAACTAATTAATGCGACTATAAAATGTTTCCCGTCTCAGTTTCATTTGTTTAAAGCCACTAAACGGTATGAAATAGTCACTCTATATTAAAAACTATGTTATTATTAACAACATATAGTCACAATTACGTAATTAGTTGTGACTAAAATACATAAACAATCATATAGAACCTAAAAGTGTGACTAAAAGTGTGTTAGGGTGATGTATTTATGTAACATATGTGACTAAATGAGAATGTAATAACAAAAGGTTAAAAATAATGTGACCAAAGGATAGCTAAAAATGACACTTACAAATACTTAATGTGATTAAAAACAATTCTAGTCACATTTATATTTCTCTTATGTGACTAAAAGGTATATAATGGTTACTTTATATTAACAACTAGGTGTTTAATTGTGACCATTTTCCAACCAATAGTCACTTTAAGACATTTTTGTGTGACTAAAAACTATGAAATAGTCACACTTCAAACTATTTCCACATCAACTTTCATGATATGGTCACTCATTAAAAAATTGTGTGTCTCTAAAACCTAAACAATAGTCACACCTAAATATTTGTTATGTGACCAATTGTTAGCAAAACGTCATAGTGAACAAAAAAACATGTGACCATTTGGGAACATTATGTCACTAAAGATATGTAATGGTTACTTTATATTACCAACTAGGTGTTTACTTGTGACCATATACCAACCAATAGTCACTTTAAGACATTTTTGTGTGACTAAAAACTATAAAATAGTCACACTTCAAACTCTTTCTACATCAACGTTTATAAAGTAGTCACACATAACAAAATTTTGTGTCTCTAAAACCTAAACAATAGTCACACTAAATTATTAGTTATGTGACCAGTTATTAGCAAAACGTCACAGTGAACATGAACATCATGTCACCATTTGGGAACATTTTGTCACTACAAAATAAATAAGTGTTACTAAAAAGGGTTTATGATGACATTATTCGATAATATCATTGATCCAACAAGAAAAATTGCTAGTCTATAGTCACACTTTTTATCTACGGTCACATTTTTTCGTATCATACGGTCACTGAAATTCAATGTCACTGTATGTTACCTAAAATGGCGCGACTTTTGGTCACGGATGGGACGGAAAAAAAAGGTGTGACTAATCACTTACGGTCACACTTTTCTGGTGTCACCGAAGATCAATTTTGTACTAGTGGTCCCAAGAATCCCGGGTTTATCCCCAGCACATTAACAAATTCTTTTTAGGATCCCTCCGCTTGGGAAGCTCCGAGGTCAAAAGTTAATTCAGGAATTGGGGTTTCGTCTTGTAAACTACAAGATCCCTCCACCCGGATCCCCGATCATTATCTGTTACACTAAAATTGTTTGCAGGAAATACAAAAAGAGCAATCGACAAGGTTCCAACTGATGTATGGGGAAGACAACAACTTGGAGTTATTTATGGGGAAATCACATAAGAAGTTGCGTTGCTATCAAATCAGGAGCTAACGAGTCACCTTCGTACTTATTTCAAGAGATGACGTTGAGTTTGAATTTTTACAGCCGTCTTCTTGGTCGACAACTGTTAGAATTCAGGGGCAATTGTTAGGGCTGATAATCCGGGATCCTGGCGGCAGCTCAAATGGTTTGGTATCCTTATGCAAGTTCAGGATCCTGGCAGGTTCGAGCATCCTGAATTACAGTTATCAACTAACCCGTTTGTTTTGCCCATGTGTCTTATTAATTACAGGGTCAAAGAAACGTGTAGACAAGCCTAAAGACTCGGACAAATGATATAGAACGTGGACTAAGTGGTCCACAACGTTCATATTGGCTTAGTTGGGAGAATCCCTAAAATATAGGACAGTTGGTTATCTTATTTCAGGATGCTCGCCAGAAGCTCAAAGGATCCTGAACTACAGTTATCGATTAACCGTTACAATTGTCCACGTGTCTTAATTGATTGCAGGTATTAAGGGACGTGTAAATGATGGCTAAAGACTCGGTCAAGGCTTTATGGGACGTGTTGTAACTGACTCCAACGTTCACAAAGACTTGAAGACTCAATCCCTAGTTTTTAGCCTAGTTAGTTAATGTATTTTTGACTATTTAAACGGAGCTCTAGGCTTACACACACACACAACCTTTTACGATCACAACTCTCTGCTACACTTAGATTTCGAGCTCATTTACTTTGTACCAAAAACATTCGTTATATAAAAGTTTTAGGAGGCAGGTACTTTGAACCGGCCCCCGAGGTTTTTTGCTAGGCTCCTTGAGGATACTCAAGGATTCCTGGATTTTCCCTCGTTACATCCTCGTGTCAACCTTTACATTTGCATTTTCATCTTTATTTTACATCAAACACGCTACCTCACTTACAAAGTTTGATCAACTAATTGCTTAGGCAGTTTTTGACCAAAACAATGATGTTCAAAGAAAATCTGGGGGACACGATGGAGGTGTATATCGATGACATGGTGGTGAAATCCAGGGTCATCAATGACCATGTACATGACTTTAGGGATTCCTTTGACATCCTGGATAAATACAACATGAAGCTAAATCCAGAGAAGTGACATTTCGGGGTCAGAGCAGGCAAATTCCTGGGATACATGGTAACCAAGAGATTTGAGTGGAAGAACAAGAAAGATGCAGGGAATTCTCTGACATCCTGAAGAAGAACAAGAAATTTGAGTGGAAAGAAGAGCACGAGAAGGCGTTCCAGGATTTGAAGGCATACTTGTCCACGGCACCCTTGTTGATGAAGCCTAATCCAGGGGAGCCCTTCTCCCTATACTTAGCAGTTTCCAGGAATACTGTAAATGCAGTCCTGACCAAGGATGCAGAAGGTCAGCAACACCCTGTATATTACGTAAGTAAAAGTTTACTTGATGCTGAATCCAGGTACTCACACCTTGAAAAACTTATATTAGCCCTAAGTATGGCATCTACTAAACTTAGACACTACTTTGAAGCTCATACAATTCATGTTAGAACTAACTACCCTATAAAGTCTGTATTGAGAAAACCATAAATGTCAGGTAAAATGGCTAAGTGGTCGGTGAAGCTGAGTGCATATAATCTGATCTACGAAGCCAGAACAACTATAAAATCCCAGGATCTAGCTGATTTTGTGGCTGAATTCAGTACTGACGTACAACAAGAGGCAGACCATGAATTCCAGCAGCTTCAACATGAAGAAATTTTAGGGTGCTGGACCTTGTTCACTGATGGAGCATTAAACGTCAGGGGGAGAGGCCTAGGAATCATACTGAAATCGCCACAGGGGGACATGATACCCCGGACTATTAGGTGTGGATTCCAGGCAACTAACAATGAAGCTGAGTATGAGGCCCTAATTGCTGGGTTACACTTAGCATTACACTTGGGAATTCAGCACATCCAGGTATATGTTGACTCTCTTTTTTTAGCTAACCATTTTAATGTTTCCTACGCAGCTAAAGGAGAGAAATTAATCAAGCGGCTTGGAGGATGGCAATGTATCAACAAAGAATTTCTAAGACTTACAACAAACATGTGAGGATCAGAAGGTTTAAGGTTGTAGATTTAGTCCTTAGAAAGGCATTCCAGAACACAACAAATCCAGGGGATGGAAAGTTAGCTCCTAAATGAGATGGCCCCTACCTGATTGACTCTGAGGCTGGTAAGGGGGCATATTGGCTAGCTAATATGGAAGCAGACCTACTACCATGACCTTGGAATGCGATACACTTGAAAGCATATTTCATGTAAGGCTTACTGTCCCAGGATCCAGTTGCCCAGGTATGTGTTTAATTTTTAAATTCATGTTGGAAATCTAGGTCAGTTTTTCTCACTTAATTTATTTCGTTTATTCCCTTATATGTTTTATCTTCTTTATTCATTTTTCAACATCAGTCATACATCATATCTTATTTGAGGTTGTTATTCATTACCCTGAATACACTGAGATCTATGTTTTGTCCGTTGGGTTACTCAGAATCCAGGCTATTCCAGGGTTCAGGGTACCCAAGATGCAGGATGTTCAAAAATCCAAGGTACACGGGACAAAGCGTACTCATGATACACCAAGCTAAGGATAATCAACATATGTCTCCTAAGTTTGAGACTGGCCATCTGACTTCCGTATTGGGTAAGGCCTAAACCCAATCCTAAGGTTTGAGGGCTAAGCTCCCTCCACCCGAATATGGGCTATCACGCCTCGCTTGGGACGCACGTGGCAATTTTTGCCTCGCCCGAGACGCACGTGATCCAAGTATGAAACCCTGGGATTGTGGGATCATTCGTGTTAATAGCATTGGTGGCAACCTCCCAATCCAGGGACATATGCAGATCCTTTAAGGTTTAAAACGATTAACGCGTTTTCTAGATGGATTGGTACTAACGTACCAACTTAAGCTTCCGAGGACATGCCCTAGTCAGTCAGTACGAATAAGAGGAAATCCCTAGTTCGCCAGTACGGCACCGGGCATGACCCCAAAAATAACTCAAAGATTACATGGTGGCCCAGGATTATTAACCTAATCCAGGGTCATAACGGTTGAAACCTAAGTAAATTAACTGCTTGGCTAGTTAATTCTAATTGTTATGTTCATATGACAGGGAACATTCACAAACCTACTGAAGCTACGAGGAGTCCTAAATCCTAGAGGAAACCCAGGAATACTAAGGTAAACCCTAGAATGATTCCACGCATTAGCAAATATTTTTCAAATATTTCAAGCACAATCATCTAATTAACGGAAGTTATATTAAAAGACCCATCCTGGGTCCGGAAAAGCTCCGACCACCCCAGGATGGGGGCATGTCAAAAACCCTGGATTCGTAATCCAGGGGTAGGGCATAATTGTCTTAAACAAAACCGGGAAAAATCAACCGACATCACATTACAAACATGAAATTAAAATTGTTTTTAAAACAAGAACCACAAAAAACGAGAAGACGACCCCCAACCTTCAGACTGATCCTGGGTCGTCCCCTTAGCTTCTTCCACCGGCACCTCCTCTGCTGCCTTAGACTCCTGGGCTGGTGCATCCCTCTCCTTGGGCTGGTCAATGTCCATGGTGTGATCAGCAAAACCCTTGGATGGGGTACCCTTGCTGGTTGCAGGGTCGGCTTCAGGGTCACACCCAGTAAGGATGGTTGCGCCTAGTTCGTGCAGTTTAGCTACCCATTCAGTCACATCCCATTTGGGGTTTTTGAACCCCAAGTCCCTGGCCTCCTTAGCCATCTTCAGCCTGCATTGGAAAAGCGGGATGCGGGCTATTAGCCTGCCCTCGTCACCCTTTGCAGCCAAGGCAGCCTCGTGATCAGCCCGCGCTTCCACAGCCTTCCTCTCCAGGTCCTAGACCAGCCCCAGGTTCTTGTTAGCCGCCACCCTGGTCAGGTTCAGCTCCTTGTTCAGAGCAGCGACCTCCCTCTTGGCTGAAGATTCAGCATCCTAGGCATGCTTTTTCAGCAGCACGGACCAGCTCAAAGAATCGCCCTGGAATCTGCGAGAAAAGGGAATTTGATTAAATATTTTAGACCTTGAATGGCTTAACTATGCAGAAAATTCAGGGGTACCCAAGATTAACTTACTTGGCGAGAGGAGGCTTCAGCGTGCATGAGTAGCCCAGCCGCGTCCATGTTTTCCAGGGGTTGCAGGGCAGGACCAGCAGTGGCGGCCCTAGTCTTTCGCTTTGTGCCCGAGGTCCTTGAAGAGGGAGCCTTAGGGGCGGACATGGGCTCAACCTTCACTGTGGTCAAGATCTGGATATCTTGTTCAGATTCACCCAGCAGAAAGGCGTCCAGGTCCACGTTCCTCGAGGTTGATGGGAGTAGCAGCAGCTGAAGAACAGGAACATGAGAAATCAACAAAATTCAAGGATCAAGAGGCAGGGTATCCTACTTACAACTGGACATGCTATGAGAAGTGAAGGAAGCAGCTTGATGAGGACCCGCCTTGAATTCTCGGCCCTCCTCGGTGATGGTCAAGAATGTCTTGAATCTCTCAAATACCCCTGGACTTGCAGGACCGATTGAACTCAAGCTAGGCACTGCAAAACAGAAAATCCAAGGTCAGTATTTGAATAACATATAATGAAATGAAAATCCTAATCCCTAATGTAGGTGAAAACCTACCCTCTACTTTCCACCTAATTGGAAGACCCATTCCTCCTGGGATGGTTGATCTCTTGACGAAGAAGAATTTTCCCTTCCATTCCTCGTGAAATGAAGCCCGAGGAATCATTTGAACCTCCTTGTTCAAAGCCTTGAACAGGAACCGATTGCTACCATGGGACTTGAGTTCGTAGCCCAGGGCTAATTCAGATAACCCAACCAGGGAATCAAACTCTCTATTGAGACGGTCAAGGGTGCCCAGGATTCTGCATATGATGGGGAGGGTTTGGGCATAAGCAAGGCCGGTGGCCTCGAAGAACTCGGCCAAAAGGCCGGTGAAAGGGTAAGACAGCCCCATGGAAAAAGGGATGAACGGGAAGCAGACCCACGTTTCAGAGCTGAAATTCGACCTAAGCCTTCTATCGAAAGGTCTGATTTCAGCAGAAGAAGGAAGAAGACCTGACGACGACAATGCTGCAATGTCGGCGTCGGTGAAGATGCAGGTCTCTAGTTCCCGGCTTTGCAGGTAATTTTGATCGAGGAGATCCTCGATTCCTGTCTTTTTGGCCAGGGTTTCCGATCGGATCTTCTTGCGAGTCATGGTCGGAAATAAAGAAAAGAAAGGGATGGGACGAGAGATTACCTGGTCGGAGAAGGTCGGAAGCCGGAGATATCAGTGGAAACCTTTGCTCTCGAAAAGTTAATGGGAAGAGGGGAGAGGTTAAAGCTGATATTTAAGGAGGTTAGAAGTTGCAGGGGTGATGGGATGTTACCCCACGACGTGGCGCAATGGATCCTTAATTAACGGACACGATCAAAACAGACGTGGATTAGACCCTAATTTGAAAACTTTCACAGTTGTAAGACTTATCTACAACTTTTCGGCTGGTAATCCAGGGTACAGGTGTAGATTTAGGGCATGATTGACCCAGGAATCGTATGACCCAGAATTCAACAGGTAACGCTGAATGACCCTGAATGTATCAGGAGTAAGGTAATGTCCCAGGATGTCAACATAATCCAGGGAATTTCATATTTATTTTATTTCTGTTATACGTTATTATGACCCAGGATGAGCATAATCCAAGGTCACCCTTATTGTACGCATGACCCAGCATGTGGAAATGACCCTGCATGCTAGGATATTTGTTACTAATGCATTTTGTGTCTATATCTGATTAAGGACAGGTTGACAAAGTCTACCAACGGTCGAATGGGATGAGTTGGAGACTTATTTCGTACGTGGTCAAAGGGTGTTAGCTGAAAACTCGGTCAACCAACTGAAATAGACGTTGAAGAGAAGATCCCTGGAATATCAGACAAGTTGTTGAATAGCTAGGAGTATAAATAGGAAATTTAATCATTTCATTTAGCTCACTCGAGCTTTACGCATTGTATTCTCGTATTTAATTCTTTGTTTACTCACTTTACTCAAACAATTTCAGGATCAATAAATTGGTAGCGTGTGTTTTTGCTACCCGGGGTTTTTATGCCGGCGGTGCCTTAGAGACATCTAAGGGCTAAGGGCTTTTCCCTAGAATCTACATTCAAGGTTTGATTTGTGTTATCAACTTTCTTAATCGATTTCATAATTAAACTTACATTTTAACCCTGGATTCCGGCTTTTGTCCCTGAAATTCAGCTGTTGTACCAGGATTTTTGCAAATAGTTTTCGTATATTAATCCTAGGCACCAAACCTCACAATCTTATTTGGTTCAAATCTTACCAATTTTTCTTAAGTAATTTTTAGCCAAAACACTTGTAGATGCCTTTGATATCTTCTCCTTCCTTCTTGTTCCTTGGCCGAAAAATCTAGAGAGAGAGAGAGGGTGGTGGGAGCTCTTGAGTTTAGGGTTTCAAATGAGATGAAAGGGTTATAATGTGTATATATATGTGGGAAAAAGAAAGGGAACTGTTGAGGGTGTATTTTCAGGATGCTCACAGGAAGCTCAGACAGTTCAGGAATCCTATTGTCATCTGGGAATCTCGTACATTCAGGTATCCTGATCATATCATTTTAACTAACCTTCATATTTTGCCACATGTCTATTTGACCAGGTATTACCGGAATCATCAACGACCTCCGAAACTTACGCTCCAGCTGAAGAAGATCGTGGACCAAGTGAACGGAGAGGCCTCTAACGGTCGAGTTAGTTGGACGATAGGATCCCGGGAATCCCGGAAAGTTAGTTATCATTGTATTTGTTATATAAATCGAGGATTCGATCAGTAGGAACACACACAACGACACTCGCACACTGGTTTCTCATTACGAATTATTGTATCACTTAGCTCTGATCGATCAAACCTCCAACCCGTTGTAACAAATCGTTTGATAATTAATAACATTGACTTGGTGGCGGTTTCCAGCCGGCACCCGAGGTTTTTATCCAGGATTCCTAGAGGCAACTCAAAGGATTCTGGAGTTTTCCTCGCTAAAATCCTTGTGTTATCACCCTTACTTGGATTACTTATTCATTTGATCGTTAAGCACTCTACCTCACAATCTAAGTTTGGAATACAGGATTCCCGAGTGAATTTTTGACCAAAACAGTTTGGCGCCCACCGTGGGGCAAGTGGTGCTTAATCCTACCAAAATCCCATATCTCATTCATTTCACTTGATCTCCGATCCAAAAGATGTCAAACCCACAAAAATCTGTCTCGGCCTCTACATCGTCCTCCATTCCCCCTCTTCCCTCCTTTCCAGGAAGCCAGAAGAAGACTAATGACCGTCAGAAGAAAGTGGACGAGCAGCCGAGAAAAACTGATTATCCTGTCTTCACAGGATCCCAGGTTCAATCTGTTGATCCGGTTATTACTAACAATGATTTGTTTTCCTTGATTAAGCAGGTAAAAAATCAAATGGATCAGCAAGAAAAAACTAATCAAACGGTGATGAAGGAAATTGAAGATCTAAAGAAATCTAGGAAGCCCATGGAAGAGCAAAGTCCCCTGTTTCCCAGGCATCTCGATTTCAATGCTTCAGGATCCTCAGATCCGTTTCGCTACAATAACAAATCAACATCAGGATTTGCTACAGCCCCTACAATGACTTCTCAGGCCGCTGGATATGCTGAAAGTACCGCTGGATTCTTAGGAGCTGTCCCACCAGAATCCTCACAGTCACGCTACAAGGCTCCGTGGATTCCACCATTGTTGGGATCCTCAGCCTTGCCGTCTCAAGGATATCCTTTTTCTGTTGGGAATCCAAGCCAGAATCCCCAAGGATATCAATACTTTAACCCTTTAATTTCTGCAGGAACCTTCAGGACCAGCTCCTCAGAAGTGCATGATGGTGATGACATCCCCATGCAAACGGCAGCCACTACGGAGCCAAGCTTCCCAGCAAATTATGGCTACGGTCCCAGGATTCCGGCCCAGAATCCTGCCTCTGGTAACGTGTCCAATTCAATCCCTATTGTTTCTAACCAGGGTGCTCCTTATGATGCAGGTATTCATCCAAGTATCGCTAGGGAGCTCCAGAAGTTGAAAGAAATGATATCAAATGTTCCAGGGATCCTGAAACCTATCCCTGAAGTTCCTTTGGAAAGCCACAAGATCTCTAGATTTGCTTGGCCAATATCCTAAGTAGAGATCCCGAAGCGTTTTCAGACTCCAAGCATGAAGCTTTATGATGGGACCACGGATCCTGAAGAACACGTGGCACATTACCGGGAGCGTATGGAGATCAATCCCATTCCGATAGAAATCAAGGAAGCCTGTCTATGCAAAGGCTTCGGATCAACCCTAACAGGGCCAGCCATGAAATGGCTACTGAGCATTCCTCCTAACACTATTACATCATTTTCTCATTTAGTTAACTTATTTAACAATCAATTTTCTTGCAGCAGGACCTTTGAGAAGCTTACAGGTGACCTGTACCGAATAATTCAGAAGCCAGATGAGCCTCTCAGAGACTATATTGCCAGATTCGGACGAGAATCTCTTGAGATTCCTAATCTGGATATGGCAGCAGCCGTGGAAGCCTTCAAAATGGGGCTCTCCAAAGATTCCCGTTTTTACGATGACCTTGTTATGGCTCCTTGCAGGAATCTTGATGAAGTACGCAGTAGAGCTCTGAGATTTATTCGTTTGGAAGATGACAAGAGGATCCACCAAAGACTGGAGGTTCCTAAATACGATCCCAACAGCAAAAAGGCGGAATCCCCCGGGAAGCCGTATAGATCTCGTCCATATTCCAAACCGGAAAATCACAAAGTCAACGCTGTTGACCAGGACGATGATGATGAGGAATATCCTAAGGTATCTGAATACTGTTTTTCCGTTGACATTGGTGGTTTGATGTGTGCTATGCAGGATCTAGGTGAAAAAGCTAGATGGCCAAGGAAGGATACTAAACAAGGATCCTGGAAGGACAAGTCCAAGTGGTGTGCCTTCCATGAAGATTTTGGCCACCTGACGGACGAATGTATAGCACTCCGAAAGGAAATCAGTTATCTACTCAGCAAGGGGCATCTTAAGGAGTTGTTAGGCAGAAAGAAGGTCAAGACCCAAGAAGCCGACAAGGTGCCCCAGAGAGCGGCTTCTCCACCACAGGATGCCCAGATTATAAACTTCATCTCAGGAGGCTCGGACATCTGTGGAACTTCATATTCCTCAGCTAAGAAGCATGCCAAGGAATCCAAATCCGAACAGGGTGACAGACCTGTCCGGACATCCACCCTGACTCAAGACAAGCTAATATCCTTTGATGAGAGTGACCGTTCTCATGTTCAGGATCCTCACCATGATAGTCTTGTGGTTACTTTATATATTGCTAACCATTTTGTTCGCAGGATTCTGGTTGATAATGGGAGCTCAGTAAACATAATCCGACTTGATGTGCTCAAAAAGATGGGGATCCCAGAAACTGAAATAGTTCCGAGATCCTCGGTTTTGGTCGGATTCAGCGGTGAAACTAAAAGCACCGTTGGGGATATCAGGTTACCAGTATATATAGAAGGGGTAAACTCTATGCAAAAATTTTGCGTTATAGATTCTCTCTCTTGTTGCAATATTATTCTTGGCAGGCCCTGGATTCACGAGATGAAGGCAGTTCCTTCAACTTATCACCAATGTATCAAGCTTCCAACACCCTGGGGAGTCGTAAGGATTGAAAGTGACCAGCAGGAAGCCAAGAACTGTTACTCTACTTCAATGAAGAGCACCACTAAGGTGACGAAGGGATAGCAATTACAGAAAAAGGCACCTGAAACACAGGAGGACAGGGAGCTTGATGTCAAAGAAATACCTCTAGACCCTAAGAATCCTGAAATCAAGGTGCTCATGGGAACGAGCATCCCAACAAATGTTGAGCAGGAATTATTACTACTTCTCAAAGCCAGAACTTCAACTTTCGCCTGGAAGCATGAAGATATGACAGGTATCCCTAAACATGTAATTACTCATAAACTTGGTTTAGATCCTTTTTTCAGGCCTATACAGCAGAAAAGGAGGAAGTTCGCTCCAGAGAAAAATATAATCATACAGGAGGAAGTCGACAAGCTTCTCAAAACAAAGATGATCAGAGAAGTCAAATATCCTAGGTGGCTAGCAAATGTGGTGGTAGTCCAGAAGAAGAATGGAAAGTGGAGAGTTTGTGTTGATTACACAGACTTGAATAAGGCCTGTCCTAAAGACCCGTTTCCACTTCCCCACATCGATGCAATGGTGGATGCCACGGCTGGCCACGAGATGCTCACTTTCATGGATGCCTCAGCAGGATTCCAACAAATTCAGATGGAACCTTGCGACCAAGAACATACAGCATTCATGACTCCAACAGGTATATATTGTTATACTGCTATGCCCTTTGGATTAAGAAATGCAGGTGCCACCTACCAGAGACTCGTCAATATGATGTTCAAAGAGCAACTGGGGGACACAATGGAAGTCTACATAGATGACATGGTGGTAAAGTCCAAGAAAGTTGAAGATCACGTCAGAGATCTCCAGACTGCCTTTGATATCCTTGATCAATATAACATGAAGCTCAATCCCTCCAAATGCCACTTTGGGGTGCGAGCTGGAAAATTCTTAGGATATATGGTCACAGAAAGAGGAATTGAAGCAAGCCCAGAGCAGATCAAGGCAATCCTGAATCTCAAGTCCCCATCAAATGTCAAAGAAGTGCAGAGGTTGACAGGAAGAATCGCAGCACTCAACAGGTTTATCTCGAGATCCTCAGAAAAAAGCAAGGATTTCTATGATATCCTGAGGAAAAACAAGAAGTTTGAGTGGACTGAGAAGCATGAGGAAGCCCTGAAGTGCCTGAAAGATTACTTGTCAGCAGCTCCGTTGCTAATGAAACCAGAAGATGGGGAGCCACTATATTTATATCTTGCCGTTTCCGGAAGCTCAATCAGTGCAGTCCTGGTAAAGGACTATCAAGGTCAGCAGCATCCGGTATATTATATAAGTAAAACTCTGCTAGACGCAGAGTCCAGGTATTCTCACCTTGAAAAGTTAATTTTATCTCTTATAATGGCTTCCACTAAACTTAGACATTATTTTGAAACACATACTATAATCGTGATGTCTAACTATCCTATCAAGGCAGTTCTTAGGAAGCCGGAAATGTCAGGAAGGATGGCTAAGTGGGCAGTCAAGCTGAGTGCCTATGACATCAAATATGAACCAAGAACAGCAATCAAGTCGCAAGCATTAGCCGACTTTGTGGCGGATTTCAGCAGTGATATTGAACCAGAAGTTGAAAAGGAAGTCCAGCAACTTGGGAAGCTCAAGGAAGACTGGATCCTCTATACCGATGGCTCCTCAAATATTAGAGGAACAGGGCTGGGAATCCTGCTAAAATCGCCACAGGGGGACATAATACCTCTATCCATATCCTGTGAATTCCAGGCTACCAACAATGAAGCTGAGTATGAGGCTTTAATTGCTGGATTACAGCTGGCTAGGGATATGGGAATCCTATATATACGAGTATTTGTTGATTCTCTCTTATTAACTAACCAATTTAATGGCTCTTATGCAGTGAGAGGGGAAAATCTAATTAAATATCTTGAAGTTGTTAAAAAATTATCTCTATTTTTCGAAAATTTTAACATTTCACAGGTACCAAGAGAAGATAATGCGGAAGCCGATGCGTTGGCAAACTTGGCTTCATCGCTCAGGATCCCTGAGGATGTTAAGATTCCAATAACTCACGTCTTGACACCGGCAATAGCTCAACAGGAAGCTCAGGCTGTTGGCAATAACGCAGGTGCAAACGTTGAGAATCCTGAAGATGCCCAGGAATCCTGGACATACCCGATCCGGAAGTATCTCAAAGAAGGGGAGATTCCTAAGGGCGAGAACCCCAGAGCTTTTCGTACAAAGGTAGTACCCTACACTATAATTGATAATATCCTATATAGAAGATCTCTTGCAGGTGTCTACTTAAGGTGCCTAGAGAAGTCGGAAGCTCTTGAGGTGCTTGAAGACATCCATAGTGGAGATTGTGGAAACCATACCGGGGGCAGGGCGCTGTTCTCTAAAGTTCTCAGATTTGGGTACTATTGGCCAACTATGAAGAGGGATGCCGCGAGCTTCTCACAGAAGTGCGATGCCTGTCAAAGGCATGGCAATATCCTTCACCAACCTGCTGAGCATCTGCATCCTATAGTATCCCCGTGGCCTTTCATGAAGTGGGGCATGGATATTGTGGGTAAGCTGCCAAAGGCTCCTGGAGGAAAGGTGTTTATGCTTGCCATGACAGATTATTTCTCCAAGTGGATTGAAGCAGAAGCCTATGTTCAAGTGAGAGAAAAGGAAGTGATATCCTTCATCAAAAGAAACATCCTCACCAGATTTGGGATTCCAGCGGAGATTATATGTGACAATGGTTCCCAGTTTATAGGCAAAAGGACTACGAGCTTTTGTGAAAGCTGGGGCATCAAGATGATCACTTCAACACCTGTCCACCCTCAGGCTAATGGGCAGGCAGAATCCAGTAATAAAATTATCATCAATAACCTTAAGAGGAATCTGGGTTCCAAGAAAGGTAAATGGGCCGAGGAGCTGCCATTTGTTCTTTGGGCAGACAGAACTACACCCAAGAATGCTACCGGCCAAACACCATTCTCATTGGTGTTTGGGGCAGAAGCCGTAATTCCTACAGAGATTGTACTCCCAACAACCAGAATCAACTGCCAGGATCCTGAAACAAATAACCAGAACCTCCTTCAGGATCTCGAAACAGTTGAGGAGCTCAGAGATATGGCCAAAATCCGGATGGCCTCTTACCAACAGCGGATAGCAAAATCTTATAACAAGAATACCAGACTAAGAAGATTCCAGGTAGGCGATTTGGTTTTGAGGAAAGCTTTTCAGAATACTACCAATCCTGCTGACGGGAAGTTAGCACCCAAATGGGAAGGCCCTTACCTTATAGATTCTGAAGAAGGTAAGGGGGCATACCGTTTAGTGAATATGGAAGGAGAACCTCTGCCAAGAGCTTGGAATGCCATCCACCTTAAAGCGTATTTTATGTGAGAATCCCATTGGGAATCTCGGGCAGAATCCCAAGGATCCTCGCTGTCTAAATATCCCAAGGTACGTATACTAATTCTATTTCAATTAACTCTCAATATTTTGTGATGAGTTACTGACTTAAGCATCGGAGTGGTGTTAGCTAGGCTAACACCCACCCCTCACCAAGCGTTAAGTGTTTTGCAGATTTTGAGAATCCTAGAGAATTTTGGGTATATCCCCAGTTAGAGGTTGGCCACCTCTCCTACGTTTAAGGTATCCTGCATACCTTCTAAGGTTTGAGAGGCTGACTCCTCTCCTAAGTTTGGGTAATCGCCAGTAGCGCACGACCCTCGCCAGTAGCGCACGTTGTCCCCCGGTATGCTCAAGGTGGCCGGACCAGTCCACTCCAGGGGTGGCTGACAATCTTGTCACTGGAGGCTGCCGGGCGGATTCTCAAGGTTTATAACACTGACGTGTTATCTAAGGTTTTGGCATTTTCATGTCACATACGAATGGGCTTGTCCCCAGTTTTGGCTTAGTCCCAAGAATCCCGGGCTTGTCCCCAGTTTTGGCTTAGTCCCAAGAATCTCGGGCTTGTCCCCAGTTTTGGCTTAGTCCCAAGAATCCCGGGTTTATCCCCAGTTTATTTAACTTGTTTGCTTTCGAAAATGTCGGCTTCGGCCGGAGGCCAAGAAGCTTTTCAGAATTATTTCAGGTTTTGGAAGAAACTGAAGCAAGTACTGAGGAAACTGCGTTTAGGATTCCTACAAGAATCCCGATTCAGGTAGAAAAAGATATGATTATTTGGAATTGGAAAATTGGCTAAGGTAAAACTCAAAGGTCAGTTTTCACTATTTAATCTAACTTGACATATTATTCGAATTTCAAATGGTCTTTCAGCATGCAAATCATTTTTTAAATATTTGATAAGTTTTTACAAATTAATTCTACCAATCAAAATTTCAATACAAAAGGCAATATGAGAAACCCAAAAGATACTGATATTATTTATAGCCATGAAAGGTTGTGAGCTTCTCAAGCTTCGTCCTGAAAACCTCAGGATCCCTCCACTTGAGAAGCTCGAAGGTCAAAAGATTGTTTTTTTTTGGAATCCTGGTTTCGTCTTGTAAACACAAGATCCCTCCACCAGGATCCCCACCATTGTTGTTGTTTGCTACTTGTTCACTACAGGAAAAGAGAAATTGTTTCAACCACAAGAACCACCAAAAGAACCACCTAAAAACCTAAAAAGTGGGCTCAGACCGTTGCAATGTCCTCATCGCCCACTGTCTTCTCCTCCTCCACCGGCTTCACCACGTCCTCCAGTTTCTTGCCAGTTCCCAGCTCGATCACAAAAGCCCTTGTTGGGGCAACCGGAGAATCCGGAACCACCTTTGAGGAGCCACCTTCGGTCCCATCCTTTCCTTCCCCATCACCATCTCCTCCCAGCGATTCCAAAACCAGCCTCCAGCCTGCGACATCCCAACCAGGTACCTGAAAGCCAGCCGCTTCAGCCTCTTCTGCCATTTGAATTTTGCATTCCAGGACGCTCCGGGCAGCCGAGAGTTGGCCGATTTCAGCATCAGCAGCCATTTTGGCTTCCAGGGCTTGACGCTGCTCAGTGAGCTTATGCTCATAGAGAAGGGTCTTACCCTTGGCAGTTTCAGCTTGGGCCTGAATCTTCTCGTTGGCTTCGGCGAGCTTCTTCTCCATGTCCATAGCTTGGAAGCTCAGCTTCTCAATACCCTGCACAAGTGGGAATCCTATTCAGTAGCAGCGACAGGTATAAAACTAACACAAATATTACTTGAGCTTCTTACCAGGTTAATCATGGTCTGCATGGAGAGGATCTTATTGCTGACCTCAGAGGGAGCAAGACCTTCAAAGGATTCCAGGTACACCACAGGAGCTGCTGGAGTTTCTGAGGCCTTCCTCTTCTTGGAAGCCGAAGCTTTTGGCCGGCTGACAGGTGGCTTGGAGACGGTAGGGTGCTCGAGCTGTTCCTTCTTAACTTTCAGGAGGCTGTCAAGATCCTTCAAGGAAAACGAGGCGCTGGATTTGGAAGCTGTAATCAGAAACAGGTTGTCAGTATCTGGGAAGCTCATATAATCAAAAAAGTCAGAATCCTATGAAGGCTTACCAGACATGGCAGGAGTATGGTCGGCCGAATAACTGTTTTTCACTGGTTGTTGTTTCAAGAATCAGGGCTCTCTCGTTGGCTGGAATCCGGTAGATGGCTTCGAGCTTCTTGAAGTCAGGCTGCTTCTTGATGAGATTCTCAAACTTGGGCGCTGCAAGAAAGAAAACAACAAAGAAATTAACAATATGCAGAAAATTCAACGGAATAAACGTAAAACTTCAGTTTCCTACCCTTCTCAACCCACTTCGACGGTAACTCTGTCCCCCCAGGAATCGAGTCTCGTTTGACAAAGAAGAATCGCTTCTTCCAATCGTGATCGTTGTGGGAAGCTCGGGGAATCAACTGGGAATTGGAGGTACGAGCCTGAAGAACGAATCGGCTACAACCATGGGTTCTTAACTTGTAGGCTTCACAGATCTCAGGAATCCCGATGTCGAGATTCCTGGTTTGGTTCAACTGGTCCAGAGAATACAAGATTCTCCAGACCATCGGCATGGTTTGAGAGTAAGAAAGGCGGGTGGTCTTGAAGAACTGAGTGATAAGCTCCGGAAAAGGGAATGTCATTCCGAGCGAGAATGGATAGTACATGAAGCAAACCCAGGTTGAAGAAACGAAATCAGACTTGACAAGGGAGCTGTAAGGTCGGAAAACAGTCTCCGGCGGAAAAATGCCGGAGTTTTTTAGATCGCGGATGTCGCCGTCGTCGAAAGTGCAACTTTCCTCCTCACAGGGGATAATATACCCCTGATCGTGGAAATCTTCGGCGACCGAAAGGCTTAATGAAGAAGAAGATCGAGTGTTTTTCTTGGCCATGGCCGAAAAACGCGAAGAAAATACGACGAAGAAGAAGAATAACTGACCTGGAATACCGGAGAAGCTCGAGAGGTTTTTGCGAAGAAGACGGTGATAATCTCGGAAAGTTACCTCCTATTTAAAGCAAAACATCACATCTCTTGGACGCCGAGAAAACAGTCACATCCTAACTGCTTTTACCGTCTACACGCCGTTAAAATGGCATCTTTTTGAATTTTAACAGCTGTCGAACTTATCCACAGCTGTTGAAATTCAAGGGGCAATTGTTGAGGGTGTATTTTCAGGATGCTCACAGGAAGCTCAGACAGTGCAGGAATCCTATTGTCATCTGGGAATCTCGTACATTCAGGTATCCTGATCATATCATTTTAACTAACCTTCATATTTTGCCACATGTCTATTTGACCAGGTATTACCGGAATCATCAACGACCTCCGAAACTTACGCTCCAGCTGAAGAAGATCGTGGACCAAGTGAACGGAGAGGCCTCTAACGGTCGAGTTAGTTGGACGATAGGATCCCGGGAATCCCGGAAAGTTAGTTATCATTGTATTTGTTATATAAATCGAGGATTCGATCAGTAGCAACACACACAACGACACTCGCACACTGGTTTCTCATTACGAATTATTGTATCACTTAGCTCTGATCGATCAAACCTCCAACCCGTTGTAACAAATCGTTTGATAACTAATAACATTGACTTGGTGGCGGTTTCCAGCCGGCACCCGAGGTTTTTATCCAGGATTCCTAGAGGCAACTCAAAGGATTCTGGAGTTTTCCTCGCTAAAATCCTTGTGTTATCACCCTTACTTGGATTACTTATTCATTTGATCGTTAAGCACTCTACCTCACAATCTAAGTTTGGAATACAGGATTCCCGAGTGAATTTTTGACCAAAACAGGAACCAAGGGTGTTTGGTTGTGCTTGATCGTAACCGGCTCAAAAGCGCGGGGGGGGGGGGGGGAGGGGAGGGCTGTTACGGTTTTTTTTTTTAAAAAGAGAGGAAAGAGATGGAGTTTTGGAGTGTTACTTGAATCAAGTATTTAGGTGTGGTGTGGGTGTGGTTGTTACGTGACCGAGAGGGAGAGAGTGAGAGGGGAGGGCCAGTCAAAGGGAGGGTGAAGGAGGGATGGTGATGAGGGTGGTTGGTCTAGGTAGGGTGGAGGTGGAGTGTGTAAATGGGTGAATGAACACTCCTGAGGGTGAGGGGGTGTAAGGTGGTGGTTGTGGTGCATGGGGGTGGGACCGGTTGTGCATGGGACGGCGATGAGGTGGTGACCGAAAGGTGGTGGCCAGCGGTGGTGGTCGAATGTCGGGGCTCGGAGGTTAGAAGTTGCAGGGGTGATGGGATGTTACCCCACGACGTGGCGCAATGGATCCTTAATTAATGAACACGATCAAAACGGACGTGGATTAGACCCTAATTTGAAAATTTTCACAGCTGTAAGACTTATCTACAACTTGCGAAAATTTGGGGGCAATTGTTATGCCCTGAATTTTCGGCTGGTAATCCAGGGTATAGGTGTAGATTTAGGGCATGATTGACCCAGGAATCGTATGACCCAGAATTCAACAGGTAACGCTGAATGACCTTGAATGTATCAGGAGTAAGGTAATGTCCCAGGATGTCAACATAATCCAGGGAAGTTCATATTTATTTTATTTCTGTTATACGTTATTATGACCCAGGATGAGCATAATCCAAGGTCACCCTTATTGTACGAATGACCCAGCATGTGGAAATGACCCTGCATGCTAGGATATTTGTTACTAATGCATTTTGTGTCTATATCTGATTAAGGACAGGTTGACAAAGTCTACCAACGGTCGAATGGGATGAGTTGGAGACTTATTTCGCACGTGGTCAAAGGGTGTTAGCTGAAAACTCGGTCAACCAACTGAAATAGACGTTGAAGAGAAGATCCCTGGAATATCAGACAAGTTGTTGAAGAGCTAGGAGTATAAATAGGAAATTTAATCATTTCATTTAGCTCACTCGAGCTTTACACATTATATTCTCGTATTCAATTCTTTGTTTACTCACTGTACTAAAACAATTTCGTGATCAATAAATTGGTAGCGTGTGTTTTTGCTACCCGGGGTTTTTATGCCGGCGGTGCCTTAGAGACATCTAAGGGCTAAGGGCTTTTCCCTAGAATCTACATTCAAGGTTTGATTTGTTATATCAACTTTCTTAATCGATTTCATAATTAAACTTACATTTTAACCCTGGATTCCGGCTTTTGTCCTTGGAATTCAGCTGTTGTACCAGGATTTTTGCAAATAGTTTTCGTATATTAATCCTAGGCACCAAACCTCACAATCTTATTTGGTTCAAATCTTACCAATTTTTCTTAAGTAATTTTTAGCCAAAAAACTTGTAGATGCCTTTGATATCTTCTCCTTCCTTCTTGTTCCTTGGCCGAAAAATCTAGAGAGAGAGAGAGAGGGTGGTGGGAGCTCTTGAGTTTAGGGTTTGAAATGAGATGAAAGGGTTATAATGTGTATATATATGTGGGAAAAAGAAAGGGAACCAAGGGTGTTTGGTTGTGCTTGATCGTAACCGGCTCAAAAAGGGGGGGGGGGGTGTTACGGTTTTTTTTTAAAGAGAGGAAAGAGATGGAGTGTTGGAGTGTTACTTGAATCAAGTATTTAGGTGTGGTGTGGGTGTGGTTGTTACGTGACCGAGAGGGAGAGAGTGAGAGGGGAGGGCCAGTCAAAGGGAGGGTGAAGGAGGGATGGTGATGAGGGTGGTTGTCTAGGTAGGGTGGAGGTGGAGTGTGTAAATGGGTGAATGAACACTCCTGAGGGTGAGGGGGTGTAAGGTGGTGGTTGTGGTGCATGGGGGTGGGACCGGTTGTGCATGGGACGGCGTTGAGGTGGTGACCGAAAGGTGGTGGCCAGCGGTGGTGGTCGAATGTCGGGGCTCGATGGTCTGGTGATCGGGTTTCATGCAAAACATGCAAAGGGGGTGTGTTCGGTTTAAAAAAAACGAAACAAAATGATTCGATGCGGTTTTTATTGTGATCGAATGCGATTGACGAGTGAAAATAATCGTGAGCTTTGGTTTTGAAATTTTGACACGGGTGATGATTGGTGATAAAGTCTAGATAAAAATATTTTACTTTTATTAAAAACGTCATACAACACGTTAAATAATTATTTAATGAAGACGGTTAAGTTTTTATACAAAATGGTTAATATTTTCTACGCGTTGGGTTTTCATGTAAATATTAGACGTCCGGGTTTACAAGTTTGTACGTATATATATAAATTTACTACAAAAGTGACGGAAATAATAAATAAAAATATCATTTTTATTTTATTTTATTATTGAAGTTCCATCAATAACAACTATATTAATTTACTGTTTATGGTGGGTTGGTTATCGTTTTACCGTAGGGTCACGTCAAGACTATATAGAGGTTGACATAATACGTTATCCAAGTTAACAAACCTAGATTATATGCACATTTAACAGATAAGCACGTAATTAAACGATGTTTTAGACTTAGGAAACTTACGGGTTGTCACATGATGGTTGCCGATTTAAAGTTGACCTAACAAAACAGAAGGAGAGATATGCTAGTATATCATGATCAAACTAAAAATGTGCCCATAGGCAGACCTATTACAGTGAAGACAAAGGGGTCGAGATTTCAGAAACGCTTCAAGTCTGCAGAAGAAAAGGGATTTAAGAGCAAAGGTAAAAAGAAACGTAGATGTCAAAATTATGGTCGTACTACGCACAATAGTCGTACTTGCCATAAACAAGCTTCTGATCCCATGGATGAAAGTGATGAAGATTCGGGTGATGAGGCTGATCATTAACAAGACGAAGATGATGATGATGATGATGGAGATGATGAAGGATATGGAAAAGATGAAATTGTGAGTGATGATGAAGATGATTAAGAATACGTAGGCGACGATGATTTGATTTGTTACTAATTTTAATACAAATGCTGGTAAAATCATAGGATTGGTCTATGCTGGTTCAATTATATTGCTTAGTTTAATAATTTTTACATGTATCTCTGATATTACATCAATACGTGTAATATACCAAATGCTGCAATTTTTATCTTATGCTGGTTAATTTTATTATATTCCCTTTTATGTTATGATGGGTGATTTATCTTGCTCAGTTAATAGCTTTTATGTTATGCTGGTTCATTTTCGCATATACCTCTTGTTGAGGGTATATTTTCAGGATGCTCGCAGGAAGCTCATGTGGTTCAGGAATTCTATTACCGTCTGGGAATCCCACTCGTCCAGGTATCCTGATTTGTTTTATACGACTAACCCTTATAATTGCCACGTGTTTATTTGACCAGGTACCGTTGAAGTCATCAACTACCTCCAAGATTCAAGTTCCAGCTGAATGAGATCGTGGACCAAGTGAACGAAGAGGGCTCTAACGGTTGCATTATTTGGACGATAGGATCCCAAGAATCTCGGATAGTTTGTTATTATTGTAATCCTTATATAATTGAGGATTCGATCGAATTAGGGACACAACAACACCGACGCACTTTAGCTCTGATAGTTTACCATCATTGTAACACATACTGTCGAACGATCAAACCTCCAAAACACTTGTAATTCTTCATTTCGTATAAATAAAATTGCTAGGCAGGAGGCTCTTTAGGCCGGCTCCCGAGATTTTTTTGCTAGGATTCCTAGAGGCAACTCAAAGGATCCTGGATTTTTCCCTCGTTACATCCTTGTTTTCAACTTTACATTTCGAGCATATGGATTACAAGATTCGTTTGTGAATTTTTGACCAAAACATCTCTGCTGGTATATCATTACAAACAATACCATTTCAGAGATTTTCAATTCCAAATATAAAGCAGACATCATTTTATATTTATCAAAATCTGCTACAAAGTGCTTACATATATCCAGTAACAAAAAAAAAATACATAGATAAACCCATCATCAGGGTTTTTAACTTTGCTATTGCTTGTCACGTTACATAAACCCATCATCAGGGTATGTCCACTTGTAGTCCTTAGAGTTCTAAGCATCGTCTTTTGCTTTGCTAATTGCTTGAATAAGCTTCCTATCAATGTTTTCTTGAGCAGCACAGTATTTTCTTGTTAATTATACCCATTCTATGTTGTTAGCCCTAGGTAAGCCATCTCTTATGTTCATTGTCGTCATGTGATTTTCGTACACAGACTTACTTACCTGCTTAAGAGCATTTACCATTTTCATGTCGATTATCTTTGATTCTGGAATGCATTTCTTCACTTTCCCCAACCATATCCTTTCATCTTGGGACGCCATCTTCGATTGATGAGTTTTTTTTACTGTGTGTAATTATGTGAAGACAATGCGGGATTACTTTTGGGGTTTATGGGTTGTCTATTTATATAGTAAGGATGATGATGATAATTAGTCATGTATATTAATTTCTATTTTATCAAACCCGCGGGAATGCGAATCCTTTTGGATGCAGTGTAATGATTACATTTGATGGTTAATTTATTTGTGTACGCTGTAATACGAAAGGTTTTGTAGTTTCCAAAGTAAACACTCGATTACCTTTTGCTTGTGGGATTTAATAGTTTTTATCTTCCCCATAAGAACCCCTATAAATAATAGATATTTTTTCTCATTTTACATATATACTTTCTTACTACTTTTTAATAAATTCTACTATGGCTTCATCATCTAAGAAGTTCGAGAATCTGTGAAAAGAAGAGGTGAAGGATTTGATTCAAGAACAGATCAACAATGAGAGTTTTTTTATAGGATGTGTTACTCATCAACATGAACAGAATCCATGTTGGTGTCATTGAGTTCTCTGCCATTGAGAATGAAATTATGCGACTATCGATTTCCGAGGTTCGTGATGCTGCCATGTATTATTTACTTGACATGAACAAGACGGATCTGAAGACAGTGAAGCAAATTATGGAGGCTATATCAGTTGTTGAAGCATCGTTGAGTCTGAAGAAAAAGTTTATTAGGCAACTTGAGTAGTATTTTCTTTTTAACTATGTCCTTTTTGTTTTCATTTGTTTAATCCTAATTATGTATCTTTTTTTTATCAATGGGTAATTTATTTCGAACTTTTAATATTTAGCACGCTATTTAAGAGTAGTTAGAATTTATAATACTAAAGATATAAAAGAAATAATTTTTCCAGCAATATTGTTATAAGACCCAAACAAACAAAACAAGTTATGTTGGTCCACATCCTAATCGTTTTCACCTCCTACAGTGGCTTCCAGCCTTTCCTTAATCCTTTCACCCACGTTCTTTTTCATTTTTTGTTTTTCCTCATATGAAACCTTCATAAATTGTTCAAGCAACTCAACAAGTTTATCCTTCACATAGTTAATAGGTGACCATAGAATTTTCGTGACATCTGGCACCTCAACTCATATATCTGCTCCTTCTGTTTTTTTTACTCATCCGAGAGTCCAATAGCCTAGTCCTAAACATCACCACCTTTGTATGTTTGCATGTGTAACATTGCAAACAAACCATAGTCAATATTGTTGTGCTTTGTCCGCCAAAACATTGCTACAAAAGTCGGCTTTAAATGTTGAACCCTGGCCATCTTAAAAGGGGATACCAAAGATAGGTATTGAACCATTGTCTCATGCTACATAAAAGGAAGATACAAAGAAAAATTAGTGGTTTTTTTAAATATTTTTTTTACAATTGTATATAAATAAACAACTTAATATACCACAGTAGGTCGTGTGCCATATCTAAATCATTCTCCATTGTATGATAGAGGTTATCAATTATCTCTACCGCTCGCTTCAAGAAGTTGTAACGAATCACAGAAATGATTTGATGCAAGCAACGGAATGAAAAGCAAGTTAACATCATCAGTCTTAGCATAAGGTGAGGAAATCATCATTTGTTCAATATTCACTGATAGTTCTTCAACACGCTCATCAATTGGGGTTTCACCTAGAAAAAACGTGTCCGCCTGTTTTAGATAGCATATTTACCGCCAGCATAAAAAATTATCTTAAAAACAAAGGTACATATTGGCCAGCATAAGTACGTAAACATAGGTACATGTGTACTTATGCCAGCAGAACTCTTATATACCAGCTTAAGTAGAAGAACACCAAACTTATGTCTACTTATGTTGTCTTATAAAACTGTCGAGCAACGAATATCATAGGTCATCTTACCTGTTTTAATGTAAGATAGATTCACTCACCAACACATGACAGGTTAGGAACAGCCTGGAAGGGTCTTACTTTTCTTTGTCTACTTCTTCGTTGTTCAATACCTCTGTCAAGCATGTAAAACAGCTAACGTGGATGCGTTCACTGGGGTAGAACGATTCCAGTGCCGCCCTTGGATATATAATTATTATAACCAGTATGATAGGTCTATTTCCATATTTTTGATGCACTGCTGCATTGTCTCTCCTGTTGTCCATTATCTCTATTGCAGGCTTTACAAAGTCAAAGCATACAACAATGAACACCTTATGTTGTTGAATTGGTAGGAATAACAGGTTGACTTTTCTCATGCTCTTGTAAACTGACGAGTCCAAACAAGATTGAATATTTATCTCCATAATCTCTGCGCTCTCTTGTTGGGTACATTGTTGTTAAAAGTTCTCTTTTGCCTGAAAAAATGTACATATTTTGTTATAGCAGCATAACAAAGATATAACATTATGCTGGTGTTTTACACTAATAATTGTTCCTTACAAAGACATCACACGTACAAAAAGTCGTGGTAGTGAATCTCTGGTTTTAGCTTTCTCCTCATTGTTGAGAACTTGAATTCAGCAGTTTAATTTGTTCTCATCTACATACTCATCAGCGTACAACGAATGTATATGCTTCCGCTTGAAAATGTTACCAGCAGCAGTTTGAAACAATATTTCACTGTGATAAAATCCTGATAAACAAATTTTATTAATTTATCTGATGCTTGGCTTTCATATAAAACATATAAAATCAATCATAATTTAAAACTAAAGAAGTTTAAATTTGATGGACGAAATACCTTTCCTGGCCTTGCGCATACAAAAAACACTCAAATACGTTTCCCTCTAACTTTTTGATTCTTATTCCAACACTCACCTTCCTATCCTTATATGGAGACTTTAAAGCATCGGCCAATTTTGTCAATTGCTGTCTCCTCTGATGTTGTTCATGTGGAGGTGGAAGGACTAGAAGTGGTTCAAAATGCTTTGCTACAGATGATATGATAGCTTTCTCCTTGGTAACTATTGGTTCTTCACCAGCACAAGTTGTGATTTGTGTTACATTTGTAGCTTCTACATCATCAACATCACAATCAGCCTTGTCATGAATCTCTGCTGGATTAATTTTATTTATTGGTACATGCATTACTACCATTGTGCTTGAGGTTTTCCTTGTGTAGAACTGACATGATTGCTACTGCTATATTGTCTGAGCTTGAACAGGTGTCTTAAACATATCTTTATTTGTTTCTTCTTCTCTCAGTAATGGGATTTTTTAAATTAGTTCCCCAGCATCGACATCATCTGCAGGTTTGAATGGAGTCAGTTGACTTATATTCTAGTCAAATGAAGGCATGTCAGATGTATCAGGTGTCTTACCCTTCTGTTTCAGTCCTTGTTCAACTGAGTCAGCATAGTTTACTATCACTTCCATATGTGGCAGTTATATTTTGAGAGTCACGTATAGGAATATCATCAGTTTCTTTTGCATCTTCTTGGGCTGCAATGCCTTGTTTTGAACCAACATCTACTCCACCAGCTATATTATGTTGGTCATCTTTGTGAGAAATTCCTTGACCAACCACATTTTTAGATTTTCTTGTTGTAACCCTTCCATCCTCCTCTTCTAGCACCTTCCCTGCACCTATCTCTTCTTGTTCACCTCTCTCTGTTGGCACACCTTCTCCACCAACCTCACTGACCTTATTGATATTTAAGTCTTCTTCATCATTCCTTTGTCCTGGGCCTTTCCTACAGTCATACTTTGTGAGTCTTGACTGCCACTGACAAATTACTTCTTTTAGAACATAATGTAATTTTAACACAAAACAGTCAGGTATTAGAAGAAAAGATAAGATACATCCTTAGAAGAGAAAGGAAACAAAAGGCATCTTCATTGTCTTTTGTCACTTTTTAAAAAGACAAAATGTAATTTTATCACTTTTTAAAAAATAATTCACCTTTTAACACAAATTACTTCCGTTAGAACATAATGTAATTTTATCACTTTTTAAAAAATAATTCACTTCTCCCTTTTACTTTGAATTTTCTCATAAGGCATCTACATTGTCTTTTGTCCAATCACCAATCTATCTCTGTCCATTCGAGCCTAACCTCTGTTTAAGGAGGTCATAAGTGTTTAAATAACATGTCTCAATTCTGCAGCCTTATTTTGTACACTCACCAATCTATCTCTATTGATTCCATCTTGTATATAGATTGGTGTTAAAAATTGTCAAAATATGTCCGGTTATATAAAAATTGACCAGCACGATTGCTTTTTAATCAAAGGAAATTGGCACTTAATAACCATAAGACCTTGACCAATCCTAAATATAATGAAAAACAAAGGTTCGATGGTTCCCACAATCGATATTGAAGAAAAAAGTTGAGGGCGATGAAGAATACTTAAACTAGGGTTTCGAGCAAAGGAGAGGGGGGGGGGGGGGGGCGGGACGACAAATCGTACCTGGTGGCGGTACGGAGGAGACCGGTTTGGACGGCGATGAGGAGATAAGGGCGGTGCGGAGGAGAAGCTGGTCGTACCTGGAGGCGTGCATCGATGGGGGGGGAGGGAAGGGTAGAGGCATCTCTTTTTATTTCTTTTCCATTCAGACTTTGTTTTAAAGCTGACCGACTAAGAGGAAGTTAAGAGGTCCAGCCGATTCAGAGATGACTAAAAAGGACGAAACAAACACTCTACATCTGACCGATTCAGACTTGTAGCCATTAAGAGGTTATTCAGATGCTTACCAAACAGCCCCTTAATGTCCTAGTTTTGGTCTAGGTTGTTTCTCTGGTTTTCCTTGTTTTGGTGGTTTGTTTTGGTTGCTTTTAGGGGCATGTCCCTGTCTGAACTAGAGAGTATTTCTGCTCTCTACTTGTACTTATCTTTAGTATATATATACAATCACCGGGGTAACCCTTACCCAAAAAAAAAAGTTGTGGACAATTATGTGATAAAGGCTTCAAACTTACTCTTTACTCTAACAAGTGTGAACTTGTTGGAGTAAACGACAGTAAAATTTATTTAACGGGAAAAAGAATAAATCAAAGTCTCTATTTTATAAACTTCAACAATCTTATTTCATATGAGTCTCTCTGTCTCGTGTCAAAATCCTCTAACAAGGAATCTGAGCTTTGGCACAGAAGACTATCCCATCTAAATTTTAGTACAATTGCTGAACTAGCAAGTAAAAAGATGGTAAAAGGTCTCCCCACCACATTTTCTAAGTCTAAAGAAATATGTGAAGATTGTCAAATGGGAAAAATGAAGAAAACTTCTCACAAAAGTCTTCAAGAAATATCCAGAGGTCAACCACTCGAGCTAATCCACATGGATCTCTGTGGACCCATAAGCACAGAAAGCCTTGGTGGAAATAAATACATCCTAGATATGGTGGATGACTTCTCCAGATATACATGGGTTGAATTTTTGAAATCAAAAAGTGAAACAACAGATCTTATCATTAACTTTATAAGAAGAATACAAAAAATTAATGCACCTAAAAGTAAGAGGAATAAGATTTGATAATGGAACCGAATTCAAAAACTCAAAACTAGACACATATCTAGTTAGAAAAGGCATATTTCATGAGTTCTCTGCACCAATGACCCCACAACAAAATGGGATAGTAGAAAAGAGAAACAGAACTCTAGTACAAGCTGCCAGTTCCATGCTTTCCTCAGCAAATCTTCCCACCTACTTCTGGGCTGAAGCCATTGCAACAGCATGCTTTACTCAAAATATATATGTCATCAACAAGAGGGAAATATTTGTGCCGCTAAAAGTAGGTGCTAACTTAAAATTTCTTCATGTCTTTGGAAGCAGGTGCTACATACTAAACGATCAAGATTATCTCGGAAAATTTGACAGAAAAGCCGACAAAGGAATCTTCATTGGATACTCACTCAAGTCAAAAGCATATACAGAGTTTTTGCTCTAAAAACTCAAGTGGTAACAGAAAGTACAAATATGTCATTCAGTGATGATAAAACAGCTATAAATTTTAGCACCACATGTTCTAATAAAAAGGATTACATCCTGAAGTAACAATCTCAAAAAAAGCATCCCACAAATTTTTCGAAGAGAACTCCGATGATGAAAATAACCTTCCCATATTTTCTCCTCCTTCTAAAACTGCTATCACAAAAGATCATCACACAGATAGCAAAGAAACCATGATTCAGAGTGAAATTTCCCATTCAAAAGATAAAAATATTGAAACCTCTTATTCTTAAACCTTAAATAAAAAGGGTACAATTATAGAAACACTACAGAACTCCACTTCGGAGCTCGTAAATGATTCTGTAACTGAGATCTTGCACTCAGCTGACTGTCCATCAGCTAAGGGGGAGAGTCAAGACACTGACGCAACCGACCTAATGCTTGGGAGTGAAGAGTTAGCCACTCTCACTCCAGCAACAAAATGGACATAAGATCATCCCATAAATTTAATCATTGGTGATCAAAACAAAAATGTCCAAACCAGGTCAGCCTCAGCCAATCAATGTCTCTATGCTAGATTTCTCAGCATAATAGAACCAAAAAAGTATGAAGAAGCCCTTCAGGATCCTCACTAGATCCTAGCCATGCAACAAGAACTAGGAAAAAATTGAAAGAAATAATGTGTGGAATCTAGTTCCAAGACCTAACAACAAATTTGTTATAGGAACTAAATGGGTTTTTCGAAATAAAACAGACGAAGAAGGTACCATAATTAGAAACAAAGCTAGCTTGTAGCAAAATGATACTGTCAACAAGAAGGATTAGACTATGATGAAACCTTTGCCCCAGTCGCAAGACTTGAGGCTGTCAGAATATTTCTAGCCTTTGCAGCCTTCAAAGGTTTCAAAGTCTATCAAATGGATGTTCAATGTGCCTTCTTAAATGGAAAAATTGATCAGGAAGTTTACATTGAACAACCACCAGGATTTTAAAGCAAAAAATTTCCAAATCATGTTTGCAAACTTAAAAGAGCTTTGTACGGTCTAAAACAAGCACCTAGAGCATGGTATGACACCTTCTCTGAGTTTCTTTTATCAGCTAACTTTAAAAAGAGATCCATTGACACCACATTGTTTTTAAAAGAAAGAAAAAGTCATCTCTTGATTGTACAAATCTATGTAGACGATGTCATCTTTGGATCCACGTGTCCATCATTTTGTAAATAATTTCAGGAACTTATGACAACTAACTTTGAAATGAGCATGATGGGAGAACTAAACTATTTTTTGGGAATCCAAATTAAACAAACTCCATAGGGATTTTTTATAAATCAAGCAAAATACATTAAAAACCTCCTCATTAAGTATTCTCTCTTAAACTGCTCTCCATTCAAAACACCAATGACCACAAATGTGAAAATTGATGCTGACAAAGATGGTCAAAATGTCGATGAGCACACATACAGAGGAATGATAGGTTCACTTCTGTATCTCACAACAAGTAGACCTGGCATCATGTTCTCCACATGCTTCCTTTCCAGATATCAATGTAAACCCAAGGAGTCTCACCTACTAGCTGTCAAAAGAGTTTTTAGATACCTAAAAGGATCAGCTGACGTAGGTCTCTGGTATCCCAAGGATACTGATTTCTCTCTAATAGCCTACTCAGATGCTGATCATGCAGGTTGTAGACTAGAAAGAAAAAGCACATCAGGAAGCTGTCATATGCTAGGAGGTAAGTTGGTATGCTGGACATCCGAGAAACAAAACTGTGTATCAACTTCAAACGCTGAAGCTGAATATGTTGCTGCTGCCAACTGCTGCTCTCAAGTAATATGGATGCAGACCCAACTCAAAGACTATGAGATAAATCTCACCAAGATACCAATTTTTGGTGATTCAAAGAGTGCTATTGCCATCACATCCAATCCTGTCCATCACTTAAGGACAAAGCACATCGATGTCAGGTATCACTTTATCAAAGATCATGTTGAAAAAGTACATATTGAAATGTACTTTGTCCCAACTGAACTCCAGCTTGCAGATATCTTTACTAAACATTTTGATGAAAAGAGATTCTCATTTTTACTAAGCAAGTTGGGGATGCTAAACATGACTGCAAACTAAAAAATTTATATACATAAAAAAATTATTATTAAAAAAAAAGGGGGGGGAGGGAGTCAGCTCAATAACTCCTTGTCATTTTTTCCCTGTACTCCCAAATAACTTCTCTGAAAAGTTAACTTCTTAAACAAAAAGCCCAAATTTCTAGAACCAAAAACTTCAATAATGACCTATGAGAATAGGCTGTCAAATCTATCTGCTCTCTTCTCTATTCATCTCATCACCCACCTCGTCTTTAAAAGAAACACAAAAAGTAAAACTTCCAAGCAACATCCTTCTTCCTCAGAAAACTTTGAAATACCTTATCAAAGGGGAAAAACTCAGCCATGTCTTTCAAAGAACTTTCTCCACCATTACCTGAAAACACAACATTCCATATTCCTCACCTTCACAACCTCATGCTTTATACACCTTGTGGGAACATATTCCCGGTCCTATCAACCAATGATGATATTCCTCAAAAACTGCCCCATAGGATATGCACTAACTCTTGATATTCCAATCAACTACTCCCTACTTCAAGAATTCTGGAGGAATGTTGTTTTCTTTGTCAAGGATGGAGACAATGCCTTAACAAGAACATCTGTCTATGGAGTAATGTTTGTCTTTAATCAACATCTGATCAAAAAAGCACTTCAAAATCAAAGACAGTCCATCTGCTCCCAGTCACTTTAACCAAGATGCTGTGATCAAAACCTTTCTTGATATGGGATACAAAGGAAATCTATATGAAGGAAAAGCTTACAGAGTCCACCGTCCACATCTATGGCAATATTTTTTCTCTCAATTTCAAATTTGCTTCTCATCAAAATACTCTGATCATCATCTCTCTGATGAGGACACTCAATATGTCATGCATGCTCTCATTCAAGGTCACAACATGAATTTCTCCCTGTACCTCATGAGACACATGCAAAGCAATCTCAACAGGCCCTTAAATGAAAGATTCATTCTCTATCCCAGATTTTCAACAAAACTAATCCTTCTAGCATTAAACTGGGAAACAATACCAAGAGGGATCAAAACAAGCAAAGTAGTATCTCAAAAGGGAATCTCCTGGGGGAGTATCAATTTCCGGACTTCCAGACTCCTATGGATATTTTCTCCCATCCATAGGAAGGCAAACCTATTTGCATCATTATATCTCTCTTCAAATGGAAGCGAGATTCAAAGCCTTCAAAACTCCTGCTCACAACAGAGACCAGAATAGATGCACGTGTACAGACATCTGTACCTGTCTTAAACTCTCTGTATAAATTTCATGATTAAATTAATTATTATTCTCTTGATCAGAAATTGTGCAGAATGCCTTCTCAAAAAATCAAAATATCCAAAATATCTGAGCAATAAATTAAAATTTTTTTGGCTCGGATAAATACGACAATTATCACTAATTATTCTCATAAAAGTCAATAGTAATTTTTGTTACCGTTTAGAATAAAAGTGTCCGTTCGAATTAATTATAGCCGTTATAGGAGACCCTTGAAAAATGGAACGGCATGAGGAGATACCTATAAAAGAACATCAAATCCTCTCATCCAAATCCCACTATTCAAAACACAAACCTGAGAAATCACTAATGGCATCCTCATCTGCAACCCCTGCGATGAACACCCGATCCAAAGGAAAAATCCCTAAAAACTCCTCTTCTCAAAATCTAGATTCTTCATCCTCCGACTCACCACCCAAACGAAATTTCACCATAGACACCCTCAACCAACCATGTGATCTGAACCCATCTGCATACTCATCAAACCTCCAATTGATCATAGAAGCTCTGAAAAACTCCCCTCAACTTGCCACAGCTTAACCATCAACGAACCATGCCCAAAATCAGTCATTCTAAATTTCTGGAAAACCGTCAAAATGAAAGATGAAGACATGAAAGGAAAGGTGAACACAGATACCAACATCACACTCCAACTAACCGATCTGAGAAAAATCTTCCCACTACCAAAAAACTTCTCATCCTTCTCTCCCAATCCAGAAGATCCAGCCCTAATAGAACTAATCATTGAAATCACCGGAGGTAAGTTTGAAGAACAAGGTCAAATCTCAAATCTCAGAACAAGTCCTTCAAACTCTTCACTTTCCTTATGTTCTTGAAATTTCTTTTTTATCTTAGCATTCTCCTTTTCCAATTGATCAATCAGAGCCTTTGTTGCAGGATCCATGTCTTCTTTCTGGCCTCCTGTGCTTTGATCATCATTCTCAATGTCAGTGAAACCAGAGATGGTTCTCTCACTGAGAGTTCTCTCACTGAGAGAATCATCATCGGCAAGCTTTGGAGATTCATGAAGTGAAGTTGGAGCATTGGGACTGACTTCCGAGATAACTTGCTCAGGAATAGTCTTAGTGCCAACTTCCGGAGTAACTGCCTTGGGACTATCTTCCGGAGCAACTTGTTCCGAAATAGTCTTAGGCAATTGCTCAGGAGCAACTTCCGAAGTAATGATGGGCAGAGATGGAGCACTCCTTAACCAAGTGCAGTTAAGAGTATTCCTAATCATCATTTTTCTCATGAAAGACAGAGCTTCAGGAGCTATATCCACATTTGTGGTTTGCAGATCACTCATCACGCTTGTGATAATCTGATTATCAGCAGTCACTTGCACCTGATGAAGTTGTTCAACCGGATCAACTAGTTCAACCGGATCAACATGGCCTTCTTCCTCCGGATGAAGTTGTTCAACCGGATCAACTTGTTCAACCGGAACAACATGGCCTTCTTCCTTTGGATGAAGTTGTTCAACCGGATCAACTTGTTCAACTTCATCAACATCTGAGAAAGACACCCTGTGCAAGATCCTATTTTGAATTAAATCTAGTTTGACATGTGAATTTCATTTCAACGTATGGTTGACAACCTTACCTATCAGTGGCTTTCACAGATTGTCCTGCCTTCAACCGTTCAATTTCTTCTCCTTGAGCGCTCACAATTGCACGGAGAGCTGCCAATTCATTTTCAAGTTTTGTACATCGAACCGTCAATTCAGTATGTGTCATGCTGCTCTCAACTGTTGTGGTGCCAGTATCTTTGAGCAAAGAAGAGCAAACAAGCCGACCTTGTTCATGCTTAGCACCCATGGTTTCTTGGCACCTGGGATTCCTGTTGTCAATCAAAGGCTCTTGAATAGGTTCCCTGACAGAAACAGTTGTCGTGGATCGGGTCTCAATGATGTTGGCACTGTCCTCAGGGTCAAGTGGCCTTTTCCACCTGACTTGCTTCATCACTACTACAAGTCACCTTATCACCAGTATGTCGGTTGGGTGATTGAACCAAGTCTAGCAGTATATTCCCTGCAATAAGGGTTGGGGAATCTACTTCATGTGGCCTAAGTGATATACCACCCTCATTCTGAGGTAGTCCTATGGAAGGTCTAGGTAAAGGAGACCTAGTCCTCTTCCTTTTGGGTGATTGTGGAGTACGTGTGGTATTTTGTAAAAGATTTTAGTTCAAGATGTTGATCAGAGATTTGCAGATTTGGAAATTCACAATTGAGAATGTGTTGGATGAATCTGGGGTACATGTAAAAGATCCTTTTAGGTTTTAGATTTTCCAGCATTCCATCAAATATCATTTTTGAAAAGTTAAAGTTGAGCCCATTTACCAATGCATGAAAAGCGGATGATTGAGGTGTAGCAAGTTCATCCCACGCAGTTTTCTTGTGAGATAGGCAGTGGAGAATGGTATGAGCAAGATATCGCCAAACATAAGGTAGTTGTCCCTTTTTGACGGTCACACAAGTTAAGTCACCCCCATACCTAATTGCTTCGTACGTCTTCAAGTACAATTCAGAATTGTAATCAGGATCACCTCCTGCATCATTGAATTTCAGATGCTTCTGGATCATTTCGTTAGTCAAACTAATCTCATTCCCATTGACTCTAGAGTCAATTTTACCAACCCCGTTGCTATCAACAGATTTTTTGGCTGAGTCCCAAAATTCAGCAATTCTCTGCTTGCATATTACAGGATTCACAGTTAAAGCAAAATGAGTGTTGGATTTCTCGAGGAAATCGTTCATTTCATCAAATAGCTTTGACTTATCAGACTTCTCGAAGTACGCTACAACATTGTGTTCGGCGAAGAACAGTTGAGTAGCCTTTGATGCAGCCTTTCGATTCAATTTGGGTGCCATTTGTGAGAAATTAGAGAGTAAGGTTTAGGTTTAAATCGCCAATTAGAAACCTGGAGAGAAAATAGAGGGTAACTGTTTTTCGAAAATGCAGTTTTATACTAACGGCAGTTCTTCTGGATCACAATGAACCCTAAGAATTGAAACAGGGGAAGTTATTGGAGTTTGCCCATTTAATTGAAATTAGGATGGGGGAAATTTTGGATAATTTAATTTGGTTTAGAAAAATATTATTAATTTATTTTAAATGAATCCACATCAATTAGGGTCGATTAAGATCGATGAGGACAAATGAAGATAAAGTAGGACCAATTAGGACCAACGAAGCCACGAGGCCCAATTAGGGTAAATTGGGGTCAATTTGGTTCAATGAGGATCAATTAGGGTCAATGATGAAGACCAGTTATAACTAACGAGGGTCGATTTTGCTCAATGTCGACGCCTTATGAGGACCAAATATGAGCAATTAGGGTCTATTAGGCCGATTGAGGGCCAATTACGCTCAATGAGGACCAGTAGACTGATTAAGGTCAACCATGGTCATTTGTAACAAATGAGTACCAATGAGGGCCAGTGAACACTCAGTTAGGATGAATTAGGGCCAATGAAGGTCAATGATAGTATATTCGGCTCGGTTAGGTTCAATGAAGATCACTTACGATCAATTACGACCAATTAGGCTCATTTAGGACCAATTATAATCAATTGGGGTCAATTAGGCCTAATTGACTCAAATTTGTTGTACTTCAAAGTAAATGGTACGTACTCGATGAGTCTAGTAGGTCCTTATTGAGGCTAACTGACAATAATTGGTCCTTATTGGTCCAATTTGTGCAAATTGCTCCTCATTAACCCGAATTAAGCCATATTGGTACTTATTCTGTCTAATTGGCCCTCATCGGTCCTAACTGGCCCTAATAAGTCATAATTCATCCTTATTGGTCCTAATCGAGCATATTCGACCCTCATTGGTCCTAATGGGTCCTCATTGACCCTAATTGAACCTAATTGGTCTTAATCGACCATCACTAACCCTGATTTACCCTTATAGGTATCATTGGTCCTCATTCAAACTAATTGGCCCCAATTAGTCCTAATTGGTCATACTTGATCATCGATCCTCATTAGTCACTTCCTTCATGCTCCGTCCTTATCGGTCCTATGAGCATAATCGGCCTTCTCATTGAACTGGTCCTAATTCGTATTCATTGACCATATTAATTGACCATAACTGGTCTTCACTAAAGTATCCTAAATGACGTTAATTGTCAGTATTTAGTCCTCATTGAGTCTGGTTGGTCCTAATTGCTCCTAATTGCTCCTCACCATCCTAATTGGACGTTGTTTAATATTTATGGAAACAAGATTATTATACATGAGAAATTCACAACATGGCGGTCTTTTCGTATTTTTGTTCTGAATTGCATAGTAATTTATCATTTTCATTTTTGAGTTGTGTTTTAGTAATGTATCCGTTTTTTGTAGTTGCGTTATCACGGCCACAAGGCACGTGTTATTAAAATCTTGTTTATTATATATAAAAGAAAAAATAAAATTAATATTAAAACATAATTTTGTTAATTAATGCTTTTAACTCCGATCGTCATCCAGATCTGCCTAAAGGATCACAGTTATGTCAACCGTAATTGATGTACTCGTACAATTTCAACACCTCAAGAGGATGAAGCTCCTGCTCAAGCTCATGGAGGATGATGAAGTTCATCTTCAAGAAGAACCCACCGGAAGAGCCACCTGGAGACATTTAATTAATTAATTAATTATGTTTATGTTTAATTTTAGGTTTAATTATGTTTAATATACATATTGTTTATATTAATTTTGGGTTTTATTATCAGTTTGAACAATTCTCCCCCCCCCCCCTTTAATTAAAAATTTTCACCAAAAATTTTAAATTTCCCACCATTAGTTCAAACTACACCCAAAATTTCGAACTAAATTTACTAATTATCGATTAATCATATATATACTTTTCCCTCTCACTATCAGAAAATTTCTAGCTAGTTAAACGCCTCCGGCGAATAACCAGGTCTTCTTTCTCATCCATATCATTCACATCTTCCATGGAGCTTCAACAACGAATAGCTTCAACAGACAGCGTTAGCGATTCTTCAGAAGTGGGATGTGATTTGGGAGACCAATCAGTCCAGAAAACGGTAATTGTCAAGTTATTTCGTTTCATTAATTACAATCTGTTTTCATAAAATTGTTTCTTTTGTTTATTATTGATACACGTTTAACTTGGGATCCCTGTATTTGTGTACAGTTACAGTTACAAATCGATTAGTTAATTTTATGCTACGAATGTTGAGGTCAAGCATATGCACATGTTTGTAGATTCATGTTACTAGTGAACCTCTTTTCTTCTTTATGTACACTGCTAGAAATGGTGAACTGTTTGTTTATATCCACTGAAGACATGATGTGTTCCGCTCTTCCCTTTAGATGTCTTTAATTTATGTATAACATATCAAATAATTAATCAATAGGGTCTTTATGTGATATATTAATAATTAACAACTAATTTATGTCACTCTAGTCATTACTAGGAAATGATCTTAGAGGACATATATAGGAATGTTTCCAACATTTTTTGTATGTTCATGTTAGAGGGGTAGAAAATAAATAAATTGTAGTTTAAATCCCCTGTAGAAGAATAGAAGAATGTCGATGTCATGCATCTGCTACTTTGCTAGAAATGGTGAACTGTTTGTTTATATCCACTAAAGACATGATGTGTTCCACTCTTCCCTTTAGATGTCGTTAAATTTGTGTATAACATATCAAATAATTAATCAATAGGGTCTTTATGTGATATATTAATAATTAAGAACTACTTAAGAGATAATGAATTAACAGGGTCTGCATGCTTTCCTATTTATGTACTTTGTTAAAAAGTATCTAACTACATTCTGTTAATTGTACAAAATTCAAGGATCGATCCAACAACACTAATGGTGAATTGGAAAAACTTGAGTTCGAACTTAAAGAGGAGAGACTTCTTCGGGATGCAACAAATGAACAAGTTAAGGCCCTCTTCTTGAAGTTTGAAGAATCAGAGAAAAAACTTGATCTACTTATAGATCATCTATCTGCACTTGGACCACCGTTACCACACCAACTTAATGCTCCGGTATCTACAGAGGCGAATTCTGTACATCACAACATAATCATACTATTCTCAAGTACCTTACAATAACATACACTCTTGTTCATGAAGAACACAATCCGGATGAACTCTTGTTCCTGAAGAACACAAATAGATGCAAGTTCCTGGTACATAAGAATATATACTTCATGTAAGAACAAAGTTATGAGTTAAATGGGGCCCTGCTATGATTCATTGAAAATGTATGTTAATATGAAAAAAATACAGTATATACATAATCTGTATGAATAAAACTGGAACAACTTATGTTAGATTAAAAAAACAGAATAAATACTTTCATGATAGGTCCGCGCCATTATTCTGCTCTAACTTTTTACCAATTCAAAAAAATTGTTCTAGGTAAATTCTAAGGAGATTTTTGTTGGATCTAGCCATAGCACTAATCATGCTGACATACACACAACGGTTAGTATTTGTCAAACTCATTATCGCTTTGATTGCTCATTTACATAAAGTAATTAATTGAACTGTAGGGCATAAAATCGGTGGTCGATCAACCTCGTCTGAAGCGGTTGAAAAGAAAAAGGTAAATATTTGCCAGTCAAGTTTCATTCCATTCTATAGTTTCACAGTAATCTGTTTGGTAATGTCATGTAGTCCCATTCTAAATGTTATTTGGTACCTCAAACACTTGGCCCAGCTAGGGATTGTTGGAACAAATGGTGAGATGTGTACTAAACAAAGTTCAACTGACTTTGAAGTTGATCTGGAACTTAATGTGATGTTCATCCGGATGTATTAAGTTCATCTGGATATCTAATGTTCATCTGGAAATCAATTGAATTGTAGGACCTGATGACCCATACTACTTGCAATAAAATGGCACTCCTCGGTCCATATCTATCATGGTGGTAAGTATTTCAAAATTGCTATATATATTATGATCAATTTCCATAACCTAATTATCAATTATATGTTTTGGTATAGGAAGGAATACAAGAAAAAATGGTCCTAATTAAGCTCAAATCTGGACAGTTGAAGATGAAGACCACGTGGTAGTGTTGTTGCCTCCCGGATTGAAAATTAGATTGAGAATAATGCTTGTATGCAGTGTAATTTTCTTTAATTTTTTATTTGTATTTCATTTGTATTTGACTTGTAATTGAATTTTATTTGATTTGTAATTAATAATTTGTAATAGCTTTTAAATTGGCCACAGGTATAGCAAGGACCCATCTGATTTCAACAACATTTTGGTTACTTTTTGTTCTACGCAAATATATGTGGCTAAAACACAAATATACGTGACCATATAATACCAAAGGCCACACCTTTTATATTTTAACGTGGCTGTTGCCACCATTTGGCCACGCGTATTGGGACAAAATATATGATTTCAACTACCCTTTGGCCACTTTTTTTTCAAATATATGTGGCTAAAACACAAATATACGTGACCATATAATACCAAAGGCCACACTTTTTATATTTTAACGTGGCGGTTGCCACCCTTTAGCCATGCGTATTGGGACAATATATCTGATTTCAACTACCTTTTGGCCACTTTTTTTTTCATATATATGTGGTTAAAACAAAAATATATGTGACCATATAATACCAAAGGCCACACTTTTTATACTTTAACGTGGCCGTTGCCATCCTTTGGCCACGTGTGTTGGGACAAAATGTATGATTTAAACTACCCTTTGGCCACTTTTTTTTCAAATATATGTGGCTAAAACAGAAATATACGTGACCATATAATACCAAAGGCCACACTTTTTATATTTTAACGTGGCCGTTGCCACCATTTGACCACGCGTATTGGGACAAAATATCTGATTTCAACTACCCTTTGGCCACTTTTTTTTTTCAAATATATGTGGCTAAAACACAAATATACGTGACCATATAATACCAAAGGCCACGCTTTTTATATTTTAATGTGGCTGTAGCCACCCTTTGGGCACGCGTATTGGGACAAGATGTATGATTTCAGCAACCCATTTGGCCACGTTTTTTCATATCATATGTGGCTAAAAGACAAATATACGTGTCCATATAATACCAAAGGCCACGCTATTCATATTTTAACATGGCGGTTGCCACCCTTTCGCCACGCGTATTGGGACAAAAATTATAATTTCAGGAACCCATTTGGCCACGTTTTTTTATAACATATGTGGCTAAAACACAAATATACGTGACCATATAATACCAAAGGCCACGTTAAACAAACACATGTGGCCGTTGGGACCATTTGGCCACGCTTTTCGAAAGAATTATTTGATTACAACAAAAAATATTGGTATCCTTTAGCCACGCTTCTAGGTGGCTTTAGCCACTGATATTGTAACGTGGCCGTAGGGTACATAAGGTGACGGGACCTTTGGTGTCGATTGGAATGGAAATAAAACATGACCAAACACATTTGGTCACGGTTTTTTCTGTGGCCAAAGGTGAATTTTGACGTAGTGTGACCCTCGTTTCCCCAAAACACACCTTAATAGTCGTATTCACAACTTATTGGTTATATACACACCTTATTGGGACTCATTGGTCCCAACTGACCCTCATTGCCCTAAACACACCTTATTAGGGCTCATTAGTCCAACTGACCCTCATTGCCCCTAAACACACCTTATTGGGCTATCGTTGGTCCTAAACACAAATTATTGGCCATTATTGGTTCTAAACACAATATATTGGTTATAAACACACGTTTCCCCTAAACACATCTTTTTGGTCATATGCACAACTTATTGGTTATATACACAACTTATTGGGCCATCATTGGTCACAACTGACCCTCGTTGCCCCTAAACACACATTTTCGGTCATATGCACAACTTATTGGTTATATACACACCTTATTGGGACTCATTGGTCCCAACTGACCCTCAATGCCCCTAAACACACCTTTTTGGGCAATAATTGGTCCTAAACGCAACTTATTTGCCATCATTGGTTCTAAACACAACATATTGCTTATATACACACCTTATTGGGCCATCATTGGCCCGAGCTGACCATCGTTGTCCCTAAACACACCTTTTTGGTACTATGCACAACTTATTGGTTATATACACACCTTATTTGGCTATCATTGGTCCCAACTGACCCTCGTTGCCCCTAAACACACCTTTTTTGTCCTATGCAAAACTTATTCGTTATATACACACCTTATTAGAACTCATTGGTCTTAACTGACCCTCATTGCCCCTAAACACACCTTATTAGGCCGTCATTGATCCTAAACATAACTTATTGGCCATCACTGGTCCTAAGCACAACTTATTGGTTATATGCACACCTTATTGGTCCATCATTGTCCCAACCGATCCTCGTTACTCTGGTCCTATGCACAACTTATTGGTTATATACACACCTTATTGGGCCATCATTGGTCCCAACTGACCCTCATTGCCCCTAAACACACCTTATTGGGCCATCATTGGTCCTAAACACAACTTATTGGCCATCATTGGTCTTTAACACAACTTATGGGTTATATACAAACCTTATTGGGCCATCATTGGTCCCAACTGCCCTCGTTGTCCCTAAACACACCTTATCGGTCCTATGCACAACTTATTGGTTATATACACACCTTATTGGGACATCATTGGTCCCAAATGACCCTCATTGCCCCTAAACACACCTTTTTGGTCTTATGCACAACTTATTGGTTATATACACACCTTATTGAACTCATTGGTCCCAACTGACCCTCATATCCCCTAAACACATATTATTGGGCCATCATTTGTCCTAAACACAACTTATTTTCCATAATTGGTCCTAAAGACAACTTATTGGTTATATACACACCTTATTGGGTCATCATTGTTCCTAATTGACCCTCGTTGCCCCTAAACACACCTTATTTGTCCTATTCACAACTTATTGGTTATATACACATCTTATTGGGTAATCATTGGCCCCAATTGACCCTCTTTGCCCCTAAACACACCTTATTGGGACTCATTGGTCCCAGCTGACCCTCATTGCCCCTAAACACACCTTATTAGGCTATCAGTGGTCCTAAACATAAATTATTGGCCATTATTGATTTTAAACACAACATATTGGTTATATACACACCTTATTGGGCCATCATTGTTCCCAGCTGACCCTCGTTGCCCCTAAACACACCTTTTTGGTCCTATGCACAAATTATTGGTTATATACACACCTTATTGGGCCATCATTTGTCCCAACTAACCTCCGTTGCCCCTAAACACACCTTTTTGGTCCTATGCACAAATTATTGGTTATATACACACCTTATTGGGCCATCATTGGTCACAATTGACCCTCGTTGCCCCTAAACACACATTTTTGGTCATATGCATAACTTATTGGTTATATACACACCTTATTGGGACTCATTGGTCCCAACTGACCCTCAATGTCCCTAAACACACCTTTTGGGGCACTTTTTTTTTCCATATATATGTGGTTAAAACACAAATATACGTGACCATATAATACCAAAGGCCACACTTTTTATATTTTAACGTGGCCGTTGCCATCCTTTGGCCACGCGTGTTGGGACAAAATGTATGATTTAAACTACCCTTTGGCCACTTTTTTTTTCAAATATATGTGGCTAAAACACAAATATACGTGACCATATAATACCAAAGGCCACACTTTTTATATTTTAACGTGGCGGTTGCCACCCTTTGGCCACGCGTATTGGGACAATATATCTGATATCAACTACCCTTTGGCCACTTTTTTTTCCATATATATGTGGTTAAAACACAAATATACGTTACCATATAATACCAAAGGCCACACTTTTTATATTTTAACGTGGCCATTGCCATCCTTTGGCCACGCGTGTTGGGACAAAATGTATGATTTAAACTACCCTTTGGCCACCTTTTTTTTCAAATATATGTGGCTAAAACACAAATATACGTGACCATATAATACCAAAGGCCACACCTTTTATATTTTAACGTGGCTGTTGCCACCATTTGGCCACGCGTATTGGGACAAAATATCTGATTTCAACTACCCTTTGGCCACTTTTTTTTTCAAATATATGTGGCTAAAACACAAATATACGTGACCATATAATACCAAAGGCCACACTTTTTATATTTTAACGTGGCTGTTGCCACCATTTGGCCACGCGTATTGGGACAAAATATCTGATTTCAACTACCCTGTGGCCACTTTTTTTTTCAAATATACGTGGCTAAAACACAAATATATGTGACCATATAATACCAAAGGCCACGCTTTTTATATTTAAATGTGGCCGTTGCCACCCTTTGGCCACGCGTATTGGGACAAGATGTATGATTTCAGCAACCCATTTGGCCACGTTTTTTCATATCATATGTGGCTAAAAGACAAATATACGTGTCCATATAATACCAAAGGCCACGCTATTCATATTTTAACATGGCGGTTGCCACCCTTTCGCCACGCGTATTGGGACAAAAATTATAATTTCAGGAACCCATTTGGCCACGTTTTTTTATAACATATGTGGCTAAAACACAAATATACGTGACCATATAATACCAAAGGCCAAGTTAAACAAACACATGTGGCCGTTGGGACCATTTGGCCACGCTTTTCGAAAGAATTGTTTGATTACAACAAAAAATATTGGTATCCTTTAGCCACGCTTCTAGGTGGCTTCAGCCACTGATATTGTAACGTGGCCGTAGGGTACATAAGGTGACGGGACCTTTGGTGTCGATTGGAATGGAAATAAAACATGACCAAACACATTTGGTCACGGTTTTTTCCGTGGCCAAAGGTGAATTTTGACGTAGTGTGACCCTCGTTTCCCCAAAACACACCATAATAGTTCTATTCACAACTTATTGGTTATATACACACCTTATTGGGACTCATTGGTCCCAACTGACCCTCATTGCCCTAAACACACCTTATTAGGACTCATTAGTCCAACTGACCCTCATTGCCCCTAAACACACCTTATTGGGCTATCGTTGGTCCTAAACACAAATTATTGGCCATTATTGGTTCTAAACACAATATATATTGGTTATAAACACACGTTATTGGGCCATCAATGGTCCCAGCTGACCCTCGTTTCCCCTAAACACATCTTTTTGGTCATATGCACAACTTATTGGTTATATACACACCTTATTGGGCCATCATTGGTCACAACTGACCCTCGTTGCCCCTAAACACACATTTTCGGTCATATGCACAACTTATTGGTTATATACACACCTTATTGGGACTCATTGGTCCCAACTGACCCTCAATGCCCCTAAACACACCTTTTTGGGCAATAATTGGTCCAAAACGCAACTTAATTGCCATCATTGGTTCTAAACATAACATATTGCTTATATACACACCTTATTGGGCCATCATTGGCCCGAGATGACCATCGTTGTCCCTAAACACACCTTTTTGGTACTATGCACAACTTATTGGTTATATACACACCTTATTTGGCAATCATTGGTCTCAACTGACCCTCATTGCCCCTAAACACACCTTATTGGGCCATCATTGATCCTAAACATAACTTATTGGCCATCACTGGTCCTAAGAACAACTTATTGGTTATATGTACACCTTATTGGTCCATCTTTGTCCCAACTGATCCTCGTTACTCTGGTCCTATGCACAACTTATTGGTTATATACACACCTTATTGGGCCATCATTGGTCCCAACTAACCCTCATTGCCCCTAAACACACCTTTTTGGTCCTATGCACAACTTATTGGTTATATACACACCTTATTGGGACTCATTGGTCCCAACTGACCCTCATATCCCCTAAACACATATTATTGGGCCATCATTCGTCCTAAACACAACTTATGTCCTAAAGAAAACTTATTGGTTATATACACACCTTATTGGGTCATCATTGGTCCTAATTTACCCTCGTTGCCCCTAAACACACCTTATTTGTCCTATTCACAACTTATTGGTTATATACACATCTTATTGGGTCATCATTGGCCCTAATTGATCCTCTTTGCCCCTAAACACACCTTATTGGAACTCATTGGTCCTAGCTGACCCTCATTGCCCCTAAACACACCTTATTAGGCTATCAGTGGTCCTAAACACAAATTATCGGCCATCATTGATTTTAAACACAACATATTGGTTATATACACACCTTATTGGGCCATCATTGTTCCCAGCTGACCCTCGATGCCCATAAACACACCTTTTTGGTCCTATGCACAAATTATTGGTTATATACACACCTTATTGGGCCATCATTGGTCCCAACTGACCTCTGTTGCCCCTAAACACACCTTTTTGGTCCTATGCACAACTTATTGGTTATATACACACCTTATTGGGACTCATTGGTCTGAACTGACCCTCATTGCCCCTAAACACACCTTATAGGGCCATAATTGGTCCTAAACACAACTTATTTGCCATCATTGGTCCTACACACAACTTATTGGTTATATACACATCTTATTGGGCCATCATTATCCCAACTGATCCTTGTTACCCTGGTCCTATGCAATACTAATTGGTTATATACACACCTTATTGGGACTCATTGGTCCCTACGGACCCTCATTGACCCTAAACACACCTTATTGGGCCTTCATTGGTCTTCAACACAACTTATGGGTTATATACCGACCTTATTGGGTCATCGTTGGTCCCAACTGGCCCTCGTTGCCCCTAAACACACCTTTTTGGGACTCATTGGTCCAAATGACCCTCATTGCCCCCAAACACACCTTTTTGGGCCATAATTGGTCCTAAACACAACTTATTGGCCATCATTGGTCTTAAAAACAAATTATTGGTTATATACACATCGTATTGGGGCATAATTGGTCCAACTGACCCTCGTTGCCCCTAAACACAACTTATTGGTCCTATGCACAACTTAATGTTTATATACACACCTTATTGGAACTCATTGGTCCCAATTGACCCTCATTTCCCCTAAACACACATTATTGATCCATAATTGGTCCTAAACTTATTTGCCATCATAGGTCCTACACACAATTTATTGGTTATATACACACCTTATTGGGTCGTCATTGGCCCTAATTGACCCTCTTTGCCCCTAAACACACCTTATTGGGACTCATTGATCCCAACTGACCCTCATTGCCCCTAAACACACCTTATTAGGCTATCAGTGGTCCGAACACAAATTATTGGCCATCATTGATTCTAAACACAACATATTAGTTATATACACACCTTATTGGGCCATTATTGGTCCCAACTGACCCTCGTTGCCCCTAAACACACATTTTTTGTCCTATAAACAAATTATTGGTGATATACACACCTTATTGGGCCATCACTGGTCCCAATTGACCCTCGTTGCCCCTAAACACACCTTTTTGGTCCTATGCATAACTTATTGGTTATATACACACCTTATTGGGACTCATTGGTCTCAACTGACCCTCATTGCCCATAAACACACCTTATTGGGCCATTTTTGGTCCTTAACATAATTTATTGGCCATCATTGGTCCTAAACACAACTTATTGGTTATATACACACCTTATTGGGCCATCATTATCCCAACTGACCCTTGTTACCCTGGTCCTATGCACAACTAATTGGTTATATACACACCTTATTGGGACTCATTGGTCCCAACTGACCCTCATTGACCCTAAACACACCTTATTGGGCCATCATTGGTCCTAAACACAACTTATTGGCCATCATTGGTCTTTAACACAACTTATGGGTTATATACCGACCTTATTGGGTCATCATTGGTCCCAAGTGGCCCTCGTTGCCCCTAAACACACCTTATTGGTCTTATGCACAACTTATTGGTGATATACACACCTTATTGGGACTCATTGGTCCCAACTAACCCTCATTGCCCTAAACAAACCTTTTTGGGACTCATTGGTCCAACTGACCCTCATTGCCCCTAAACACACCTTATTGGGCCAAAATTGGTCCTAAACACAACTTATTGGCCATCATTGGTCCTAAAAACAACTTATTGGTTATATACACACCTTATTGGGCCGTCATTGGTCCCAACAGACCCTCGTTGCCCCTCAACACAACTTATTGGTCCTATGCACAAGTTATTGTTTATATACACACCTTATTGGGACTCATTGGTCCCAACTGACCCTCATTTGCCCTAAACACACATTATTGGGCCATAATTGGTCCTAAACACAACTTATTTGCCATCATAGGTCCTACACACAACTTATTGGTTATATACACACCTTGTTGGGTCGTCATTGGCCCCAATTGACCCTCTTTGCCCCTAAACACACCTTACTGGGACTCATTGAACCCAACTGACCCCTATTGCCCCTAAACACACCTTATTAGGCTATCAGTGGTCCTAACACAAATTATTGGCCATCTTTGATTCTAAACAGGACATATTGGTTATATACACACCTTATTGGGCCATCATTGGTCCCAACTGACCCTCGTTGCCCTTAAACACACCTTTTTGGTCCTATGCACAAATTATTGGTTATATACACACCTTATTGGGCCATCATTGGTCCCAACTGACCCTCGTTGCCCCTAAACACACCTTTTTGGTCCTATGCACAACTTATTGGTTATATACACACCTTATTAGGACTCATTGGTCTCAACTGGCCCTCATTGCCCCTAAACACACCTTATTGTGCCATCTTTGGTCCTAAACATAATTTATTGGCCATCATTGGTCCTAATCACAACTTATTGGTTATATACACACCTTATTGGGTCGTCATTGGCCCCAATTGACCATCTTTGCCCCAAAACACACCTTATTGGGATTCATTGATCCCAACTGACCCTTATTGCCCATAAACACACCTTATTAGGCTATCAGAGGTCCTAACACAAATTATTGGCCATCATTGATTCTAAACACAACATATTGGTTATATACACACCTTATTGGTACATCATTGGTCCCAACTGACCCTCGTTGCCCCTAAACACACCTTTTTGGTCCTATGCACAAATTATTGGTTATATACACACCTTATTGGGCCATCATTGGTCCCAACTGACCCTCGTTGCCCCTAAACACACATTTTTGGTCCTATGCACAACTTAGTGGTTATATACACACCTTATTAGGACTCATTGGTCTCAACTGACCCCCATTGCCCCTAAACACACCTTATTGGGCCATAATTGGTCCTAAACACAACTTATTGGCCATCATTGGTCCTAAAAACAACTTATTGGTAATATACACAGCTTTTTGGGCCATCATTGGTCCCAACTGACCCTCGTTGCCCCTAAACACAACTTATTGGTCCTATGCACAACTTATTGTTTATATACACACCTTATTGGGACTCATTGGTCCCAACAGACCCTCATTTCCCTTAAACACACATTATTGGACCATAATTGGTCCTAAACACAACTTATTTGCCATCATAGGTCCTATACACAACTTATTGGTTATATACACACCTTATTGGGTCGTCATTGGCCCCAATTGACCCTCTTTGCCCCTAAACACACCTTATTGGGACTCATTGATCCCAACTGACCCTCATTGCCCCTAAACACACCTTATTAGGCTATCAGTGGTCCTAAACACAAATTATTGGACCCAGCTGACCCTCGTTGCCAGTAAACACACCTTTTTGGTCCTATGCACAAATTATTGGTTATATACACACCTTATTGGGCCATCAATGGTCCCAACTGACCCCCGTTTCCCCTAAACACACCTTTTTGGTTCTATACATAACTTATTGGTTATATACACACCTTATTGGGACTCATTGGTCTGAACTGACCCTCATTGCCCCTAAACACACCTTATAGGGCCATAATTGGTCCTAAACACAGCTTATTTGCCATCATTGGTCCTACACACAACTTATTGGTTATATACACACCTTATTGGGCCATCATTGGTCTTTAACACAATTTATGGGTTATATACCGACCTTATTGGGTCATCATTGGTCCCAACTGGCCCTCGTTGCCCCTAAACACACCTTATTGGTCCTCTGCACAACTAATTGGTTATATACACACCTTATTGGAACTCATTGGTCCAACTGACCATCATTGACCCGAAACACACCTTATTAGGCCATCATTGGTCCTAAACACAACTTATTGGCCATCATTGGTCATTAACACAACTTATGGGTTATAAACCGACCTTTTGGGTCATCATTGATCCCAACTGGCCCTCATTGCCCCTAAACACACCTTATTGGTCATATGCACAACTTATTGGTTATATACACACCTTATTAGGACTCATTGGTCCCAACTGACCCTCATTTCCCCTAAACACACCTTATTAGGCCATAATTGGTCCTAAACACAACTTATTTGCCATCATAGGTCCTATACACAACTTATTGGTTATATACACACCTTATTGGGTCAACATTTGCCCCAATTGACCCTCTTTGCCCCTAAACACACCTTATTGGGACTCATTGATCCCAACTGACCCTCATTGCCCCTAAACACACCTTATTAGGCTATCAGTGGTCCTAAACACAAATTATTGGACCCAGCTGACCCTCGTTGCCAGTAAACACACCTTTTTGGTCCTATGCACAAATTATTGGTTATATACACACCTTATTGGGCCATCATTGGTCCCAACTGACCCCCGTTTCCCCTAAACACACCTTTTTGGTTCTATACATAACTTATTGGTTATATACACACCTTATTGGGACTCATTGGTCTCAACTGACCCTCATTGCCCCTAAACACACCTTATTGGGCCATCATTGGTCCTAAACATAACTTATTGGCCATCATTGGTCCTAAACACAACTTATTGGTTATATACACACCTTGTTGGGCCATCATTATCCCAACTGATCCTTGTTACCCTGGCCCTCTGCACAACTTATTGTTTATATATACACCTTATTAGGACTCATTGGTCGTAACTGCCCCTCATTGCCCCTAAACACACCTTATAGGGCCATAATTGGTCCTAAACACAACTTATTTGCCATCATTGGTCCTACACACAACTTATTGGTTATATACACACCTTATTGGGCCATCATTGGTCTTTAACACAACTTATGGGTTATATACCGACCTTATTGGGTCATCATTGGTCCCAAGTGGCCCTCGTTGCCCCTAAACACACCTTATTGGTCCTATGCACAACTTATTGGTGATATACACACCTTATTGGGACTCATTGGTCCCAACTAACCCTCATTTCCCTAAACAAACCTTTTTGGGACTCATTGGTCCAACTGACCCTCATTGCCCCTAAACACACCTTAATGGGCCAAAATTGGTCCTAAACACAACTTATTGGCCATCATTGGTCCTAAAAACAACTTATTGGTTATATACACACCTTATTGGGCCGTCATTGGTCCCAACAGACCCTCGTTGCCCCTCAACACAACTTATTGGTCCTATGCACAAGTTATTGATTATATACACACCTTATTGGGACTCATTGGTCCCAACTGACCCTCATTTCCCCTAAACACACATTATTGGGCCATAATTGGTCCTAAACACAATTTATTTGCCATCATAGGTCCTACACACAACTTATTGGTTATATACACACCTTGTTGGGTCGTCATTGGCCCCAATTGACCCTCTTTGCCCCTAAACACACCTTACTGGGACTCATTGAACCCAACTGACCCTTATTGCCCCTAAACACACCTTATTAGGCTATCAGTGGTCCTAACACAAATTATTGGCCATCTTTGATTCTAAACAGGACATATTGGTTATATACACACCTTATTGGGCCATCATTGGTCCCAACTGACCCTCGTTGCCCTTAAACACACCTTTTTGGTCCTATGCACAAATTATTGGTTATATACACACCTTATTGGGCCATCATTGGTCCCAACTGACCCTCGTTGCCCCTAAACACACCTTTTTGGTCCTATGCACAACTTATTGGTTATATACACACCTTATTAGGACTCATTGGTCTCAACTGACCCTCATTGGCCATAAACACACCTTATTGGGCCATTTTTGGTCCTTAACATAATTTATTGGCCATCATTGGTCCTAAACACAACTTATTGGTTATATACACACCTTATTGGGCCATCATTGGTCCCAACTGACCCTCGTTGCCCTTAAACACACCTTTTTGGTCCTATGCACAAATTATTGGTTATATACACACCTTATTGGGCCATCATTGGTCCCAACTGACCCTCGTTGCCCCTAAACACACCTTATTTGGTCCTATGCACAACTTATTGGTTATATACACACCTTATTAGGACTCATTGGTCTCAACTGACCCTCATTGGCCATAAACACACCTTATTGGGCCATTTATTGGTCCTTAACATAATTTATTGGCCATCATTGGTCCTAAACACAACTAATTGGTTATATACACACCTTATTGGAACTCATTGGTCCAACTGACCCTCATTGCCCCTAAACACACCTTATTGGGCCAAAATTGGTCCTAAACACAACTTATTGGCCATCATTGGTCCTAAAAACAACTTATTGGTTATATACACACCTTATTGGGCCGTCATTGGTCCCAACAGACCCTCGTTGCCCCTCAACACAACTTATTGGTCCTATGCACAAGTTATTGTTTATATACACACCTTATTGGGACTCATTGGTCCCAACTGACCCTCATTTGCCCTAAACACACATTATTGGGCCATAATTGGTCCTAAACACAACTTATTTGCCATCATAGGTCCTACACACAACTTATTGGTTATATACACACCTTGTTGGGTCGTCATTGGCCCCAATTGACCCTCTTTGCCCCTAAACACACCTTACTGGGACTCATTGAACCCAACTGACCCCTATTGCCCCTAAACACACCTTATTAGGCTATCAGTGGTCCTAACACAAATTATTGGCCATCTTTGATTCTAAACAGGACATATTGGTTATATACACACCTTATTGGGCCATCATTGGTCCCAACTGACCCTCGTTGCCCTTAAACACACCTTTTTGGTCCTATGCACAAATTATTGGTTATATACACACCTTATTGGGCCATCATTGGTCCCAACTGACCCTCGTTGCCCCTAAACACACCTTTTTGGTCCTATGCACAACTTATTGGTTATATACACACCTTATTAGGACTCATTGGTCTCAACTGGCCCTCATTGCCCCTAAACACACCTTATTGTGCCATCTTTGGTCCTAAACATAATTTATTGGCCATCATTGGTCCTAATCACAACTTATTGGTTATATACACACCTTATTGGGTCGTCATTGGCCCCAATTGACCATCTTTGCCCCTAAACACACCTTATTGGGATTCATTGATCCCAACTGACCCTTATTGCCCATAAACACACCTTATTAGGCTATCAGTGGTCCTAACACAAATTATTGGCCATCATTGATTCTAAACACAACATATTGGTTATATACACACCTTATTGGTACATCATTGGTCCCAACTGACCCTCGTTGCCCCTAAACACACCTTTTTGGTCCTATGCACAAATTATTGGTTATATACACACCTTATTGGGCCATCATTGGTCCCAACTGACCCTCGTTGCCCCTAAACACACATTTTTGGTCCTATGCACAACTTAGTGGTTATATACACACCTTATTAGGACTCATTGGTCTCAACTGACCCTCATTGCCCCTAAACACACCTTATTGGGCCATAATTGGTCCTAAACACAACTTATTGGCCATCATTGGTCCTAAAAACAACTTATTGGTAATATACACAGCTTTTTGGGCCATCATTGGTCCCAACTGACCCTCGTTGCCCCTAAACACAACTTATTGGTCCTATGCACAACTTATTGTTTATATACACACCTTATTGGGACTCATTGGTCCCAACAGACCCTCATTTCCCTTAAACACACATTATTGGACCATAATTGGTCCTAAACACAACTTATTTGCCATCATAGGTCCTATACACAACTTATTGGTTATATACACACCTTATTGGGTCGTCATTGGCCCCAATTG
>JBCNJP010000025.1:40771353-40945280 GCA_039602395.1 Deinandra increscens subsp. villosa
ATAATTGGTCCTAAACACAACTTATTTGCCATCTTAGGTCCTACACACAACTTATTGGTTATATACACACCTTATTGGGTCGTCATTGGCCCCAATTGACCATCTTTGCCCCTAAACACACCTTATTGGGATTCATTGATCCCAACTGACCCTTATTGCCCATAAACACACCTTATTAGGCTATCAGTGGTCCTAACACAAATTATTGGCCATCATTGATTCTAAACACAACATATTGGTTATATACACACCTTATTGGTCCATCATTGTTCCCAGCTGACCCTCGTTGCCCCTAAACACACCTTTTTGGTCCTATGCACAAATTATTGGTTATATACACACCTTATTGGGCCATCATTGGTCCCAACTGACCCTCGTTGCCCCTAAACACACCTTTTTGGTCCTATGCACAACTTAGTGGTTATATACACACCTTATTAGGACTCATTGGTCTCAACTGACCCTCATTGCCCCTAAACACACCTTATTGGGCCATAATTGGTCCTAAACACAACTTATTGGCCATCATTGGTCCTAAAAACAACTTATTGGTAATATACACAGCTTTTTGGGCCATCATTGGTCCCAACTGACCCTCGTTGCCCCTAAACACAACTTATTGGTCCTATGCACAACTTATTGTTTATATACACACCTTATTGGGACTCATTGGTCCCAACAGACCCTCATTTCCCTTAAACACACATTATTGGACCATAATTGGTCCTAAACACAACTTATTTGCCATCATAGGTCCTATACACAACTTATTGGTTATATACACACCTTATTGGGTCGTCATTGGCCCCAATTGACCCTCTTTGCCCCTAAACACACCTTATTGGGACTCATTGATCCCAACTGACCCTCATTGCCCCTAAACACACCTTATTAGGCTATCAGTGGTCCTAAACACAAATTATTGGACCCAGCTGACCCTCGTTGCCAGTAAACACACCTTTTTGGTCCTATGCACAAATTATTGGTTATATACACACCTTATTGGGCCATCATTGGTCCCAACTGACCCCCGTTTCCCCTAAACACACCTTTTTGGTTCTATACATAACTTATTGGTTATATACACACCTTATTGGGACTCATTGGTCTCAACTGACCCTCATTGCCCCTAAACACACCTTATTGGGCCATCATTGGTCCTAAACATAACTTATTGGCCATCATTGGTCCTAAACACAACTTATTGGTTATATACACACCTTGTTGGGCCATCATTATCCCAACTGATCCTTGTTACCCTGGCCCTGTGCACAACTTATTGTTTATATATACACCTTATTGGGACTCATTGGTCGTAACTGACCCTCATTGCCCCTAAACACACCTTATAGGGCCATAATTGGTCCTAAACACAACTTATTTGCCATCATTGGTCCTACACACAACTTATTGGTTATATACACACCTTATTGGGCCATCATTGGTCTTTAACACAATTTATGGGTTATATACCGACCTTATTGGGTCATCATTGGTCCCAACTGGCCCTCGTTGCCCCTAAACACACCTTATTGGTCCTCTGCACAACTAATTGGTTATATACACACCTTATTGGAACTCATTGGTCCAACTGACCATCATTGACCCGAAACACACCTTATTGGGCCATCATTGGTCCTAAACACAACGTATTGGCCATCATTGGTCATTAACACAACTTATGGGTTATAAACCGACCTTTTGGGTCATCATTGATCCCAACTGGCCCTCGTTGCCCCTAAACACACCTTATTGGTCATATGCACAACTTATTGGTTATATACACACCTTATTGGGACTCATTGGTCCCAACTGACCCTCATTTCCCCTAAACACACCTTATTAGGCCATAATTGGTCCTAAACACAACTTATTTGCCATCATAGGTCCTATACACAACTTATTGGTTATATACACACCTTATTGGGTCGTCATTGGCCCCAATTGACCCTCTTTGCCCCTAAACACACCTTATTGGGACTCATTGATCCCAACTGACCCTCATTGCCCCTAAACACACCTTATTAGGCTATCAGTGGTCCTAAACACAAATTATTGGACCCAGCTGACCCTCGTTGCCAGTAAACACACCTTTTTGGTCCTATGCACAAATTATTGGTTATATACACACCTTATTGGGCCATCATTGGTCCCAACTGACCCCCGTTTCCCCTAAACACACCTTTTTGGTTCTATACATAACTTATTGGTTATATACACACCTTATTGGGACTCATTGGTCTCAACTGACCCTCATTGCCCCTAAACACACCTTATTGGGCCATCATTGGTCCTAAACATAACTTATTGGCCATCATTGGTCCTAAACACAACTTATTGGTTATATACACACCTTGTTGGGCCATCATTATCCCAACTGATCCTTGTTACCCTGGCCCTGTGCACAACTTATTGTTTATATATACACCTTATTGGGACTCATTGGTCGTAACTGACCCTCATTGCCCCTAAACACACCTTATAGGGCCATAATTGGTCCTAAACACAACTTATTTGCCATCATTGGTCCTACACACAACTTATTGGTTATATACACACCTTATTGGGCCATCATTGGTCTTTAAGACAACTTATGGGTTATATACCGACCTTATTGGGTCATCATTGGTCCCAAGTGGCCCTCGTTGCCCCTAAACACACCTTATTGGTCCTATGCACAACTTATTGGTGATATACACACCTTATTGGGACTCATTGGTCCCAACTAACCCTCATTGCCCTAAACAAACCTTATTGGGACTCATTGGTCCCAACTAACCCTCATTGCCCTAAACAAACCTTTTTGGGACTCATTGGTCCAACTGACCCTCATTGCCCCTAAACACACCTTATTGGGCCAAAATTGGTCCTAAACACAACTTATTGGCCATCATTGGTCCTAAAAACAACTTATTGGTTATATACACACCTTATTGGGCCGTCATTGGTCCCAACAGACCCTCGTTGCCCATCAACACAACTTATTGGTCCCATGCACAAGTTATTGTTTATATACACACCTTATTGGGACTCATTGGTCCCAACTGACCCTCATTTCCCCTAAACACACATTATTGGGCCATAATTGGTCCTAAACACAACTTATTTGCCATCATAGGTCCTACACACAACTTATTGGTTATATACACACCTTATTGGGTCGTCATTGGCCCCAATTGACCATCTTTGCCCCTAAACACACCTTATTGGGATTCATTGATCCTAACTGACCCTTATTGCCCATAAACACACCTTATTAGGCTATCAGTGGTCCTAACACAAATTATTGGCCATCATTGATTCTAAACACAACATATTGGTTATATACACACCTTATTGGTCCATCATTGTTCCCAGCTGACCCTCGTTGCCCCTAAACACACCTTTTTGGTCCTATGCACAAATTATTGGTAATATACACACCTTATTGGGCCATCATTGGTCCCAACTGACCCTCGTTGCCCCTAAACACACCTTTTTAGTCGTATGCACAACTTAGTGGTTATATACACACCTTATTAGGAGTCATTGGTCTCAACTGACCCTCATTGCCCCTAAACACACCTTATTGGGCCATAATTGGTCCTAAACACAACTTATTGGCCATCATTGGTCCTAAAAACAACTTATTGGTAATATACACAGCTTTTTGGGCCATCATTGGTCCCAACTGACCCTCGTTGCCCCTAAACACAACTTATTGGTCCTATGCACAACTTATTGTTTATATACACACCTTATTCGGACTCATTGGTCCCAACAGACCCTCATTTCCCTTAAACACACATTATTGGACCATAATTGGTCCTAAACACAACTTATTTGCCATCATAGGTCCTATACACAACTTATTGGTTATATACACACCTTATTGGGTCGTCATTGGCCCCAATTGACCCCTTTGACCATTGACCCAACTGCCTCATTGCCCCTAAACACACCTTATTAGGCTATCAGTGGTCCTAAACACAAATTATTGGACCCAGCTGACCCTCGTTGCCAGTAAACACACCTTTTTGGTCCTATGCACAAATTATTGGTTATATACACACCTTATTGGGCCATCATTGGTCCCAACTGACCCGTGTTTCCCCTAAACACACCTTTTTGGTTCTATACATAACTTATTGGTTATATACACACCTTATTGGGACTCATTGGTCTCAACTGACCCTCATTGCCCCTAAACACACCTTATTGGGCCATCATTGGTCCTAAACATAACTTATTGGCCATCATTGGTCCTAAACACAACTTATTGGTTATATACACACCTTGTTGGGTCATCATTATCCCAACTGATCCTTGTTACCCTGGCCCTGTGCACAACTTATTGTTTATATATACACCTTATTGGGACTCATTGGTCGTAACTGACCCTCATTGCCCCTAAACACACCTTATAGGGCCATAATTGGTCCTAAACGCAACTTACTTGCCATCATTGGTCCTACACACAACTTATTGGTTATATACACACCTTATTGGGCCATCATTGGTCTTTAACACAATATATGGGTTATATACCGACCTTATTGGGTCATCATTGTTCCCAACTGGCCCTCGTTGCCCCTAAACACACCTTATTGGTCCTCTGCACAACTAATTGTTTATATACACACCTTATTGGAACTCATTGGTCCAACTGACCATCATTGACCCGAAACACAACTTATTTGCCATCATAAGTCCTAAAAACAACTTATTGGTTATATACACACCTTATTGGGCCATCATTGGTCCCAACTAACCCTCGTTCCCTCTAAACACAACTTATTGGTCCTATGCATAACTTATTGTTTATATACACACCTTATTGGGACTCATTGGTCCCTACACACAACTTATTTTCCATCATAGGTCCTACACACAACTTATTGGTTATATACACACCTTATTGGGCCATCATTATCCCAACTGACCCTTGTTACCCTGGTCCTATGCACAACTAATTGGTTATATACCCACCTTATTGGGACTCATTGGTCCCAACTGACCCTCATTGACCCTAAACACACCTTATTGGGCCATCATTGGTCCTAAACACAACTTATTGGCCATCATTGGCCTTTAACATAACTTATGGGTTATATACCGACCTTATTGGGTCATCATTGTTCCCAACTAGCCCTCGTTGCCCCTAAACACACCTTATTGGTCCTATGCACAACTTATTGGTTATATACACACCTTATTGGGACTCATTGGTCCCAACTAACCCTCATTGCCCTAAACAAACCTTTTTGGGACTCATTGGTCCAACTGACCCTCATTGCCCCTAAACACACTTTATTGGGCCATAATTGATCCTAAACACAACTTATTGGCCATAATTGGTCCTAAAAACAACTTATTGGTTATATACACACCTTACTGGGCCTTCATTGGTCCCAACTGACCCTCGTTGCCCCTAAACACAACTTATTGGTCCTATGGACAACTTATTGTTTATATACACACCTTATTGGGACTCATTGGTCCCAACTAGCCCTCATTTCCCCTAAACACACATTATTGGGCCATAATTGGTCCTAAACATAACTTATTTGCCATCATAGGTCCTACACACAACTTATTGGTTATATACATACCTTATTGGGTCGTCATTGGCCCCAATTGACCATCTTTGCCCCTAAACACACCTTATTGGGATTCAGTGATCCCAACTGACCCTTATTGCCCATAAACACACCTTATTAGGCTATCAGTGGTCCTAACACAAATTATTGGCCATCATTGATTCAAAACACAACATATTGGTTATATACACACCTTATTGGGCCATCATTGGTCCCAGCTGACCCTCGTTGCCCCTAAACACACCGTTTTGGTCCTATGCACACATTATTGGTTATATACACACCTTATTGGGCCATCATTGGTCCCAACTGACCCTCGTTGCCCCTAAACACACCTTTTTGGTCCTATGCACAACTTAGTGGTTATATGCACACCTTATTAGGACTCATTGGTCTCAACTGACCCTCATTGCCCCTAAACAAACTATATTGGGCCATCTTTGGTCCTAAAAATAATTTATTGGCCATCATTGGTCCTAAACACAACTTATTGGTTATATACACACCTTATTGGGCCATCATTATCCCAACTGACCTTTGTTACCCTGGTCCTATGAACAACTAATTGGTTATATACACACCTTATTGGGACTCATTGGTCCCAACTGGCCCTCATTGACCCTAAACACACCTTATTGGCCCATCATTGGTCCTAAGCACAACTTATTGGCCATCATTGGTCTTTAACACAACTTATGGGTTATATACCGACCTTATTGGGTCATTATTGGTCCCAACCGGCCCTCGTTGCCCCTAAACACACCTTATTGGTCCTACGCACAACTTATTGGTTATATACACATCTTATTGGGACTCATTGGTCCTAACTAATCCTCATTGCCCTAAACAAACCTTTTTGGGACTCATTGGTCCAACTGACCCTCATAGCCCCTAAACACACCTTATTGGGCCATAATTGGTCCTAAACACAACTTATTGGCCATCATTGGTCCTAAAAACTACTTATTGGTAATATACACAGCTTTTTGGGCCATCATTGGTCCCAACTGACCCTCGTTGCCCCTAAACACAACTTATTGGTCCTATGCACAACTTATTGTTTATATACACACCTTATTGGGACTCATTGGTCCCAACAGACCCTCATTTCCCTTAAACACACATTATTGGGCCATAATTGGTCCTAAACACAACTTATTTGCCATCATAGGTCCTATACACAACTTATTGGTTATATACACACCTTATTGGGTCGTCATTGGCCCCAATTGACCCTCTTTGCCCCTAAACACACCTTATTGGGACTCGTTGATCCCAACTGACCCTCATTGCCCCTAAACACACCTTATTAGGCTATCAGTGGTCCTAAACACAAATTAGTGGACCCAGCTGACCCTCGTTGCCAGTAAACACACCTTTTTGGTCCTATGCACAAATTATTGGTTATATACACACCTTATTGGGCCATCATTGGTCCCAACGGACCCCCGTTGCCCCTAAACACACCTTTTTGGTTCTATACATAACTTATTGGTTATATACACACCTTGTTGGGCCATCATTATCCCAACTGATCCTTGTTACCCTGGCCCTATGCACAACTTATTGTTTATATACACACCTTATTGGGACTCATTGGTTGTAACTGTCCCTCATTGCCCCTAAACACACCTTATAGGGCCATAATTGGTCCTAAACATAACTTATTTGCCATCATTGGTCCTACACACAACTTATTGGTTATATACACACCTTATTGGGCCATCATTGGTCTTTAACACAATTTATGGGTTATATACCGACCTTATTGGGTCATCATTGGTCCCAACTGGCCCTCGTTGCCCCTAAACACACCTTATTGGTCCTCTGCACAATTAATTGGTTATATACACACCTTATTGGAACTCATTGGTCCAACTGACCATCATTGACCCGAAACACACCTTATTGGGCCATCATTGGTCCTAAACACAACTTATTGGCCATCATTGGTCATTAACACAACTTATGGGTTATAAACCAACCTTTTGGGTCATCATTGATCCCAACTGGCCCTCGTTGCCCCTAAACACACCTTATTCGTCATATGCACAACTTATTGGTTATATACACACTTTATTGGGACTCATTGGTCCCAACTGACCCTCATTTCCCCTAAACACACCTTATTGGGCCATAATTGGTCCTAAACACAACTTATTTGCCATCATAAGTCCTAAAAACAACTTATTGGTTATTTACACACCTTATTGGGCCATCATTGGTCCCAACTGACCCTCGTTGCCTCTAAACACAACTTATTGGTCCTATGCATAACTTATTGTTTATATACACTGAAGATCAATGTAGGGAGGAATTCATTGTTTTGTTTAGCTTGTTTGTATAGTTTAGTTTCATTTGTAATGTTGTCTTTTGGTAGGCTAGCGAAACTACCGAGCGAAACTGTAGTTTCGCTCGGTACCTAGTTTAGACTGTCTCAGTGACAGTTTCGCTTGTCCAGCGAAACTGCCAGCGAAACTGTTCACTGGGCAGTATATATAAGCCGCCTATGTGCAGCCTTTTGTAACTTTCTCAACATTGGTGAACCCTAATACAAGAAATCGTTTATTGGTGAGTTTTGGTGACGGCTAGGAGCATTTCTTACTATTTTTGTAGCTTGTAATCATCTCTTATCAATCTTTGGTTCATGTTGTGATTGTTCAATGCTAGAAAACCATTTTAGCTATTGAGAATCATCTATTGTTGTTATTTCTTTGGTTTTCTTCTCAAAACACCTTCATTTGCACTGATAAAGATCAGTGAGGACCAACAATATGGTATCAGAGCCTTTGTGCTATTGATTTTGGTGTTTTTGAGTGTGTTTGGGTAAAACTTTGAAAATCTATTTGATTCTGAAATCTCATTGTTTTGGACTGGAAATTGATTGAAATTTGTGTGTTTTGATGTCCTGAACACTATGCAATCAACCGATCATTACTCCATAGTGATTTGGGTTGATTTCTGATCATTTCTTCTTCAAAAAGAGGGTTTTCTGTTCTGGGCGAAATTGCTGTTTATCCAGCGAAACTGTGCCTTCAGACAGCGAAACTATCTAGCGATTTTGTAGTTTCTCTGCGAAACTGCCGAGCGAAACTATACTTTCGCCTAAATTCCGAAGCGAAACTATCGACATTTTTCTTGAACGAAAATTCAAACCAGTTTCCAGCGAAACTAGCTAGCGAAACTGTGTGTCATCGGGTATTTCCGAGCAAAAGTGCTGCCCGTGCATACAGCGAAACTAGTTGGCGAAATTGCTGAATTGGTTCAGTGTTCCCAAGCGAAACTGCTGGCGAAATTATAAGTTCCAGCGAAATTGTTCAGGATTTCCGAGCGAAATTGCTGGCGAAACTATTCCTCCCAGCGAAACTAACCAAATTGTATTGTTCTTTGTTTGCTCGTGTCTTTCTTATTTCAGGCTGATTTAAGATGGCGTCAGGTACAAATGCTGCTGACACTGAAAGTATTGCTCCAAACCGACCACCAAGGCTGATCAATGGCGACAATTTTGAAGATTGGAAACGATGTCTGAAATCGTTCTTTTTGTACACCGATTACAATCAATGGTTGTCAATCGTCGATGGACCTCATATTCCAACCATTACTACTGGTGAAGTAACCCAGATCAACACCAAGCCGTCCTCCTTTTCTGAGAAGGACTTGAAACTCATTGATCGTGATCAAAAGGCTCTTGGTGCTCTTTCTCTATGCCTGTCACAAGAAATCTACAATCGTTTTGCTGAGCACACTGATGCAAAAAGTTTGTTTGACGCTCTCTGTGAGTTTTATGATGGCAATGAAGACCTGGTGAAGGACAAGGAAGCCCAAGCCACTAAAGAATTCAATTCATTCACAAGCATGAAGAATGAAAAGTTAGTTGATTTGACAAACCGCTTCCTAACTGTATCAAGCAATCTGAAGAAATATGATGCGAAACTCACTAACTCTTAACAAATCAAGAAGCTGCTGGATGCTCTTCCACCCGAGTGGAGCATTCAGGTTCGCATGCTAAAGCAAGAAAGAGGTTTCTCTGATTACAAGCTTATGGATGTAATTAACAAGCTTAAGTCTTTTGAGTTGGATGTTCAAAGGAGAGAGTACAATCAAACCATGGGTCCTACTAAAGTTTACTCTCCGAATTCTGCTTTCATCTCAGCCGTCACACCCAAAGGAGCCTTATCTCAACTTCAATCTTCACATCTTGGATCTGGTTCATCTTCAACTGCTTCCGCCACTACTCAGCAAACATCCCAGATTTCACCCGAATACATGGGATTATTCTCATTGTTTACTAACAGTTATCAAGCTTTCGCTGCTGGAGAACTTCAAGGTTCGACTCTGACTGCTGAGGATATGTACCAAGTTGATCCAGATGATTTGGATGAAACTGACCTAAAATGGCAAATGGCCATGTTGACTGTTCGTGCTAGAAAATTCTTCGAACTCACTGGGAGAAACACCTTCAAGAATCAAAATGGAAGAGTTGGTTTCGACAAGGCAAAGCTTAGATGCTACAACTGTAAGCAACTTGGACACTTCAAGAGAGAATGCCCAGTCCAATTGTTACTGAACCGACCCCTGAGCCTGCAACTCGAGTCATCCCTATCGCTGACAAAGCAGAAGCCAAGCCTACCAAAGAAGTGGCTCTTCTGACAAACTTTGACTGGAGTTCGGAGGTCTCTGAAGCTGAGGAGGCCATCAATCAAGCTCTTGCAGCTCAAATTCATGAACAAAGCAATGATAACACATTTAACAGCTGTGAGAAGAAAGAAGCTGAGAAGTACACCCACGTGCACATGTGAAAAGGCTCTTGCTGCAGAAAAGGTTATAATGGATCTTTCATATGAATCTGTTCAAGATATGTGCTCTCATCCGTGTAGAATTCGTTTGTTCGGCATCTACAAGGCTAATCGATTGTTGATTGACACCAACAACGAATTAAAAACCATGAACACCCAATTAAAAGAAAACGAAGCAAAATATTTTGTGAAATTAAATGAGGCAATGCATGAAAATGAACATTTAAAACAAACACTTCTTGCAAAAAATGTTGAAATAAACATGCTTTCTGAAAGAGTTACATTAGCCCAATTTGAAACCTCTCAACTTCAGACCAATTAGATAGATGGACCGTTTCACAAATGAAAGTTGAAGAGATGCTCGTTAAACAACGAGGAGCTAAAATAAAAACCGGAATAGGTATGGAGAACAATGGGAATGTGTTTCCTAAGGTTTATCCTCCTCCTAGCACGCATTGTTATTCACCTACTCCGAAACCTCATCCCTTAAATGATTTAATTCCTAGTGATGCTAACAGTCTGCATGCAGGTCTAGAAGGAGTGAACCATAAGGAGATCAGGGAGGATTATGATAATGGATATGGTAACACAAGTGGGCTTGGATGCGGTAGTCTAAATTCTAAGGAGTCTGTTTCAAGTAGTAGTTCGAATTCCAAGAAGTCTAGCTCAGACAGTAGTGTAGCTAGTAGTTGTTCTTCTTTAGATAGTGATAGTGATGAGTCAGCGTCTGTTAATCAAGAAAGTTTTGTTTCAAATGAAAATGATCAATGTCATGCAAGTACATCTCAAAACTGCTTCAACAAATTTCTTTCTAATCCAATTCCTTCTTTCACACCAATACGAATTTCAAAACCTACAGAAATTCATGTTTCTCAAAAGAAGAAATCATCGTTGAAAACTAATGCAAAGATTTCAAATGATAAAACTAAAATGGATTTTGAAACCAACAGTGATTCTGATTTTAACACATCAGATTGTGAAGAGGAAAGGCTTTCAGAAACTTCCTCCTGCACAAGTCACAAATCTCACTGTTTCAGATGTGGTAAGGATGATCATGTTGTTAAAAATTGCAAAGAAAAATTAAATCGAACAAACCATGATAGATCCTTTGGCCACAAGGTAACCAGTTTTGTAAAACAATTCCTTGGGGAAAAACAGAAAGTCACAAATCCCAGAAATGCAAAAGTCTGGGTACCAGTTATTAAGTAATTTCTTGTCTTGTATTGCCAGGCACTCCCGAAGAACTCTCCAAATAGCTATTGGCATATTGATTCGGGATGCTCTCGGCATATGACTAGGTTGAAAGACCTGCTTACAAATTACAGGATCGTGGATGGTGGAGTTGTTTCTTTTGCAGGTGATAAGAGGGGTGGAAAGATGGTTGGTCAAGGAGATGTGTCATATGGATCTCTTACATTGGAGCAAGTCAATTATGTTCCCGAATTACAGTTCAATCTTCTAAGTGTGTCACAAATCTGTGACAAGGATATTCCTGTGCTATTCAAATCCAATGAATGCTTATTTCTGAAGCCGCGATTCAAAGTGCCCGAAGAGATGGTGGCAATGCGTGCACCTCGCATCAACGACACATATCTGCTGAATATGAAATCCACTGCATCTCACTCTTCGTCCATGACTTGTCTACTTTCAAAGCTTCTGTATCTGAGTGCTTCCTGTGGCATAGACGTTTAGGACACATAAATTTCAAAACTTTAAATAATCTTGTCAAAAACAATTTGGTCCGAGGTCTTCCATACAAAGATTTTTCTGTTGTTGAAAAATGTCTTTCATGTGCTAAAGGAAAACAACATAAGAAGCCACATAAGCCCAAATTGGAGAATTCTATTTCCAGTCCCTAAGAATTGCTCTATACTGATTTATTTGGACCGATTAGTGTCCCAAGTTTGGGAAAAAGATCTTACTGTCTTGTTGTTACTGATGATTATTCCAGGTACTCTTGGGTTAGGTTCTTGAAGCAAAAGAGCGACACGGCTGAAGCTTTACAGAACATTATCCTGTCCGTGGAAAGCTCCAGAAGCAAGAAAGTCAAGGCAATCAGAAGCGACAATGGCACTGAATTTCGCAATCAGATCTTTGATTCCTTCTGTGCAAACAAAGGGATTCTTCGACAATACAGTGCAGCAAGAACACCGCAGCAGAATGGAGTTGCTGAAAGAAAGAATCGCACACTCGTGGAAGCTGCTCGAACCATGCTGATAGAATCAAAGCTGCCGATTATCTTCTGGGCTGAAGCTGTGAACTGTGCGTCCTATGTGCTGAACCGCGTCTTAATCGTGAAAGATAAGATGAAGACCTCTTATGAGCTGTATCATGGAAGGAAGCCACTGATTGATTTCTTTAAGCCATTTGGATGTTCGTGCACACTGCTGAATACCGAAGCTCAAATTACGAAATTTGGAGCCGTCTCTGACGAGTGTTTCTTTATGGGGTATTCTTCTTCTCAAAAAGCTTATAGAGTTTATAACAAACGTACTCGCATTGTGCAGGAATCCTACTATGTTGACTGGCAAGAATCAAACACTCCCAACACCGGATCTAGACCAGAATGGTTTTATGATTCAGACAGTCTGTTCAAGTCATTCAATCTTCCTATTCTGGCTGAAGCAAATGATAATCCTCCTCTTGTCGTTATCACCCCTCACTCCGAAATTCAACAAAACCCATCCTCTCCCTCACAACCTACGCATCAACCCGACTGTCCATCCTCTCCCTCACAACCTACGCATCAACCCGACTGTCCATCCTCTTCCTCACAACCTACGCATCAACCCGACTGTCCATCTTCATCTCATGAATTACCTCAAACCTCCGAACCCGCACCCCTCCACATTGACTCAAATTTCAAAACCATAAAAGATCATCCACATGACCTCGTTATTGGTTCTATTACGGATGGAGTGAGGACTCGTCATCAGTCTGGATTGATAAATGAATGCTTGTTCGCGTGTTTTTTGTCTCAGATCGTTCCTAAAAATGTAGAGGAAGCTTTAGCAGATCCAAGTTGGGTGGACTCTATGCAGTCTGAGCTACAACAATTCAGAAAGCTGAAGGTCTGGCAACTCGTGGATCTTCCAGAAAACAAGGTTCCAATTGGTACAAAGTGGGTATTCAGGAACAAACCAGATGATAGAGGTATTGTAATCACACATTATTGGGGCATAATTGGTCCTAAAAACAACTTATTTGCCATCATAGGTCCTACACACAACTTATTGGTTATATACACAACTTATTGGGTCATCATTGGTCCCAATTGACCCTCGTTGCCCCTAAACACACCTTATTTGTCCTATTTACAACTTATTGGTTATATACACACCTTATTAGGACTCATTGGTCCTAACTGACCCTCATTGCCTAAACACACCTTATTGGGACTCATTGGTCCCAACTGACCCTCATTGCCCCTAAACACACCTAATTTGGCTATCATTGGTCCTAAACACAAATTATTGGCCATCATTGGTGTAAAACTGAGATACGATCTTACTACTGCGTCTATCAATCAATCATAGTAAACACGGATGTAAATAAGAGATTTGTATCGAATCACTTAAAGATTACAATGAACTCTCTCTGAATTCTCTCTCTAGAAAACACACAGTAAAGGTGTAGAAATGACAGGAGTGTTACAAACTCATTCTAACACAGTAAAGGTGTAGAAATGACAGGAGCGTACCAAATGGTGAACCATCTGGTACGGGCGTACTATTTGGTACGGCACCAATGATATTGTCACTACAGCACACAGACTCACTCTAATCTAGATACAATACACGAGACACATCATAGCATAGGTATATGCTCTAACAAACTCCCCCTTAACGTGTAGTGTATCTATATTCTAACGAAACTTCAGTCTTCAATCTCCAACATTGCTGCATCCGTTCTTCAACTTGAAATCTTGTCAGAAATAGAGCTTGCATGGCTGGATCACTCTCGAATCATCTTTGGTCTTCAAGATCCACTTGTGAAAGATACTTCAAAAACACCCCTTTCACCATGCTTGAGTCTTGACACACATAACCTTCAATTTCAGAAGACAGAAGCGCGGTTTCCTTTTTCTTTTGAAAACTTAATTTAATCTTGGCGCAAAACTTCTCTTCGAGAATCCAAGATAGGTTTTTGAAATTTGATTTCGTATCACATGTCGTATGGTCGAAAACAAATAAGAAATAAAATCTTTTTGGCTTTTTGAAAATTTATATCAAAACACACCTAAAGTCTTTTTGGAAATTTCAGATATGAAACATAAATGCAATACAGATCAAACACTATTTTTGTCTTTTGCGAGAAAGATCACAACTTGGGATCATATTGAACATGACATGTTGAACTACACTTCAATTTCAATTACTTCCGCACATAAGTCATGTCGATTACGGGTATAATTTGTCCATCTTGAACTTAGGCACACTCATACTCATAACATCTGGATATGTTAATGTATGGATGAGGTTTGCTTTGACCAGTGTAGCCTACACTATCAGACATACTCAAATATGCATTTGCTTATCACATTTTGTGATTTCATTTGTGATTTAACACATAATGATTTGAATTCATGATATCGTCAACTGTATTCCATGCAAAAAGAAATAAGAACGTTAAATCGTCTACCTTAAGGTCGGTCTTTCGATACGCAGATAAGGCCTTAGATTTAACAAAATAAGAAAATAAAAACAAGTTGAAATTGTATAACCCAACAACAATCAGGTCGGTACTCCCGTACACGCAGAGAAAGTCCGATGAGTTATATGAAACACCAAAGAACATAAAGCAGAACGTCAAACGAACAACAATCAGGTCGGTCTTGTGGACACGCAGAGAAAGTTCGATCGTTTGACAAAATAAAGAAAATCAAACAAGTTTAAATCTTTGCAAAAAGAACACATGTATACACAGTGACTTCTTATTTTTCTTTTTCACATATCTTTTTCTTGATATATCATGAGATACGCATCAAGATGTTGTCCACTTGGTCAAGCATTAATATTTAATGTGTTTATCACATCTGAATACTTTCTGATTATAATGCCGAGCCTATTTTCCATAATTCATCCTAAACACAACTTATTTTCCATAATTGGTCCTAAACACAACTTATTGGTTATATACACACTTTATTGGTTATCAATAGTCCTAATTGACCCTCGTTGCCCCTAGACACACCTTTTTAGTCCTATTCACAACTTATTGGTTATATACACACCTTATTGGGACTCATTGGTCCCAACTCACCCTCATTGGCCTAAACACACCTTATTGGGACTCATTGGTCCAACTGACCCTCATTGCCCCTAAACACACCTTATTGGGCTATCGTTGGTCCTAAACATAAATTACTGGCAATTATTAGTTCTAAACACAACATATTGGTTATATACACACGTTATTGGCCCATCATTGATCCTAGCTGACCCTCGTTGCCCCTAAACACACCTTTTTTGTCATATGCAAAACTTATTGGTTGTATACACACCTTATTGGGCCATCATTGGTCCCAACTGACCCTCGTTGCCCCTAAACACACCTTTTTGGTCATATGCACAACTTATTGGTTATATACACACCTTATTGGGACTTATTGGTCCCAACTGACCCTCATTTCCCCTCAACACACCTTATTGGGCTATCTTTGGTCCTAAATACAAATTATTGGCCATCATTGGTCCTAAACACAAAATATCGGTTATATACACACCTTATTGGGCCATCATTGGTACAAGCTGACCCTCGTTGCCCCTAAACACACCTTTTTGATCCTATACATAGCTTATTGGTTATATACACACCTTATTGGACTATCATTGGTCCCAACTGAACCTCGTTGCCCCTACACACACCTTTTTGGTCATATGCACAACTTATTGGTTATATACACACCTTATTGGGACTCATTGGTCCCAACTGAGCCCCATTGCCCCTAAACATAACTTTTTAGGCCATCATTGGTCCTAAACAAAACTTATTGGCCATCATTGGTCCTAAACACAACTTATTCTTTATATACACACCTTATTGGGTCATCATTTGTCCCAATTGACCTTTGTTGTCCCTAAACACACCTTATTGGTTCTATGCACAACTTATTCGTTATATACACGTCTTATTGGGACTCATTGGTCCCAACTAACCCTCATTGCCCTAAACAAACCTTTTTGGGACTCATTGGTCCAACTGACCCTCATTGCCCCTAAACACACCTTATTGGGCCATTATTGGTCCTAAACACAACTTATTGGCCATCATTGGTCCTAAAAACAACTTATTGGTTATATACACACCTTATTGGGCCATCATTGGTCCCAACTGACCCTCGTTGCCCCTAAACACAACTTATTGGTCCTATGCATAACTTATTGTTTATATACACACCTTATTGGGACTCATTGGTCCCAACAGACCCTCATTTCCCCTAAACACACATTATTGGGCCATAATTGGTCCTAAACACAACTTATTTGCCATCATAGGTCCTACACACAACTTACTGGTTATATACACACCTTATTGGGTCATCATTGGCCCCAATTGACCCTCTTTGCACCTAAACTCACCTTATTGGGACTCATTCGTCCCAACTGACCCACATTGCCCCTAAACACACCTTATTAGGCTATCATGGTCCTAAACACAAATTATTGGCCATCATTTATTCTAAACACAACATATTGGTTATATACACACCTTATTGGGCCATCATTGGTCCCAACTGACCCTCGTTGGCCCTAAACACACCTTTTTGGTCCTATGCACAAATTATTGGTTATATACTCACCTTATTGGTCCGCCATTGGTCCCAACTGACCCCCGTTGCCCCTAAATACACCTTTTTGGTCCTATGCACAACTTATTGGTTATATACACACCTTATTGGGACTCATTGGTCTCAACTGACCCTCATTGCCCCTAAACACACCTTATTGTGCCATCATTGGTCCTAAACATAACTTATTGGCCATCATTGGTCCTAAACACAACTTATTGGTTATATACACACCTTATTGGACCGTCATTATCCCAACTGATCCTTGTTACCCTGGTCCTATGCACAACTAATTGGTTATATACACCTCTTTCTGGGACTCATTGGTCCCAACTGACCCACATTGACCCTAAACACACCTTATTGGGCCATCATTGTTCCTAAACACAACTTATTGGCCATCATTGGTCTTTAACACAACTTATGGGTTATATACCGACTTTATTGGGTCATCATTGGTCCTAACTGGCCCTCGTTGCCCCTAAACACACCTTATTGGTCCTATACACAATTTGTTGGTTCTATACACACCTTATTGGGACTCATTGGTCCAACTGACCCTCATTTCCCCTAAACACACCTTATTGGGCCATAATTGGTCGTAAATACAACTTATTGGCCATCATTGGTCCTAAAAACAACTTATTGGTTATATACACACCTTCTTGGGCCATCATTGGTTCCAACTGACCCTCGTTGCCCCTAAACACACCTTATTGGTCCTATGCCAAACTTATTGTTTATATTCACACCTTATTGGGACTCATTGGTTCTAACTGACACTCATTGCCCCTAAACACACCTTATAGGGCCATAATTAGTCCTAAACACAACTTATTTGCCATCATTGGTCCTATACACAACTTATTGGTTATATACACACCTTATTGGGCCATCATTGGTCTTTAACACAATTTATGGGTTATATACCGACCTTATTGGGTCATCATTGGTCCCAACTGGCCCTCGTTGCCCCTAAACACACCTTATTGGTCCTCTGCACTACTTATTTGTTATATACACACCTTATTGGGACTCATTGGTCCCAACTGACCCTTATTTCCCCTAAACACACATTATTGGGCCATAATTGGTCCTAAACACAACTTATTTGCCATCATATGTCCTACACACAACTTACTGGTTATATACACACCTTATTGGGTCATCATTGGCCGCAATTGACCCTCTTTGCCCCTAAACACACCTTATGCGTCCTATTCACAACTTATTGGTTATAAACACACCTTATTGGGACTCATTGGTCCCAACAGACCCTCATTGCCCTAAACACACCTTATATGGACTCATTGGTCCCAGCTGACCCTCGTTGCCCTTAAACACACCTTTTTTGTCTTATGGACATGTTATTGGTTATATACACACCTTATTGGCCCATCATTGGTCCAAACTGACCCTCGTTGCCCCTAAACACGCCTTTTTGGTCTTATGCACAACTTATTGGTTATATACACACCTTATTGGGACTCATTTGTCCCAACTGACCCTAATAGTCCCTAAACACACCTTATTGGGCCATAATTGGTCCTAAACACAACTTATTGGCCATCATTAGTCCTAAACGCAACTTATTGGTTATATACACACATTATTGGGTCATTATTGGTCCTAACTGACCCTCGTTTCCCCCTAAACACACCTTATTGGTCCTATGCACAACTTATTATTTATATACATACCTTATTGGGACTCATTGGTCCTAACTGACCCTCATTTCCCCTAAACACACATTATTGGGCCATAATTGGTCCAAAACACAACTTATTTGCCATCATAGGTCCTACACGCAACTTATTGGTTATATACACAACTTATTGGGTCATCATTGGTCCCAATTGACCCTCGTTGCCCCTAAACACACCTTATTGGTCCTATTCACAACTTATTGGTTATATACACACCTTATTGGGACTCATTGGTCGTAACTGACCCTCATTGCCTAAACACACCTTATTGGGACTCATTGGTCCCAACTAACCCTCATTGCCCCTAAACACACCTTATTAGGCTATCATTGGTCCTAAACACAAATTATTGGCCATCATTGGTGTAAAACTGAGATACGATCATACTACTGCGTGTATCAATCAATCATAGAAAACACAGATGTAAATAAGAGATTTGTATCGAATCACTTGAAGATTACAATGAACTCTCTCTAGTTTCTCTCTCTAGAAAACACACAGTAAAGGTGTAGAAATGACAGGAGTGTTACAAACTCATTCTAACATAGTAAAGGTGTAGAAATGACAGGAGCGTACCAAATGGTGAACCATCTGGTACGGGCATACCATTTGGTACGGCACCAATGATATAGTCACTACAACACACAGACTCACTCTAATCTAGATACAATACACAAGACACATCATAGCATAGGTATATGCTCTAACAAACTCCCCCTTAACTTGTAGTGTATCTATATTCTAACGAAACTTCAGTCTTCAATCTCCAACATTGTTGCATCCGATCTTCAACTTGAAATCTTGTCAGAAATAGAGCTTGCATGGCTGGATTACTCTCGAATCATCTTTGGTCTTCAAGATCCACTTGTGAAAGATACTTCAAACTCCCCCTTTCACCATGCTTGAGTCTTGACACACATAACCTTCAATTTCAGAAGACAGAAGCGCGGTTTCCTCTTTCTTTTGAAAACTTAATTTAATCTTGGCGCAAAACTTCTCTTCGAGAATCCAAGATAGGTTTTTGAAATTTGATTTCGTATCACATGTCGATTGGTCGAAAACAAATAAGAAATAAATTTTTTTTGGCTTTTTGAAAATTTATATCAAAACACACCTAAAATCTTTTTGGAAATTTCAGATATGAAACATAAATGCAATACAGAATCACACACTATTTTTGTCTTTTGCAAGAAAGATCACAACTTGGGACCATATTGAACATGACATGCTGAACTACACTTCAATTTCAATTACTTCAGCACATAAGTCATGTCGATTACTGGTATAATTTGTCCATCTTAAACTCAGGCACACTCATACTCATAACATCTAGATATGTTAATGTATTGATTAGGTTTGCTTTGACCAGTGTACCCCACACTATCAGACATACTCAAATATGCATTTGCTTATCACATTTTGTGATTTCATTTGTGACTTAACACATAATGATTTGAATTCATGATATCGTCAACTGTATTCCATGCAAAAAGAAATAAGAACGTTAAATCGTCTACCTTAAGGTCGATCTTTCGATACGCAGATAAGGCCTCGGATTTAACAAATAAGAAAATAAAAACAAGTTGAAATTGTATAACCCAACAACAATCAGGTCGGTACTCCCGTACACGCAGAGAAAGTCCGGTGAGTTATATGAAACACCAAAGAAAATAAAGCAGAACGTCAAACGAACAACAATCAGGTCGGTCTTGTGGACACGCAGAGAAAGTTCGATCGTTTGACAAAATAAAGAAAATCAAACAAGTTTAAATCTTTGCAAAAAGAACATATGTATACACAGTGACTTCTCATTTTTCTTTTTCACATATCTTTTTCTTGATATATCATGAGATACGCATCAAGATGTTGTCCACTTGATCAAGCATTAATATTTAATGTGTTTATTACATCTGAATACTTTCTGATTATAATGCCGAGCCTACCAAGCACATCGAACAATGATCTTATGGCTTTTTCATCTCTTTTATCCATGAGTCAGACACGTAAGCCAATGTACCATCATTTTCCAAATATGTTGGATCAATTTCTCATTTTCCAATGTTTTTGTATTTTTATGTTTTCTCCCCCTTTAAATGAAAACTCTATTTTTGGATTTTTCATTTTAACAAAAAACACAAAGACACTATTTTTGGTATATTCAATTTTATCCCCCTAAACTACATACAAAATGTAAAAAGAAGAAAATTGACCTTTCGACATGGATACCTTGCAGTTTTAGCTTTCAGAAAAAAAACTCAGTTTTTGAAATTTGATATCAGCAGAATACTTCTCCATCAGCAACTTTTCAATCACTGATACGTCTTCTAAAAGTGCCTACACACTGGTCAAACACGTTAGTTTATAACTGACCCGAAGCGAATCGCTTCTGGTCGACCAATATCTTGGTTTCCTTTCGAAACCACTTTAGGTTTCCAGATTTGTTGTTTTGGTAAATCAGTATCTGATGAACCAGTCACAGTCGATTGTGACGAACAACATACATATGGAATATGTTGAAAACGAGGAATAAATCTTCCTTGATTTTTGAAAAATGTAGGTTGTGGATATTCATCAAATACTCTGCCATATTCATCAATGAATCGTTGTTTGGCAGATTTACTAACAAATGGAACCTTTCCTTTTCTTGAACTAGAAGCAGCAGAAACCAAACATTCTTGTGCCATATGCCCTTTTTGTCGGAAATTGTAACACAAGCGATTGTTGACATTTCGGCGTTTCGGAATCTGCAAAGCTTCACAAACATTAACATCTCCAAAATGATCATAAAAGGAATTGAATACCTGATAACGATGATCATGAACCCATTTGGATGTCGGGCTCTTTAGAGCAGAATTTGAACCTCCAGAAGAATATTTAGCAGTTTGTTTCTTCTTGGTCTTTGGAGCATCAGCAGACTTGATAAAAACCTCAGCTATTTTCCGAGAATCCACACAGTAAAGTGGAAAATCCATATAAGAGAATATTTGATCTGAGACTTTGAGTTTATAAAATCGCTCCGGTTGAACCTTTTCAGCATGAAAAATCTACTTCTTCACTTGCTTCATACTGATTTTCTTCAAATTTTGTTGTTGTTGAACCTTAGAAACATTCACTTTAACCTGTTTCTTTTGAAATCCCAAACCTGTATGTTTTCCAGAAACCTTCTCTTCTGAACCAGATGTTTTATGCCCAGTCTTTGCAAGACAAGATAACTCTGCTTTGATCTTGGTAATATCCTTGGGAGTATCAATAATAGTTTCAACAATATCAGTTGTTGAACTTGCAGATTTCTCTTTGCCATTAGATACAGTGCCAAACACAACCTTTGTAACTTCAGAATTTTCAGCATCCTTGCCTTTGTTCGCTTTCTTTTCTTCAACAGATTTGGAACCAACAAACTCAGAATAATCACCAGTCTCAACCTTGTCTTTCAAATCATGAATTCCTTCTTTGAGACTTCCTGGTGGTGACATAGTTTTATTGAACATCTTCTCAAAGTTGTCATCTTTGACCAAGAAACTTGTAAAAGATTGTGAATTAGTAACATTGTTCAAAAGACGATTTGACTCAATGACTTCTACTTTCAGATCAGAAATCTTTTGTTGAGCTTCAGCCAACTCCTTTTCGGTTGTAATCAGCTTCTTTGCCACTTTATGAGTTTCATACTTTTGCAATCTTAACTCATCTAGTCCAGCCCACAATTCCTTTTGCAGGTTATCTTCATTTCTTTCCTGAATATCTAAATTTGCATTTTGCAACTTGTTCACTGTAACCAACTCCCTCTTCTCATCAAGTAACTTTTCCATATCAAGCTAATAGGATTGAATCTAACTAGCTTGGTCATCAGAAAGTATAGTAAGCGTATCAAGTCTGGACTTTGATTTGTCAAAAAGATTTTGAAAATCATTTGCTGTATCTGCAGCATCATCTTTCCATTTGTTCGATTCTTGAACTAATGCAGCATTTTCTTCAGATAACTTTGTACTTTCTGTTCAAACTACTGTTTAACACTTTGAAATTTTGATTCTTTCTCAACAACCTCTGCTTGAAAATCCGAAAACTTTTCTTTCTGAGAAGAAAATTCTTGAATTAGATCTTCTAACTTTTGTTGTTCATTTGCCAATTCTTCTATCCTTCTTTTATTTTCCTCAATCAACAACCCATTTTCCTTTATCAATCCTTGAATCTTCTTGTCTTTCTGAGAACAAAACTCACAAACAGATTCATAGCCACTATTTCCAGAACCACTTATTTCAGATTCAGAATCAGTTACGTCTAGTTCATCATCACTATGAACAACTTGAGCAATCAAAGCACGAAATGCAGACTCATCCTCAAGTTCATCAGCAGCCTAATCATAATCTACATACCAGGGTTTTGACTCAAAAGAAATAGTAGTTAGAGCAATTGGTTTTGAATCATCAGTAGTTTGCCCCCAGTTATATTGTTTATAGTAGTTTGAATCATCAGTAGTTTGCCCCCAGTTAGAGCAATCGGATAAAGAAGCATTTGATTTTGAACACTCACGAGCAAAATGACCAAAATTAGAACATTTGAAGCATTTGACCTTCGATTTATCTATGCCAACCTTGCCATTCGGATTTAGACTTTGAAATCCGGTCTTTTTCTTGAATCTTTTGAATCTTTGGGCTAACATCGCAAGTTGCCAATTAATGTCCATTTGTTCAAGGTTATCTGGATCGATCTGATCAAAATCTTTGTCAATCAAATTAGATGTTGTCAAACCACCATTCAGCAATCCATAATATGAAGATAACAAAGCTGAAATTAATGCCAAATGCTCATAGGTGTTTTTGCTGAAAATGAAGTCTGACTTGAATGATTTGCAATAGTGAAGTTACATCCTCTTGATGAATTTCCAGAATTTCCTGATCCCTGACCAGCAACAAAAGCTGTTTGAGGTGGATTTGATGAACCAACACCAAATGATTTAGACTTTGCATTGATACTTGCAGAATTTTGACCATGATACAATTCAGGATTTTGGAATTGAGCAGTTGACTTGTTTGAGATCATCATTTCCATCTCTCTAGCATGAAGCTTTCCGGTTAAATCATGAAATGATAATGCAGAATATTCTTTATCATGAGTAAGCAACAACACATAATTCTCACATTTTTCCGGTAATGCTTCCATCAATTTCTCTTTCTATTCCTCCTCGGTCTTTTCAATTTTAACCACTTTCATCTCACTAAACAGATGTGAAAACCTTGAAACAAGAGCAGAAATATTTTCTTTTTCATATTGTTGAAAATTTTCAAATTCCTTGTTCAACACTTTTCGTCTACTCTTCTTATATTGGTCATTGCCTTCACATCGAGCAGATAAAGCATCCCATAACTGTTTAGCTTTCTTGCAAGTGTTGAATTGATGCAACAGCCCAATAGGTAAAGCCATGGTAAGATAACCATAAACCTTTTGTTCAAGCTCATAACTTTTTCTTCCATCCTTATCAAAATCTTGAATTTCTTTATACTCTCCATCTTCAGTTGGACGTACATACAACGTTCGAATCGGAATCCATAAACAATATCATTTGTGCTGATGTATACAGAAAAATGTTGCTTCCAATTTTGATAATCTTCTAACTTTAACAGCTTAGGAACTTTCTGACTTATTCCTATTTCATTATCAAAATTGAGCATAGCTTGTATCGTGCTTGCATACTGCAAACGCTTGAAAATCAGACATTGTTCCACAAAAAATGATACTTCAAAAACTTCAAACTTTAAAACGAAGGTCTTCCAAGTGGATTTTGGGTGTCAAAACAGAAGGTACTGACGGTTAGGCTAGTAAAAGTCTGGATCTCGTCGAGACAGTCATTTTGGCTGGTATTGGGTTCTGTAACTCTTAACAGTTTTCAAGTTACGTCAGTTTCAGTAAACACATGTATTCTGCCAGCGTACCAAACTTGCTCCCAGCGTACCAATTCCGGACCAATTCAAACGGCGTACCAAATTTCTTCACGTACCAAAAACGGACCAGATTACTTCACATGTACCACTGACGGACTAAATAAGACTAGTGGACCAGAATGCGGACCAAATTACTAAGCGTACCAAATGAACACCTCTGTACCAAATGGTACGGCAAAACTGCCACGTACCAAATAATAACCGTCGCGGACCAGATGATGAAGAATGTCTTCCGGACCAGTTTTCACGTACCAAACTCTTGATGAAGATTGCTGTACGGACCAAGAGCGTACCAAAAGTTCTTGAGGCAGACCAACAGCGTACCACAACAGATTCGACTAAAATTTTGAATTTCTGAAGTTTTTGACTAGAATAAGGATCAGGAAGGTGCGCAAACTCACTAGGACCACTCAGACATCATTTTTTACCTCAGAAACACTCGGAATTGAGAAAATTGATGAAAAACATAAGAAACCCAAACTTTCTCTCTTTAAAAATTCGAAAATTGATAAAAAAAAAACAGCATTAGAGAAACCAAATGCTCTAATACCACTTGTAAAACCAAGATACGATCTTACTACTGCGTGTATCAATCAATCATAGTAAACACGGATGTAAATAAGAGATTTGTATTAAATCACTTAAATATTACAATGAACTCTCTCTGGTTTCTCTCTCTAGAAAACACACAGTAAAGGTGTAGAAATGACAGGAGTGTTACAAACTCATTCTACCACAACCTATTTATAGTTAGTGACAAAACAACCTGCGTACCAAATGGTGAACCATCTAGTACGGGCGTACCATTTGGTACGGCACCAATGATATTGTCACTACAAGACACAGACTCACTCTAATCTAGATACAATACACGAGACACATCATAGCATAGGTATATTCTCTAACAATTAGTTCTAAACACAACATGTTGGTTATATACACACCTTATTGGACCATCATTGGTCCCAGCTGACCCTCGTTGCCCCTAACACACCTTTTTGGTCCTATGCACAAATTATTGAAAGTGACTGATCGTGGATCGGTTTGGTCGAATTGATCGAATACAATCGTAAACAAGTGAGAAATCAACACACAAACTTAAATAAATACACACCTTATTGGGCCTTCATTGGTCCCAACTGACCCCCGTTGCCCCTAAACACATCTTTTTGGTCCTATGCACAACTTATTGGTTATATACACACCTTATTGGGACTCATTTGTCTCAACTGACCCTCATTGCCCCTAAACACACCTTATTGGGCCATCATTGGTTCTAAATATAAATTATTGGCCATCATTGGTCCTAAACACAACTTATTGGTTATATACACACCTTATTGGGCCATCATTATCCCAACTGATCCTCGTTACCCTGGTCCTATGCATAACTTATTGGTTATATACACACCTTATTGGGACTCATTGGTCCCAACTGACCCTCATTGCCCCTAAACTGGGCCATCATTGGTCCTAAACACAACTTATTGGCCATCATTGGTCTTTAACACAACTTATGGTTTATATACCGACCTTATTGGGTCATCATTGGTCCCAACTGGCCCTCGTTGCCCTTAAACACACCTTGTTGGTCCTATGTACAATTTATTGGTTATATACACACCTTATTGGGACTCATTGGTCCAACTGACCCTTATTGCCCCGAAACACACCTTATTGGGACTCATTGGTCCCAACTGACACTCATTGCCCCTAAACACACCTTATTTGACCATCAATGATCCTAAACACAACTTATTCGCCATCATTGGTCCCAAACACAAGTTATTGGTTTATATACACACCTTATTGGTCCATCATTGGTCCTAACTGACCCTCGTTGCCCCTAAACTCACCTTTTTCGTCCTATGCACAACTTATTTGTTATATACACACCTTATTAGGCCATCGTTGGTCCCAACTAACCCTCATTGCCCCTAAACACACCTTTTTGATCATATGCATAACTTATTAGTTATATACACACCTTATAGGGACTTATTGTTCCCAACTGACCCTCATTGCCTCTAAACACACCTTTTTAGGCCATCATTGGTCCTAAACACAACTAATTGGTCATCTTTGGTCCTAAACACAACTTATTGGTTATATACACCCCTTATTGGGCCATCATTGTCCCAATTGACCCTCGTTACCCCTAAACACACCTTATTGGTCCTATGCACAACTTAGTGGTTATATACACACCTTATTGGGCCATCATTGGTCCCTTTGGAGCCTCATTGCCCTAAACACACATTTTTGGTCCTATGCACAACTAATTGGTTATATACACACCTTATTGGGACTCATTGGTCCCAACTGACCCTCGTTGCCCCTAAACACACCTTATTAGTCCTATGCACAACTTATTGTTTATATACACACCTTATTGGGAATTATTGGTCCCAACTGGCCCTAATTTCCCCTAAACACACATTTTTGGTCCTATGCACAACTAATTGGTTATATACACACTTATTGGGACTCATTGGTCTCAACTGGCCCTCATTGCCCTAAACAAACCTTATTAGGATTCATTGGTCCAAACTGGCCCTCATTGCCCCTAAACATACCTTATAGGGCTATCATTGGTCCTAAACACAAATTATTGGCCATCATTGGTCCTAAACACAACATATTGGTTATATACACACCTTATTCGGCCATCATTTCTCCCAGCTAACCATCGTTGCCCCTAACCACACCTTTTTGGTCCTATGCAAAACTTATTGGTTATGTACACACCTTATTCGGCCATCATTGGTCCCAGCTGACCCTCATTTGCCCTAAACACACATTTTTGGTCCTATGCATAACTTATTGGTTATATACACACCTTTTTGGGACTCATTGGTCCCAACTGGCCCTCATTTCCTCTAAACACACATTATTGGGCCATAATTGGTCCTAAACACAACTTATTTGCCATCATAGGTCCTACACACAACTTATTGGTTATATACACACCTTATTGTGTCATCATTGGTTCTAAATGACCCTAGTTGGCCCTAAACACACCTTATTGGTCCTATTCACAACTTATTAGTTATATATACACCTTTCTGGGACTCATTGGTCATAACTGACCCTCATTGCCCTAAACACACCTTATTGGGACTCATTGGTCCCAACTGACCCTCATTACCCCTAAACACACCTTATTAGGCTATCATTGGTCCTAAACACAAATTATTGGCCATGATTGTTTCTAACACAACATATTGGTTATATGCACACCTTATTGGGCCATCATTGGTCCCAGCTGACCCTCGTTGCCCCTAAACACAACTTTTTGGTCCTATGTACAAATTATTGGTTATATACACACCTTATTGGGACTTCATTGGTCCCAACTGACCCCCGTTGCCCCTAAACACACCTTTTTGGTCCTATGCACAACTTATTCGTTATATTCAAACCTTATTGGGTCATTGGTCCTAAACACAACTTATTGGTTATATACACACCTAATTGGGCCAGCATTATCCCAACTGATCCTCGTTACCCTGGTCCTATGCACAACTTATTAGTTATATACACACCTTATTAGGACTCATTGGTCCCAACTGACCCTTATTGCCCCTAAACACACCTGATTGGGCCAACATTGGTCCTAAACACAACTTATTGGCCATCATAGGTCTTTAACACAACTTATGGGTTATATACCGACCTTATTGGGTCATCATTGGTCCCAACTGGCCCTCGTTGCACCTAAACACACCTTATTGGTCCTATGTACAATTTATTGGTTATATACACACCTTATTGGGACTCATTGGTCCAACTGACCTTCATTGCCCCAAAACACACCTTATTGGGACTCATTGGTCCCAACTGACCCTCATTACCACTAAACACACCTTATTAGGCTATCATTGGTCCTAAACACAAATTATTGGCCATCATTGTTTCTAACACAACATATTGGTTATATACTCACATTATTGGGCCATCATTGGTCCCAGCTGACCCTCGTTGCCCCTAAACACACCTTTTTGGTCCTATGCACAAATTATTGGTAATATACACACCTTATTGGGCCTTCATTGGTCCCAACTAACCCCCGTTGCCCCTAAACACACCTTTTTGGTCCTATGCACAACTTATTCGTTATATTCAAACCTTATTGGGACTCATTGGACTCAACTGACTCATTGCCCCTAAACACACCTTATTGGGCCATCATTGGTTCTAAACATAACTTATTGGCCATCATTGGTCCTAAACACAACTTATTGGTTATATACACACCTGATTGGGCCAACATTATCCCAACTGGTCCTCGTTACCCTGGTCCTATGCACAACTTATTGGTTATACACACACCTTATTGGGACTCATTGGTCCCAACTGACCCTCATTGCCCCTAAACACACCTTATTTGACCACCAATGATCCTAAACACAGCTTATTGGCCATCATTGGTCCTAAACACAACTTATTGGTTTATATACACACCTTATTGGGCCATCATTGGTCCCAACTGACCCTTGTTGCCCCTAAACTCACCTTTTTGTTCCTATGCACAACTTATTTGTTATATACTCACCTTATTAGGCCATCGTTGGTCCCAACTAACCCTCGTCGCCCCTAAACACACCATTTTGGTCATATGCACGACTTATTAGTTATATACACACCTTATTGGGACTTATTGGTCCCAACTGGCCCTCACTGCCTCTAAACACAACTTTTTAAGCCATCATTGGTCCTAAACACAACTAATTGGTCATCTTTGGTCCTAAACACAACTTATTGGTTATATACACACCTTATTGGGCCATCATTATCCCAACTGACCCTCGTTACCCCTAAACACACCTTATTGGTCCTATGCACAACTTAGTGGTTATATACACACCTTATTGGGACATTATTGGTCCCAACTGGCCCTCACTGCCTCTAAACACAACTTTTTAAGCCATCATTGGTCCTAAACACAACTTAGTGGTTATCTTTGGTCCTAAACACAACTTATTGGTTATATATACACCTTATTGGGACATTATTGTCCCAACTGACCCTCCTTACCCCTAAACACACCTTATTGGTCCTATGCACAAATTATTGGTTATATACACACCTTATTGGGCCATCATTGGTCCCTTTGGAGCCTCATTGCCCTAAACACACATTTTTGGTCCTATGCACAACTAATTGGTTATATACACACCTTATTGGGACTCATTGGTCCCAACTGACCCTCATTGCCCTAAACAAACCTTATTAGGACTCATTGGTCCAAACTGGCCCTCATTGCCCCTAAACATACCTTATAGGGCTATCATTGGTCCTAAACACAAATTATTGGCCATCATTGGTCCTAAACACAACATATTGGTTATATACACACCTTATTCGGCCATCATTTCTCCCAGCTAACCATCGTTGCCCCTAACCACACCTTTTTGGTCCTATGCAAAACTTATTGGTTATGTACACACCTTATTCGGCCATCATTGGTCCCAGCTGACCCTCATTTGCCCTAAACACACATTTTTGGTCCTATGCATAACTTATTGGTTATATACACACCTTTTTGGGACTCATTGGTCCCAACTGGCCCTCATTTCCTCTAAACACACATTATTGGGCCATAATTGGTCCTAAACACAACTTATTTGCCATCATAGGTCCTACACACAACTTATTGGTTATATACACACCTTATTGTGTCATCATTGGTTCTAAATGACCCTAGTTGGCCCTAAACACACCTTATTGGTCCTATTCACAACTTATTAGTTATATATACACCTTTCTGGGACTCATTGGTCATAACTGACCCTCATTGCCCTAAACACACCTTATTGGGACTCATTGGTCCCAACTGACCCTCATTACCCCTAAACACACCTTATTAGGCTATCATTGGTCCTAAACACAAATTATTGGCCATGATTGTTTCTAACACAACATATTGGTTATATGCACACCTTATTGGGCCATCATTGGTCCCAGCTGACCCTCGTTGCCCCTAAACACAACTTTTTGGTCCTATGTACAAATTATTGGTTATATACACACCTTATTGGGACTTCATTGGTCCCAACTGACCCCCGTTGCCCCTAAACACACCTTTTTGGTCCTATGCACAACTTATTCGTTATATTCAAACCTTATTGGGTCATTGGTCCTAAACACAACTTATTGGTTATATACACACCTAATTGGGCCAGCATTATCCCAACTGATCCTCGTTACCCTGGTCCTATGCACAACTTATTAGTTATATACACACCTTATTAGGACTCATTGGTCCCAACTGACCCTTATTGCCCCTAAACACACCTGATTGGGCCAACATTGGTCCTAAACACAACTTATTGGCCATCATAGGTCTTTAACACAACTTATGGGTTATATACCGACCTTATTGGGTCATCATTGGTCCCAACTGGCCCTCGTTGCACCTAAACACACCTTATTGGTCCTATGTACAATTTATTGGTTATATACACACCTTATTGGGACTCATTGGTCCAACTGACCCTCATTGCCCCAAAACACACCTTATTGGGACTCATTGGTCCCAACTGACCCTCATTACCACTAAACACACCTTATTAGGCTATCATTGGTCCTAAACACAAATTATTGGCCATCATTGTTTCTAACACAACATATTGGTTATATACTCACATTATTGGGCCATCATTGGTCCCAGCTGACCCTCGTTGCCCCTAAACACACCTTTTTGGTCCTATGCACAAATTATTGGTAATATACACACCTTATTGGGCCTTCATTGGTCCCAACTAACCCCCGTTGCCCCTAAACACACCTTTTTGGTCCTATGCACAACTTATTCGTTATATTCAAACCTTATTGGGACTCATTGGACTCAACTGACTCATTGCCCCTAAACACACCTTATTGGGCCATCATTGGTTCTAAACATAACTTATTGGCCATCATTGGTCCTAAACACAACTTATTGGTTATATACACACCTGATTGGGCCAACATTATCCCAACTGGTCCTCGTTACCCTGGTCCTATGCACAACTTATTGGTTATACACACACCTTATTGGGACTCATTGGTCCCAACTGACCCTCATTGCCCCTAAACACACCTTATTTGACCACCAATGATCCTAAACACAGCTTATTGGCCATCATTGGTCCTAAACACAACTTATTGGTTTATATACACACCTTATTGGGCCATCATTGGTCCCAACTGACCCTTGTTGCCCCTAAACTCACCTTTTTGGTCCTATGCACAACTTATTTGTTATATACTCACCTTATTAGGCCATCGTTGGTCCCAACTAACCCTCGTCGCCCCTAAACACACCATTTTGGTCATATGCACGACTTATTAGTTATATACACACCTTATTGGGACTTATTGGTCCCAACTGGCCCTCACTGCCTCTAAACACAACTTTTTAAGCCATCATTGGTCCTAAACACAACTTAGTGGTCATCTTTGGTCCTAAACACAACTTATTGGTTATATACACACCTTATTGGGACATTATTGTCCCAACTGACCCTCGTTACCCCTAAACACACCTTATTGGTCCTATGCACAAATTATTGGTTATATACACACCTTATTGGGCCATCATTGGTCCCTTTGGAGCCTCATTGCCCTAAACACACATTTTTGGTCCTATGCACAACTAATTGGTTATATACACACCTTATTGGGACTCATTGGTCCCAACTGACCCTCGTTGCCCCTAAACACACCTTATTAGTCCTATGCACAACTTATTGTTTATATACACACCTTATTGGGAATTATTGGTCCCAACTGGCCCTCATTTCCCCTAAACACACATTTTTGGTCCTATGCACAACTAATTGGTTATATACACACTTATTGGGACTCATTGGTCTCAACTGGCCCTCATTGCCCTAAACAAACCTTATTAGGACTCATTGGTCCAAACTGGCCCTCATTGCCCCTAAACATACCTTATAGGGCTATCATTGGTCCTAAACACAAATTATTGGCCATCATTGGTCCTAAACACAACATATTGGTTATATACACACCTTATTCGGCCATCATTTCTCCCAGCTAACCATCGTTGCCCCTAACCACACCCTTTTGGTCCTATGCAAAACTTATTGGTTATGTACACACCTTATTCGGCCATCATTGGTCCCAGCTGACCCTCATTTCCCCTAAACACACCTTTTTGGTCCTATGCATAACTTATTGGTTATATACACACCTTTTTGTGACTCATTGGTCCCAACTGGCCCTCATTTCCTCTAAACACACATTATTGGGCCATAATTGGTCCTAAACACAACTTATTTGCCATCATAGGTCCTACACACAACTTATTGGTTATATACACACCTTATTGTGTCATCATTGGTTCTAAATGACCCTAGTTGGCCCTAAACACACCTTATTGGTCCTATTCACAACTTATTAGTTATATATACACCTTTCTGGGACTCATTGGTCATAACTGACCCTCATTGCCCTAAACACACCTTATTGGGACTCATTGGTCCCAACTGACCCTCATTACCCCTAAACACACCTTATTAGGCTATCATTGGTCCTAAACAAAAATTATTGGCCATCATTGTTTCTAACACAACATATTGGTTATATGCACACCTTATTGGGCCATCATTGGTCCCAGCTGACCCTCGTTGCCCCTAAACACACCTTTTTGGTCCTATGCACAAATTATTGGTTATATACACACCTTATTGGGACTTCATTGGTCCCAACTGACCCCCGTTGCCCCTAAACACACCTTTTTGGTCCTATGCACAACTTATTCGTTATATTCAAACCTTATTGGGTCATTGGTCCTAAACACAACTTATTGGTTATATACACACCTAATTGGGCCAGCATTATCCCAACTGATCCTCGTTACCCTGGTCCTATGCACAACTTATTAGTTATATACACACCTTATTAGGACTCATTGGTCCCAACTGACCCTTATTGCCCCTAAACACACCTGATTGGGCCAACATTGGTCCTAAACACAACTTATTGGCCATCATAGGTCTTTAACACAACTTATGGGTTATATACCGACCTTATTGGGTCATCATTGGTCCCAACTGGCCCTCGTTGCACCTAAACACACCTTATTGGTCCTATGTACAATTTATTGGTTATATACACACCTTATTGGGACTCATTGGTCCAACTGACCCTCATTGCCCCAAAACACACCTTATTGGGACTCATTGGTCCCAACTGACCCTCATTACCCCTAAACACACCTTATTAGGCTATCATTGGTCCTAAACACAAATTATTGGCCATCATTGTTTCTAACACAACATATTGGTTATATACTCACATTATTGGGCCATCATTGGTCCCAGCTGACCCTCGTTGCCCCTAAACACACCTTTTTGGTCCTATGCACAAATTATTGGTAATATACACACCTTATTGGGCCTTCATTGGTCCCAACTAACCCCCGTTGCCCCTAAACACACCTTTTTGGTCCTATGCACAACTTATTCGTTATATTCAAACCTTATTGGGACTCATTGGTCTCAACTGACTCATTGCCCCTAAACACACCTTATTGGGCCATCATTGGTTCTAAACATAACTTATTGGCCATCATTGGTCCTAAACACAACTTATTGGTTATATACACACCTTATTGGGCCAACATTATCCCAACTGGTCCTCGTTACCCTGGTCCTATGCACAACTTATTGGTTATATACACACCTTATTGGGACTCATTGGTCCCAACTGACCCTCATTGCCCCTAAACACACCTTATTTGACCACCAATGATCCTAAACACAGCTTATTGGCCATCATTGGTCCTAAACACAACTTATTGGTTTATATACACACCTTATTGGGCCATCATTGGTCCCAACTGACCCTTGTTGCCCCTAAACTCACCTTTTTGGTCCTATGCACAACTTATTTGTTATATACTCACCTTATTAGGCCATCGTTAGTCCCAACTAACCCTCGTCGCCCCTAAACACACCATTTTGGTCATATGCACGACTTATTAGTTATATACACACCTTATTGGGACTTATTGGTCCCAACTGGCCCTCACTGCCTCTAAACACAACTTTTTAAGCCATCATTGGTCCTAAAGACAACTTAGTGGTTATCTTTGGTCCTAAACACAACTTATTGGTTATATACACACCTTATTGGGACATTATTGTCCCAACTGACCCTCCTTACCCCTAAACACACCTTATTGGTCCTATGCACAAATTATTGGTTATATACACACCTTATTGGGCCATCATTGGTCCCTTTGGAGCCTCATTGCCCTAAACACACATTTTTGGTCCTATGCACAACTAATTGGTTATATACACACCTTATTGGGACTCATTGGTCCCAACTGACCCTCGTTGCCCCTAAACACACCTTATTAGTCCTATGCACAACTTATTGTTTATATACACACCTTATTGGGAATTATTGGTCCCAACTGGCCCTCATTTCCCCTAAACACACATTTTTGGTCCTATGCACAACTAATTGGTTATATACACACTTATTGGGACTCATTGGTCTCAACTGGCCCTCATTGCCCTAAACAAACCTTATTAGGACTCATTGGTCCAAACTGGCCCTCATTGCCCCTAAACATACCTTATAGGGCTATCATTGGTCCTAAACACAAATTATTGGCCATCATTGGTCCTCAACACAACATATTGGTTATATACACACCTTATTCGGCCATCATTTCTCCCAGCTAACCATCGTTGCCCCTAACCACACCTTTTTGGTCCTATGCAAAACTTATTGGTTATGTACACACCTTATTCGGCCATCATTGGTCCCAGCTGACCCTCATTTCCCCTAAACACACCTTTTTGGTCCTATGCATAACTTATTGGTTATATACACACCTTTTTGGGACTCATTGGTCCCAACTGGCCCTCATTTCCTCTAAACACACATTATTGGGCCATAATTGGTCCTAAACACAACTTATTTGCCATCATAGGTCCTACACACAACTTATTGGTTATATACACACCTTATTGTGTCATCATTGGTCCTATTCACAACTTATTAGTTATATATACACCTTTCTGGGACTCATTGGTCATAACTGACCCTCATTGCCCTAAACACACCTTATTGGGACTCATTGGACCCAACTGACCCTCATTACCCCTAAACACACCTTATTAGGCTATCATTGGTCCTAAACAGAAATTATTGGCCATCATTGTTTCTAACACAACATATTGGTTATATGCACACCTTATTGGGCCATCATTGGTCCCAGCTGACCCTCGTTGCCCCTAAACACACCTTTTTGGTCCTATGCACAAATTATTGGTTATATACACACCTTATTGGGACTTCATTGGTCCCAACTGACCCCCGTTGCCCCTAAACACACCTTTTTGGTCCTATGCACAACTTATTCGTTATATTCAAACCTTATTGGGTCATTGGTCCTAAACACAACTTATTGGTTATATACACACCTAATTGGGCCAGCATTATCCCAACTGATCCTCGTTACCCTGGTCCTATGCACAACTTATTAGTTATATACACACCTTATTAGGACTCATTGGTCCCAACTGACCCTTATTGCCCCTAAACACACCTGATTGGGCCAACATTGGTCCTAAACACAACTTATTGGCCATCATAGGTCTTTAACACAACTTATGGGTTATATACCGACCTTATTGGGTCATCATTGGTCCCAACTGGCCCTCGTTGCACCTAAACACACCTTATTGGTCCTATGTACAATTTATTGGTTATATACACACCTTATGGGGACTCATTGGTCCAACTGACCCTCATTGCCCCAAAACACACCTTATTGGGACTCATTGGTCCCAACTGACCCTCATTACCCCTAAACACACCTTATTAGGCTATCATTGGTCCTAAACACAAATTATTGGCCATCATTGTTTCTAACACAACATATTGGTTATATACTCACATTATTGGGCCATCATTGGTCCCAGCTGACCCTCGTTGCCCCTAAACACACCTTTTTGGTCCTATGCACAAATTATTGGTAATATACACACCTTATTGGGCCTTCATTGGTCCCAACTAACCCCCGTTGCCCCTAAACACACCTTTTTGGTCCTATGCACAACTTATTCGTTATATTCAAACCTTATTGGGACTCATTGGTCTCAACTGACTCATTGCCCCTAAACACACCTTATTGGGCCATCATTGGTTCTAAACATAACTTATTGGCCATCATTGGTCCTAAACACAACTTATTGGTTATATACACACCTTATTGGGCCAACATTATCCCAACTGGTCCTCGTTACCCTGGTCCTATGCACAACTTATTGGTTATATACACACCTTATTGGGACTCATTGGTCCCAACTGACCCTCATTGCCCCTAAACACACCTTATTTGACCACCAATGATCCTAAACACAACTTATTGGCCATCATTGGTCGTAAACACAACTTATTGGTTTATATACACACCTTATTGGGCCATCATTGGTCCCAACTGACCCTTGTTGCCCCTAAACTCACCTTTTTGGTCCTATGCACAACTTATTTGTTATATACTCACCTTATTAGGCCATCGTTGGTCCCAACTAACCCTCGTCGCCCCTAAACACACCATTTTGGTCATATGCACGACTTATTAGTTATATACACACCTTATTGGGACTTATTGGTCCCAACTGGCCCTCACTGCCTCTAAACACAACTTTTTAAGCCATCATTGGTCCTAAACACAACTTAGTGGTCATCTTTGGTCCTAAACACAACTTATTGGTTATATACACACCTTATTGGGACATTATTGTCCCAACTGACCCTCCTTACCCCTAAACACACCTTATTGGTCCTATGCACAAATTATTGGTTATATACACACCTTATTAGGCCATCGTTGGTCCTAACTGACCCTCATTGCCCTAAACACACATTTTTGGTCCTATGCATAACTAATTGGTTATATACACACCTTATTGGGACTCATTGGTCGCAACTGATCCTTGTTACCCCTAAACACACCTTATTAGTCCAATGCACAACTTATTGTTTATATACACACCTTATTGGGACTCATTGGTCCCAACTGGCCCTCATTGCCCTAAACAAACCTTATTAGGACTCATTGGTCCCAATTGACCCTCATTGCCCCTAAACACACCTTATTGGGCTATCATTGGTCCTAAACACAAATTATTGGCCATCATTGGTGCTAAACAAAACATATTGGTTATATACACATCTTATTGGGCCATCATTTCGCCCAGCCGACCCTCGTTTCCCGTAAACACACCTTTTGGGTCCTATGCAAAACTTATTGGTTATGTACACACCTTATTAGGCCTTCATTAGTCCCAACTAACCCTCGTTGCCCCTAAACACACCTTTTTGGTCCTATGCATAACTTATTGGTTAAATACACACCTTTTTGGGACTCATTGGTCCCAACTGGCCCTCATTTCCTCTAAACACACATTATTGGGCCATAATTGGTCCTAAACACAACTTATTGGTTATATACACACCTTATTGTGTCATCATTGGTCCCCAAACACACCTTATTGGTCCTATTCACAACTTATTGGTTATATATACACCTTATTGGGACTCATTGGTCCCAACTAACCCTCATTGCCCTAAACACACCTTACTAGGAGTCATTGGTCCCAACTGACCCTCATTACCCCTAAACACACCTTATTAGGATATCATTGGTCCTAAACACAAATTATTGGCCATCATTGTTTCTAACACAACATATTGGTTATATACACACCTTATTGCGCCATCATTGGTCCCCGTTGACCCTCGTTGGCCCTAAACACACCTTTTCGGTCCTATGCACAAATTATTGGTTATATACACACCTTATTGGGCCATCATTGGTCCTAACTGACCCCCGTTTCCCCTAAACACACATTTTTGGTCCTATGCATAACTTATTGGTTATATACACACCTTATTGGGACTCATTGGTCCCAACTGAACCTCATTGCCCCTAAACACACCTTATTGGGACTCATTGGTCCTAACTGACACTCATTGCCCCTAAACACACCTTATTGGACCATCAATGATCCTAAACACAATTTATTGGCCATCATTGGTCCTAAACACAACTTATTGGTTTATATAAACACCTTATTGGGCTATCATTGGTCCCAACTGACCCTCGTTGCCCCTAAACTCACCTTTTTGGTCCTATGCACAACTTATATGTTATATACACACCTTATTAGGCCATTGTTGGTCCCAACTGACCCTCGTTGCCCCTAAACACACCTTTTTGGCCATATGCACAACTTATTAGTTATATATACACACCTTATTGGGACTTATTGGTCCAAACTGACCCTTATTGCCTCTAAACACACCTTTTTAGGCCATCATTGTTCCTAAACACAACTTATTGGTCATCTTTGGTCCTAAACACAACTTACTGGTTATATATACACCTTATTGGGCCATCATTGTCCCAGCTGACACCCTTTTCCCCCTAAACACACCTTATTGGTCCTCTGCACAACTTATTGGTTATATACACACTTTATTAGACCATCATTGGTCCTAACTAACCCTCATTGCCCCTAAACACACATTTTTTGTTCTATGCACAACTTATTGGTTATATACACACCTTATTGGACTCATTGGTCCTAACTGACCCTCATTTCCCCTAAACACACCTTATTAGGCCATCATTGGTTCTAAACACAACTTATTACTCATATGCATGTACAACTTAATTATTGGTTATATACACACTTTATTCTTAAACACACCTTATGGGTCCTATTCACAACTTATTGGTTATATACACACCTTATTGGGACTTATTGGTCCCAACTGACCCTCATTGCCCTAAACATACCTTATTGGGACTCATTGGTCCCAACTGACCCTCGTTGCCCCTAAACACACCTTTTTGGTCCTATGGACAAGTTATTGGTTATATACACACCTTATTGGCCCATCATTGGTCCCAACTGACCTTATGGGTCCCTAAACACACCTTTTTGGTCCTATGCACAACTTATTGGTTATATACACACCTTATTGGGACTCCTTTGTCCTAACTGACCCTAATTGTCCCTAAACACACCTTATTAGGCCATAATTGGTCCTAAACAAAACTTATTGGCCATCATTAGTCCTAAACACAACTTATTAGTTATATACACACATTATTGGGCCATCATTGGTCCTAACTGACCCTCGTTTCCCATAAACACACCTTATTGGTCCTATGCACAACTTATTGTTTATATACATACCTTATTGGGACTCATTGGTCCCAACTGACCCTCATTTCCCCTAAACACACATTATTGGGCCATAATTGGTCCTAAACACAACTTATTTGCCATCATAGGTCCTACACACAACTTATTGGTTATATTCACAACTTATTGGTTATATACACACCTTATTGGGACTCATTGGTCCTAACTGACCCTCATTGCCTAAACACACCTTATTGGGACTCATTGGTCCCAATTGACCCTCATTGCCCCTAAACACACCTTATTAGGCTATCATTGGTCCTAAACACAAATTATTGGCCATCATTGGTGTAAAACTGAGATTCATTCTTACGACTGCGTGTATCAATCAATCATAGTAAACACGGATATAAATAACAGATTTGTATTGAATCACTTGAAGATTACAATGAACTCTCTCTGGTTTCTCTCTCTAGAAAACACACAGTAAAGCTGTAGAAATGACAGGAGTGTTACAAACTCATTCTAACACAACCTAATTATAGTTAGTGACAAAACAACCTGCGTACCAAAAGGTGAACCATCTGGTACGGGCGTACCATTTGGTACGGCATACCATTTGGTACGGCACCAATGATATTGTCACTACAACACAGAGACTCACTCTAATCTAGATACAATACACGAGACATATCATAGCATAGGTATATGCTCTAACAATTGGTTCTAAGCACAACATATTGGTTATATACACACCTTATTGGGCTATCATTGGTCCCAACTGACCCTCGTTGCCCCTAAACACACCTTTTTGGTTCTATGCACAAATTATTGGTTATATACACACCTTATTGGGCCTTCATTGGTCCCAACTGACCCCCGTTTCCCCTAAACACAACTTTTTGGTCCTATGCACAACTTATTCGTTATATTCAAACCTTATTGGGACTCATTGGTCTCAACTGACCCTCATTGCCTCTAAACACACCTTATTGGGCCATCATTGGTTCTAAACATAACTTATTGGCATCATTGGTCCTAAACACAACTTATTGGTTATATACACACATTATTGGGCCATCATTATCCCAACTGATCCTCGTTACCCCTAAACACACCTTATTGGTCCTATGCACAACTTATTGGTTATATACACACCTTATTGGGCCATCATTGGTCCAACTGCCTCATTGCCCTAAACACACATTTTTGGTCCTATGCACAACTAATTGGTTATATACACACCTTATTGGGACTCATTGGTCCTAACTGACCCTCGTTGCCCCTAAACACACCTTATTAGTCCTATGCACAACTTATTGTTTATATACACACCTTATTGGGACTCATTGGTCCCAACTGACCCTCATTTCCCCTAAACACACATTTTTGGTCCTATGCACAACTAATTGGTTATATACGCACCTTATTGGGACTCATTGGTCCCAACTGGCCCTCATTGCCCTAAACAACCCTTATTAGGACTCAATGGTCCCAACTGACCCTCATTGCCCCTAAACACACCTTATTGGTCTATCATTGGTCCTAAACACAAATTATTGGCCATCATTGGTCATAAACACAACATATTGGTTATATACACACCTTATTGGGCCATCATTTCTCCCAGCTGACCATCGTTGCCCCCAAACACACTTTTTTGGTCCTATGCAAAACTTGTTGGTTATTTACACACTTTATTGGGCCGTCATTGGTCCTAGCTGACCCTCGTTGCCCCTAAACACACCTTTTTGGTCCTTTGCACAACTTATTGGTTATATACACACCTTTTTGGGACTCATTGGTCCCAACTGGCCCTTATTTCTTCTAAACACACATTATTGGGCCATAATTGGTCCTAAACACAACGTATTTGCCATCATAGGTCCTACACACAACTTATTGGTTATATACACACCTTATTGTGTCATCATTGGTTCTAAATGAGCCTAGTTGGCCCTAAACACACCTTATTGGTCCTATTCACAACTTATTAGTTATATATACACCTTTCTGGGACTCATTGGTCATAACTGACCCTCATTGCCCTAAACACACCTTATTGGGACTCATTGGTCCCAACTGACCCTCATTACCCCTAAACACACCTTATTAGGCTATCATTGGTCCTAAACACAAATTATTGGCCATCATTGTTTCTAACACAACATATTGGTTATATGCACACCTTATTGGGCCATCATTGGTCCCAGCTGACCCTCGTTGCCCCTAAACACACCTTTTTGGTACTATGCACAAATTATTGGTTATATACACACCTTATTGGGCATTCATTGGTCCCAACTAATCCCCGTTGCCCCTAAACACACCTTTTTGGTCCTATGAACAACTTATTGCTTATATTCAAACCTTATTGGGACTCATTGGTCTCAACTGACCCTCATTGCCCCTAAACACACTTTATTGGGCCATCATTGGTTCTAAACATAACTTATTGGCCAACATTGGTCCTAAACACAACTTATTGGTTATATACACACCTTATTGGGCCAGCATTATCCCAACTGATCCTCGTTACCCTGGTCCTATGCACAACTTATTGGTTATATACACACCTTATTCGGACTCATAGGTCCCAACTGACCCTCATTGCCCCTACACACACCTTATTGGGCCATCATTGGTCCTAAACACAACTTATTGGCCATCATTGGTCTTTAACACAACTTATGGGTTATATACCGACCTTATTGGGTCATCATTGGTCCCAACTGGCCCTCGTTGCCCCTAAACACACCTTATTGGTCCTATGTACAATTTATTGGTTATAGCCACAGTTTGTGAAAGAATTGGTGTCAACCCCTTCTCTGTTGAAGAAAGTTGGGTGAACATGAAATGCAGTCAACTGATTGCTATTTCTCCTTTTGAGGACCACAACCTCACCGAGCTTGTACAGTCATCTATGTTTATTGCTGGTGCTCTCCCTGAGCACATCAACATGATCATAACACTCCTCAAAGATGTCATTTTTCCGGCTGAAAGAGCCTGTGATCAAGTGGTAGGAAATATTGCCTCCACTAGCAAGGCAGCATTTGATGTTGAAGAAAGCACTACAACTGTTGCAGTTGCTACAATGACTGAAGGGGGAGACGAAAACTTGATAGGTGAAGAAGAAGGCACAGAGGTGCTGGAGATTGCTGACAAAGAACCTGAAGTCACCCAACCCCTGGTGGTGACTGAAAGTCAAATTCTTGTTCAAGCGGAAGTTCAACCGGAACTTTAACCGGAAGTTCAAGTGGTAGCTGAGCTGAGTGTTCAACCGCAAATTCAACCGGAAGAGCAAGGAAGTGAAGGAGCAAAGGATATAGCAGCAACTCTGATAGCTTTAAGGAGCACTGAGCCAATTCAAACTGAAGAACCTGTTCAAGTTGACATTGCTAAAACTATCCAACAGGTGACTCAAACTCCTAAAGCTGAGGCTATAGTGAAGATGGTAGAAGATGCCAAAAGGGCAGCAGAGGATGAGAGGCTTGCCAAAGAACTACAAGAGGAATATGATCTGTATCTACAAAACAGTGTATTTGAGAACTTACTTGAAGAGGCAAAGACTAGGTCTTTCAACTGCAGATTAAAGGATTATGATCTGGAAGTAGTGACTGAAACTGATAGGCAGAGGTTGATTTCGATTGCTTCTCAATTGCCTACCAGGTTGACAAAGAATGATGAGAATTACATCCTACTGAAAAAGATACAAAGGGCACTTGTGGTCAGAAATTTGAAGACAGAGGAAGAGGTAGCTCAGATGCAAGTTAGGGGACTTTGCAGCTTGATAGATTCAATTTTTTATGAGCTTAAAGGAGAAATTGCTGCTGTCAATCCTAACTTGGTGATGCCTTCACCATCAGAGCTCATCTCAGGTACAACAACTGTAAATGTTAAACCTGAACTTTCTGACATTGCAGATGTACAATCTCCACCTTCTTTCACTTATAACCCAAACCCAATGCCCACAACAATTCCATCTATCTTACAGTCACTTGCCATCACACCCTACAAACCTCCCTCCATCTCCAAGAAAGTTGCCACCAAACTTGCCAATCCCAAGTACAAAACAGATAATTTTACTCCCATTGCTCCCCTCAAGAAAAAGCCTCCACCTACCATGGATTTCTCTGATATCTTCCCACCTACTCCACCTTCAAGCCTTACACCAGAAGCTAATAGACCACAAACACAAACTTCCTTACCTCCACTCACTATCAATGAACCTTCTACCACCATCACCAAACCTATTATAGCCCAAACTGGCCCTTCTTCATCTGACAGAAGCAAGAGACCTGTTGTGCCAGAATCTACAATTGATTCTGATGAAGAAAGGTTGGTAAGAAAAAGGAAATGATGGATGCCAAGAACAAAAGAGATCAAAGGCAGAAGAGAAAAGCTCCACCCAGAAGGAGATAAATTGTGGGTTGGACAATATATGAAGCCACCCTTGATTTCACTTTCACAATGGCAAGTGGCACAACTCAAGTGGTAAACGTTCACAAGGCCACTACACATCTTACTTTGCTGCAAATGACATACATCATTCTGAAGCTTCGAGAAATTATGAATCCCTCAAGAGCTGAGCACATGTTGAGCCTTGTCATTGAGCCAACTGTGCTGGAATGCGGAGTGTTTTACAGAAGCAGCTTGGATGATGATTCAGCAGAAGAAGAAGATGAAGTGCCTGCAAGTGAAATAAAGTTTATCATTTGGGAGGAGGAGTAGAAGCTCTTTTATGTTCACAGAGCTGATGGCACCTTCACAATTCATGAGTCCATTTATGTTCAAGAAGAATGGAGCGAAATGGACTGGGAATCGTTCAAACATGTGAAGGTGACCAAAACAAACTCAAAAGAGCTGTCTCAGGACCATGATGCCAACATCAGAACCACGGACAAGTAGGTCAAGGAGAAGAAATTTTTTGGGTACAAGTCAATTTTTGAAGATAAACATTGGAATTTGACAACATCAACTTAGGGGGAGATTGTAAGGAATATTGCGCTTGGAAGATTTCCGGCTGAATGCCAGTTTTGTATAGTTCCGACTGAAGTTGAAGTTGAAGCGGAATTCTCACTTCTAGCGGAACTGGTAGTTCAAGCGGAAAGAAGCAGTTTTGTCCTTTAGCGAATATTCTGGGTGAACTCGATTATCCACCAGATAATGAGTTCAACCGGACTTTTCCTGAGATGTCTTTTCAGCAAGTCCAATCCTGTAAAAGCTTCTCGTATGCTTCTATATCTGATTCAAGCCGCTCTCCTAAAGTAGTATGTTGCTGCAAACACGCAAGATATTCCAATTGCCGATGTTTATTCTTTTGGTAGTTTGTATTTGACTTTTTAGTTTACGGTCTAGATTAGATCGCATGAGATCAATGGCTGTCATTGATCTCATCAGCACTATATATAGCTTAGTTAGCTCTAGTTTACATATCACCATTATCATCGTTGTTATCAGTTCTTGAACAACTTGTAATAGTGTAGCTTTGAGTTAATGCAAATAGTGCCGAGTATTTGATACTTTGTTGTTACTATAATTCTGCAAATCAAGCTTTTACATTATACACAAGAACTTAATATTGCTTGAGTAAAGTGAAATATAACTTTAATTCCGCAGGGTTATATTTGCAAGTAAAGGGCTTTGTTGTAGTTTAACTCTAACTATTAACGATCCTACAAATAATGTGACAATTACTAAGAGACAAAATAGATATAAAACATAAATGAATTTTCACAAGTGAAATTAATCAATAGGGAAAGAAAGATTGAAGTTATATTTTCAACAGAAGGTTATGAAATATTTTTATAAGTTAAAAATAATTGAATTTGATTAGTAAAATGAGTAAATCAATTGTATAAAAAATAGATTTGGAAAAGAAATTTAGATGATGAAGAGAAAGGATAGGAAAATACGGCAAAGGAATCGGGTCAAAACCCGGGTCCCCTAAAACAAATTCTGGGTCTACCGGAGATCACATTTTATTTTCCAAGGTACAATCGCCAAAGCCAAGTGTAAGGCCGGAATGACTCTAAACGTGTCACACCCCGGAAATGGCGAAATGTGGGCATGTGACTGATTTGGCATCATGGTCATGGTTATGAATGATAGACATCTAAATGAACATTTATTTAAACTATTTTTCTTTCAAAAGCATAAGTCTTAAACATTTATTTAAACATTTAAAGTGGTGGCAGCGGAAAGTAGTAGTGGTGAATACAAGTATAAGTTTCAAAAGACATAGTCATGAGATTTATAAACATAACAACCCTAAGGTGTAATGCATCTAAATCTCCAAAATAAAATGCATGAACACTCGACAAGCAGACCATGATATGAACAAGCAGGATCTATGCAAAAAGTTATTGAATTGCATCCTTAAACACCTAAGAATTCAAGAATTTAGAAAGTTAACAGGATTGTTGGTGAGCTCATAGGTTTAATGACACTTAACCTGTTTGAAAACCATGTTTGAAAATGTTTGGCCGTCATGGTATTAAATAGTTGATTACTATGGTTGTAAAGATTAAGCATGAACCTTAAATTCAAAACTAACTGTTTACCCACTCTAGGTATTCTTCCCCAAGTACACCGGATGACCAGAATAACTAACTGTAAGGACACGGATGTGGTTGAAAGACCTTGAATTTAAAACTAACTGTTTACCCAATCCTGGTGTTCTTCCTCAAGTACACCGAATGACCAGAATAACTAATTGTAAGGACACGTACGATCTTACTACTGCATGATTCGATCAATCTAGTGAAAACGAGAATGTAAATAAGAGTTTTCTTATTGAATCACTTGAAGATTACAAAGAAGACTCTCTAGTTTCTCTCTCTAGAACACACACACAGAAAGTGTAAAATGACTCAGTTTGCTACTAGTTCATTCTAACACAAAGTATTTATAGTAACCAACTAACCAGCGTACCAACTGGCGGACCAATTGGTACGGCGGACCATTAAGCGTACCACATGGTATGCTGTCCTTGGTAAGTTGACACTGTTGGGCCCTTGAATGGCTCTTTAACAATGTTGGCACAATTTGATTTAAACACGATAAAGTTGCGGAAAGTAAATCAAATTGGAAGACAACAATTCATAAAAAGGGTTGTTCTGTATATCTCATATGTAAATAATGGTTTACACGAGTTTATAGTATGACTATGTATCAACAAAAATAACTTTCTATGGGAGTGCTGTTGAAATTGCTTTGAGAAGATATTGAATTGTATGCTTGATGTCTTGCTTTGTTTGGTGAAGTCAGCTTGCTATTTATAGGCAGATGTAGCAAGTTGTATTTGGATAAGGTGGTTGAGGACGGTTGATGTATGCTTGATGTCTTGCTTTCTTTTTGCTTGTTCTTCACACAAAGATGGAATCTGTTCTTCTTGTAATATTCATCTTCTGATAATCCATAACTCCTTCTGGATTCTTCTTTGAAAAATGTTGATGCTTCCCATTAGAAGCTATCTACAGAAATGAGGATTTCTGTAGATTTTAGTCTGTACAGAACTACTTCGGAAATTCCGGAGTAGTTCTGTATGAATACAGAATTCATGCAGGAATCTGTAGTTCATATAGACTTTTGTATCCTTTCTCTTTTAAGCATGTATCTTATCTTTTCTTCTAATACTTGACTGTTTTGTGTTACAATTACATTATGTTCTAACAGTCCCCCGAAGTATTTGAAAAAAAATGAAAAAAAGAGAAACTAATTTAATCATAGATCATTTTTGTTGATCTTTTCAAGGAATATGAAAGAAGTCTAGTCTATCATAATTTAAAGATTTACAAGTCTTTTTTGATCTTTGCCCTACCCGTGAGAGAGTTAATTTCAAAGTTGTATTCTTTGGTGCTTTCTTCCAGTAGGGTCTTAAAGATAGCTCTCTCCTTTATTAGTGCATTGATTTCTGACTTGATGACTTCCTTGATGCTGTTATTGTTGGTTTTGCATTTCTCTAGAATGAATAGGAAGAATTCTAAGGCCAGATTTGTATACTTATGTTTTTCTTTTAACCTGAAGAATCTTCTTTCTTCAGAGAGATCTCTGAAGCATATTCCGGAGATTGGGCTGAGAAATGTTGTGCCGTCCTCTCCATGAGATTTCGGGAGGGACAGTCTCATTTGGCTTTGTTAAGAGTAGAAGAGGGATGTTGGATTCCTTTGCTAACTCTACATCCACCTAAGCTTGTCTTCTGAACATCTTTTTACTAGCTTCAGTTCCTTTGTATAAGGCGATGCTTACCCTCTCTGTTTTTTAGGGTTGACTTGAGAAGTACCTTAGGAATGACACTAACTGTGTTGGATTAAATTGATGGAGGTCTTTGTTAGTGAATTCCCTGAAGTTGTTATCCTTTGTTTTCACTGTGTAGCAGTTGAAATGATCTACCCAGAGATGTTTTATTAAAGGTTGTGCCTTGACTTTTATGAATTCAGTGATTAAAGGCATTAAGTAGTTTGGATCTTCCTCTACTGATGTTCCAGTTGACATGTCGAAGGCTTTTCTTGATAGAGGGCTCATTGTAGGCCTTTCTTTTTCACTTTTGAGCAGCTTTTCTTGTAGTTCTCTGACTTCTTCCCAGATTACTCGTTGCATGTTTTGCTTTTCAGTGTAATCGTCTTCAAAGGCTGATCTAGATATGAATGATCCAGCCAATGAGGGTGATTGTTGTTGAGTCTGCTTGACTTGAGTTTTCTTTGCTGCTCTTGTGGAGAAAGGTTGAGAGATAGTTGTTTTCTAGACAGTTTTTGTTGGTGACTTAGGAGAAGAAGGAGGTGGAGGAGGTAGCATTTCTTCATGAGCTTTAGTTAAAGATTTGCACTTCTTTGAGTTCTTTCTCTTGAGTTGTTCTGTCTCATCTCCTTCTTCACTTGAGTTACTGCTTTGAGGTCTTGTCCTCTTTATTGGAGATTCAACAGGAACTGTGATTGGCTTTCTTCTTTCATCTGTTGCTTTTATTTTTTGTTTCCATTCTCTTTCTATCTCTCTCATCTGATCTTCTTGATAAGAGTGTTTGATCTTCAGATTTGCAGAGATATGTTGATTTCTGGTCAGCTTGCACCTGATTGATTTTACTTCTTCTTGTACCTTCTTTGCTTGATTTTTGCCTATGTCTTCAAGAGTTTTTTTCCTTGTTTAATAGTTCTGTAGAGAAATATTTAAGGATTTGTTCATCATTGCTTGTCTCTACGGCTTGCAGGTTTTGAAGACTTTTGCTAATGTCTTCAGAAATTGTATTTTCCTCCTTACTCAGTTCTTCTTTCTAAGTCTTCAGCTCTTCTACTAGGGTGTTAAGTTGTTGGGTGTTTTTAGCTGAGCTTCTTTCCTATCTCAAGAAGGTCAATTTTCTTATCCCTTTTGCAGTTGAATAATTTCTCTCTGATGACTTGAGAGAATTCTAAGAGATCAGATTTGAGTAGCATTCTGGGTGAATTTGGAGTTGGATCAACAGATGATCTTTCTCCTTCTAACCTACCAGTGGACAACACATGTCCAGCAGTTTTACTAGCATTTCCTCTGTTAAGAGTTTTGTTAGTGCCTAGAATACCAGAACAAATTGTTTGATCATTCTTTTCAGAATTCTCATGTGTCGAATCCTCAGGGAACCAATCCCTGCGGATCCTTTCCAAGTGTCCTTAACTCATTGAGTCTCCGGTTGTTGGTGCTTGCTGATGACTCTCAGAGTCATCAAACAGGCTGGGCTTGGTGGCTATTTTGGGAATGTGGATCTGAGGGGGTGAGTTTGGTGGGCTAAAGTTGAATTTTCTGTAGGCTGAGGTGGTGGAGTGTGATGTGGGAGAGTCAGGTGAATTTTTGTTTAGATTGACTGACTCAGAGAAGTGAGATGTTTGTGGGCTTTGTTTTGAGGTTGGTTGTTCTGGTTCAGATGGATTCTGTTCTTGTGGCTCTATTCCTTCTTTATATTTTATCAAAACTGGGGAGCTATCTGGTATATATAAAAGTAAAGAAGTAGGTACACAGGAAATGGAGTGTGTTGTACCTGATTCGAACTTTTTCATAATTTTTAGAATGCTTGACCTATGCTTAGCTCCCTTCATAGCTAATGATCCTTCCTGACACTTTTTGAAGATGAGTAGAGAAAGAAACCTTATAAATGGAATGTGGGCAGTTTCTTTCTTCTCCTTTTGTTTACTAGACTTTTCCACAATATAGCTCCATAATCTATACTTTTATTCAGAATTATAGCCACCATTTTGGAGTATACTGATTCACTAGCTTGATCAGATGAGCCGACTTTAGCAGTTAGGCTGTAAATGAGTGTGTGCATCATCAGTTTCCACTTTCTCTCTAGCTGGTTAATGTTTATACCTGTGATTGTAGTAAAGCTTGTTCCTTTGTTCAAGGAATTGATTATTTTGAGGATTTCTGTTTTGGTTGGGGGTTGAGCAGGACTTTCTGGTGCTGTGAGATCAGTAACTTGTCTGAAATCCTCTTCAGAAAACTGTAGGGTTGTTGTGGACTGGTCTTCTTTTTCAATGAGTGCTTTAATCCATACCTTGTTCGTTGCAACTTCTTTTTCTACTTTTATTGTTGACCAGACATTCATAAGAACCTCTTTGGTGACTTCTTCATCTTCAATGAGAGCTGTTGCGAGAGGAGAGTGATTCAATGCTTCTATGATGATCTGAACATCGCTTGAGTAAGCCATTGGGTTAAGATTTGCACGCATGTTGTTTTGCTCTATGTTGAGTGTCTTGAATAGGGAGATTTGGGAGGATGAAGCCATTTTGAGTGCTTGAGGGAATGTTTTGTTTGGTGAGGATTGTGATTTTTGTGAATGGTGTTTTGATTTTGGGAATGAGAGAGGGTTTTATAGCATGAGAAAGATTCTAGGGTTTTAACGGCTCTTTTTCACCGATTGGATTGACTGGGTGGTGAAACGGATGTCCGTTGGATTATCAATTTTCCTAGTAACTGTAAAAGTTATTGTTCCTATTTATTGGAGCATTTGACGTCTTTGTTATCGGTTGGGATTGAAGATTTGTTGAGACCCCGTATTTGATGGGATCAAATGTGTTCTTCTTTTAACAACTCCAAATAAACAACTTCAAAATTCTCAGAATCCTTTAGTGGTTCTTTGTCATGTCTAGCTTCTTCTTCTTCTTTTCCTCCTTCCTCTTTTCCTCCCTCCTTTTTGTGTGTGTGTGTGTGAGAGAGAGAGTGTGTGTGTATAAAAAACTCTCATTTTTCGTTCTTTTAAGAACTTTTTAGTTTTTTTTTATTTTGACATTCAATCTTCTGTACAGAACTACTTCGAAATTTCCGGAGTTGTTCTGTATGACCAATTTTTGGTGTGACTGTTCAAGAGCATGTGTTTGATGGTCCCTTTTGTTGCAATTTGACTTTCCTGCTTTTGTTCTGGGACAATTTTTGGAATTTTGAGATACTTCTGTATGATTAGATCTTTAGAAATGAAGTACAGAATTCTTGTGCAATTTTGACCTGTTCTTGTAATGTCCCCAAAGGATTCATATTTCAACAAGTTTTTTTTACAAAACTAACGCCTAGTACAGAACATTATTTAAACATTAAGTTTAGGTGAGAGCATATAGTTATACAAGGACAGGGCAAAACGATTCTGGTGGGTACAGGAAGATGTGACATTGCTTCAAGTTGGAGAGGAATGTTGTTATGAGAGATGGGTATTTGGTTCTCATCATCTTCCTCTATATTGTCATTTGGAAGCCCAGTAATGTGAAGACCAAGAAACCTTTGAGAGGGTAGGAGTTGGGTGTGAAATTCACAAGGATTTCCTTCCCATTTCCTGGCCTGGCAGATTATATTCGTCACAAAGCGAGGATATAGAATAACTCTCTCTTCTATGGGTAGATAGCAGTTCTTTTCTTATTTTGTAGAAGATAGTGAGAGAAGTTCATGTTAAGGCCATTAATCAGAGCATGCATGACCATTTGAGTGGCATGGTCAGCAAGATGATGATTATTGACGTTGGATGAGAAGCAGAGTTGAATTTGAGTGAAGAAGAACTACCAGATGGGGGGTAGATGGAATCTGTTGGCCTTTTCTTCGAGAAATTCTCCATTATACCCAATGTCAATGAAGGTTTCAATGACTTAGACCCTGTTGAAGTGGGTGGCCCCATTTTTTTCATTCAGACAAAGGACAGAACGATTGAAGTCCTCAGTGACTTCAAAGGTAAGTTGGTTCACTCGTGTTCTTATGGGGCTCCCTGGTATGTTGGGGTCAAACCTTGCATTTACCCAAAATTCCCTTAGAAATTCATATCTGAAGGGAGTGTTTTGAGTGAGTGCGAGACCAATGGTGCAAGTTTGCAAAAACCTCATCATTTTGGTGAAGGTCAGTTGATGGTTAGATGTGTGAAGACACAAATTGTTAGTTTGGTGAAGAGGGATTTCAAAGGCTTGTCGATAAGAGCTTGAAAGTCCATTTTCTGATGAGGGTTTGAGTGAAGATTGGGTTTGTTTGGATGAGTACTTAGATGAGTTGGAAGAGATATCCATCTATTTGTAATCAGGAAGAGTTCAGAAGTCTGGAGATTTGGCAGTGAGACTTTTGCATTTTGTCGGCTGCTTAGAGCTATTATTACCCCTTTTAGATGCTTCAACTCAAAAAGATTTGTTTCCTGATATGCCCATTTCCCTTTAAATGTGTGATTTGATGGGCATCATTACGCATCAGGAAGAGAAAGTCAAACCTTCTTAAAGAGTTATGGATGCCTCTTTAAACAAATGAGAGAAGAAAACGAAAAGAAAAGAAAAGAAAAACACCAAAAAATGAAGAGCTCCCCCTAGATATGTGCACGATGGGAAGTTCTTGTTCCCCCCTTTTTTATTTTGTTTTAGGAACCCAATTGTTTTTGGGTTTTTTGTTTGTTATTTTAGTGACTTCTTTTCTTTTTATTTTTGTAGATTTGGATGATACACTCAAAGGGGTGTTAGAGTGCATTTGTTTTATATTAAAGTGTCTTCCAATTAGTTTTACCATTTCATTGCACATACAATGCTTATAAATGGTACTTTTCTCCAAAAATTTTGAGATTTTGACTTCAGGAGCTGGATGACTCAGATTTGGTTATGTTAGAGTCATCAGAATTGGATTTGTTTTTACTCAGATTTTCAAGAACTGGACCTTTGTTATTGGAATTGATGTCCCGTTGTGATTCATTTTCACTGCTGCTTTTTACAAAGACAGTCTTCGAACTTTTAGTTCCTTGTATGTACCTGATTCCTTGTCCATAATTTCTTGGTGCGTTTGTCATTTTTTCAAGCTGATCATGGGCATTTATGAGACCATTTATTTTGTTTGTTTCCACATGCAACCTTTGGTATAGAGTTGCACGTTGAGTCTCATAGTGATCAATTTTGGCTTTATTGCTCAGGTTTTGCGTTTCTAGTTGCCTTAGTCTTAACAATTCCTTTTCTTTATCCTCTTTTAGTTGATGAAGTTCAGACAGGAGAGAGTTAATTTCTTCTTCAAAAGTTTTAAACTTGTTTTCATTTAAAAGTTTGTTTCTTTCAGAATTTTCTTGAAGAACTTTATAGTTGACTGACATGTTATTGAATTGAAAGACTAGATCAGTGTGAGATAAGTTTACCTGCTTTTCATGTGAGATTTCGGATAGATCAGTTGAGAGAGATTCATCATTTGTCATAAGACATTTGTTAGTTTGACATTCTTCTTCTGATGATGACTCAGAGTCCCAGTTCTCAGCTTCAGCCATTAAGGCTTTTTCTTTTTGCATGGCTTGTTCATACTTCCTTTTGTAGTATGAGGCATCTTTGAGTCTTTCATTTTTGCATTCTGATGCATAGTGACCCATTGTTCCACATTTGAAGCATTTTATCTCACTTTTGTCAACTTCGGGTTTGTTGCGTTCAGATGATCGGTTTTTGCTTTCTTCATTTTTAGAAAAATTGTTTTTTGTTGACCCAATGATTCTTTTTTAACCTTCCAAATTGTTTGGTTAGAAGTGCCAAAGATTTTTCAAATGACTCATTTTCTGTCTCATACTCAGAATATTCATTTTCTGAGTCACTTAGTTCCTTACGTTTTGAGTGGCTTGGCTCTTGTTTGATTTTTCTTTTCCTCTTTTCAGGGTAAAGGGCCAGTGGGTCAACTTTGGATTTAGAGATGTCCCGTATTTCAGATTCCTGAGAGTCTAGAATGCAGAAGAGATCATTAAGATTTTTTTCTTCTAAACCAGGGTTGACTGAAGATTCATGATTAGACTTTTCCATTCATGAGGACGACTTTTGATAAATTTGATGTTTGTTTCCTCATTGGATTTAGAAACATTGAACTTTCTTAGATTGTTTATTATTGTAGCAAAGCGATTGTAAGTGTTTAAAAGTGACTCGCTTGGAAGTGACTTAAAAGATTCATATTCATTTAGAGCTTTTGTTCTTTTGTTTCTTTTCATTTGATCCCCCCCCCCCCCATCAAAGTGTTTCTCAAGGGCATCCCATATGCCTTTGGCTGAGGTGTTTCAGTCAACTTGACATAATATATCATGAGGAAGAGCCATGATAAGGACTGTCTTGGCTCTGTCCTCATTTATTTCTTTGGTTTTGTCCTATTCACTTCACCATTTCCTTTCTTTAGGGATGGTGCGAGCGGGCACACCGGCTGCGGTTTCAGTTTCTTTTATCTCAGGGATGTCAACTGTGGGACAATGGGTTCCTTTGGCTATGCATTCCAACAGGGAGTTATCAACTTCTTTTAGGAAGCTGGTAATTCTGATTTTCCACTGTGGATATTCCTCCCAAGCAAGCATAGGGGGTTTTGCCAATGAGCCAAGAGATTTTCCATTGTTCCAGTTTGAAGACATTTTGAGGGAGAGTTACGAAAAGATGTTAAAGAGCAGTAACTTTGAATATTGATTATTCAATCTGCTCTAATACCAATTGTTGGGTCCCTTGAAGGGCTCTTTCACAATGTTGGCACACTTTGATTTAAACAGGATAAACAAGTTGCGGAAGGTAAATCAAATTGGAAGACGGCAATTCATAAAAAGGGTTATTCTGTATATCTCAAATGTAAATAATTGTTTACACGAGTTTATAGTATGACTATGTATCAACAGAAATAACTTTCTATGGGCGTGATGTCGGAATTGCTTTGAGAAGATATTGAATTGTATGCTTGATGTCTTGCTTTGTTTGGTGAAGTCAGCTTGCTATTTATAGACAGATGTAGCATGTTGTATTAGGATAAGGTGGTTGAGGACGGTTAATATTGGAGTGTGTCAGCTTATATAGAGATAAATTGAACATATTCAATTTATCTCTTTGTCAACTGTCTTGATTAATGCCAAGTTGACATTCTTTTTGCTTGTTCTTCACATAAAGATGGAATTTGTTCTTCTCGTAATATTCATCTTCTGATAATGCAGAACTCCTTCTAGATTCTTCTTTGAAGACTGTTGATGCTTCCCAATAGAAGCTATCTACAGAAATGAGGATTTCTGTAGATTTTAGTCTGTACAAAACTATTCGGAAATTCCGGAGTAGTTCTGTATGAATACAGAATTCATGCAGGAATCTGTAGTTCATACAGAATTTTGTATCCTTTCTCTTTTAAGGATGTATCTTATCTTTTCTTCTAATACTTGATTGTTTTGTGTTACAATTACATTATGTTTTAACAGACAATAAGACTCTCTAACACATGCTCATTTAGATACAATACACGAGACACTTCGTAGCATAAGAATATTGTCTAACAAACTCCCCCTTAACGTGTAGTGTATCTATAATAACTAAACTTCAGTCTTCAATCTTCAGCATTACTGCATCTGATCTTCAACTTGAAATTTCTTGTCAGCTATAGAGCTTGCATGGCTGCATCGTTCTTGGATAATCTTTGTACTTCAAGATCCATTTGTGAAAGATACTTCAAGCTCCCCCTTTCACCATGCTTGAGTCTTGACAACACATAACCTGCAATTTCACAAGACAGAAACGCGGCTTTCTTTTCTTTTATGAAAAATTAATTTAATCTTGACATAAAATTTCTCTTCGAGAATCCAAGATATAGATTTGAAAATTTGATTTCGTATCACATGTCGATCGTTTCGAAAATAAAGAAGAAACAAAATCTTTTTGTCTTTTAAAACTTTACATCAAAACACACCGAAAATCTTTTTGATTTTTATAAGTTTATGCTAAAACACACCTAAAATCGTTTTAGAATTTTCAGATAAGAAATATAAATGCAATACAGAATCAGACACTATTTTTGTCTTTTGCGAGAAGGATCACAACTTAGGATCATATTGAACATAACACGCTGAACTACACTTCAATTTCAATTACTTCAGCGCACAAGTCATGTCGATTACTCGTATAATTTGTCTATCTTAAACTCGGGCAGAATCATACTCATAACATCTGGATATGTTAATGTATTGATTAAGTTTGCTTTGATCAGTGTACCCCAGACTATCAGACATATTCAGATATGTTTTTTGCTTATCACACTTTGTGATTTCACTAGTGATTTAACACATCGTGATTGAATTCATGATTAGTCAACTGTGTTCCATGCAAAAAGAAATAAGAACGCTAAATCATCTACCTTAAGGTCGATCTTTCGATACGCAGATAAGGCCTCGGATTTAACAAAAAAAAACAAGTTGAAATTGTATAATTCAAAAACAATCAGGTCGGTCTTGTGGACACGCAGAGAAAGTCCGATCAATTATACGAAACACCAAAGAAAATAAAGCAGAACCTTAAATGAACAACTATCAGGTCGATCTTGTGGATACGCAGAGATAGTCCGATCATATAAGAATATATGGAAAATCAAACAAGTTTAAATCTTTGCAAAATGAACACATGTATACACAGTGACTTCTCATTTTCTTTGTCACATATCTTTTGTAATATCTTGAGATACGCTTCAAAATGTTATCCACTTGGTCAAGCATTTGTATTTAATGTATATCACATCTGCGTACTTTCTAATTTAATGTCGAGTCTACCAAGCACATCGAACAATGATCTTATGGCTTTTTCATCTAATTTATCCATGAGTCAGACACGTAAGCCAATGTACCATCATTTCCCAATTATGTCGAATACAATTTCTTATTTTTCAATGTTTTTGTATTTTTCCGTTTTCATTGTTTTTGTATTTTTTCTGTTTTTCTCCCCCTTAATAGTAAAAACTCTATTTTTGGATTTTTCATTTTAACAAAAACACAAAGATACTATTTTTGGTATTTTCAATTTTCGCCTCCTAAACTACATACGGATTGTAAAAGAAAGAAAATTGACCTTTCGACATGGATACCTTTAAGTTTTAGCTTTCAGGGAAAAAATCCAGTTTTTAAAATTTGATATCACTTGTAATTTAACTAAAATCAGCAGAATACCCCTCCATCAGCAACTTTTCAATCACCGATAGGTCTTCTATAAGTACCTGCTGTTGGATTTAGGTGTCCAGACCCGACTAAATCAAGTACCCGACCCGGTCAAGACCCGTAAGAGTTACACTGGAGGCAACGGGTATTTAAGACCGCTTACTTTATAACCGGCATATTCGCAGAACAATTGATTGTTTGTTTATTAAATAGTTTAATAAATAAATAATTGATTAGATTATTAAATTAGCGACAAAAGGACGACAAATAATATTACGTCTTAAACGACGATTAACATATTAGTCAATGACTGATATTCGTTAACTCTCGGCACACGACAAACGTTTAACAGTTAAATGTTAGTCGTGTAGATTAAATGGTTCGATTGAGGATTAAAATAAACACGAGGGACCTAACGGAAAATTAGTCAGTTATATATCTGACTAATGGAGGGGGCGCAAACCCTAATCCCAATTAGAGAATTTTCGGCCCCCTCCCTCTCCTCTCTCTCGTCGCCGCCAACGGCACCCCGCCGCCGCCGCCCTCTACTTCTCCGGCGATCTGTTCAGTTAACCGCGAGAACCCTTTCACCATTAGCCAGGCCGCCACAGCAGCCCAACCCAAGCCGCCGCAGCAGCCCGCCAATCTCGCTCCGCCGTCGACCGCCGCTGTCCGCCGCTGCCGCCGCCTGCCCCTCCGCCGTCGCCGAAGCCGCGCCGCAGCCGCCGCCTCTCATCGAGCCGCAGCCGCGAACCGCGACTCCAGCCGCCGCCGCCCCGTCGCACACCGCCGCCGCCCTCCCCTCGCCGTCGCCGTTTCACCGCCGACAAAACCCTAGTCGCGAACCGCGTCTGTCGCGTGTTCCGCCGTCGTCCGCGAAACCCTAATTTCGCGCCTATCCGACGTACGAGATTTCGGTGCCGTGTCATCGAGGGAAATCCGTAACTGCGAGGCTATTCTCGATTTGCCCGTCAAATCGATCTGCGAAACCCTAGCGTCACCCGTTGACTTCCGGTGTCACGAACGTTTGTTTGAATCACCGCTCAGGTATATCTAAACTCGTTATTAGTTTAGATTTGATTGTTCAATTATATGTTTATATCGCGCTTTTGTTTAAACACATTTTTGGTGTTTGCGCGTTTGGTGATTGTCGAATCCTGTTGTTTTGGCTTACGTTAAATGACTGGTTTTCGTGTTTGTCAATTAAATCGTTTCCGCTGCCAATTAAATTAAGTGTTAATTTAAGCTAATTTAATTTACTCTGTAATTGATTAAATGATTATTTATTGTAAATAATTATTTCCGAATATAAAAAAAATTGCTATTGCCGAGACCCGAATGCCACTGTCGTAACCCAAAAGTGGTATCAGAGCCTTGATCACCACACGCAAACCCATATCGGTTATATTAAACCGAAATATTTCGCGAACTGGGGTTTTGAACCCGAAAGTCACGAAATTGCATGAATCGCCTTTTCATTATGTTTAGTCGATTTTGGATCCACCAAACATAATCCGATTCATTTCAATTGATTGAATTATCTTTCGTACATATTCGGCCCAACCACATTTGATTTGGTCATGGATTCGTTATGGTTTGGCACATTAGGCCTATGTTGTTTTGTTTTGGATCGGCCCACTTTTATTGGGTTCAAAGTTGTATACATTTAAAATAGAATAGTTTTATTTTAAATTTGTAATTGCTCACTTTCGCCTGGACGAACGAGACGAGCCTGACTCAAGGACCCATTAGAAATTATCCTTTAAGGGAATTTCGTAAATGGCTAGAGCCCAAAACGAGACCGACATTTCCTGATGACGCGCAGGAGTTTGTTGAAGTCAGTGGGAGCAACTAAGTCGATCAGGGAGTTTTTCCGTTCTCGTGGTTGATTTACTTTTCGTCCCTTGACCCTCCTTTATATTGTCATAGGCTCTGACAATATCGAATCCCCTGTCTGGCCGAATATGTACATGTGTGTTTGCTTGTTTTGGTTGCTTGTCTTAATTTGATTAACGCGCCAACTAAAATCCAAACTTAGTTTTACCGATATAAAACTAATTTTTCAATCAATAAATTTAAAGTCCTAATTTTAATTACGACTCTATTAAATTTGTTAGCCAATTCTAATTCGACATTAAATTCGGGTTTTTCGATAAAGTAATCGAATTCAGCTTATAATTGGTTATCGTCTCGCGACACGTAGATCATTAATACCTAGGTTATTTTAAATGATCGTCCCGAGTGAGATAGGACTTATAATATTGTCGTCACGTTAAATATTAAAATATGACATAATAATCCTATCTGGTAAGCCTAAAACTGGTAGTCTATGGCATCCTAAGCTGAGTCTAACTTGGAACATATTTACCGAGGCATACGTGTTGGAGTATTTCAACACCGCACGTGGTGTTTAGGGTATCTTCCAAGGTGTGCGTATTGGAGTATTTCAACAGCGTACGCACACATTGACCGCTTGGGACAACTACTATTTTTTTTACACGCACCTTTGATATTGGAGTATTTCAACACCGTATCTCTGGTTAGCGTGTAAACAGAATGGGCATAGATGGGGCTAAACGTATTTCGTTGATCCGTTCGCGAAAGCCCCATATCGGGAGTTGTGATGTTACTCACAAGCGACAATCGTTGTCCATTCAGTTACTTAGAGATTTTGAAAGCACTTTACGCTGTCTGGAGAAATTGTCTGACTGACTGAATTCCCAATTCCTATTCAAGATTAGCTTGCCGAATCAAACATCGAAACACTAAAACATTTGCCTATTGTTTCAGATGGCTACCCGCGCAAACCAAGAGATATTCCATCTCAAGTCTCTCCTAGAGAAGGAGAAACTAAATGGCGCCAACTTCCTTGATTGGGAAAGAAATCTGAAAATCGTCCTGAAAATGGCTAACATGGAAAACGTGCTGGAGGCTGAGGTTCCTGAGGAACCTGAAGCTGAAACAGCCGCGGCGCGAAACGCCCATAACACACTACGAACAAATGCTAAAAATGTCGCGTGTCTTATGTTAGCCACCATGGATTCTGAGATTCAGAAGAACATGGTTGACAGGACTGCTTTTCAGATGATCAGTGATCTGAGGGGCATGTTTGAAACTCAGGCCCGACAGGAGCGCTATGACACCGTTGTGACACTCATTAGTTGTCGCATGGCCGAAGGCGCTCCAGTCAGCCCTCATGTCCTGAAGGTGAAGAGTTACATCGACCGTTTAGCAAAGCTGAATTACGTCATCCCCGCCGAAATGGCGACTGACCTGATTCTTCACTCACTGTCCAGTGCCTTTACCCCTTTTCGGGTAAACTTTAACATGCATAGCATGGTAAAGACAGTGACTGAACTTCACAGCGTGCTTAAGACCGCTGAAGTTAATTTTGTTAACGGCAAGGCACCCGATGTACTCGCAATCCGATCAGGAGGCGTCAAGAAGTCCGAGGTAAAGAAGGGTAGGCGTGGGAACAAGATGAAAGGCAAGGCAGCTGCCACCAGAGCGTCTGGAAGCTCCCAGAAGGGCAAGTCTAAGGCAACCAAGGCACCGTCGCCTGAACAGCGCGAGTGTTTTGAATGCCACAAGATGGGGCACTGGAAAAGAAACTGCCCAGAGTATCTTGCCAAGGTGAAAAGCGGAAAAGCCCAGCCGAGTAATTCCTCAGGTATACACATAAGTTCATGTTGTATGATGCTTCACTTATTCCTACAAAATATATGTTTGACATACTTTACATTTTGTAGGTGCATGAAGCTGAAAGAAAGCAAACCAAGACGACACTGAGCTACCCTGCGATTTTCGCACCTAAATAAAGTTCGTGTCTTGAGTTTTTGGTTTAAAACAATTCTTGGTGACTTTAGAACAACTTGTTTTGTTTGGTTTCCCTGACTGCGTTCAGGATGAACAAATAGCTTTCTTTTGGATTTTGATCATGACATGTTTTGGCTATGGTTGATTTCAAAACATGCATGACTGGTTTTAATCTACTTTGAATTTGATTCAACCTTTTGTTAGATTAAGCTCAAAATCCCACAACAACATACCTTATTGCCTGGTGCACTTGATTTGATCAAGGCTAGCCTAAATGCGACGTGATAACCTTTAAGTTATTATATCCCATCGGAGCTATAAACCTATAATGCCTTAAGCATGTATCGTAATTGTTACGAGACAACACATGACGTAACAGTAGTTCATAAAGTCCCATGACTTTGAACCATCTGACGTCAAGAATATTAAATCAAGTCGGACCGATTGAAGATCGCCGTTTCGATCTACAACCGTATGAACATATCAATTCTCTGCTTTAAGCAGACATTTGTTCATATAAGTTCGATTCACCAGCCAAATTACTACAGGAACAATCATCTGATGATTGAAACACTGTAAAAATGGTCACACCAATTCTGGTGCATATTACCATTACAAATACATGTGCATACCCACTCACATCTTGAAAGTCTTAGACTACACTTGTTGTACTCACATGTGTTTGAATTCGACATGCACTAAAATGTTTAGCACAACGATTCATGTTTTCATCATGAAACAGATAAACACAAGACAAATGACTTGCCACATCTATAGCCCTTGACACTTTGTGACCATAACGCCCCTTCGTACATCACTTGCATAACTAACCTCCAATCCCAAGATTAGTATTTTGCGATGATGGAATTTAGTAATTACATGTCCAAAGCTAGATCTCTAAATATCTAAAGAAAGGTGACTCTAGTAAGTCACTTGACCATGTAAAACAACTCTCGCATCTAAACGAGACGGGCCAGATGAGCAATGTTTCGCCAACAATGGATTGTTGCTTAGCGAAACATGTTGACATTATATTTAGAGTTTGTATGTTAATCTTACCTGTATAAGGGAAACATCCTCTAATGTCGGACCCGAGAGTCCGATTGAATAAATCATCGCCTCAACCATCACAAGATATTTTCAAACGATCATAGACGATAGTGTATCTGTGCTATCAAACTCTGAAATGACTTTGACAGTCGTCTTTGAACTTATGAACGAGTCATAACATCTGGATATTAAAATTTTGATTTCCGTACCTTATGCTACGAAAACAAACAACTTCGTTCTTGAAAACGAACTTTAATTGCCACGTTTTCTTCGTGTAAAATTAATATCCGAAAGGTTTGAAAGAGGAATGATGATAAGAATGTCAATATGCCTAAAGCAAGTGGGAGCATCGCCGTTGATCCTTACTAAGTAACGATCAAAGTGCCGATCTAGAGTTCATTTAAATTTACTGAGTTAAGTTTTCAATGATACCTCAACTGCCTTAAGTTTCAAGATTAAACCAAGCATTGATCATAATATGGTTGAGCAACCATTGATACGATCAATCTCTTGAAACAATTCAAATCATACTAAATATGATACGAAAGGAAATCCAATACTAGGATATTGCATGGAAGGTTACCGTAAGGTGATACGTCACAACCATAGATGGAAAATCACAACATCACTGCTAAACACTGATGAAAACAAATATGTTCATTAAAAGGTACAGATTGTACTCATTGAACATTAATAGCCACCTTAATTGAATCTGAACTAAGGATGACATTAAAACATTCAAAGGATTAATTCGACTCTGTAAATAGTCGGTTAAACAAGTTCGCGTGATAACACAGTCGTTTATGTGCTCACCAAGGGCACTGCATTATCACAAGTTCGATTCAATTAAGAAGACTCACTGTTCAAGACAAGCACTTAATCTTAAGAAACAAATTATATTAGGCATTCCTAAAAAGAAACACTAGAACATGATAGCGAATTCATAATTTCAATGATCAGGCTTGATCGGCGGAATAATACTACTGAGTAGTGTAAGAATTCTGCATCACATCTGTGTTCGATTTTAGTGTTGGATGTCGAACATCATAGTTTGCACCAAATCTTCGACTTCCTCTAAGCTGTTAGACGAAAGTCTGAATTCTGCATAACGCGTTCGAATTTTATACGTTTTATCATCCATGAATATTCACTTGATATTCTAAATGTCCGTAGTCGATCAGACATTGCGGGAGCAATGCCTGAAGCAAGACTATTCTGACTCTGGACTCAAGGCGTTGACTTCCAGACTTACAAGGCCTCATTAGAGAATGACATCAGGACGTAACTCGTATCAGATTGTCTTCATGGAGTTAATCATAAGACAAATCATGATTGATGGTATACTCAACGCACAGTGTCTCAAATGATTTTGGAAAATACGATTATTCCTCGCTTGCCAAATGTAATATGCAGAAGCATGAACCACAATCTTAGCCACAATGGTCTCCAAAGAGGAAGCAGGCTTCGCGTCAAAGAAACCAGCAATATCAGCCCACACCGGCGCAATGCGCTGGAGACAAGTCCACTCCCGAACACAACACCAAACCTGCGAAGAATATGTACATTCAAAAAACAAATGTGCGTGAGAATCCCAGGATCTATAGCAAAGCAAGCAGCACATCATGTTCATATTTCCTCCTCTACTAGCATCCCAAGCCATAATTCTATCTTGAGTAAGGATGTAGGATCGTTATTAGTTATGAATAAACTAAAACTAAGCCCTTTACTTGCAAATATAACCCTGCGGAATTAAAGTTATATTTCACTTTACTTAAGCGATATTAAACTCTTGTATAATGTAAATGCTTGATTTGCAGAATAGTAGAGACAACGAAATATCGAATATTCGGCACTATTTGCATTAACTCAAAGCTACACTATTACAAGTGATAACCACACTGATGTAAACTAAGAGATAACATGCTATATATAGTTCTAATGAGATCAATGACAGCCATTGATCTCATGCGATCTAATCTAGACCGTAAACATAAAAGTCAAAACTAAGCTACCAAAAGAATAAACTTCGACATTTGAGACGACTTGTGTGTTGACAGCAACAATCTACTTTTGGAGAGCGGCTTGGGCAGATGTAGAAGCATACGAGAAGCTTTTGCAGGATGGGACTTCTGAAAAGACTTCTAAAGAAAAGTCAGGTTGAACTCATTATCTGATGGATAATCGAGTTCACCCGGAATATTCATTAAGTGACAAAACTGCTTCTTTCCGCTTGAACTTGTTGTTCCGCTTGAAGTTGTAGTTCCGCTTCAACTTCAGCCGGAACTGTCAAAACTAGAGTTCAGCCGGAGAACTTCAAAACTGAAGTTCCTTACAATCTCCCCCTAAGCTGATGCTGTCAAATTATTCTTCTAAGTCAAAGTTCTTCTTCAAAATTGACTTGTACCCAAAAATCTTCTTCTCCACAACCTACTTGTCAGAGGTTCTGATGCTGGCATCAAGATTTTGAGAAAGCTCTTTGGTGTTTGTTTTGGTCACCTTTACGTGTTTAATTGAATCCCAGTCCATTTCGTTCCATTCTTCTTGAACAGAAATAGACTCATGGATTGTAAAGGTGCCATCAGCTCTATGAACATAGAATAGCTTCTCCTCCTCTTCCCAAATGATAAATTTAATCTCACTGGCAGGCTCTTCTTCTTCTTCTCCTGCTGATTCATCATCTAAATTGCTTCGATAGAGTATGCCACATTCCAGCACAGATGGCTCAATTAAAAGCCTTAACATGTGCTCCGCTCTTGAGGGATTCATAACTTCTCTGAGTTTTAGAATGATGTGTGTCATTTGCTGCAGGGTGAGTTGAGAAGTTGTCTTGCGGGAGCACATGGATAATCGAGTTCACCCGGAATATTCATTAAGTGACAAAACTGCTTCTTTCCGCTTGAACTTGTTGTTCTGCTTGAAGTTGTAGTTCCGCTTCAACTTCAGCCGGAACTGTCAAAACTAGAGTTCAGCCGGAGAACTTCAAAACTGAAGTTCCTTACAATCTCCCCCTAAGCTGATGCTGTCAAATTATTCTTCTAAGTCAAAGTTCTTCTTCAAAATTGACTTGTACCCAAAAATCTTCTTCTCCACAACCTACTTGTCAGAGGTTCTGATGCTGGCATCAAGATTTTGAGAAAGCTCTTTGGTGTTTGTTTTGGTCACCTTTACGTGTTTAATTGAATCCCAGTCCATTTCGTTCCATTCTTCTTGAACAGAAATAGACTCATGGATTGTAAAGGTGCCATCAGCTCTATGAACATAGAATAGCTTCTCCTCCTCTTCCCAAATGATAAATTTAATCTCACTGGTAGGCTCTTCTTCTTCTTCTCCTGCTGATTCATCATCTAAATTGCTTCGATAGAGCATTCCACATTCCAGCACAGATGGCTCAATTAAAAGCCTTAACATGTGCTCCGCTCTTGAGGGATTCATAACTTCTCTGAGTTTTAGAATGATGTCTGTCATTTGCTGCAGGGTGAGTTGAAAAGTTGCCTTGCGGGCATTTACCACCTGAGTTATGCCATTGGCCATAGTAAAAGTGAAATCAAATGTGGCTTCATCCACTGTCCAACTAGCAATTCGTCTTTTGCTGGGAGGACCTCTTCTCATTTGTTTTTGATTTCTTTTAGACTTGGCATGCATCAGCTTCCTCTTCTTAATTTCCCTCTCTTCATCAGAATTACCAGCAGATTCTTGCACAATAGGCCTTTTGCCTTTGGCGGATGATGAAGAGGGACCTGGTTGAGTTTCAGTAGGTTTGGTGATGGTGGTGGAAGAAGGTTCTCTTATGGTGAGTGGAGGTAGGGTGGTTTTTGGAAGTGGTTCATTGGTTTCAGGAGTTGGGCTTGAGGGTGGAGTAGGTGGAAAGATGTCAGAGAAGTCCATGGTTGGTGGAGGCTTCTTTTTGAAGGGAATGATGGGTGTAAAGTTGTCTGATCTAAACTTGGGATTGGCAAGTTTAGCAGCAAGCTTCTTGGGGATATGTGGAGGTTTGTAAGGTATGATGGGAAGTGACTGTAGAATGGATGAAGCTGTTGTAGGCATTGGGTTTGGGTTATAGATAAATGAAGGTGGAGGTGGTATATCTGCAATATCATCAATTTCAGGTTTGACATTAGCAGTTATTGTACCTGAGATCAGCTCTGATGGTGAAGGCATCACCAGGTTAGGATTGACAGCAGCAATTTCTCCTTTTAGCTCATAAAATATTTTGTCAATCAAGCTGCAAAGTCCTCTAACCTGCATCTGAGCTACCTCTTCCTCTTTCTTCAAGTTTCTAATCACAAGAGCCCTCTTAATCTTTTTCAACAGACGGTAATTTTCATCATTCTTTGTTAGCTTGGTAGGCAATTGAGAGGCAATAGCAATTAACCTCTGCCTATTAGCTTCAGACATTGTATCCAAGTCATAATCCTTTAACCTCCAGTTGAAAGACCTGGTCTTTGCTTCTTCAAGAAGGTTTTCAAACACATTGTTTTGCATGTATAGGTCAAATTCTTCTTGGAGCTCTCTGGCTATTCTCTCATCATCAGCTACCCTTCTGGCATCTTCAACCATTTTCACTATAGCCTCAGCTTTAGGAGTTTGAGCTACCTGTTAAAAGGTTCTAGCTATATCAGCTTGAACAGGTTCCTCGGTTAGAACTGTCTCTGAACTCCTTAAGGCTATTAGTGATTCTAGCCACATCCTCAGCTTCTTCATTTCTTTGTTCTTCCGGTTGAACCACAGGTGTTTCATCAGTCCCAAATATTGAGGAGCTAGGACCTTGAACATCCACCTGGGTTGGAATTTGTTGTTCCGGTTGAACATTCAGCTCTCCTTCAACTGGAACTACCGGTTGAACTTCCGGTTGAAGTTCCGCTTGAACTTCCGCTTGAACCAGTAATTGACCATCAGTCACCACCTGAGGTTGGGTGACTTCAGGTTCTTTATCAGTTATCTCCAGTACCTCAGTTCCTTCATCTTCACCAATCAAATTATCATCTTCTCCTTCAGTCATAGTACCAACTGCTGCAGTTGCAGTACTTTCTTCCATATCAGCTGCTGCCTTGCTGGTGGAGGCAATATTGCCTACAACATGATCACTAGCTCTTTCAGCCGGAAAAATAACATATTTCAAAAGTGTTATGATCATGTTGATGTGCTCAGGGAGAGCACCAGCAATCAGCATGGATGACTAAACAAGCTCGGTGAGGTTGGGGTCTTCAAAAGAAGAAATAGCAATCAGTTGACTGCATCTCATATTCACCCAACTCTCTTCAACAGAAAAAGGCTCTATGCCAATCTTTTGGCAAGCTGTGGCTCTTACTTCAGCCGGTATCCTTTCTTCCTCTTCGATTTCATTGATAACAGGTTTTGACACTAACTTCTCCCCCAATTTGACAGTATCAGCTTCATCAGTTGCAATAACTTCTTCAGCATCTCTGGTAGGGTTTGAAGGACCTGCTTCGGTTGGAGTAGGATCAGCTTGAACCAATTTGGCAACAGTTGAGTTAAGAGCTTCAACCTGTGCTTGCAGAGAAAGGTACAGTTTCGTCAATTCAGGTAGTGTAAGACTATCCTCAACTGGCTTTTTGCCAGTATCCTTGGAAATAACCAAACTATCAATCCTAGATTGATCAACATTGGTACCCATGGCTTCTTGGCACCTGGGATTCTCTTCAGCTGTTTCAACAACCCTTGGTTCCAATGAAGGACTTCCGGGTGCTGATTCAGAGAAGATTGCCGCAGATTGGGTCTTATTGATGTTACTGCTGACACCAAGCTCCAGTTGGGATACTTGGGCAGCAGCAGCCCTTTCTGCATGAATCTCTTCAGAACTCCTGAGATTCACCTCCGGTGAGGAGTGGGGTTGCAGTGCTACAGTGTCCTGGCTTATCAGGATGTTCTCATGTAATGTGGCAGGTGAGTTAATAACACCTTCACTTAAGCCAAGATTGAGAGCACTGTCACTCCTAGGTGACAGGGGTTGCAGGGGTGAAAAATTTTCAGATGGGGAAGCTACATCTGCTTCTAATGACTCCCCCTCAACAGAAGGTTCATCCCTAAGAGAGAATCCCAAATTTACCAGTTTCCGTTTAGGCTTTTTGCCTTGAACGGGGTTTGAAGCTTCAGGTTGGTTGGTGGTGCTAGGTGGAGGAGACCTAGTAACCACATTTCTCTGTCTCTTAAAAATGACAGGAGGTGAGTTTGATGAGGAGGTGGCAGTGGAAGTGTATGTGGAAGCTTTCCTCTTTTTGGATTGAAAAACTATGAGTGAAGAGGAAGCTGGGACAGATGTGGGATCAGGAACTGTTAGGTCTACAGCCCTGTCATCTTGAGCAGGGAGCTCAGTCACTCCTACAGTTTCCGGTTGAACCTCTACTGTAGCAGGTTCATCAGGAAACTGCCTTGGAATTGGTAAGGGGTGGTCAGTATCCCTTCCAAGAAATGGAGATTAGTTTAAAGCAAGGTTTGAAAAAGTTTTCTCATTCAGAAGTTTTTGGTGCAAAATTGTACCAAGCCATACTATATGGGGGTACTCTTCTTTGAGAATATAGGTCAAAAATCTAGGGTATTGGTAAATAAATTCAGAATGAACATTGGATTTTAGGGCTTGAAAATTTTGTTTGGAAAAGTTAAAGTTCTCACCCTTGACCACAGCATAGAAGGCAGAGGCTTGCTCACTGGAGAGCTCATCAAAACCTCCCTTCTTTGGAGATAAACACACCAGAAGTGTGTGTGCAAGAAATCTCCACTTGTATGGTAACTGCCCCTTCTTGATAGTTTTGCTGTGCAAGGAGCCACCATAACCAATGTTTCTGAATAGGCGGAGATATCTTTTGTGATCTATCTCTCCGTATCCATCTTCATCCCTCAGTTTCAACAACCTTCGAACCTTTGCTTCATCAATTTCAACTTCCTTCCCTTGGACAGTTGACACGATTTTAACACTTCCACTAGCCTCGTCGGTAACCCTAGCGTGAACCCAAAAGTCTTCCATCACCTCTTCAAAGATTTCTGCTTCGACAGTAAGCGCATGATGGAGGTGAGAACTTTTGATGAACTCGATCATTCCATTGTAGATATCAGTCTTGGATGGTGGTTCAAGATATGCCATCAGGTTGTGTTCTACCGGAAATTTTGAGTCACCAACTGGCTTCTTGCCACTTGCCTTTCCCTTCGGAGCCATTGTTGTGACGGAATTCGAGAATGTTGACGGTTATGTGGAAGTTAATCGGAGATGGTTTGAGAGGATTTTGGGAGTAATTTCTGAGTGGTGTTGCGAGAAATGGGGAAAATGACGGTAATTTAGGGCTTTTTACCTTTTCGGTGATGACGTGGAGGAGAGAGGTTAGAAATCGACGGTTCAGTGACGGATGGGACAGGTGCTTTAGGGGTTATACAGTACAACTGGTTAAAGCATGACCTTATCCAAAAGTTAATTTACTGAAACCTCGGAATTGAACAGTTAAAAATTCAATGGGTAAAATAAATGAGCATCCGCTTAGAAAATTGTGCATTCCGGGTAATTAAATAATTCCTTGACTTTGTTGACCCGGAAGTTCAAGCGGAACCCATTTTCTCCTATATTTTAAAAACCAAATTTCTTCCGTCTGAACTTCAAGCGGACAAGTTTTCCGCTTGGAAGAATTGTTTTCAAAAAATAAGTTTCCACGTCAAATTTAAAGCATTTTTCCGGTTGAAGTTCACCCGGTGAATTTCAAAAGTTGTTCTTTCAGGTTGAACCTGAACTTGAACCGGAAAATCCAAAACACATAAATTTTGAAAATTTGTGTCGATTATTCATAGTTTTAACAGCAGTTATTGACTATGAACTGAAATATTCTTCAATTAACACAAGAGATTTTCTTTTTCCTTTTCTTTTTGTATCAAGAGACGGGCTCTTGAGCACATCTCTTTCTTTTATTAAAGTTGTGAAAAGTTTTATTCAAAGTTCATCATCCCAATGGCTGTGATGAGGTAGAAAAATCTTGCCTCATCGAAAGCTTTTGTAAACAAATCTGCCAATTGATGATCAGTGTGAACTTTAAATAATTTGATTAAATTCTTTTCAGCACAATCTCTAATAAAGTGATACCTTATGTCAATGTGTTTGGTCTTGGAGTGCTTCACTGGATTGTTGATGATGGAAATGGCACTGTTGTTGTCTGCAAGAATAGGAGTTTCCATGAATGTGATCCCATAATCAAGCATCTGATTTTGGATCCAAGGGACTTGGCTGCAACAACTTGAGGCAGCAATGTACTCAACCTCTGCAGTTGAAGTAGAAACACATGTTTGCTTCTTGCATTGCCAAGAGACAAGCCTTTCTCCTAGAAATTGACATCCTCCTGATGTTGATTTCTTATCTATATCACATCCTCCATAATCACTGTCTGTGTATGCTTTGAAAGAGAAGTCAGAGTTCTTGGGATACCACAAACCCAGTTTGGGTTGCCCCTTTAGGTACTTGAAAATTCTCTTAACAACAAGCAAGTGTGACTCTTTTGGAGAAGATTGATATCTAGCACATAAGCAAACACTGAACATGATGTCAGGTCTACGAGCTGTGAGATACATCAGAGAGCCTATCATTGCTCTATACATGTGCACATCCACTGGCTTTCCACTTAAGTCACTGGTTAACTTGTGGGAAGTGGAGATGGGAGTCTTGGCACTTGAGCATGATAACATGTCGAATCTCTTCAGCATGTCTTGGATGTACTTTGATTGATTCAGAAAGATTCCATCTACAGTTTGCTTTACTTGAAGCCCTAGGAAGAAGGTTAGTTCTCCCATGGAGCTCATTTCAAATTTTGACTGCATCAAAGTTTCAAACTCCTTACACAACACAGTGTTAGATGAACCGAAAATAATATCATCAACATAAATTTGTACCATTAGCATGTCATTACCAACAGTTTTAACAAAAAGAGTTTTGTCAATTGCTCCTCTCCTGTAGCCATTCACTAGAAGGTAATTAGAAAGAGTTTCATACCAGGTTCTAGGAGCTTGTTTGAGACCATACAAAGCTTTGATCAGCTTGCATACCTTGTTCGGATGGTGAGGGTCTTCAAAACCAGGAGGTTGATTGAGATAAACTTCTTGTTCCAGGAGGCCATACAGGAAAGCACTTTTCACATCCATTTGATACACTTGGAAGTCTTTAAATGCAGCATAGGCTAGGAAGATTCTAATTGCTTCCAACCTGGCTACTGGTGCAAAAACTTCATCATAATCAATGCCTTCTTCCTGTACATAGCCTTGCACAACCAGTCTTGCTTTATTCTTGATAACAATTCCCCTGTCATCTTTCTTGTTTCTGAACACCCATTTTGTTCCAATTGGTTCTGCTCCATCAGGCAGATCTACCAATTCCCAAACCTTTTGCTTGTTTATCTGAAATAGTTCTTCTTGCATTGCCTCTACCCAGCTGTTGTCTTCTAAGGCATCTGCTACCTTCTTGGGTACTTCTTGAGACAAAAATGCAGCATGCAGACAGATATTTGCATTTGCAGATCTACTTCTTGTCAGCACTGGAGCTGAAGCTTCTCCAATAATATTTCCCGCTGGATGATCTCTGTTGATTCTTCTATCAATGAACATAGGAAATTCATGTCTTCTTCCATTTGAGGGTATGTTGAGCTGAGGAAGTCTGTGATCAAGCTCAACATTTTCAAATTGTGACATAGGATCTGAAACTCCAACTGATTCAAGAGAATTGGTATCTGAACTATAGATCAGATGATCTAAATTGAGCTCATTTGATGTGTTATCATGTGAGTTTCCAGCTTCATTTGACTCTGATTTAGTATTCTCTTCAGTTTCTGAAATTTGATTTTCCGGTTGAACTTGAACCGGAGAAATATGTTCAGCTTGAACTTCAAGCGGAACAATTTCTTCTTCAATTTGAATTATTTCAGTCAGTTTCTTGTCATTCCTTGGGAAAACAGGTTGAGAACTCATTAAAGAGAAGAAGATTGACTTCTCATTAACAGTTTGATTTTTCTTCCAATGCTCATCAGCAGACCTGTTAAAGTTTTGTTCCTGCACTAGAGAGCTCACAGGCTTATCAACAGTTATGTTGAAAGCAGTGGTTAGTGCATCAATATCAAATAACCAGCTTGGCTGAGACTTAAAATTGTTGGCAGATTTCTCATTGAAGGATACGTTTATGGTTTCCTCAACAATTTTAGTTCTCTTGTTGTATACTCTAAATGCCTTTGACACACCAGAGTAGCCAACAAAATAACCTTCATCTGCCTTTTCAGCAAACTTAGGCAAAGACTCACTGGTTATTAAAATAGTGACAGAACAACCAAATGGCTTAAAGAAATAAATATTTGGCTTCCTTTTTCTCCAAAGCTCATAAGGTATTTTATTCTTTCCCTTGACAATTAAGATCCTGTTTTGGACATAGCAGGCAGTGTTCACTGCTTTAGCCCAAAATATCACAGGGAGCTTAGAGTCTGCCAACATTGACCTGGCAGCTTCAATCAATGTCCTATTTCTCCTTTCAGCAACACCGTTTTGCTGTGGAGTTCTAGGAGCACTAAATTGCCTCAAAATTCCCTTTTCCTCACAAAATGAATTCAGAACATGATTTTTGAATTCTGTGCCATTGTCACATCTGATTGTTTTGACTTTAAGATTGGATTGATTTTCTAAATTAATGACAAGAGTTTTCAACAATTCAGCAGTTCATATTTTGTTTTGAGAAAGAAAACCCAAGTATATCTAGAAAAATCATCAATTATAACAAAGTAGTATGACCTTTTTCCTAAACTCATTACTCTAGTTGGACCAAATAAGTCCATGTGCAAAAGCTCTAGAGGTTTTGAGATTGAAGATTCAACCTTTGGCTTAAAAGAGGTTCTGTGTTGCTTGCCTTTGAGACATGGCACACAATTTTCAGAACATACAAAGTGCTTGTTAGGAAGACCCTTGACCAAGCCTAAATTTACAATTCTGTTCATGTTCTTGTAGTTCACATGACCTAACCTCCTATGCCAAAGATCAGATTCGTCAACTGAGGCTTTGGATACAAAGCAAGCAGTGCCACATGAAGGTGTAGCCACTGACATATCCAAGATGTATAGTCCATCTCTCCTGGGTGCCTTAAGCATTATCAACTCATCAGGAATTTTAACACCAGGTTTGAGAACTATTGCCTCTCTCTCATTAAACATTAAATTCAAATTCTTGTCACACATTTGTGAGACACTAAGCAAATTAAAATTCAATGTATCAACAAAATTGACTCTGTCAAATTTTACCACTCCGTTTGTCACATCACCTTGTGCTGTGATATGGCCTTTTGTGCTTCCAAAGGCAACTGGTCCTCCATTGATTCTTTTTGTATTTTCTAGAATGTGCTTATTCCCTGTCATGTGGCAAGTGCAACCACTGTCAACTACCCATAGGCTATCCTGGCCTTTATTTTGCACCTGCACATATCAGAATTGATTAATTTCTATGGGGGACCCAAGCCTGAGTGGTCTTGGGTCTGCCATAAGCATCATTATACTTATACTCTTTGAGTACTAGAGTATTTACTACTGGAGCTTCATTTAGCAGATCATCATTGTCCAAACCTGAAGTTCTCATACTGAGCACTTGTTTGACTAGACCTTTCATCTTTGGTGTTCCTTTTTGCAGCAATTTTCCTATCCCTATATTCTTTAAACTTTCTTTGCTTGTTGGTTAGTTTCTTGAGTTTTTCACTTTCTTGATTAACCAACTTAGTCCTTTCAGGTGATTTTGAAAATCTTTGAGGAAAATGTTTGTTTTGATTTAAACTCCCCCCCTGAAGTGGAACATAATGATTTCCACTTGAACCATTAGCAAATACAGTTTCAAATTAATTGAGTTTGCTGTTTCTTAAAAAGTTTTCTCTAGAGGTGACTTTTCCTCTGGAGGGGTTTCTTCTTCCTTGAGCTTTAAAATGTTCAAACCCATCAGCAAAATGAACTTGAGGTCTCTGCTTTGGAGCAGTAGCTGATCTGGGTTGAAATTTATTTTCCGGTTGAACATGAGTTCGAGCGGAAAAATGTTCCGCTTGAACTTCAACCGGAAAACGATTTTGCTTTAAAACAGTGAAACTACCATTTCTATCGTTACCAACTAAAACTCTGTTGGATTTAGATCCAAAATGCTTCAAAGTGTGGTTTTTCACAGGTAAGATTCTTCCTGTGAGCTTCTTTTGAAAATCAGCCTTTGATTTCAAAACAGGTTTTGGTTTTTGAAATGGTTTAACTTTACTCATTGGGTTAAACTGACAAACAACAGCTAGGTGACCTTGTTCACCACAGCACATGCACTCAACAATTTTGGTTTCAAATTTCCTGGGAGACTCAATTTTGGTTACTTGATTAAAGTTCAGTTGACCAACCCTTTGAGTTTGACTTCCCTTTGGTTGCTCAGGTTGCTTTCCTCCAACTTTTGAATCCTTAGGTTCATAAACAGTTGGTGGAGGAACAGCAATTGATGGTCTCAAAATGTTTAATTGGTCAGCTGAAGCAGATGTGCTAGCAGCAGTGACTTCAATTTTCTTAGACTCAACAGTGTTTTCAGAACTGGATTGTGATGAAATGTCATCAACTGTGAGACTAACTTTACATTCTGATTTTAAAGCTTCAATTGGTTTGATTACAGGTGAGTATTCAATTGGTGGCTCAACAGAGTTATAGCCAACACCTGCTTTACCATACATCCCTCCCATCCACAGTTTTTCAGCCTTTTTGTTTGCTGTTTGAAATTTGTCACAAGTAAACAAAGCATCTTTCAGCTTGATCTCAAGAACATCAACCTCAGCCTTAGCATCTTTGGTTTCATTTCTTGATTTCTCAAGTTTTGACAGCAAGTCATCAAGCTGTGTTTCAAGCACTGAGTTGGTTTGTTTTAACTGTTCATACTCTTTGGTTAAGTTTTCAATCTTTGAAATGTATGATGATTCAGTTTTCTTAAAACATTCCTTTAACTCATTTAAGTTTGAAACTTCATCAATCAAATCAGTGTTATGATTTTGATATTTTGCCACTTGTTCTATGCAGGCAGGGCTACATAAGTTCTCTAAGACTTTCTCAGGGATAGAATTTACCTGATCTGAGATGGAGTCTTGTTTGGCCATTAAAGCATGGTTAATGGGTTCAAACTCAGCAACGAAATCTTCCCATTCAACACATGATGTTTGATTTGCAACAGCAGCTACCACGTTCTGGTGGTTTTGACTTCTAGTTGGCTTTGGTGGGGTGGGGTGTGAACCTGAGTTGTTTCCAGAATTGTTGTTGTTTGAATTGCTTCCTCCATGATGTTTCCCTTGAGCATGGTTCTGATTCTGTCCTTCTCTTCTTGGTGAGCATTCTCTTGCAAAATGACCAAGTTGGTGACAGTTGTAGCATTTGACTTTACTTTTGTCAAGGCCTATGTGAGCACCTTTTGCTCCCTTGTAGGTTCTACCTGTCCTTTTGTAAAACCTTTGAGCTCTTACAGAAACCATGGCAAGTTGAGTCATTATATCCATTTCTTCTAAATCATCAGCACCTATGCATTCAAGATCTTCAGGTATGAAGCCTTGATAAGAGTCAGCTGCTACATGAGCATTGTGAGAACTTTCAAAGGAGTTTGAAAATTTCTCTTGACACCTTGGTGTCTCAGGGAAACTGACTATAGGTGAGGAATATGATGATGAGTTAGATGACCTTTGACTGTTAAAATCAGTGGTTACTAGTGCAGATGAGAACAGCTGAGTTGATTCAGAAGATGAGCTTTGTTTAAGATCTAGTTCCATTTCATAAGCACTGAGTATGCCATGAAGTTCACTGAGTCTCATCTTTTTCAAATTCTTCCATTCCCTGATGCTTACTGTGTAAACTGTCCACACAGAAGGCAGGGAACGTAGGAATTTTCTGTTCACATCTACTTGTTCTAGTTTAACATCCACCTTTTGGAGTTCATCAAGCAACGAGACAAATCTTAAGTACTGGTTTGTCATTGTTTCACCAGATTAAAAAGTAAAGTTTTCATACTTTTGTTTTAAAACATCTTTCTTGTTTTCTTTTACTTCACTGGTTCCTTCATACATTTCACTTAAGGCATTCCACAGGTCAAATGCAGTTTTATATCCTTTAAACCCACTTAAAATGGAATTAGGAAGTGCAGCCTGTAGAGTCCAATATGCCTTATGGTCAAATTCAAGAGCAGTGTAGTCAAATTCAACATATTTATCTAATGGCTTAGGTATCTTGACTTCTGCATCATCAGCAGATGAAACCATTGGTGAGTAGGGTCCTTCAGTGAAAGATTTCCAAATACGACGGTCCAAAATCCTAACAAAACCTTCCATCCTGAGTTTCCAGGTACCAAAGTCATCAGGAGTGAACATTGGTGGTTTGTTGGAGGAGCCATTTGCGCAACTTAAACTGAAATCACTCATTTTGAAAAACCTTTAGAAAGATAAAACAACGAAGCTTGTAAAGTAAGCAAGTAAAGTATCGACTTTGAAGCACAAAAAGTCTTCAAAGTGAGAGCCAAAGCTCTGATACCACTTGTAGGATCGTTATTAGTTATGAATAAACTAAAACTAAGCCCTTTACTTGCAAATATAACCCTGCGGAATTAAAGTAATATTTCACTTTACTTAAGCGATATTAAACTCTTGTATAATGTAAATGCTTGATTTGCAGAATAGTAGAGACAACGAAATATCGAATATTCGGCACTATTTGCATTAACTCAAAGCTACACTATTACAAGTGATAACCACACTGATGTAAACTAAGAGATAACATGCTATATATAGTGCTAATGAGATCAATGACAGCCATTGATCTCATGCGATCTAATCTAGACCGTAAACATAAAAGTCAAAACTAAGCTACCAAAAGAATAAACTTCGACATTTGAGACGACTTGCGTGTTGACAGCAACAATCTACTTTTGGAGAGCGGCTTGGGCAGATGTAGAAGCATACGAGAAGCTTTTGCAGGATGGGACTTCTGAAAAGACTTCTAAAGAAAAGTCAGGTTGAACTCATTATCTGATGGATAATCGAGTTCACCCGGAATATTCATTAAGTGACAAAACTGCTTATTTCCGCTTGAACTTGTTGTTCCGCTTGAAGTTGTAGTTCCGCTTCAACTTCAGCCGGAACTGTCAAAACTAGAGTTCAGCCGGAGAACTTCAAAACTGAAGTTCCTTACAAAGGAGCCGCTCACGCAAGATAAGCCAAACCAGGAAAGCATGGTGAGGGATACACTGGGCATACCAGATAAAGTTAACCCACGAAACCAGGGGGCCATGAGTTCTAATCGTGTCCCAAACCAACCGCGAGGAAAAATCAGCCCAGATGTTACCACTTTTCCATTTAAGCTGATCCACCACATCCACCATGAGGACCGTATCAACAATTTCATTAAGGACAGGGAACCGGTCAACCCAATCAGGAGGCCACATATCACCTTCCGGGTTGAAAACATCAGCCACAGAAGAGTTAGAAGAAAAACCTACATTGTAAATAGTATGGTGAGTTAAATAACGACACAATGGCCCAGATTCAGACCATTTATCGTGCCATATGGATGTGCTCCGCCCATCGCCAATGACAGACCAAATGAAAGGCCTAATCAGAGGACGTATGGAGCAGATCTTCCTCTAGCTCCAGCTACAGTCCTTAGGGCAAGGGTGATCCCAGAAAGTTCTGTTTTTGATACGATAAGTGTGAACCCAGGCAACCCAGAGCGAGTTTCTTTTGATCAAGATACTCCAGATATGAGAAGCCATGAGGGCCTTGTTTACATCCGTAACGCGATGAATGCCAAGACCCCCCTCAGTTTTGGGAACACACACGTCCCGCCACGCAACTTTAGCCAACCCCCTTCTCGAATCACCATGGTGCCAAAGAAAGTCTCTCATCTTCTTCTCAATCTTCGATATAATGATGGCAGGAAGAATGAAAACCGAAGCCCAATATATATGTAAAGAGGAGAGAACCGAGTTAATAAGTTGCAGTCTGCCAGCATAAGAGAGAAACTTATTCCTCCAACTCGAAATACGGTTATCAAGGCCATCAAGAAGAGAGGAACAATCACGAGCACGAAGCCTAGTAGATATCAAAGGAACACCCAAGTAACGAACCGGAAGGGTTCCCTCCACCATATTCACAACAGACAGAATATTATCTTTATTAAGATTAGACACATTGCAGAAATACACCATGCTTTTCTGCGGGCTCGGGACCAGCCCCGACATCCTGGCAAATTTGTTCAACGACTGAAAGATACAGGTCACAGTGGTCAAACACATTAGTTTATAAATGACCTGAAATGAATCGCTTCTGGTCGACCAGTGTCTTGATTACCCTTCGAAATCACTTTAGGTTTCCAGATTTGATGTGTTGGTAATTCAATATTTGATGAACCAGTCACAGTTGAGTGTGACGAACAACCTGTCATGTTGAACTTTTTTAACTTTAAAGACATCCTTTTGAAAAATTAATCTTCTTTAATTTCTTTTGCTTTTGAACCTTAGAATCATCAACTTTAGCAAGTTTCTGCTTGAAACCCAAACCAACATGTTTTCCCATAATCTTTTCTTCCGAAGTAGATAATTGATGTCCGTTCTTCACAAGACGAGAAAACTCAGCTTTGACTTTGTTAACGTCTTTTTGAGCATAGAAGATTGTTTCATCAATGTCAGTATTGGAACGAATCTTCTCAGTTCAACTAGCTGATTTCTCTTCTTCAGAGTACGAAGACCCAGACACAAACTTTGAAACCTTTGGAATTTCTAAAATATGTTCAGCTTTCTTTCCATTCTTTTGATTCTTCATTTTCTTCTTTTCTTCAGATTTAGATTCAGAAAACTTTGAGTAATCACACTCTTCAACTATTTCTTTGACAACGTTGACAGCTTCTTTGATATTTGCAGGAAGTGAAACTGTCTTATCAAATATTTTCTCAAAATTTTCATCATTTGCTAAGAAGCTTGTGAAAGATTGTGAATTGGTGACATTGTTCAAAAGACGATTTGCATCGATTACTTGAATCTTCAAATCGGAAATCTTTTATTGAGCTTCAGCCAATTCCGTTTCTCTTGCAATCAACCTCTTAGCAACCTTGTGCGTTTCATATTTTTGCAATCTCAAATTATCAAACTCAGCAAACAACTCTTTTTTCAACTTATCTTCATTTCTCTTCTAATTATCAAGATTCGCATTTTGCAATTTGTTCACCCTTGCTAATTCCCTCTTTTCATCTAGCATTTTTTTTTCATATTAACCTGATATTGAGCAAGTTGAGCAGTTTGTTCATCAGAATTCTTGTTGAGCATATCAAGCTAAACCTTGGATTTTTCAAACAAATTATTGAAATCATTGGCAGCATCCTCAGCTTCAGCCTTCCATTTTTCAACTTCCTTGACTAATTCAGCATTTCCTTCAGATAATTCTGTAAATTTCTGTTCAAAATCCTTTTCAACACATTGAAACTTTAAATCTTTCTCAACAATTTCTGCTTGAAATTTTGAAAACTTTTTGTTTTGAAATGATAATTCTTGAATTAAACCTTCCAACCTTTTCTATTCATTACCCAATTCTTCTATCTTCCTTTCATAATCAGCAATCAACATTTCATTCTCCTTTACCAAACTTTGAATTCTTTTATCCTTTTGTGAACAAAATTCACAAACTGATTCATAACCACTAGTTTCAAAACCACTTGATTCTAAATCAGACTCACTCTGATCAATTTTAACCACAAATGCATGCTGACCATGAAGATATTCAAATTCTGCTAGCTCAGCATTAAATGAATCTGCTGGATTATCATGAATTGCAGTCAAAGCAATAGGACTTTCAAAATTTTCAATATCTTTCGACCAGTCATATCCTTGAGCGAATTGAGAAACTAATGCCTTTGACTCTGAATTATTTGTAGAAGATTTTGATGAAGAAGCATTTGACTTTGAACATTCACGAGCAAAATGTCCAAAATTGAAACATTTGAAACATTTTACCTTGGATTCGTCTAATCCAAATTTACCATCTGGATTTAAACTTTTGAATCATGTTTTCTTCCTGAATCGTTTAGCTCTTTGGGCTAACATAGCAAGTTACCAATTGATATCCATTTGTTCAAGATTATCTGGATCTATCTGATCAAAATCTTCTTCAATCAGATTAGCTGTTGGCAAACCACCATTCAACAATCCATAGTATGAAGATAACAATGCAGATATCAAAGACAAATGTTCATCTGGAGTTTTTGTAGAAAATGAAGTATGACTTGACTGATTAGGAATGGTAAAATTATACCCTCTTGATGAACTTTCAGAATTTCCTGATCCATGGCTAGCAACAAATGCTGTTGGAGCAGGATTTGATGAATCAAAACCAAAAGATTTAGATTTAGCATTGATGCTCGCAGAATTAATTCTGACCATGATACAACTCAGGATTTTGCAGTTGAGCAGTTGATTTGTGTGAAGTCATCATTTCCATTTCTCTAGTATGAAGCTTTCCTGTTAAATCATGAAATGATAATGTTGAATACTCTTTGTCATGAGTAAAGCAACAAAACATAATTCTCCCACTTCTCTAGTAATGCTTCCAGCAGTTTCTCTTTCAATTCCTCCTCAGTCTTCTCAACGTTAACCACTTACATTTCACTTATTAGATGTGACAATCTAGATACAAGAGCAGTGATGTTTTCTTTCTCATAGTGTTGAAAGTTTTCATATTCTTTATTCAGCACTTTTCGCCTACTCTTTTTGTATTGATCATTGCCTTCACATCGTGTAGACAAAGCATCCCATAATTGTTTTGACTTTTTGCAAGTACTAAACTGATGCAACAATTCAGTGGTAAAGCCATCGTAAGATAACCATACACTTTTTGCTCATAGCTTTTTCTTTCAGCAGCATCAAAATGTGAATTTCTTTCTAATCTCCTTGATCAGTTGGATGCATATAAACTTTCCAATTGGAAACCATAAATCGATATCAATCGTGCTAATGTACGCAGAAAATATTTGTTTTCAATTGTGATAATCTTCCAATTTCAATAACTTAGGAACTCTCTAGCTTGTTCCAATTTCGTTATCAAAGTTAATCATAGCTTGCATCGTGTTTTGCATGACCGCGAATGCTTGAAAATCAGACATCTTGTCACAAACATTCGGTATCAAAAACTTAGGATGCAAAAACAAAGATCTTAGAGACATGTAAATCAAATCTGAAGAAACAATGTAGATCTCGTTGAGACGGTCGCTTTGACTGGTTATGGCTCTCGTAACTCTTAACGGAACAAAAGTTACCTAATCACTTATGATTTGTTTTTGGGCCTATTTTAATGTGTTTTATGGTTTTAAGTTGCCAAGTGTACCGGTGGAAGTTTAACTTGTAAAAATCAGTGTTTTTGAGTTACCGAAAGTCACAGTTTTTGTCCGGTTTGCTTCTAAAACATTATTTTCCATTTTTGAACTTCATGAAACATTTTTGTATATAAAAATAAGTGTGTTTTAAGTTCTGGACCAGATCTTAAATTTGTTCAAAAATCTTGAATATTTTAGTCCGAAAAGTCGCGTTACGGGTTCCGATTATTCCGTTTTTGAACGTTTAACACTTCGGGTCAAAATGTGACTATAGAATTTGTTTTGGAAACTTACTAACACATGTTTATTAGGTCTCAAATCATCATAAAGTTTGTCATATTTATTTTTACTAAAATCCACATTTTATGATTTTTAAGTCCTAAAAATCATTTATTGAATATTCTTTTGTGTTTAGTTTTCTATTAACAAAATAGCATTTTATTTTCATAAAATGACTATTATTATTTTATTTTGTCAAAATACTAAACAAATGATAATTTATGGAATTTTGTGTGGATTTTTGCAACAAATATTTTATGACACACATTATAAGTGTCATGTTTGTCAATCTTTAGCAATATGTATATATTTTGTAAAAATATGTCTTTAGGCTAGTTAACATGACTTATTTCACTAAAACATTCAAGCTAGTATATTTAGAAGTCCATGATATTTAGTGATATTTAAAATATTTTCATAACATAATGTTAATTATGTTAAGACATAAACATAATAATTATTATTTCTAAAAAGCCACATGTGTAACCACAATATAGTTCCATCAAAGTGTGTATTATGCTACTAACAACATGGTTTGGTAGTATATCACCGAACATTAACATCAAGACTTAGATCATGAACATGAAATTGTGACATATTAAGGATGATAATCATGATAAGCTTAAAGAAAAGTTATGATTTCTCACTTAAGCTTTATCCGGATCAGTTATGACTTTGATGGGTGTTGATTTTAACTTTCGGTTTAGCACCTAACTCACCATCTTGGATGATAAAGATGATAATGATGGAAAGAAAGGATGATCATGAGTATGATGAAGCAACAAGATGATTAGTTTTATGTGGTTAGAATGGAAAGAAAATAAGCATATTTGATGTAGAAAAGAAAGAATATGAACTCACTTTGAGTTTAGATGATCAACACTTGAACTAGAAGCTTGAATGGCAAGAGGTTGATGGTGAATTAGTGATGGTTGGTGATGGTTTAAGGAGAGCCGAGAGGTAGAGAGTGACTAGAGAGAAGGAGTGTTTCATTTCTTGAAATGTGTTTAAGTGTTAGAAATGGGGGTGGAGGTTAAGTTTATAAGATGGTTAACTGGCTAGGTTTAGGTATTGGTTCACGGTTCAAATGATCCGAATAGGGGTCGGGATTTGCTTGACCGTACCAAAGAAACAAGAGGATGGAAATATGGCTTGAACCATAGTTTTCTTAGGCTTGAAAATGAAGTGAATGGTGGTGTGGGTTGGTCCTAAAAACTGTCCAAAGAGGAGCAAAAGAGGAGGGAAAATGTGGTGGAAAAAGATTGTCTAATGAATATTAACCTTTGGTTAGTGAAGTTGCTTGTACTAATGGAGACAATCTTGTTTCATATCAACATTACAAGGAGGGGAATCTAGGGACAACTATGTATTAGGCATGTAAGAATTGGAACAAAAATTTAACTAAGGGTTGAGGGAATTCAGTTGGAACCGAATGAAGAGGAGGAGAAAGAAAACCGGGAAAAGAAAAATAAAAGAGAAAGAGAGAGGGTCGAACTTGGGTCGGCTAAAAGAAAATAAGAGGGGAATGGGCTCGGTGGCCCAAAAGAAAAAAGAAAGGAAAGATCGGGTTGGGACGCTGGGCCAAATCGGGCCGGAAAAGAGAAATGGGTCAGGGAGTTGTGGGCCGAGAAAGAAAGAAAAGAAAAGGAATGGGCCGATTGGCCCATTGGGCTCACTGGGCCGATTCAGGTCTCGAGTCGGGTCGGGGCGAGTCTGAGTCGATCCAACGAGATTAATGAATATTTGTTTGTGCCAAAACGATAAAAGAAAGTGAATTTGGTTATTGACACGTATTCGGACGAATTATATAAATATATATATATATATATATATATATATATATATATATATATATATATATAACGGACAAAATGAACGTCGTGTTTTATTCGACGAACGAGATTGGAATGTCACATGTCTTGATGTTATGATGATTGATAACACTTTGAATGTTTTCGATTGATTATAATTTAAGACGTCGCTTGACGAAAATATAACACGTTTGAATTTGACGTTTAAATCTAAACGAATGTTTAGATGAAAATAAGTATTGTTTTGAGTAAACTGACTAAGTTTTATGAATATAAAACTTTGTTTTAAAATGAATTCGTCGTTTGAATTAAACGACTAGGTTTGAACATGTTACGAAGTAACGTAATGTTTTGAAAATATAAAATGAACATTTATATTTCTTATCATTAAAATTCCACAAAATTATATCTTATGAAATTTCTTGTTATTGAAGTTCCGTTTTGAACAAACGTAGAACTTTATGGTTGATTTCCACTAAGGGTAAAGGTTGTTAGACCTAGTTTGTCTATGTTGCCACGCAAGTTCACCTAATTTCAAAATAGTTTCTTACTCTCTCAAATTCTCTCACGCAAGCCTAATGCACATAGAATATCATATAATTGTACGTAAACATAATATTAAAGTTAACCTGAAATGTACGGGTTATCACAAAACGCGAAGTTACCTTGATGAACTTGAAGATCTTGAAGAATTTCTTGAGAGAGTAAGAATCTATGTAAGAATTCTTGGTGTAATGAGTCTCAACCCGTGAGGCTCTATTTATAGTGGTTATGAGCCTTGTGAAACACCCAAAAATTAAATTCGTAGTCAAACTTCACATTAAACGTTTTTAATATGAATTCAGTTTTAATTGACTTAAATTTTCTATTTCGAGACGTTTTTCCGTCTGAACTCGTTTTCCTGTTCAACTTTTCCGGCTGAACTAGTTTCCGGTTGAACCACACAGGTTCCTGCTGAACTGGTTTCGCTTGAACCACACAGGTTCCGGTTTAACTATTCTTCCAGCTGAACTTGTTCCGTTTCAACATTCCGGTTGAACTTCACAGGTTCCGCTCGAACCCGTTTTTCCGGTTAAACTCATTTTTCGCCTGAACTCCACCTGGAACACACTTCCGGTTGAACCCAACAACAAAAGGCAGCTCTCAAGCGAGCAAAGTGCAAAGTGCGTCATCAAAACGCCGCATTGCGCCCATACGCCCGTGCCACGCATGCGTGTTTACGAGTTAGGTGTGGCCCCTTGGGCTCCAAGGGAAGTCTCCTACAAAAGCAAACAATCTTTTGTAGAGTTCCCACCTTATTAACCACTTTAGGTTTCATCCCCCACCCAGAGTGAGATAACTTTTCCTCCCAACTTTTACAGCTTTCGTAGCTCTGAAACCTCAACTTTGAGCATCAATATCTTATTCATACGACTCGGTTTTGGATGTGGTTTGGTGCATTGTAAAACCCTCACAACGTACTATACAAACCCAGAAAATACTGATGCATTAACCACAGTTACATGCATTTTATTTTTAATCAAAGTTAGTGAAAAAATCAATTTTACTAATTTTCTCCCAAAATTCTAACATGAAAATTTCAATTTCAATTTTAATTTCATATTATTTCACAAATTAACCTTTTAACAACGAGTATTTTGCCCGCCCGCGCATTGCGGCGGGCTGTCGTGTTTGTTGTGTATTTGTGGGTGTTGTGTAATGTATTTTGACTGTTAAATGCACTTGTCATTTGTGTCATTTTTCATTAGACAGAATGGACATTAAAAACAAAATATACAAAGGACAGTTGTTTTGTTTAGATACAAAATAGTAGATACTTAGTAGTGACTGTTGCTACAAAATATTGATTTCATAGCTTTAGCTGTCCAACGTGAGTCGGTACCTGCACTAAGGTAAGTAAGTCATTATGTAGCTCATTTTGTTAGTATTGTAATTGTATAGGTAAAGAATTGTTACCATTATGAAGTGAACTCACAATTAGAGAAGAATTGATTCAGAACTATGAAGTAGGTTTATTGATCAAGTGGAATGATTACAACTAAAATCCAAACAAAACAGAAATCACAATATAGAAATGGGATGAGAAGATCAGATTGTCCAGAATTGGTGAAGCGAAGAAGAAGCCAACAACATTCTAATATTTTCCATGTCTCCCTTGCTCTCCATCCTGTGATTATATATCCATAGGTTTCTTTCAATGATCCAATGGGCCGGTTTGTGTTGGGCTACTTGTATGGCCTGCCAGACTGGGCCCAAAAGATTCATAACATTACCCTCCCCTTTTAAATTCACCTTGTCCTCAAGGTGCATGTCAAGAAGGTGACGTGGTAGTCCGAAAACGTCGTTCCAAGTAGTGTCTTCAATGACCGTCCGAAGTCATACCAGCGGAGAATGATGCAAGTAACGAGCAATATTGGGTGGCTTATGTCCATAAAGGGTATCAAATAAGGTGAGGTTCGGGTTCAGAAAAGAAACTATCGGCCCCTGACCCATTATCATCGCTAAGACAACCACCCCATAGATATGCACACTAATCTTTACGGTTATAAGAAAATGAATAACCCATGTAGGATCTGTATAATCAGTTGTATAATTGTCCATATAGGCATCAAAAAACGCAACGAAGTCGGCATCATAAACATGCTCCACAAAATCGAATGTTCTGTTGGTTACCACAAGGAGGGTTCCGTTGGACATGTAGGAAAATATTCCCATGGCAATCACACCAAAAATCCTCTTTGTAGCCTCCTTATATACAGTTGTTGGAAGTTGAGTACCATCTTTATAAGTGAAGTCCACATGAAAAACAGGAGCCATGTCTACCCTTGTTTTAAGTTCGATTTGAGCTGCTAAGTTGGTAAGAGTGGCAGGCTTTAGCTTTAAAACAATGTATGCATCTTCACTTGAGAACTTCATGAGTTCACCCCCTGCGTCCATGATTTTTAGGAAGGCTAGTGCAGCATAGGTATGGATGCTATTGTGTTGATGGGAACAAAAAATAAGAGCCACAATATAGAAGCCGTCAATAGGCAGCAATTGTGGATGTGTTGTGAAGACGTTAGTAATTTCGTCTTTGAAATAGTAACCAACGTCCAATCTTTGAAACGTGTAAAAGAGCTCTAGCCCCCTTATTGGAGCTGAAGTCATTAGCAAGGTCATCGTCGTATGTTCGTTGCATGCAACAAGTCCATCGAGAACCACAACTTGAGGAGAAAATAGCTTTGCAAATGCCTTTCTAACATCATGAAGTGTGCCATCTAACATTATTAAGTACTTCATAAGGGTCTCATTTGCAACTTCAATTCTCTGAGGTAGATTTTGCCTTGTCTCATAAGCAAGTGGACTTATATAAAGATATGCAATTTTAAAATTTGCATCAGTTAGTGAAATGGTGACAAGGGTGCCATCCAATGAGACATCATTAAAAATTATAGTACCACCCAGGATGACCAATGAAAAATGTGTGGTGGTGTATGCGAATTTAGCTCTCCACTTATGCCACAAGTGTTTGAAGATATCAGTGGTAGGTGAAGGCGCAGAAATGGATACTAAAACAAACATGGGGCCAAAAGTATTTCTGTAGTAATTACCCACAAGATCATTAGGTGCATAACATTCAAGCATAGCAATATCAAGATCATTGGCACCTATAGTGAAGCATATATTTATCAACGAGTGCATTAATGGAACTTTCGAGTCAAAATCGGCATGAACAATCAATCCACGAATATGGCTACCAAAATCAAGTACATACTTGCTGTGTATTTTTGATGCAAATATCATCCAAGTCCAAGAGACTAAAATCACTTTGAAGTTCTTTGTGACCCTCGTAAAATTCAGTTCATTGGTGGCTGGTAAGGCTATGTCATTGAGCTTCGGTTGTGGTGCGGTAGAATCAGAACTGGCCACCACTTGACTAATCATGAAGAAAGTATGACTACCATGAAATGCAATAGAATGAAGAATACAAATATCAAGCTCCTTAACCAGCTTTATAAACCACGAATCAGTTGTGGCAAAAGATACCAGTTGTCTAGCCACATACCAACGAAATACGTCGAGTGTTAATGGTTGGCCCGTATCATGATAGGCTGCACGTATGAAGTCGTCTGTTGGCCAATCCAGTTGACAAGCAGAAGGAAATGAGTGGGGCGGAATTATTTTATCATTATGCGCCATATCAACCCGTCCAACAACGGCCAAAAGCTGCAAGGATATAGAAGGAAATACCATTTTGTATTCCTTTGTAAGCACATTGTGAAATGTAGAAATATCATTTTGGCTCAGTAGCTAATTGCATACTAACTCAAATGGTCTATGCACAAAGAATGCAAGCTTATATGGAGGGGAAATAAAATAGAGTGCAGCCAACAGTTTGTCATGAACCATAGCATCTGTATCTATCCATCGTAAGAGCTCGGTTTTTGGCTCCATAGACGGCAGGAAGTGAGAATGGGTTATTGTGCCACGTGATTCACATCGGCTAGTGAGGGTATCAACGAGAGGGACGAGAGCAAGCAGTGGATCAGAATTAATTACAAGCTCCGTAAAAACAGAAACAACATTTCGGTGAGGCATTTCATCGAACATGTGGTGAGTGGTATCTATCAGTTTATAGGTACCATATGCTGAGAGCATAGCAGGACCAGGATCAAAACCGAAGGTTCTCCGTAACCAATCAGCCCCAAAATATGAAGCAAAACCATCGAAGACAGTAGCAAAATCATCAATATTACCAGACTTTATAGAAACATTAGTAACAACAGAGTGTGGATGGAAAACCAAAATAGGAAGTGAGGTACGGTTAGCTAAAGGCACAGGCACTCTCGGCGCAAAGAACACATCCTCAACAGGTGCATCGGAGCCATCGAGTGTGGTAGGATATTGAATATCATGTACAAATGCAGACATAGAACCATCAAGAGATTTAAGGCCACCGTAAGAATTAACGGCGCCAACAACATCATCGGTGTCTAAGCCATCTAAATTGTAGATAGAAGGTGTCGATGGAGTAGGAATCAGTGGCTTAACCACAATCGATTGAGAAGGAAGAACCTCAGTGACACATTCAATCAAGCCATAATCATCAGTAGATATAAATTCAGAGACATCCGTAGGAGCCAATAATTCCGACGAACCATATCGCTTACATAAGGCAACGGTGAAGGAATCCCAATCCGTGACCTGATGGTTCCTTTGAACCCAATCAAACCAATCTGAAACAGGATCATCCAGATGAAACGAAGAGATTGCTAGCCGATCCATATCAGAAATAGAGTAAAAATCAAAATACCGATTAGCCTGTGCGAGCCACCGATCTGGATTGTCACCGGCGAAACTAGGCAGGCTCGGCCCTAATATGTGATTTCCCAAAAGACGTCTGCTAGTGGTCACCGCTTGTATCGAGTTCAATTCAACGTCAGCCATTTTTGCCAACGAAGCAATGAAAGCACCAATGAAGTGAACTCACAATTAGAGAAGAATTGATTCAGAACTATGAAGTAGGTTTATTGATCAAGTGGAATGATTACAACTAAAATCCAAACAAAACAGAAATCACAATATAGAAATGGGATGAGAAGATCAGATTGTCCAGAATTGGTGAAGCGAAGAAGAAGCCAACAACATTCTAATATTTTCCATGTCTCCCTTGCTCTCCATCCTGTGATTATATATCCATAGGTTTCTTTCAATGATCCAATGGGCCGGTTTGTGTTGGGCTACTTGTATGGCCTGCCAGACTGGGCCCAAAAGATTCATAACACATTAGAAGTCTTGTCCTTTTCAACTGACATTAGTTGTTTATTTCTAGCAACCTGCATTTGTAGCAGGATTTACGATATGGTTATTTGTGAAGTAATAGTCTAGATTACTTTGTTTATGAAAAATTGGTTGTAATTGTTACCTTTACTGCTTTGACAAAATAAGGTTGCAGGATTTATGATATGGTTATTTGTGAAGTAATAGTCTAGACTACTTTGTTTATGAAAATTTGGTTGTAGTTGTTACCTTTACTGCTTTGACAAAATAAGGTTGCAGTTCTAAGGCCTTGTTATTTCTTTAACCTCTTCGTTGAGGTTTGCACTTCACCTGCAATGTTATATACATATAAATTTTTAATGTACCAAAGGATGTTTACATTTCAGTGGGGGAACAGATATTACCTGGGGATGATGTGTTGAGTCTGTGGAAAGACTTGCTTGCTGGAGTTTTTGGTGTTGTCGGTGATGGGATGACTAAGTCTTTGCTTTTTTGAGGTGCAGTGTCTGGTTTGGAGATGTATTCTATAATTGCAGAGTCATTGCCTTTCGTCCTCGATGTGTACTCTTTTTCAACTCCTATTAATGACAGTAGGGGTGGTAGTATTTTCTGTTTGTCATTGAAGCCTTGATTGATCACTAACTCTTCACATGGCATTTCTAGTTCAGCTGCCATTGCCTCATTCAAAATAACCACTAGTAGTATTGCAGTGTCATCCAGAATGATGCCATTGATGTTGTACCTGTTTGGACATTTTTTGTGTATTTAAGTAATTTGTATTTAATGTGTCATTAGAGATGAAGTTCTTACCGGTAGTTTGGTGTTTCTATTGAATGGCATCCTCGACATATTAGGGTTGCTGCCTTTGTGAACTCGGATTCTTCATCAGAAATTTCTTCATATATGTTCTTGTTTTAGCACTCAGGTAGTGGACACCTTGTATAGAACCAACGTCTGTAGGCTTCAAAACTCTTCAATGTTGCTTCAAAACTCTTCAAAACTCTTCAAAACTCTTCAGTTGTGATGTTGCATATAAATATATCGTCAATTACATGCACTAAGACAAAATACCATTACCTATATTCTAATACTACCACTGGCGTAGCATTTAAAGGGCGGGAGGGGGCGTCCGACCCCCTGAATTTTTTTTGCGATGTAGTGGTATATAATTTTCATATAAAAAATTTCGATATACTCTGGTTTCGACCCCCCATTTACCCAAAAATTGGCGTTAGGAAAAAAATTTAGATCCCGACCCCCCACTTGATATTTTCAATCTTCGCCACTGAAGACTACATGGTTGACACTTTCTTATTCAATTCTTATGTCTTTAGAGTCACTGCTATTCTATTGACTGTAGTTTTTGAGGTTTCATTTTATGTTGCATCACTTTAGGTTGACATGTATTTTGTGATTATGACAAATTCTAATGACATTTGGTATGTACTAATTTCCTATTCATACCTAAAGGCAGGATGACAACATTTAATATACAAATTTCTTATTTAAATATACCGCAGTTAAAGTTAATATAAAATTCAAACAATTAATGTCAATGAGTTTATTTTCAATCGCACTTTGTATCTTTATCTAAGTAAACGAACATATAAAATGTATATAACTAGATTTTGTGCTCGCGCGTTGCTGCGTGTTTTAAACCAACGTGTCACTATTTTAATATGTGAAATGTTTCAATATACGAAAAAGGTAACACTGCATGAATGATACTTAAATAAGTGCATAAATTGAAAATAATACAAATTATTTGCAAGGAAAAGTCCCAATATACAATAAAATTCACACACTTCAGAAGGAACTCTTCCCATGATTATATGAAAGATAATTTCATTAGTTTACATAAAATTATTTAAAAACCTAAACCCCTCTTAAAGTAACATTACATATAAATAACTAACACTATATACAATGTCATAATTACCCATAACCAAAGTGATATTAATGTAAACTAGAGTGCAGGCCCGTGCGATGCACGGCCGGGGGGAATATAAACCGACCCCAACTTGTTCAGTTGTTTTAGTAAAAGAGGCCTGTAACAGTTGTTTGGCATTAACAATAGTCCTATATTCATTGTATTTGCTAAAGACAATGCACACCATGCATATATAATTACAAATATATATAGTTGTAGTTCAACGGTGTAGAAGTAACATAGAAATGGTTTAAGTTTGTCAGAATAGACCAGTTTCATCATTGTTTTTTCCTACCCTATGCACTTTGCATCAACAAACATACTTGCAGTTGTTCTAGGATCAAGACCCTGCATAATCAACATACCTTTATAATTACCCTACATAACAAATTACAACTTCTTCAGATTAAATCCTAATATAATATTCTGTGTATAACCCTACACCGTCTCCTCCCCTTCGCCGCCTCCTATCATCGTTCACCCCCCTTCAAACCCCCTTCCAATACACACCGTTTCCCCCTCCCACCCCCTTTTTCAGAATCTTCTCTACCTCATTCTCATCTTTATATGTGCCCAGCCACCACCCTATTAGTTTTCCCGACCACCACCACTAACCGTCACGCCTTGCGGCTACCATGTAGCTAGTAAGTGATATAATATTCTGTGTATAAGCATAGAATGCATTCATTAAATCATAAACCCCAAATGTTCTACTTTAATAGTTAGAATTAAAATTCATCTGACATTTAATTACACAATCACAAACGAAATTTCAAGAATGAAAATAATGATTTTCACACCAACCAAGATTAGCATAACAAATAAAAACCCTAAAAGGCTTTCAGTTAAAAAGTCAAAATTTATGCAGGACGGAGTAATAGATGTTGTCGCTGAAAAACCAACCCAAACATCAATCTAATCAAGACTTAGCCGTAAAACTTAAGAAAATCGGTATGGGGTTAGAATAGAAAACTTCAGCCGCCAAAAACAGGGATCTAAGCAACTCACATGCAACTGCAAATTAAAGCACAAAAAACACAATTCGAACCTAAAAGACGAATTCCTAAACATTAGAAGAAACCAATAACCAAAACCCATTTCAAAATTCATCCAATTTCATCGAAACGAAAGCAAACAGAAACATGGAAGCAGGTAATGGTTGTGTACGCCGCTAGAGCCCGGGAAGAACATCAATAAAGGAGATGACCATCTGCTATCTCTCGCATAAAACGTGCGAAGATGAGAAAGGAGAGCAAGTACAAAATCAATTGAGGGAAGGTATCTATTTGGTCCTCTTCAACACTCAACCTGGTAAAATGTCACAAATACCCCCATAGAATAATGTTCATCGCGAGTGAGTTTTTTTCCAAAAAGGTGTTGGTGAAAATTTTGTTTACAAAAATGGGTGATTTGAAAAATAATTACTAAAATGAGTGTTTTTTTAAAAGTTTATAATTCTCTCTCCTATTTTATTGGATAAAATTATCATTATTTAAAAAGTTTCTTTTTAAAAGAACTAAACTAAAAGGTTTTCAATAAAATAAAATAAAAAATCTTTACTGGATTGTGATTTTTTTAGAAGGTTTTCTAAAGGTGTTCTAATTATTGTGTATACGTTATTCACAAAATATAATAAACATTTAATAATGAATTAAAATTTAAAAAAAATGATTCTCTTTTGTCGAATATCATGATCAGCAAAAAAAAATCGTTTCTTTTAATTTTATGTTCATTTATATATATTGGGGTTAAAAAAAACGTTGTATCCAAAGCTTCTTTTATAAAATAAAAATATTTATTAAAACATCCTTATATCTTAATGAATGAATATAAATAATAAAACTATGACCGTTTATGTGTTTATATTAAATATTATTTGTTATATTAAAAGTAAATAAACGAATACAAAAATAGTCTCGAACATCAAACTCGGTTTGTTAATACGCGTGCTCACGAACCTAATTGTTTGGTAAATGAAGTTGGAACTCAAACTTAGTTACTTAATGAGCTTCAAGCCGAGGTTTAAGCCGGTGAAATGGTAAAAAGAAAAAGAATAAGAAAAAAAACCATTTTGTTTACTTCGTTGAAAGTCTTATATTTATTTAATTTGTTTTTATTTTTTAATCTAGTTATATATGTTTTTTGAATGTATTTTCTATTTTTAACAAAAAAAATATGTGTAATGTCAATGAAAATAAACCTTATATAAGAATAATAAATATATATATATATAATATAAAATAAAAAATCTAATAAAATATCATTTATCTATATTAAAAACTTTCTTCTTGACATTCTTATATAACGTTTTTTATTATAAACTTTTTTTGTTGAATAAATTATAGGAGATAAAAAAGAAATTAAAAAAACACCCATTTTAGTAATTATTTTTCAAATCACCTATTTTGGTAAATAAAATTTTCACCAATACTCTTTTAGAAAAAAAACTCCATCGCCGGTACTACTCATGTTTACAACTATTCCCAATTTTTTAAATTGTTTTATGGGGTAATAATTATTATTAACCTAATACAAATTTATTGTACAAACCTTATAGCTTTTAGTACCATTTTAATGCACAGAGTATAGAGTACGGGTATTGTAAGCAGCATATGAGTTGTAAGCTTGGTTTCTTTCCTCACATAAGAGCAATGTTTTCATAATCGGACCGGACAGTGAACCGGTGGTCTTACCGGTTCACTGGTCGGACCAGTTAGACCGGATTAAAGAACCGGATGACGTTTTAATTAATTTATTCACATTTTATTATAGATAGTTAATGTGAAGGGGTCAAATTGAAATATACTAAAATACAAAGGACTTATTATGTAAATTTCGAAACCCTAAATCTACATGTTGAGAAAACAGCCGCCTCATATGTTTGTTTCACATCGCATACGGCTCTAGTTTCTTTCTACATAAAAAAAAAATTCTTTTTAAATTTCTAAGGTTTCTTGAAGAGAGAATAGATCGACAACTATGAGTTATCATCACCAGTGGTCATCGCTCACAAAAACATCATCGTTCAGAGGAATTAGTGCTCACCACCATAGACGGACCAAAGTGACCAAGATCTAACATCATCTCAACTGGCAACGCCTCATATTCTTGAACGTTCGATTCAGTTTTCTTCACTTTTGCTCGTTTTCCAGTTGAACCGCGGTTTCCGGTTACCCGGTTCAGCCGTCCGCCCGTCAAAATCGGCCGATTTTTTTAAGAACGGTTCTAGTATACGAAACCGGACCGCCCTGGACGCCGGTTCCCGGTCCGGTCGTGGAAACACTGCATAAGAGAAAGAGATGGTTCGTCACTTTATATCTCTCATCCTTCAATTCCATTTTTTATTTACCCCGTTGTTACAATCACCGTTTTATGGCATCCCTCTAAAAGAATTGTATCCCTAGGTTTTATCGGTGGGAATTTATGATGGATGCTGGTATTAGTTAAGGTAATTATATATCATCTCCATATATTAGTTATTGCTAATGCTAATTTTTTCAAATGAAAATTTTCTTTCTTCTGTTGTTTCAAGCGAAGAAGTGCAAATTTGTCACCGAATAATCGAATTGTGGCCCTTTGTTTCTCCTTCCTGTCCTGTCCTGGTAACAATAATTAAACTTACAAATAATCGAATAGTTATATTCGATGTCGATAATGTTGTTCGATGACATTCTGATGTTTGTTTCTACTTGATGCTCCATATCTTTTGTAATTGTCGCTTCTCGCTGATCGGTTTTCTTTTTCATAGCCAGATTTTGTATTCCGCATTGTTTATTTTGTTGTTCAATGACATTCTGGTGTTTGTTTCTGGTCGATGTTCCACATTTTTCGTAATGTGCATACCGTTTGTTCTTCCTTTATTGTTGTTGTTCAAATTGTATCTTTTTAAATTCATATGTTGAAAATGAGAAGATATGAATCATCTGTAACAACAATAATTTTAATATACCCAAGTTTAATTGATGGCAGATGATCCAGAAGATAGTGATAAAGAGGAGATGGTGATATTAAAGAGGATGAAGATGAAAAAATCGATTTCATGAGCTCTTATTCTGATGCTCTGACTCGTGAACTCAAGAGCACGACTCGTGAACTCAAGAGTGTTGTTCCGGATAAAAGTGTTGTTGGTGCAAATGAACCACCCGTAAAGAAGGATGATGTTAGTTTAATTCCTATCACCATTAGAAGGCTTTCACAACTTAAATGTCATCTCATGCAAGTAACAATATTTAACAACATTGCTATGAGGTACGAATTAACAACCTACAAATGCAAAACAAAGAACATTTAGTAGAATAGAATAGCAAAAGAGACGAATTATAAAAAAAATAACCAAAACAACCCGTTTTCCACCGACGTTACATTTTATTCACGCCGGTGAAAGCAACAAAGGTCAATCCTTCCGGCGGTACATTTTCTTCCCGCCAGACTCAAAGAGAAAAGTCAATGGTTCCGGCGGTACATTTTCTTCCCGCCGGACTCAAAGAGTGGGTTGTGAACAAAAAAGATGGCACAAAATTTAAATTGCTAATGACTTACACGGTGAAGGAAATGACGGTAGGGGGTGAACAAATGAGGCCTCCATGCCTTTATATATGATCATAAAAATGTCATGAATTAATTAAAATGAGGTTGCAAGAATTTGAAAGGGTCATGATTATTGCATTGTTTATTACCTATTAGTGCATAGAAATCCAAAAGGCTATTGTTATTAACCTATTTATTATGATGCTTTATTATAGAGTTATTAGTGAAGAAATTGCAAGAATTTGAAGGGATAGCGGCGTGTTAATGATTCTTTATGTAATTCATTTACGGATTTCGCTTATTATTAATATGGTTTATTATTTGTATTTATGACACCATGCTTAACCATGCAATACATTATCCTTTGTTTGTTGTACATCGTATTTATGATTTCACATTTATGAAGGTGCAAAATAGTGCCATTGCTTAACTTTTATATATATATAGATGACAAGAGCATTATTGTATTGCCCCACATAAATGTATTAGACATTAATATTAACAATATCATCTTATAACATTCTCTCATATGATCAGCATTATAAGATGATCCACACAAACCAATGTTAAATGAAAATCATACCAAAAGAGTTGGACAAATTATATGATTAGCATTATAAGAAGATCCACACAAACCAATATTAAATTTAATCGTACCAAAAGACTCGGACAAATTAAAATTAAATTAGAATAGCAATGTCTAAACACCCCTCAAATCTTGAAGAACTCTTAAAGTGTGCAAAGGGTATATAGTCTTTTTAATTCAAGGGCCTCAGAACTCTTAAGATGTGCAAAGGGCATATAGTCTTTTTAATTCAAGGGCCTCAGGGTCCTTTACCAGTCGATTTTCTCTCTTGAGTGTTTACAAATACCATTCCATCTCTCTTTCAAAACCATTGTTCCTGAAGAAAATAATTTTTCCTAAAAACACAGCCATGTTACTTAGGTTAATAGCACTCATTTTCTCTCGATTAGAAATCAATATATGTCCAAATCAATTCATTGTAACAAAATCATATTCGAGATTATAAATAATAATATTAATACCTACAGTATATGTAATCATCCTTGCTTCAATATTCATGTATATAAAATTGACTTGCATCAGTGGTAATGACCACCATTGTTTTAAGGGTTCACTTTGAAGAAATTCATTGCAAAAAGATGCTCTACAACTTTGCGAAAGTAATAATATACCCAGATGATGGAACTTTCCCAGTTTCAATTTTGGTCTCTCTAATGTAAAATTAAATTATAGAGCCAAGTGATTTTGTAGTTTTATTGCATTTCTTAGACTACATTCTTAGTGAGTAAAATGCATTTTACAGTACATTAGTTCATACAAAATAGGATCCAGTTAGAATTATCCAGATAAAGTGACTTTAGAATAACACCTAAGGGAACTCCAACTGTCAACAAATGGATTAGGTTTTGACTTTATAGAACTACATTCAAACTTCTAAATTGTATTATTTTCACAACTTACAAAGAATTTTAGAAAATGTTGAAAACATGGAAATACCTGCACAAAGTATCATAATTACACTCAATGAAACTACCTTTGAGAATTTAAAAGTCAACCTGTAAAAGGATGCATAAAATATTGTCAAGTGAAAAATATAAATTTAAATATGTCTTTCAAAAGTCAATAGTTAAAATAGATTGTTTGGGTTCTTTATGTCTATTGAAATGATATAGCCAATGTGGGTCAACTCAAATTTAAACAACTGGTTATCGATCATGAAAGAGTTTCCTTTTTTGTTAATGGGTTCGTTTGTGTCTATTCAAGTCATACAGTCAACGTGGGTCATCTCAAATTAAAGAGCGGGTTATTGATCATGAAAAAGTCCCCCCTTTTCAATTACCAAGACACCACCCTCCATTAAAAACTTTTAACTTTTGTAATCTTTCTGAACCGATAAATTAGTAATTATTAGCACAACAATTACTACATGATTACTCATGTAGCAGAAAAAGATGAAATATAATAAAAGCAAAATGGCTTATAGTTCTTAAACTAACATTCTAGACAGAGATATCAAATAATCGTAACATTTTGTTTACAGTTTAAAAACTAATAACTGATAAAATCATGAACTAAAACGCTCCTTAATCATTGCAGGATGTAATAGTTAGAAAACTTCAGAAAAAAGGCAAGAGGATAGAGAAAAAGGTAACTTAGAAGTTGAAGCACAAAAGACAAATTGATCCAATGCTCTGTTGCACCAAACAATTGAATAGCCTTGATGGCTTACTTAAATAGCCGAACCGAAACCTGAAATTGAAAGGAAAATTTATTATTTCAAGTATTACACGGAGGAATCTCATCTAAGTAGACATAAAATAAACTATCAAAGCATAAACATCACAAAAACACATAATGATAGCGAATGATGAAAGATGGAAGAAAACGTGAAAGGAATCTTAAGATTGACCATTGTTCGGATATAATTTGATCCATCTACAACTGAATCTGAAATTGTGAATAGCCTTTGATGGTTTTTCATAAGAGATTTATTCTCTTAAGATATTTGTCTCCTACCCCAACCTGAAAGTGAACATATCAATCAATTTCACATAGTAGGTTACATAAACAATTGAAATAAAAAAAATTAAAATTTAAAGGGATACAAAGAAGAGAAAAATTGATATGTTTTCACGCAACATGAACAAAGAAGGGAAATGTCATTTAAACAAAGAAATTTGGTCGATAATGCGATTCTCGCGTGGACGACAATAACGTAATTCTGAATCGCAACAGTTAAAAGATAAATTAGAAGTATGGAAACATACATGCATTCAATTCATAATCAAAACCTAAGAATCAAGAACTAAATAAGAGAGAACAAAAAAATCGACAATTTAACGGAAGGGATCAGGATATACACCTAATTACTTACTAATGTTGAATTAAACCGCCGAAACATAATATTGAAGACCCAACAAAAACATTGATTTGTACATAAAGTAAATTGTAATCAGAATGTGTGTAATAGCTAGGGTTTTCTTGCAAAAACATACCTTTTTCGCCGCTGCTGTAAGATTATAAGACGGTAGAGGTGATTGTTGGAAAAAACCACCATGCGGCAGTTGCCGATTCAGAACGGCGGAGAAGGAGACGATTGGTATTATCGGAATTTGATCATCGATGTTTAAAATCATTTAAAGATTTCGTTTCAATTTCCAAATGATCCGGTTAAAATGTTTTGATTATTTTGATTCTTTTAAAATAATAAAAAATGTTTAAAATTTGTTTTTCATAATTTCTATAAGTCTTTTGATTTTATTTTTATAAAATCATTTTTAAATAACTTTATTTATCCAATAAAGTTAGGGTTTTAATTTTTAAGACTTTTTATAGAAACATTCACCAACATAAAATATTTCCAATTTTGTATAAAATCCAATGTTGTATACTTTTGTTTGTCAATTGTTCAAAAATATGATATTCTATCATTTTTAACATAAAATATATCTATATATAGTTTATCCGTTTTATTTCTTTTATAAAATCTAAACAAGTCTTTTAAACTTGCCTTTTAGAAATTATATTTCTATAAAACGTGACCATTTTATATAAGTTAGGTTTAATGGTGAGATTTTTATAGTTTTGATATCCAAGTAATTTATAAAATCACTAGTTTTTATATTTACCCATAAAATTCATTTTAGGGTTTTTAAGATTATCATTTTATGTCCAAAGTTTAAGATAACACCTCTAATGTCCAACTAAGTCCATATGTGTCACTAACACATTACCTAGCCCATGAATACTTGTTGTTAACAAATATTAATCCATAAACAAGATGATTAACAATATAAATCACAACTAATAATTATATCATTTTATGTCATAACATAATCAATTCTAGTGAACCATAACATATTAACACATAAAATCAACAATGTCTAAACATGTAACATATGTTAACTAAATATAAGGTGATCATAGTTAATTAATAAGTTATAAAACTTAATTTCTATGTATTTACAACACCACATTATCACATTTTCAAACCTTATAACCTTAAGGTTTAACGAAAATATATAAAGAACGAAAATGTAGTTAGGTGTTTGATCGTTAGCAAAACTTCACGTTAAAACGGTTCGTTGTCAAGACTTGGTTGTTCACTTGGGTCGTTTGTAATGTATTAACACGTAACGGGAATGGTTTAAAACGACTCACAACGAGGGTATATGGAAACTGAGAGGAACGGAGGAAGGTGGCGGTGCGGGTGGCGGACAGCTGCGGTTCTGCAGCAACAGCTCCAGCGGCTCCGGCAGCTGCAGTGTGGCGGCAGGAGGAGAGCACATCAGCAGCACGACAGCAGGGCTGTGGTTGGCTCGGTCAGCAGCAGCAGTGGCGGGCAGCAGCAGCAGTGCAAGGTAGTGGTGGCTGTGGTCGATGGCGGTGGTTGTGGGATGCCAAGAAGGAGGATCAAAGAGGGAGGGTGGCGGCTGTGATGTTGTGTCGAGCAAAGGAAGAAAGAGGGTGGAAGGGTTGGCGACGGTTTAAGGTGGTGGCGGTGGTGCTGTCATTTCTGAGCAGCAGCGACAGCAGGAATATGGTGGCAGTGGAGGGGCTGTCTGGCCAGAATAAAAAAAGAAAGGAGAGGGAAGAAGGTAGTGGTGGTGGTGTTTGGTTGTTCACCGAGTAGAAGAAGAAGAAAAGGTGGGGGTGGTGGTTCTTGATGGTGGTAGATGGTGGTGATACATGGTAGTGGTGGCAGCTAAGTGATGGTGGCTAAAAGTGAGGATGTGGGTTGTGAAAATCTCGACAGAATAAGGAAGATAAGAAGGAGAAGGGTCTTGTGTGTATAAGTAGGTAAGGTGAAGTTGGTGGTGATTAGAGTGGGCAAGTCTTCCAAAACTATTCACCAGTGATGGTGAATAATAGGTAGGCAATAGGGAGGTGATGTGGTTAACCTTTTCATCACAATTTTTATAAAAATCTCCTACTCTTTTCTTTTATAAAACTTAAGTGAGTAAGTGATTTGTTTTATAAAACTTTGTTATGTTTTATAAAATAGCTTATGTATTGTAAAAGTTTTAAAAAATATATAAAGGACTTGGAAAATAAAATAGCTCATAAATTTTATATTTAACCAATGGATAAAATTTATACAAGTCCATGACTAATTTTTATGAAAATATAAAAGATGATAATCATTTTATAAAAATTAATATAAGTTTCATGGGTTTAAATTATAAAAATAAACCCATTGGGCTTTGAGCTTCATATTGGGCCAAATCATTTAAAAGAAAATGAAATTGGGCCTGTCCGTCGGTTATAGGCCGTACGGGCCCAAACGGGGCGCCGGTTCGAGGCCCGGGCCCGTTTCGCATCAGTAGAGGTTACGGGTCGCGATGATCATTCGGAATATCACGTTTGAGTAATGGGTAAAGGTTTCAGGCTCGGTTTCATTATTTTAGTATTGGGCCTATTGGGCCAAGTTGGGCCCAATTGGGTGTTCGGTTGGAGTTTGGCATATGTCTTAACAACGATTTCAGTTTGTGATGTTTTTATTTCATAAAAACAATTGTTTAAGTTGATTATAAAAGTTTTTTCAGAAATCAGTTATGTTTTTTAGTTTTCCGCACGGGTTACGGGTAACGTTTTCAGTTTGTCAGTCTGTATCCGTTTTTAGCTTGATCGATCATATTGTTTAAAACCGAATAGTTTCAGACGATCGATCGCTTATCAATTTGACGTGTCGATTATTTAAGTGTTCGACACTAGTTCTGGATAAAATATAAAAATACATTTTATATTTATTTTTCTTATTATTGAAGTTCCATGATTTATACATGAAATTTCTAAGTATTTAACGGGTATATGTTTCCAGTACAAACGCGGGGTTAGGTTTACGTCATCAGTTAACAGTTAGGCACAGTAATTTAACAGTTTAACAGAAATCAGACAAGACAAAGCACAATTAATACTTAATTAAAAGTCAAAGTAAACGGTTTGACCTGGATTTTCGAACGAGGTGTCACAGGTTTTCATAGTAATAGGTCATTGGGCCATTTTAGACATGTTTGGGCTCAATCAGAAAGTGTTTAGAGGGAGTTTAGTAGGCCTAGATGGTTAATTACGGGAATTAGATGTATTTTAGGGTTTTTGGAGTGGCTTGTTGACCAAGCATGTCCATTCCTATAAATAGGACACTAGTGCATCTTATAAAGGGTTGGCCATTTTGGAGAGATCAGAGAGGATAGAGAATTCGAAATTCTGTAAAGGTGTACCAGACGATCGATTGTAATCGTGTGCATCTATTGATTCCAGGTTTATCAATATTATTATTGTGTTTATCGTTTTCTTTATCTCTCATCTTGAATCACTCTATTGTTTGGATTCTGCACTCTCAATCGAGGTTAGATATCATGTTAGGACCATTTTCGGGATTTACAATTGGTATCAGAGCCAAGAAACGCAAGTTTCGTGGCTCTCGCGATATCAGATTCAAGTTTTTGTGAGTAACGATTTGAGTTTTATTGGTGATTTTTAGCTTTTAGCACGAAACGGGAAGTGGTTTTGCTGGTTACGCTAAGGGCCAGTTGCTAGTGTTTTATATGCCCTTCGATCGAAATCTGTGGTTTTGACCCTTATTTCGATCGAAATTTTGGCTTTTCGATCCAGTTGGATACTTTTCGATCGACTTCTCGATCGAAGAGTACTTCCCGGCCTCTCCCTTTTTCGATCGGAAAGTCCCTTTCGTGACTTTTCGATCAGCATACACTTTTCGATCGAGCCAAAATTATGTCGGAAAGCAGACTTTTTGATCGAAAACCCTTTTTTCCGATCGATTCCTACTTTTCGATCGAAAACCCTTTTGCGGCAAAAACACTATTTCACACTATTTCACTAAAACGGACGTAACTTGGGCTTCGTTTGGAGTTAGAAGCTCTAATACCAGCCCAAACAAACGTCTCGACGAGCCCCACAATAACCCCCGCCTAACGGCTAGAAGAGCTTGTTTGGACCTCCAAATTCCACTCCGAAGGCCTTCTTTTTTTCAGTTTCAAGTTTTTGACACTATTCTTTGAATAGTGATTTTGCCGTTTTTACAAGATTTGCTCTAGAAGTTCTTCCAAAGAAAATTATGTCACCCATTCTACCAGGTACCACTGCATCTATCAACAACAATGAGATATGTTGTAATCCCAAGTGTGAGGCTAAAGAATGGGAACGTAAATTCACAAATGAAACAGTGAATCATGCATCCACTGCTAGAGAAACTCGAAGCTACTAAGGTAGATGTTAAGAATCTTCAAACTCAAGTGAGTGATAAAAGCACATATCTTAAGATTGCTGACTCTAAAGTTGAAGAGTTAACCAAAGAGGTAGAGGAACTAAGAACCAAACTTGACACTTCCCAATCTACCCTTGAAAAACATCAAGTTACACAAAAGAAAATGATGGACTCTCATCATGCTTTATTCAAATCAGAAGAGCGACTTGAGCAGGTAAAAGAAACATCCGGCCTCGGGTATGGAAATTTTCCTCCACCATTACAACATTAATACATCAAACAACCCCAAACTACAGATGAATTGTTGAAAAAGTCCCTGAATGAAGCAACTATGGTATATGGTCCTCAACTAGTGCATAAAGATGAAAAGACAGCCACTGAAGCAACTCAGTCAAATTGTATGAATAACACTAATGTCATTACTGAGTGTGCAGGAACGAGTGGTGAGGTAAAGCAGGAACGAGTGGTGATGACTACAAGGCCCAATGGTAAGATATTCATGATAACAGGGTCTATGTTCATTCCGATTGAAGGAGAAGAGCGACCGTCATCAAGCCTCCAACGTCTGTTCCAGTCAAGATTGAAAGGCCCAAAATCACAAACAAGTCTCCAATCTCATCAGTGGGCTCATGCAGTGGCAACACAACTTTCTCAAAGAGCCCAGAGGGCTCAAAAGTTCAAATGTCTTGTTCTGCCCAGTTTTCCACAACCCAGAAAAGATTCAACAAAAATGCATCAAGGTCAGAAAGATCAAACAACTGGCGACCTGGAGTCTTTCCGAACATGCAACCCAATCACAATGCCTTTCCATCAAAGCCATACATCTCAAATGGCCACACTTCTGACTTCTACCTGAAGAAGCAGACTTGCTTTAACTGTGGAGTTCCTGGTCACATTGCTAGAAACTGCTTGCATCATCCCTTTGAACCTTATTATCCGCTGAGTCATAAGGTTTCATCTCACGTTTCAATGAAGTCTAAGCCGATGAAGGTCCAACCACCGAAGGCAATGAAGACTGTTAATCCTAAGGTTAAACCATCTGATGGAAATTGGGGAGCAGCCAAAGAGCACAAAAAAGCTCTTAAATCAAAAATAGGTTTTTCCAAATTATGACAATTTTCATAAAAAGGTGAACGGATCAAAACATCAAAAGGTTGAAAAGCCTAAAGTTGTAACTCCAAAGGCAACTAAAACTGTTTTAAAACATGATTTTAAAAAGAAATAGGTTGAAATACCTAAAGTCACTACTTCAAAAGTGACTAAAGCAACTTTCAACTCACCTGGAATTTGGAAACCAATATCAAAGGCAGCTGTAGCTCAAATTCCTGATTTCTCAAAGGGAATGTTTTTAAAAGAAGTTTCATTTATTGACGCTTCAGGAATACCCAGAACCACAATGGCCTGGGTACCTATGGCTAACTGATCTCTCACATTGTGCAGGAATAGTCAAGGAGGACTTTCATAAACCTTGTTTGTTTGTGATAGTGATTATTCCAGGCACAGGATATGAGGCATCTCTTCACTTCATGACATGCAGATTTTAATAGGGAGTTTGTTCTCCTTGTGAGAGGTAAAACAGAATCAACATAGAAAGGTAACATTGTCTGACTTGGATATTTCTTGATCAAATTGCATGTGATATATCATTGCTTGCAGCAAAAACTCAGTTCTGGAAAATTTTCAAATGATAATCTTTGAAGGTTAGCTTGGCCAGTGTTTGTAGATATGTGTCAGTCTGTCCATAACAAAAAAAAAAACACAAGGAATGTGTTGATATTAAAAATCAAAAAGCAAGGGGAAAAATAGAAAAGATGAAATAGTTGACCCCTCAAAAATTTGTGCTTTTTAATTTTTTAATTGTTTGTTTGTTTGAAAAGGTGGGAAATAAAATAAGTTTCCATTTTGAATATGGCTGACACGCATAAGGAAGATGTGAAAGACATGATCCATGGTGATATGCTGGTAGGCTCAGCTCTTTAATCTGAAAAGGTATGCGTTACACACTTAAAGATAACGTATGGCAGTTTGTTGGGTAACAACACTTAGGTTGATTGCATTTCTATTTGACTGTATGTTCAAGTTCCCGATACACACACTTGTCTCCAAGAGTGTGAAATTGAGCTCAAAAAGTCGGTGTCCCCTCTGTTTTGCTAAGCAAAGACCTGGGGATGCTTCGCGTGAATGTAAGGCTCTCCTCTGCTTTGCATGAGCAATGACCTGGAGTTGTCCATACATACTTGCTTCTAGATCACCAAAAATAATATCTTTTAAAAAAAATACATTATAAACCTAAAAGATGCTAATGTGCACAACCAAAAGAGACCCTCAAGCGTCTAAAACCCTCATCCTTTGTCACTGATGAGAGCATTATAAAAAATGTTTCAAAAATTCAGTTGACGTTTTATATTATCCCCAAAAATCTCCGTGATCTATTCTTTCTCCTCTCAACTAAGTCCCGAGCTCAGTTTCAAACTTCTGGTTCAGGTTGTGAAAATATGTGGTAGGGAATTTATATGCTTGATAGTGTGTAATAACATGTACCTAGGATTTGTTGAAACCCACTTGCTGTTCATAATTAATGCACCTTAAAAGATAATAAAGTGACAAACAGCCTGACTAAGAAAAGGGTTTGAGTTTAAAGTGGATCAGTATATCGTCAATCACCTAGACGTGTTCGAGTAACAGAAGATGAAAAGGGTTCCTCGGTCAGATTCATACGGTTTGATCCCATAGAGACCTTCTCATGTTTGAATTGATTGATATTTATTCAATTTTTTTCTGGTGTGAGTCCTTAAGTTTCTTTATTGAGTGTATGAATTTGCCAGGTTTTTTTTGAACGGCTAACACACACACCCTCTAATCTATTTCTAAATTACAGCTGAAACACCATTGTCAGGGTCAGGGATTGAACCCAAGGAGAAGACTATAAGTCTGAAGATTGAAAGTAGAAGACATTTAATATCACAAGCCAAGGGGAAGATTGTATGGGAATAATTTGTGGCTTGTATTAAATCATCACTTGGCGGACTATTTTGTAGGCCTATGCGATTAAATAGGTGAAAATTAGTTGGGTTTTCATAGTAATAGGTCATTGGGACATTTTAAAGATTCATCTTTATATTAATTAAGGGTAAAAAAGAAAGGAAAATTCATGAATATAAGGATATGTGGGTTTTGAATTTCAAGGAAATAGTTGATAAAGAGGAAGTTCAGATACGTGCATTTGCTTTCAAGGGTGGTTTTGGAAATGTAGGAAGGGAAATATTTCTGGTGGTAAAGGAGGCTTAGGGCTGTTTCTAGTATTGTTTCTAGTATTGTTTCGTATATCCGAGAGGTTTAAAGTGGATGAAATAATGTTTTTGGGATTGTATTTAGTTTTTGTAGAAGTTCCATGAAACGTTAAGCGGATGTGGTGGTTTATGGTTCTTGTAAGTTGGTGTTTCTATGATGATTCTGGGTTTAATGGGTGATGAATTATCATATGCATGGGAAATTTCTTTTTAGGTAGTTCCGATGATTAGATAAAGTGTGCGGCTCTTTTAGCATGTGGTGTGTTCAGAATATTTTTGAGGGATTTTGTAGAATGTGTCGGTACGTGCTAGTAAAAAAAACAAACATGGAATTGTGGGCACATGCATGGTTTCGTGTTTTGGTATATGCAGATGCTTTTAGTTCATGATGAAGGCTCAACACATGCCAAATGGCATATGGTTAGGACGAAAGTTACTTATATGATTCAAAAAATGGCAATGAGAAAGGTTATGAGTACCCATCAAAGTATCGTAGGTGAATTTTCTATTATGGGTCATTTGCTATTTTATAAGGACGGATGGAAGAGAAATTTCTTGGGCTAGCAAGCACGAAAGTTCATGAGGAAGTGTGTTGTTTATATGAGAAAAGTCATTTCCATGACTTGTGGTAATGGTAAAGGGTAGATTGTTGGTAGTTTGTTTAAAGAAGAAAGGGGTTGTGTTAAGGTAATTTTATAATAACTATTCCTACCAAGTGTATTTGTTTCAACAGAATTGAGGATGAAATTAAAGCAATTATTCCAGGTAGAAGTGTGAGCAACAAAAAAGTGGATGTGGTTATTCAATAATAAGGAAGATAATTAACTTTAAGTTTTGGGATTATTGGAAGTACATAGTAAGATTGCAAGGTTAAAGGTGAGTTATTGAGACGAAAATTACAAGGATTTATGATATGAAGGTTGATGAAGAACAAAATCCCACCGTAGAGGTAAGATTTGATCCTTAGATGATAAGAGGGAGATTAAGAGAACTGGAGAGGAAAGAGTGAGATCATGTCACATTTCATTGATTGAATCAAGGTTACAAGTGGAAGAGATTAATATAAGAGATCTAGATAAAACACATAGTTAAGGGTGTAAAATATGGGATCCCTAATTATGAAGTCATGAAGGCCTATTTATAGTGTCCTTGGACCGCATCAGTTCATTAAAACACGTGCGCCTCGCTTCACCGGAACTGCATGTGTAACGCTTCCATGTGATCTTTTTCCGTCGACACTTGCTAATGACCCCCTTTAATCTTCACTAGCTGTTCCGACTGATACACTTCCAACTCTGAACACTTCCGGATTTGACCTATTCCTCATCAATTCGCCTAGTCCATTAATTACTTACACAATAAATGATGGACTATATTCTAAAAATGCTTTCCTATTTTCAAGATCATCCACTATCAACTTCATACGCTTAAAGATGTTGCCTCATTAAAAACCTTAACAGGAAAACCTTGTAGGAAAAAACCATGGCTTAGGAAAAAAGAGTGCAACGCATATCATCTCCCATGAACCCGTTTTCTAAACGTTGAAGTCAAACTGTCTTAATAAACAAGTCTCCTAATGCAGTATAATAATATCCCCTCTGCTTATACTTGAGTCTCAATCTTTAGCATCAGTGATTCTCATGGACATCACTAGCAACCTTCCCTTATACTCATCCAGGTCTGAGAGCACCTGCTTCTGACTAAACATGCTTAGAAGCATTCATTTTCTGCAAAAAACTTCTCAATAGTTTTAATAAAAACTTTCCTGGTCATCAAGTCTTTCTAGTCCATTATTCATTTTCAAAATGACATTGGACTTAACACTTTTCGTCGCCACGACATGTGCCATATTCATGTAAACTTTCTTTTAGCACGTGAAAGTGTTAAAACGCAACTACCTTGTCATAACATGCCTTTATGTATTGCTCTTTTGGTCAAAGACATATTCGAACCTTGTTCTTTAACATCTGGTGATGATTTCTCACTTGCAGCTCCTTCTTGTACACTTCTAGGTCTAAATGTATCTTAGCATACCCAATCCTATTTTTGCGCACTTCCAATCCCAACGTATCCGACTCCAACCTATCCTCATCAAGTCCCCCTAGTCCAATAATTATTTGCAAAATGATATTGGGCTAGCACTTCTTATTTTGCAAATGCATAGCTGTCAGCTCTAAATCTCGTCTTGCACATGCAAGTGTTGAATTGTAACAACCTTTGCAAACCTTCATTTCCAGTTTTTGTTAAACCAGTTATGATCTTCTCGTGGAAACCTTTGTTCTTCCACCAATTCTTTTACCTCATTGCATATTAAAGCTTGCAATTTTTTGTTATTTGTTTTACACTATGGTGTATTATGGCTTGTAAGCTTGTTACGCGTCCGCCACCCAGCCGCTTTAATCATTTTTTCTTTGAAGCTTGAATTTCGACATTCAATTATCTACTCGCTATCTTCTTTTCTACACCTTTTTTCCTTCTTGTTGCCTCAAGTTTCAAAAGAAGCATATAACTATTCGTAATATACATATATATATTTGTATATGTTTAAAGAGTAGTGCATCTGAAATCTTCCCAAATGTAATCTTGAACTCTTGAATCGCATGTGAGCAAAATTAAAGAGAATTATGCCACTCTTCAATTTACTTCATATGAGTGATGTTGAAAGTTTTCTTATAGCCTTTGGAATGTACATATGTCATAGCAATCGTACACCTCCACTTTCTTTCTCGAACTTCTTTAAATCGGCCTTTCAAACTTTGCATGTGTAATGGCGATAGTTGCACTTCCTCTTTATTTTAGTATGTTTCGCGCCCTTTTACTTATTTGTTATTTGCATTTCCATTTTTAGAAGCCGAATATTTAAAGTCGGAATTTGCAAAGCTAGAAGAAACTGTTAAGGCTTTATCAGAGGAAAGAGAGATTATTCAAGCTGAAAATCTTTCCTTAAAGAACAAAGGAAGATGGTTGGTGGCAAGGGGTCTTGACCTCCTAGCCAAACGCATCCACTCTGACATAATCCCCACTGTTTTGGAAGTGAACAAAGCCACTAATGCATGTGGTTACAATGAGGGAATTAAATTTGGACTTTTTCATGTTGCCAAGTGTGAAACCGACAATACCGCCTTTTCAAAGTATGACAAGGATGCCCAAGAGAGACTTGTGCAGAACCTGACCACCCTGAAGACCCTTACTTTTGAGGTCATTGAGAGGCTTGCTAAGTTAGACATTACTGATGTGGAAGTGATGAAAAAAATCTTGAAGCCCATTCCGATCACCAAACCTTCCACTTCCATGAACAAGCAGGTCCCCTCTTAATTTGTGATAATTCCCTTCCTTGAACTAGTACCACCAAAGTCCACTGATGCTAGGGCATTTTAATCAATTTACTCTTATTTCCAAGTTTCACTGACATTACTACTTTAATCTGTTCGACCGCTTCCAAAATGAGTTTTCCATGTGATGCAGTTCCATTTGGCTAAATGATATATTGATGCATATGCCATCTTCTTTTTAAATACTTGTGTCATGATTTGTATTTCATATCTTATTAGAGGACCAGTTATATCAAGGTTTATATATCTAAAGTCATTCATTTGATTGCTCATACATTTACAATTACACGGTACACTTTGTAATTACAAGGCAAGGTATACATTTGTTGTTGCAAGTGTGGACTCCGTTCTTTTATTTGATAACTTCCATATTCGCAATTATTTCTTATCTTCGATTTACTTTTCATTTAATTCCCTAGGAACATTATGAGCCCCCCTTCACAAGTACTATGATTAACTTAAGCAGGACAAACCTAAATTTTAAAGAAAGTTGTCACATGCGTTTCCCTCATATGAGATGCGTCCACCTTATAAAAGTTCTAACATCATCATGCCATACCACTTTAAAAATTATAAAGTTCTACTTTAGTTTCTATCATTTCCTTATGGAAATAGCCCATTACTTTTGTAACATCCCAAATTTCACAGATACATGTTATATATGGTAAATACGTGTTTATATTCTAAATACGTAAGGTTAATTGATAAATGTGGTAAAATATGCATTAGATAGGTTGCATGCCCTAGAAATATGTGTTTTATAGCTAACATGATGAAATATTCATAAATGGATGTGTTAAACGGTAAGGAAAGTAAAATATGAGATGAATATGTGTTTATGTGAATAGCATGATGATACATGAATCATTTGATAGATATATATTTGTAAATACGTATGTTAATAGTTAACAGAAAAGTAAAAGGACTATAAGTGTAATTTATGTAAATACATATCTATTACTATATATAATACATATTGCCTTAAAGGGTATTTTCGTCATGAAATTTCCTTAATCCTTAAGACGCGTACAAATGATTAAGCAACATGTACAAGTATGTTAAGCATGAAAATGAAACCCTAAATCATTACCACATTCTTACCGTTCACAAAAATAAGGTTAATATGGGTTTTAACCAAGTTTGCTGCCTTGAACACGCATGACTGTCTCGAGAGCTCCAGAGCCGCCTTCGTTATCCACGCTACTCCTTCATCTCTCCATTCGATTGGGCTACAGATCTCCAATCCTTCAAACTTGAAAGCGCAGATCGATTACCACGCCTCTCTCCAGCCCTCTCTCCCCTCCGATTGGACCGCAATTGGGAAACGTATCACTGCTCCTCCGTCTTCTTCTTCAACCGTGCTTTTGTAATGATCACTCATGCCTTCTCTCTCGATTGGGCCACAATTGTATTGAGGATTCAAACTTCGGAGGGGTACTCTATAATTTCACATCAATTTCGTTTTACCATCTCCATCTACAAAAACAATTTGAGGTAAATGTTCTAATTTTGTTGTTTTTTGGTCTCCCATTTGAAGATCCATCTTATTTATGTTATATGATTTTGGTTTTGAAGCTCCATTTTATTTTAGCATCTCCATCTGCAATCAAATTATGAGGTACATCCAATATCAATCTTAATTTTATGTTGTCCAATTTAAGCATGCCTTTGATGATTAATTTTTTTTCTTAATATCACCTTAGAATCCGTTCTTATCAAGTTCTCTAATACCTTTTATGTTGTAATCAGACATGCTTGAAGGTTTCTAATAACATATTTGTTCTAATCGCAATTTAGGCAATTTAACTGATATATGAAACATCATTTACATGTGCTTCAACTGATATATGAAACATCATTTAATTTGCAGATTGAATCAAAAGTAGAAGCTTATATTTTTTCACTTCCTTAGGAGTCATAGATTCGCAAGAAAAGAAAAAGATATATGCAACCACATACAATTTATTGTGTTTTAAAGCTCATATTGGTTCTAAAGCTCCTTAGGAGTCAAGATAATTACCATCTGATGTAATAAGTGTGTTCAAACTCACGGAAAGAGTTGTGAACAACTACAATCACTTTCAACGGATTTCAGAATTATGGGTTTTGGTTTCTTAGTGCTTTATTTGATTTTGTATTTATGCCTTTTCTGTTTTTAGCGGCGTTGTTTTTTCAATGACCTACTGCTTTTCTATCACGTGTTTATAAATTCAAAGTGTCGAGTTTTGATTAAATTATATCATTGATAGTGTTCCTGTAACTGATTTTTGTTATGAATTTGTTACAAATAATTTGTTACAAGTAGAATGACGAGAGATGCACTATGGAAGGATTAATCTCATAAACCTATTTACCCATTTACTTTTATTGGGTGGCTTTGTATTATGCTTTGTACTTTTATTTGTATGTGTAGATTGCAATTGTCTATAATCCTGTGTTTGAAATTTTTTTTCCCATAGAAAATGATGAGATATACACTATGCAGGTAACTTATGAATCATAATTTTATCTTGGTCAGAAAACTAATATTGGGTCAGTGATCTTTACATAGTGAAATGATTGATCTCATAAAGCCACTACTTATAACAGGGGGGATTGCTGTTTTTGTTTTTTATACTTCTATTTGTATGTATTTGTGTCAAATGGGTAGAGCGTTTTTTTCTTGACTTTTCAGGGATTATGATAGCTTTCTTCTGTCTGATTCTTATCAATTTTAGACATAGGTTTCGCGACTTCTGTTATTAATTTCAAATATCTGAAGAACATAAGCCGCATTTGCAAGTTGTATGCTCTGGATCTATAATAATGTAGTTTCTAAAAAGTAATTGATGGAAGTTTCAGTATGTGGGGGTGGGGGAGTTATTGCCATGTAGGTCATTCAGTTTAACCATATCTGAATTTCACAAAGGTGGAACAACAATGAAACTTAAGTGGTTTCTATGGTTAGAAAAAATAATATTTTAGTGACTTCATAGAATACAATAATAAAACCTGGTTACCACTTCATGATTTTATCCCTTCTTTTTTTATTAGTTATTCTAGCAATGTCTGTTGTTTAAACTCTTTCTTCTTTATGGGACATATTTATTAAATATCCTATTCCACATGATATTTATTACATTAAATGTGCTATGTTGCAGGTCCTAGGGTGAATGTTCCTCACAGTCTGATGTGGCTTGGTACTGGGGCCATCATTGTAAGCTCCATCACAGCGGTATATCAACTTTAGATCAATTTTTTCTGATTTACTTTGTGCCTGCTTTGATTCATGTTGATTGCAGGTCTTATTTACATGATTTTATTTGCAGAAGTCATCTCTTGATATCTTAGTCTTCATGATCTTGTTTACAGATGTCAACATGCGAAAAAAATGCTCAGAATGCATTCGGGATCAATACGTATAATTCCATGATTATGCATGTAAGGTCACATCACCATCATCACATATGGTATTTAATCACTTGAACGGTTCAACATATACATGTAACTTCATTTATATTTTGTGATACCCCACAACTCATTGAGAGGGTTAGCTTTATTTCACAAGGTAGTGCACTTCCTTACTGAAAAAGTACTTATATGAGTATATCTACGCAAAGATGTTATGTGGTTTGTAAAGCACCTTGAGTATTCAAGATGAATCAACTTTGCTTAAAATTTGATATATGATTAGACGTTGTTTAAAAGATTTGTATTGAATTCGTCTTTCAATAATGTGTGTTTCTCTCTGTGTAGTGCAGGTTGCTTATAATATTTGTTTCTCCTTAATGATTCCGAAATGGTTTAAATAGGTGCAAAACCGTAATCACCACAAACAAAAAACAAAAAAAAAAACTAACACCTGGACGCATAAAATGTAGGTAACCAGATTAGCGACTCGAAATGATTCTTTTTTACTAACAGCTACACTGGCTGCTGCAGGTCAGGCAGTGTTCGCATCAAGTTTCCGTCAATCCGCCACGCAAAAGGATCGCTTCCACCCTTAAGGTAACCATATACCTTCCAAAACATTAGGATTATTATGCTTTTTGATGAATCGTTTTTGGTTTGCCATTATATATACTTTTAGATGAATATTGTCAGAAGTTCAAAACTGTGCATCCTCAGCTTAAGAGACCTGTAACGAAACCCGAATTTGTGTCGTTTATAGTATTTTCCATGGTGGTATGACACACTGACACATGACTTATTCACATTTGTTTCTTAACGATCACTGGAAACGAGGATAAAAGCAAGGCTGCCATCAGCACAGAAGAAAGTAGCGGCACTAAAAGGAAGCCAGACCCAAAAGAAGTTAACCATATACCTATTAAGCCATCATATAAGTATGCACTCAGACCCAAAACAACTATCATAAAGCTGAAAGTAAATAAAACACAGTTAACTTTATACTTATTGTTAATGTGTGCGTTGTATATTTCAAAGCCTACACTTTGATATATAAAAGTCTAAAAACTTGCCTTTTGATGTAACAGATTACCCATACACCATGTATCTGGTATCTGTTTTGATTTTTAATATATATAATTATAAAAACTTGCCTTTTGTTCGAAAGTGATTATTAGATTGTTTCGGCTTGAAGTCATAACCATCAGTTTTAGTGTTTGGATATTCACGTTTTACTTTTGATTATATCATTAGCCTCATTAGATATACATCCACTGTTCAATATCAAATAATCATTTTCAAAACGTAATTTTAGTAATTTTAGGTAGTTAGCCCAATGAGAGCTACCATGGATTTAAATTTTTCGAAATGACCTGATAGTAATTTTAGGTAGATGGGAAGCCCAATGAGAGCTCAAGTAATTTTAGTAATTTTAGGTAGTTAGCTATTTCAGTTCTATGATTGATATATTCTAATAACTTATTGTGGTTGTTTTGCTGATTCTGACTCCATAGTTGCTGATGTTGAAGAGAAAGTGCAGAAATTTAATGACAAATCTGGAAAACTGAAGAGTACATTGAATCTCTTTGTAGGAATGTTTAAAAGAACTGAGCTTGAAATAAAATCATACATATTGGTACAATACTTCTCAAAGCTCCACCCAAAGGTACATTCATTCGTCGGTTTATATAAAGTCGTTATTTGCCTTCAATCACCGCTTAAGTGTATTGTTCTATCTTTTATGATGCTTTGCCTGATTAATCACCAATTAATGTTGGAAATAATACATTACAAAATAATATAATATGCTCTTTTATAAGAATTTTGAGCAACTTATAAAGAATACATTACAAATAGATAAAAAACCTTCTTTGGAATAATAACTAATAAAGATGCTTCATATAACATGAAGCGATTACTTACGTGAAGTATCTTGTATCTGACAAGTTGGATTTCAATGGTGTAACCTCCAAATTGGATTTCAATACTGACAGGTGGTAACGGGTCAGACCGAGTACTACAAGTCATGGGTCAGATTAAAACGGTCAGCATTTCGTAATATTCCCATGTTGGTTTATGCAGGTTGCAACAATCAAAGATCAAAGGTGAGAAGTGGACTACTTCATTCTTTTTATGAATTTGATAAAATCTTAACATGAATGTTTTTACACTTTCACTTATGTTTTGAACTCTCTTAGAAAAGTCTAAATTCCCTGTCAATTTGGATTCAAATGTGGTCCTTCTTATCCCTAAATTCAGGCAGCATCTAACTGAAAGTTTGTGTCCAAATTATATTTTACTTGAATAGGCTGCTTAATTATTTCTTTATCAATTGTCGGTTATGCCCTTATTGAAACGCTCATTGTCTGCTTTGTCAATGGAATCCTTGCAAGTTCATAATTACATTTGCTTGATGTTTTATAGGTGCCATTTTTGACCTGAACATATGAGTTGTTTTGACCTATAGTGGGGAATGTCAAGTGCAACCAAAACTCTTTGTGGACAAGCGTTTTGAGCAGGGCAACATCACATGATGGGCATATACTTGCAAAGATCATGGTTAGGATCACCCTTCCTAGGCTGGTTCTTGATTTTAAAAAGATCTTTGTTCTTTTTGTTTGTAAATCAGTATACAGGTATAATTCAAACGAATTCATGGTTGATATAGAAGTTCATATCCCGTCGGCTTTCAATCCATTTGCTGATGTTGACCAAGATTCAGGCGGTGGTGCTGGAGTAAAAGAGTATATTCATATCCGCATACAACAAATAAATGGTAGAAAAAGTTTGATGGCAGTTCATGGTTTGAAAAAGGAGCCGAGTTACAAGAAAATTCTCAAAGATTTGAAGGAGTTCTGCTGCAATGGCACTGGCACTGTTGTGCAAAATAAAGAACTTTGCAAGGACATATCCGCATAAAATTAGATCAAATCAAATCATGTATTGTGAAAAAAGATCAAATCAGATTCATGGTTTTTGAAGACAAAATGGTTTGATTTTCACGTTTGGGTTGTGTTTTGTTTAGTGATGCCTACTGCGATTTCTTGATTGCTGTTTATTTTTTGTGATTAATTTTATCGTCCTTAATATGCATGATGCCTGATTTGTAAACGTAAGGTTTGCCAATGTTTAACTTGGTAGCGTGTTGATTTCCTATGTTTATTTTTTTTATTTTATTTTATTTTATTATTATTATTATTATTTTTAACGACATGTACCATGTTAAATGAATCTGCACAATAACACTTAGGATCAACTGATCATTTAAAGGCATATTTTAATGTCTGATCTCTTTGAACGACATGTACCATGTTAAATGAACCAAACAAGAGGCTTTGAAAGTTGGTAAAAGCGAACTAGCAAGTGCCAAAAGTAAGAAATTAGATGAATACATTTTGGCAATTAGTCGTGTTCGGTAACTCAAGGATCAGTGGATTCAATGTAGAAATACATGCCCAGAAAATCTATGTTCTATATCACATTTGATGAACCTGGAAATATTGACATTTGACTTCAAAAGTCAACGAGCCAAAAAGGTCTAAGCTTGAAATTGTAAGTATATCTAAACATTGTTTATACCATTTTATTTTAGTGAATTCATGTTTCCCAAGTTTATGCTATAATTAAAAAAACAATTATTATTTGCCCTTAAAATCTACCATATTTGACCACAAAAGTCAAACATATAAAAATTACATCTTGGCTTTCCTATCGGTCATTCTGTCCATTTAAGTGTTGAGTTTCACCTTTGTCTCAAAGACCAACAAGATTAATTGATTGTTGTTTATTTATATTTATGCAGGTAAATCTTAGATGCAACATATTTAAGAATTTTATTACTTTTTTAAGGTTTTGTTTATTAAAAACTGATTTCACATCTAAGGAATTCTAGATCTGGTTTATGCCGTATCTATGCTAGACATGAAGTGAGACTGCAAAATTGAAGGTTCAATATTGTCTTATTATGTGTAATGGTAAAGCTTCTTAGATGAATGAATTCAATGGGGAAACATGAAAAAGATGGTGTTATCCTTGATTTAATGCTTTTATATCTCGATGTTATTTTACACTCTGTAGTTTACTATGGTTTTATTTTTTTTGTGGTTCGACAGCTTCATGTAAAGCCCCACAAATGTCAGGGGCATTATTGTTTGAAGAAGGCTTTGAACAACTTTATGCAAAGCCTACCTTTCAAGTTGATTTCAAAATCATGGGTGTAAATCTTTCGCAGCATTGCGCTAACAGAAACAAATGATGCGATGTAAATTATAACGCCATCATAATGCGTGAACAAATGACGAATAACGCCATCATGTGCAGATCGATGACGTTGCTGAAGAAGGTTGCACTCGATGTGATTAGATTTGGAAGTGATTTTATGATTACGGATTAATTTGATGTCTAGGAGAAGAGGTGTAAAAAAGAAGAAAATAAGCAGAGTAATTTGATGTCTAGGAGAACACGGGATTAGAGACAATTTCATGATTACGGATATTAAAAATAATGTACTTGCTATACTTTGTTTATAGTCTGCTTTTAGATTATAAAAACTATATTAAAAAGTGCCCATGGGTTTCATAAAAAATAATAGTTAGTTATAAAAGTGGGTAATTATAAAAATAGAGTATTGTGGATAAAATATATGACTGTTTTAATTTAAAATAGACACTGGGCAGGACCAGAGGATACACCCGATAGTTATTTAAAAACACATTTGATTGCTGTCGCCACCGAAAGCATGTACCTCGTTATAGATTGTCGTCTTGCTGCATTGTGTTAACAGAAACGAATACCACGCTGTAAATTGTCGTTGCCGTCGAACGCCAAACATAAGACAAATAATGCGCTATACAATACAATCGCATATTGTTTTCGCCAATGAACATGCATATACCGCATTATAAGTTGACACCAGACTACATCGCGCTAAAAAACGAACACTGCGATGTAAATTGTCGCGTTGCCATAACAAGCGAACAAATGACGAATAACACCCTATAAACCGTCGCCGCCGCAACGCGCGGGCACACGGCTAGTAAACATATATGGGTATTATACGTATTTATATTTATTATAAGTACCCCGAGGCTTAGAAATTAGTAAAAATATATCCTAACATGATTCGTAACATAAAATGATAAGTAATGTAAAGTTTGAGGGGCTAGAATGTAAAACAATAAAAGATATATATAAATATAAATATATATATACGTATGTATACGTATATCATCGAGCGTGACCCGAGCCTTAGAAACATTTATAAATATGCCCCATAATGTTTTAGTACATAACATGATAGAAAGATAGAAGTTTAGGGGGGCTAAAATGTAAATATAACGTCCAAGGACCAGAATTGTCATTCTGCCAAAGTTGGCTCGCGGTACTCGAGGTACCCTTCGCGGTACGCGAGGTACCCTTCGCGGTACGCGTCCCGTCTGTAGCCAGAAAAATGACACAACTCGACTTCTTGCTCACGTTTGATCCGAATTCGTGTCCATAACATGTCAATTTGCAAGATTTGTCACCCTTAAACGTGTTAGAACCCTAGGACGACCTCAAATCTATAAATAGCAGCCTCAAATCATATGTAGAACTCGCCAATTTCGTGATAAACAACCCGAAATCCCTCTAAACGCACTAGCTTCTTCTTCGGTGAAATTCGAGCAATCCAGGAGGAGTTAGGATCTGAAATTCAACATTGAAGCTTCTCTAGGTATGATCTAAAATAATTTCCTTCAGTTTTGGCTAAGTCAATCTCTAAGTATGCTTTCTAAAACTATGCTAAAATTAGGGTTCTTGAGCTTATTTTGTTAAAATTGGATAATTGGGTGGGAATTAGGGTCTGAATTCTTGTAGGTAATCCTAAAATAATGTGTTTTAAGAAATCCCTAAGTTTATTTCATAATTGGAAATGGTTTGGTTAAGGTTTTGTTAACGGGTTAAAGTTAGGGTTTTTGTAACGTTGTTCTGCCCAAATTGAGCAAACGGTATTGAATTAAGCTTTGATATATATAGTATATTATAAAATGTTATAATGGATAATTACCTAAGTTGGTTTGAAAATAAAATGAGTTTTGATAAAGAAACAAGAAAAACGTGAAATTAGGGTTTTGAATAATAATTATTTAATATAAATTAATCTAGAGGGTATGAGTACTTGATTTTTGGTATGGAACTATGTTTATATGTATAATAAGTATATATGAAGTTAAAATGGAAAAATTATAAATTATTTAAAATACCGATTTAATCGGATATTTAGAAGTTCATGTGGACCGGAAGGGTAGGCGCCTGTACACTGGGGTTTCTTGCAAAGCGGGGGTGTCGCATAAATCCCAATTAGGATCTGGCTTACCTCACGGGGAGATCCCGGGGTGAGCGTTTACTTATAGGAATGCACGTCTTCATATTATCGGTAAAAAGGGATATTATACCTATAAGGGCATTTTGGTTATTTTGACCTTAAAGAAGTAAAACTTAATAATTAGATATTATTAAGATAATATAAGAGATAAATAAACATAGGAAGTGTTTATAATGTTAAAGCTTGCGTTAATGCCTTACGATACGCGAATTAGGTTAACCAAGGATTCTGTAAGAGGTTCTGTCGTCCGAGTTTAACGAGTAAAGAGATAAGGTGAGTTCTGTGAGCTCACTTTTAAACGTTTTAATGTTTCAAATGTTTTCACGCTGATATACATACTGTATTATGAAAATACATTCAAATGCTTTTATCTGAAAGTTTGCTTATCTTAACTGATAAATTGATGAACTATTTGAAGTGATACGTGTTATGTTATGAAGATGCTTATGAATGGTTATACGTATTAGTAATGTATATGAAATTATTATGATAGAATAATGCATATGAAATGGTTATTAGAGTTATGTGCTATATTTTCTTTAAAACTAGGTATCCAAATGATAAGGGCTTGTTAATAAACGCACAAGTGAGAATATATGAATATATGAGAACAGGTGATGCATTTGCTATATTATTATGTGGTGGATACGCCGGCTGGTACATCCTGTATACAAGAAAGGTAGTATAGTTACCCGGTATATCAAAAGTGTGGAGGATACACCGCTGGTACATCCTGTATACATACACCAAGGTAAATTGTGAGATGTTCATTTGTTGCAGTATATGAGTATATTATCATGTTTATTAGCACACGTAAGTAATCTGGAAATATAACTAGGGGCAGGTAGTAGTACTGTGGTGGTTAAGGAGATGTTTGATATAATATAACGTCTTAAGAGTTAAGGTTATGAGAACAGTTGTCGGTACTGAGGTTGGGGATTTCCAGATGAAGTCACCTGAGTAGTATTTGATACTGGAAGGACGTAATGTAGGATGGTTGTCGGTACTGAGGTTGGGGGCTTCCTGATGAAGTCACCTGAGCAGTATTTGAGACCGGGAAGGTATAGAAAAAATTGAACGGTTGTCGGTACTGAGTTCGGGGGCTTCCAGATGAAGTCACCTGAGCAGTATTCGAAACTAGAAGGTATAGAGGCACATGGAATTCAGGTCATTGGAGCTAAAGGTTATTGAGGTAGATATTTTCTAGAGAAACGTGCTTGATTATGATGTTATGTTATGTATGACTTTGTTATGTGTTATACTTTATAAATGTTTGTAAAATGGGATTTTGCAGGTTCAAAGGTTTTAACCTCACGAACGAGGTAATGTTTTTAAAATGTAGAACTCACCAGCGTAAGCTTACCTTTTCCCAAAACCGTATGTATGTCAGGTATAGGTGAGACATCTGGGAGCAAGGGCGGAACCCTCGTGATAAGAGATTGATCGGGCAAGCTATAGAGAAAGCTGATGAGCGTGTTGGCTACTTGTAGATAAATAAAGAAGGATATAGTTAGTCGCTATATAGATAGATTGTAAATTATCTCAATTACTTTACGTACTTGGCTTTATAATAAATAAAACTGTTAAATTTTCCGCTGCTTATCTCTGTTGTGCCACGTGTTCATGAGTAAATCTGATGTGTGACCCTCCTAGTGCCAAGTCTGGGATTGGGCGTCACAAGTTGGTATCAGAGCCTTGGTTTAAAAGATTTAGGTACAAGCGCAGTATCTAAACTTAAACTAGGACTGTAGGTAGAGTAAGTTGAGATAAGAAATATACATTCCAGCCAGGATAGCTTGTGCCCATAAGGACGAATATGCATAAGGAACATAATAAGTGGGACTTATGGTATGTGAATATGGAAAATACACGATTGCAGTTAGCTACTGCAATTTGGTATTTACCATGTAAACCGATCGTAAGTACTAATTGTTGTGTGGCCGAGTGCAAGACGAAGAAGAACATTTAGAAATGTAATATAGGAATCGATTTAACTTAGAGTTGCTGATGAAGATAGAGAGGCGATGTGTGATAGAAGTAACTGGGTTTTGAACGCATCATAAATATATAATTGTATCGGATCCTGCACTTATATACTTATCGTGAATTCAAAATTTGGAGACTTTACGTCACACAAGTTCTGAAATGTCATCCATCTTAAATTAGGATCTGGAAATGGCTGCGAGAGGCGATCGTGCGAATGCGGAACCAGAGAATAACGCCAGAGCTAATACGTTCACTAATGAGTAGAGAGCGGCTATGGTTGCAGAGATGATGTGCTTAATGCAGACGACACTACCTGGTTTACTAGTTCAACTTCAAGGAGCTGCGAGAGCTGGTGCTAGTGGAACCCGTGGAGCTAGTGGAGCTGCAGGAAGAGATGCTAGAACTGCCCAACCTAGAATAGGATGTTCGTTTAAATTGTTTAGCGGTTATCAACCTCCTTTGTTTGACGACAATCAAGATGCGTTAGCTACGTTACAGTGGATTCATGAGATGGAAGCGGTCATAGAAATTAGTGAGTGTAGTGAGGCCCAAGTCGTGAAGTATGCTGCCCACTCGTTTGTCTCAGAAGCGCTGCACTGGTGGAGGATGATCAAACAGACGGAAGAAGAAGGAGTTGTTGCTGCGATGAAGTGGGACGATCTGAAGAAGTTAATTTTAGAAGATCCCTGCCCCAAAGGTGAGCTGGAGCAACTGGAGAGGAGTTTTCTAATAATGGAAGCTGGGAACATGACGCACTGGGAATACACTTCAAAGTTCAACGCAATGGCAAGACTACTACCTACTTTACTCACTCCCGAAGCTGAAAGGGTGAAGCGTTATGGGCAGGGATTTCCGAGTAGAGTTAGGGAATTAATCAAAGCAACTGAACATTCAAGGCGACGGTGAATTTGAGTTCCAATCTTTATAGTGAGATGTTCGGTTACTAATGGTAAACTGGAAGGAGCTAAAAGGAAGGAGTCCGAGGCTGAAGAAAATTCGAGGAAGGACAACGGAAGTCATCACAAGAAAGCAAGGAATACTTCAAAAGACGACAAGCCGAGGTGCCACAAATGCAATAAGACTCCTTTAGGAGAATGCAGGTCGGGAACATCTAAGTGTTATACATGCGGTAAGGAAGGTCACTTCTCGGGCAATTGCTTAGAGCGTAAGAAATGTTATGAGTTCGGGGAAGCAGGATACCTTAGGATGAACTGTCCTAAGTTGGTGTTAGATCCTACCCCACTTCGAGCCATCCCAAGGAATGGTAGGGGTCCGAGAACGGCTCCTGCGAGAGCATATAGTACGATGGAGATGATAAGGGGAGATCCCACGACCTCGTCAGGTAATACGAGTAGTTAGGAATCGTAAATAATCGTTACTCGTTTGCTTTAGTATGTTATGTGGGTCGTTGCTTGCTTTAGTAGTTAGGAATCGTAAATAATCATTACTCGTTTGCTTTAGAAACGGACACTAGGTCTGTTAGAAAGGGCGTACGTTTTAGGGAGGTTTAGATCCCTTCTCGAACCACAAATCGAAAGCGAGTGAAATTTCTAAGGAGGAATTTTAGTTAGAAGAGGTAACTGCATTATCAAGGATCCCGTGAACAAGCTACCATAAACAGCTTAGGGTTACGTTTTCCTTAGAATACATGCAAGGATGCCAAATTAAATGTTACCGAGTTATGAAATGAGTTAGAATGGTTATGTTATACGGATAAGTTTTAAAGCATAGCAAAATTCTTCCCCCTCCGCTTCTTTGGCAGGTGGTGCGACAGGAGTCCATTGAGCCGTATGGGTTGGGCCTGCAATGGCTGAGCTTGGATGGGACTACGGCTCTGCTTTAGCCTCCTTTTCAACTGCAGTTTCAGTCTTCTCGGTCACATATTTCCTTTTAAAACCCCTTCTCTTTAGATCACCATCCTTCACATGATTATCCATCAGATGGGCAGCAAGGCGGGTGGCATCCGCGAAAGTCTGAGGGCTACTTGCCCAGATAGCATTCGAATGATCATGGGCAACCCACCAATGTACCTTTCAATAGCTCGGATCTCAGGGGTGACAACATCGGGCACCCAAATCTTCAAATCATAAAAGCGGTTAGTGTACTCTTGATTTTCACCACTGTATTGTTCCAGCTCCTGGAATTCATCCATGAGTTTCTTCAGCTCGCTACAAGGACAATACTTCTCCCTTAGCAGATCCTTGAGTTGTGACTAAGTTAGGGCTAGTGCTTCATCCGCCTCATGAATTCTTTTCTCGCCATTACACTAGGTGAGAGCTTTTTCAGTCAAGGTGCTATTGGCACGGGGAACCTTGTCTTCATCGGGGAAGTCACTGTTAACAAAGGTGTTTTACATCCCTTCGAACCATTAAAGCAGACTAATAGGGCCTTCAGTACCCTTGAATCGAGGAGGATTGCATGAATTGAAATGCTTGAAAGAGCAAGCGATAACAACAGCATTGTTGACTGGGTTAGTATTCAGACCACCCATCATGTTGGGAATAACCTCTTCCATAGCAATCACCGAGGCCATTTTGCAGCCGTTATCGCCCTTACGACGACCATTGAGACGAATCAACATTCTTATAAGGAAGGTAGATAATTATGAGACACAAGATTGGATGTGATTGATAATCAATTTAGGGTGTATGAGGCCAATTGGTAAACGCATGCATTAGTGATCGTGAAGTGATGTGACATAGAACATCCTAATCAGTAAGAATCATAGCTAACATAATAGCCTGTAAAACACGGAATCGAATGATTTTAGCAAAACATGACGGAGTGGTCTTCATCTCCCGATTGGGAAACTATAACCGTGACTAATCAGAGTAAGATTCTAGTAATTGACATGATTTGGCCTAATAGGTTTTGGGACTTTCATCAGGGTGTCCTTGGTGAGCGTCCAGATCCGTCAATTCAAATTATTATGCAAAGCTTTTCCAATAAGAGACCCCGACTACCGGTGTTTTCACTCTTTCAGTTACGACATGTCAATCACTAAGGTCCCATTTCTAACGAGATTTTAAAACCAGGAAACTAATTCTCCTAAATGGTATGTAAGGCACCATAACTAAGGAAGGAGGCTAGGAAGCCTCAAGTGCTTTGTGTATAAGTGTGTGCTAATCGACGAAGGCAGCAATTTGAAACATGCATAATTAAGACGAAATTATAGGACATATAAATCATATAGGCATGCTATGCATGGGGCACTCATGCAGGACACCTATGGAATAAATCTAGGTCAAGCCGGTTCTAAAAACCTAGATCCCTACAGCCATGGCTTTGATACCAATCTGTCACACCCCAACCAACGATAGAATATGTCGGGGCACGATGATTGTACAGTTGCACATAACACTATTAAATGTTGCGATATTCTTAATTAACCTATTTCATATAACTCAGATAATATATATAACAACTTAAGTATAAAACAATAATGTATAACAGGTTAACTCTATTAATTAGGTCACACTAAGTCCGCATGCATCCTATGGTGGCATCGACATGTAATCGTCATCTCACAGCAGAACCTACAAGATGTACAAAATAAAGGTCAACTACGAATACTTGGTGAGTAAATAATATACTATGATAGATTAAAACATGCGATCCACGAGTGATATGAACATTCTTGATATGATAAATAAGTATTGATATAGTGCACATAGAGTGGCGTGAAAGTGCGTGAGCGGTTGATCGTCTACTCTATACAAGACAAAACATAATTATACTATAAGCACTGGTCACGAACTGCCAGTTCATGGGTCACAAATTTCCAGTTCGTTAGTAGTCTTCCTTCCAGCTTCGTCTTGTTCCGATACTTCACACGACCAACCAGATTATGCTCTAACATACTCCCCTCGATGTGTGCAGTATTTTTTCACCACATAATGTTGTATCTTCAATCAAACTCCCCCTCAACTTGATGGTTAGTTTGATCTTGAATACTTGATGTTATACACTGTGTTTCCTCATTATCAACATCTTCAGAAGACATGAAGTTGTAACATTCTCTTTCACTTTAACCTAGCCAACATAAATAATCTTGGCACAAAACGTCTCTTTGAGACTCCAATATATATTGATTTTGAAATTTGATTCATATTCCATGTTGATCAATCGAAAAGACATTGAAATTAAACCTTTTTTTATTTTTTCTAAACTTTACATCAAAAAACACCTAAATTCTTTTTGGTATTTTCTGATATGGAAAACAAATGCAGTACATAATCAGACACTATTTTTATCTTTTGTGACAAAGATCACGATTTGGGATCATATAGGTCATAACATGCTGAACTACACTTCAATTTGATTTATTGTAGCACATAAGCCATGTCGATTGCAGATATAATTTGTCCAACTTTAAACTCAGGCAGAATCATACTCATAACATCTGAAAATGTTAAGGTATTGATTAATTTGCTTTGACCAGTGTACCCCACACTATCAGACATACTCATATATGTTTTGTATCACCCTTTGTGATTTAACACATAGTGATTGTTTTTATGATATAGTCAACTATGTTCCACGCAAAAAGAAATAAGAACGTTAAATCGTCTACCTTAAGGTCGATCTTTCGATACGCAGATAAGGCCTCGAATTTAACAAGATAATAAAATAAAAACAAGTTGAAATTGTATAATTGAAAAGGCGTGAACAACGGATCGTCTACTCGATCTAGCTAATCCGGACATCGAAACGTAATTAACCGATTGTTTTATTGATCAAAACGAACAATTACAACCAGTGTAAACACAGAGAATTGACACAGAGATTACACACTCAGAAACACACACTTAAGATTTGCTCACACGCTCAGAACTACAAAACACAAAGACCAAACAACTATATATACCCGACTGGCCGAACTCCCACCGAACCCCAGGTTCGGCCGGTCCGAACTTCAGGTTCGGACCTAGGTTCGGCCAACCCTATATTGGCTTGAACTTGGTCTTCGTTCGATACTTCACACGACGCACATTTCAGGTATCAACAAACTCCCCCTCGTCGTGTGCAGTATCTCTTCTCTTTTCTTCTCAACATCATCAAATATGTATCTTCAATCAAGCTCCCCCTCAAGTAAAGAATCCGTTTATCCAATGAAATGAATCTTCGAACAAACTCCTCCTCAACTCAATCGTAGCTTGATCTTGAATACTTGATGATATCTAGTATATCTCTGGTCTTTATCAACAGCTTCAGAAGACTTGAAGTTGTGATAGCTTGCACGACAGCATCCTGCATTAACACTTAAATAATCTTGGCGCAAAACGTCTCTTCGAGACTCCAAGATATGATTTTGAAAATTGATTTTATATCACGTGTTGATCAGATCGAAAATAAAGCAGAAACAAAATCTTTTTGGCTTTTTGAAAATTTATATTAAAACAAACCTAAAATCTTTTTGATTTTTCAAAGTTTATGCTAAAACACACCAAAAATCTTTTTGTACTTTTCTTGATATGAAATGAAATTGCAATACAGAATCAGACACTATTTTTGGTATGAGAAAGATCACTATATGGGATCATATTGATCATAACGCACTGAACTACACTTCAATTTCAATTAATTGAAGCACACAAGTCATGTCGATTGCTGGTATAATTTGTCCATCTTAAGCTCAGACAGAATCATACTCATAACATCTGGATATGTTAAGGTATTGATTAGATTTGCTTTGACCAGTGTACCCCACACTATCAGACATATTCAGACATTTTCTGTTTTTCTTTCTTTTTCTTTTGTGTGATTGCATTTGTGAACTTTCACATTGCATAATATTTTTCATGATACAGTCAACTGTGTTCCATGCAAAAAGAAATAAGAACGTTAAATCGTCTACCTTAAGGTCGATCTTTCGATACGCAGATAAGGCCTCGGATTTAACAAAATAAGAAAAATAAAACAAGTTGAAATTGTATAACTCAACAACAATCAGGTCGGTACTCCCGTACACGCAGAGAAAGTCCGATGAGTTATACGAAACACCAAAGAAAATAAAGCAGAACGTCAAACGAACAACAATCAGGTCGGTCTTTCGACACGCAGAGAAAGTCCGATCGTTTGACAAAATAAAGAAAATCAAACAAGTTTAAATCTTTGCAAAATGAACACATGTGTACACAGTGACTTCTCATTACTATTGTCACACTTATTTTTCTTTTTGTGTCATGAAATACGCATCAAGATGTTGTCCACTTGGTCAAGCATTAGTATTTAGTGTATATCACATCTGAATACTTTCTGATTTGTCGAGCCTACCAAGCACATCAAACAATGATCTTATGGCCCTTTCATCTACTTTATCCATGAGTCAGATACGTATGCCAATGTACCATCATTTCCCAATGATCAATTTCTCACAATTTTTATATTGTGCATGTATTCACCTTCCTTCATTATATATTTTGCATGTATTCACCTTCTCCCCATACCATGCATTTTCTCAATTACTCCCCCTTACTTACAATTCTCCCCCTTAAAATGAAAAACTCTATTTTTGGATTTTTCATTTTACACAAAAACAAAACTCTATTTTTGGCTTTTTGAGAAAAACTGTAAGCAAAGAAAATTGATCAATCAACACGGATATGTTTCAGATTTTAGAATTCAGAAAATTTGCATATGAGAAAAATTTGTCATGAAATTTAAATTAAGCAGAATACTCCTCCATCAACAACTTTTCAATCGTCGATAGGTCTTCTAGAAGTACCTGCACACTGGACAACCTGATTAGTTCACAAATGACCCGAAGCGAATCGCTTCTGGTCGACCAGTGTCCTGATTTTGCTTTGAAACCACCTTAGGTTTCCATTCCTGTTGTTTTGGTAATTCAGTTTTCGATGAAACAGTCACAGGTGACTGTGATGATGAACCTACATTTTGATCCTTTGAAAACTTTGGAACAAAACGTTTTTGTTTGTGAAAGAATGTAGGCTCAACTTCATCAAAAACTCTGCCTTGTTCATTAAAGAACTTAGGTTGGGCAGGTTTACCAAAAACTGGTTTCTTGTGAAACCTTGAATTTGATTCAGCAGGAAGTGGACAATCTTTTGCCATGTGCCCTCTTTGACGGCAAACATAACATAAACGTGTCGATTTATCCCACTTTTGATGTTCCTGCACAGAATTACACACATGAATATCTCTAACATGATCAGAATGAGAATCATATACCTGATGACGATGATCATGCACCCATTTAGAAGTTGGGCTACGAGATTGAGAACTTTCAGAAGAAATATCAGCTTTCACAAATACTTCAGAAATTTTCCGAGCATCCACGCAGTGAAGAGGAAATTCTTTGTCAGAAAATAACTGTTCAGAACCTTTGAGCTTGTAAAACCTTTCAGGTTGAACTTTGTCTGCTTTGAACACATCCTTCTTCATTTGCTTCATTTTAAGCTTCTTTAGATTTGATGATTCAGATGCTGGAACTTCTGCAACTTGAGTCTTTGGAACTTGAAAACCTAGACCAGTACTTTTACCTGAAATCCTTTCCTCAGTATTTAACCTGATGTCCATTCTTAGCTAATCTTGTGAATTCGGCTTTCACATCAGGAATTTTCTTTTGTTCATAGAAAATTGTCTCATCAAATTCAAGTTGAGACTGAATCTTGTCACTTGATGTAGCCGATTTCTCATTATCAGCAGAAGATGAACCAGAAACAAACTTTGGTGCTGGAGGAATTTCAGATTTCAAGACCTTTTTCTTGTTTTTCTTGGTTTTCTTTTTCTTTACAACCTTGACTTCTTCAGAAGTAGAAGATGAAATATTTGAATAGTCAAAATTGTCAACCTGTTCCTTCACTTCTTTAACAGCTTCCTTGATATGTGCAGGGGGTGATGCAGTTTTATCAAACATCCTTTCAAAATTTGCATCATTTGCTAAGAAGCTTGTGAAAACCTGAGAATTAGAAACATTGTTGAGCAATCTTTTTGCATCAAGAACTTGAATTTTGAGATCAGAAATTTGCTGTTGAGCTTCTGCAAATTCCTTTTCTTTAGCAATCAAACGCTTGGCAACTTTATGAGTTTCAAATTTTTGTAAGCGAAGATTATCAAGTCCTTCATGTAACTCCTTCTTCAGTTTATTCTCATTTCGCTTCTGAATCTCTAGATTTGCAGCTTGCACCTTATTAACTCTAACCAACTCCCGCTTGTCATCCAACAACTTTTCCATATCAACTTGATATGCTTTAATTTGAGCATCAGATTCTTCAACTCTCTTAGTAAGCAAATCAAGCTTAATCTTGGATTTATCAAACAAATTCTGAAAATCATTTGCAGCATCTTCTGCCTCTTCCTTCCATTTCTTCACTTCTTTGACTAACTCACCCTTTTCTTCACAAATTTCAGCTTTCGAAGTTTCAGCATTCTTCTTATCTTGCTTCAATACTTCTAAAACTTCATTCAACATTTTGATTTCGGTAGTCAAATCCTCATTCTTCAAAACCAAACCATTTTCACATTCTTTAGAAATCTTCAATTCAGATTTAATCACCTCAAATTCTTCAGTCAATTGTTGAACTTTATTTATCAACAAAGCATTTTCCTTCATCAGACTCTCCAAGTTTTCAGCAGATGCATACGAACTTGGTATTGAACTAGTATCTGAACTAGTATCTGAACAATAATCTTCTTGTTGAACATGAGTAACTATTAAAGCTGATGAATCATACCCAAATTGTTGACCCCAATCATATACACCATCATTTTGAGCAATCAAAGCAGTGGTCTTGCTTGTGTTACTAGTAGATGGTTGAGTAAAACCAGGCTTTGGTGATATAGGAACAACAGACTTATTTGCATGTGCCTGATGACATTCTTTGGCAAAATGTCCAAGCTGTTGACATTTAAAGCACTTCAATTTGGACTTGTCAAATCCCAACTTATCACCAGAAATATTCCTTCCATGCTTCTTAAAAAATCTTTTAGATCTTTGACACAACATAGCATATTGCCACGAAACATCCAATTCAGTCAATTGATCATCATCAAGAGCATCAAGATCCTCACTGGTTAACTTTGCATCAGCAACATTTTTTAGAATCAGACCAAAAGATGATGAAATCAATGCAGAAATCATTTTGGCACAATCATCGGTTGATTCTGCTGAAAAAGCATTTTGACTTGAAAAATTTGGAATTGTAAAATTGCAACCTCTTGAAGAATTATTATCAGAATTCCCTGAAGCTCCAGCTATAAAAGCAACACTTGGTGCTGTATTCTGATTTGGCTTAGACTTTGCACTCATGCTTGCACTATTTTCACCATGATACAACTCAGGATGTTGCAAGGTAGCTGTTGACTTCTTTGAGTTTAACATTTCCATTTCTCGAGCATGAAGTTTTCCAGTAAGCTCGTGAAATGTCATTGCAGAATAATCCTTGTCATGAGTAAGTAACAAAACATAATTTTCCCACTTTTCAGGTAATGCTTCCATGATCTTTTCCTTTAAATCTGCATCAGATTTTTCAATTCCAACAACCTTCAATTCACTAATCAAATGTGAAAATCTTGAAACTAGAGCAGTAATGTTTTCATTGTCATAATTCTGAAAATTATCAAATTCTTTGTTCAAAACTTTCTTTCGACTCTTCTTATAATCAGCATTTCCTTCACATCTTGCGGATAAGGCATCCCACAATTGCTTAGATTTCTTGCAAGTACTAAATTGATGAAGCAATTCAGTAGGTAAAGCCATAGTAAGATAACCATAAACTTTCTTTTCAAGCTCATAACTTTTTCTTTCATCACCATCGAAGTCTTGAATTTCTTTAAGATCTCCATCTTCCATTGGTCGTTCATACAACTTTCGAATTGGAATCCATAGATCAATGTCATTCGTGCTAATATAAGCAGAAAACCGTTTCTTCCAATTTTGGTAATCTTCAAGCTTTAACAATTTGGGAACTTTCTGACTTGTTCCAATTTCATTGTCAAAATTTAACATAGTTTGCATTGCACTCTGCATTGCAGCAAACGCTTGAAAATCCGACATCGTTGAAAATTTGAAAAATTCTGTCCTCCGAACTTGCTCCGAACCTAGTCTGCCGTCCGAACCTACTCCGAACTTAGTCCGAACCTAAATCAAACTCCGAACGAGCTCCGAACCTTGTCCGAATCAACTACTAGCTCCGAACTCTCACCTAACCAACCTCCGAGCCTAACTACTACCGAACCTAGAATCCGATACACCACCGAACTCTCGCCGAACACTCTCCGAGTCACCTCCGAACCTCAAGTTCGGAGCGGTTACTCCGAGCTTGCCCAGTAACCTCCGAACCTCGAAGACATTTTTCGAAAACTCGTGAAAACGAACTGATTTTGACGAAACTTGATATGGTAGATCAGAAAAGTCGATAGAAAGTGGTTTAGGAACAATTTTGACACAAAACACACGTCAAAAATGATAGAAAACACGTAATGAAACTCGAGAAAACTTCAAAAACGTTCAAACGTCCGAAAAATCGCAACCACAGATCAGTAGAATGAACCAGAAAGCTCTGATACCACTTGAAAATGCGTGAGCATCGGATCGTCTACTCGATCTAGCTATCCGGACATCGAAACGTAATTAACCAATTGTTTTATTGATCAAAACGAACAATTACAACCAGTGTAAACACAGAGAATTGACACAGAGATTACACACTCAGAAACACACACTTAAGATTTGCTCACACGCTCAGAACCCCAAAACACAAAGACCAAACAACTATATATACCCGACTGGCCGAACTCCCACCGAACCCCAGGTTCGGCCGGTCCGAACTTCAGGTTCGGACCAGGTTCGGCCAACCCTATATTGGCTTGAACTTGGTCTTCGTTCGATACTTCACACGACGCACATTTCAGGTATCAACAATAATTCAACAACATTCAGGTCGGTACTCCGTACACGCAGAGAAAGTCCGATGAATTATACGAAACACCATAGAAAATAAAGCAGAACCTTAAATGAAAAACTATCAGGTCGATACTCCCGTATACGCAGAGATAGTCCGATCATTTAAGAAAATAAAGAAAATCAAACAAGTTTATAATTTTTGAACAAATGTATACACAGCGACTTGTCATTTTTCTTTCCACATATCTTTTTCTTATATCTTGAAAATATGCATCAAGATGTAGTCCATTAGGTCAAGAATCCAATATAGTGTATATCACATTTGAATACTTTCTGATTTGCCGAGCCTACCTAGCATATCGAACAATGGTCTTATGGCTTTTTCACTTACTCTATCCGCGAGTCAGACAACATCAGCCAATGTACCATCATTTCCCAATTATGTCGGATACAATTTCTCATTTTTTCACTGTTTTTGTACTTTTTGCATTTTTCAATTTTTTTAATCTTTTCCATAACTTTCTCCCCCTAAAAATGACAAACTCTATGTTTAGTTTTTCATTTTTACCAATTGAAAAACGACACAAAAACAAAAGAAAATTTATCAACTAATACGGATACCTGCAGTTTAGCATTTTTGAAAACACAAAATTTGACAAAATGATATGGAAATTCAGTTTAAGTTAAAAATAGATATTCCACCATCAGCAATCTTTCAACTACCGATAGGTCTTCATGAAATACCTGCTGACACCAGATAAAACATTAGTTTCATTAGGATCGAGCCGATTCATCAGCGTCAGGTCGGCCGGTGTCTTCCACATAGTCTGTGTTGGCCTTGGAAACAACTTTTGGTTTCCATACCATCAATGATGAATTTTTTTTATCAGAACCCGAAACTGTTTCAACTAGCGTCTTTGAGACCCAGACGACTTACTAGTTGTTTTAAACTTTGGCGACCATGGTTCATCAATAATTTTACCATTTTCATCCACATATTTTGCATTGTTGTGGACATACGCAGTCGTAGGACAATGTGCTGCAAGATGTCCAGGTTGACGACATGTGTAACAAAATTTTTCCCGAAATTGTGGTAAATTTAAAAAATTCTTAGAATGCTTATAAGATGAAGAATAATAAGAAAAGTTCTTTGGTTTCCAACTATGAATCGTAGCAGAAGAATCATAGTAATCAGAAGAATGACCAGAACCAAAATAAATCAAAGAAATTATCGTAAGAATCATACCTATGAGATAAACTTCGTTGTGAATAGTATGAACCACTTGAAGAACCTCCAGAATAAGAACGACCATTTCTTGATATAAACACATTCTGCTTCTTCGGATGTGAACCTTAAACATGTAGATTCTGAATTTGTTTAACAACTTGCTTCTTCTGTTGTGATTGAACAATTTATTTTTGAATCTTCTTAACAAACTCTTTCTTCTGTTTTGCTTGTGGACCTGGAGTGAAACATAACCAATACCTTTGTGTTTGTAGCCAAGAATTTTTTATGTCTCAAATTGAGAACCAGAAGCATTCCTTGCATTGGCTTCTCTAGTGAATTTAGCCTTAATATCCTTCAACTTGTTCTCATGAATCAAAGATTTATCAAGTTTAGCTTTCAGTTGAAGTAACAACAAACTTCTTACTCTTATCAAATATCTACTCACTTCCAAGAATGATGAACCAGCATCAAACTTTGGAGCGTTGCCAGCTTCAAATTTCTTTATCCCAGACTTAGATTTCCTTTTCTTTGCAAGAGCAAAAGTTGCAAACTTTGAGTAATCATACATTTCTTCATTTGGATTCACAGGAGCAGATTTGACATATCAACTGGTGAAGGGACTTTATGTAAATCATCCTTAGCACCTTCTTCACTCTTCTCCTGTTTGTAGATGTAATTTAGAAATATCGGTGATAAATTGCAATTCTTTACTTGACGTTGCAAATCCTGAATCTCAATTTTTAGTTCAGAAATATTCACGTGAGCATCCAACAGCTCTTTTTGAGAAGCAATAAACTGTTCCGAAAACTCATTATATTCATACTTATGTCTTCTTCTCAAGTCACACTCTTCCAATACTTCTTCAGTAACCTTTTCCCATTTCTTCTTGAAATAACCAACATCTTTTGTTAGAATTTCGTTCTTTTCTCATAAAAGAACATTCACATATCGAAGTTTTGAAAGTTCTTCTTGAAGACTAATTACTTTCTCAGCAACTTCAACATCAATCTGATTAACCTTTTCATATTTCTGTTGAACATGATAACTCTTTTTGAATAAAGCTTCAAAATCTTCAGCAGCTTTTTTAGCTTCAGCTTTAGCTTTTTCACATTCTTCAATCAAAACTTTCTTCTCTTTCAACTAACCATCATTAACCTTAGCAAGTTCAGCACACTTTGGACACATTGAAGAAACTTCCTTTTGAACTTCCTCTATGTAACTATCATACCTTTTATCAAATGTCACACAAGAACTTGTTTCAGAATTAGAATCAGTCAGACAACCATCCATGTGTTCAGTCTTAGAATCAGTAACACAATCTCTTTTAGCTGACAACTCATTACTTCCTGATTCTAAACCACTAGATGCTGAATCATTTGATTCTGAAGCACTTGATTCTGAACCAGTCTTAGTTAAACATTCATTAATCTTCACTATCTGAATGTTAGCGCAATGTTGAGCAACAATACCCCATAACTGTTTAGAGTTATAACATGTTGTAAATCGATGTAGTAACTCCCCTGGTAAAGCCATGGTGAGCATTGCAAAAACATTTTCTTCTTTCTCATGATTTTTACGTTCAATAGATGTAAGATACCTTTCCAGTTTAGGTTTTCCACGAATATCAGTTGGATATATCTATTCTTTAGTAATAAACTGCCACAAATCAACATTATTTGTCCTGACATAATCTTCAAATTGTTTAACCCAAATATAATAATCTTCCAACTTTAACAACTTGGGTACACTTTGACTTTGACTTGCCGCAAATTCTTGAAAATCAACTATATTTGAATTTGTTGAAAAATCTGTCAACGAACTGGATACAAACTGAGTCACGAACTGGCACAAGAAGTAAGTAACAAACTGGGTTACGAAGTGATCCACGAATTGAATTGCGAAATGAGTTACGAAGTGATACTTCGTGGGTAACAAACTGAGTAACGAAGTCACAAACGAACTGGATCACAAACTCTGAAACGAACTGTAGCTTCGTGGAAACAAACTGTATACGAACTAAACACGAAGTCACTCATAAACTAACTCACGAACTGACACGAACTGGCACTTCGTGGCAGTTATTCCTGCGAAGTGAAACAACTTGGGTACACTTTGACTTTGACTTGCCGCAAATTCTTGAAAATCAACTATATTTGAATTTGTTGAAAAATCTGTCAACGAACTGGATACAAACTGAGTCACGAACTGGCACAAGAAGTAAGTAACAAACTGAGTTACGAAGTGATCAACGAATTGAATTGCGAAATGAGTTACGAAGTGACACTTCGTGGGTAACAAATTGAGTAACGAAGTCACAAACGAACTGGATCACAAACTCTGAAACGAACTGTAGCTTCGTGGAAACAAACTGTATACGAACTAAACACGAAGTCACTCATAAACTAACTCACGAACTGACACGAACTGGCACTTCGTGGCAGTTATTCCTGCGAAGTGAAACTAATCAGACAAACTCAAACGAACTGAAACATTTTTGGTCTAATTTTTACGATTTGGAGTGTTTTTAAGTGAGATTTTCAGCTGTAGATAAAAAACAATTGAAATCGAGTGTTGTAATTATTCATAAGGTCGAGAAAATATAACAGAAGACTAGGGGGCTGTTTGGTTGATGCTATATAGCATCTTAATGGGAGAAAATGTCTTTTTGGAAAATGTCTTAATCGGAAAGACTGTTTGGTTCACGAAAAATGTCTTAATCGGTTAGACATTTTTAACTTTATCATTCAGCCTAATAAATGATGCTGTATTATACAGCAAACCAGGAGAACAAAAAAAAAAAGAAAGCGCGATGGCTCTCCCCCCTGCGTGAACGACCTCCGCCCCCACCCTGCCTCACGTCCGCCGCCGCCTCCGCCTCCGCCTCCGGCCGGCCGTCGTCACTCACCCCCGTCGCATCTTCCTCCTGCTCCGGTCCCTCCTCCTCCGATTCATCCTCCTCCTTCGTCAGATTCATCCTCTGCGCCGCCCCCTTCTCATAAAAGGTAAACCCTAACTTTTTTTTAACTTAAATTTCGTTTGATTATCTATGTGTTTGATTATATCATTGCTTTTGTATGGATTATATCACTGATTTGCTACACATGAATGTGTTTATGTTTGAATTTTGTTAGAGAGCCCTATTTAGGGTTCATACAAAAGATGAATATGTGTAGGTTAAGGCTGTTTTTTTGAATATGTGTATAGGTTATTCAGATCTTGTTTTCTTTTCACTAATTGATCAACAAAAGATGAATCATTGTAGTTTAAAAGATTGAATTTGTGTAGTTTAATTTGGGTTTTTGTATGTGTTTGAATCTGTGTAGTTATATGGATGAATAGATTATATATCTTTGATGTTCTTTTTGGTTGATGATAGATGCCTAATTCTTCTAAAGAAATGGTACAAAAGAGGGTTAGGGCTAGTTGGACGCCGGTTGTTGACAAAACTTTTTTAGAAGCATGTATTCATGAAGTCACAATCCATGGGCGTGATGGGTTTAAACCAGCTTCATGGAGGGCTATTGCAGAGAAATTGAAAAATGAACATACCTTTGTAGTGGACCAAAAAAAAATGAGAAATCACTATGATTACATGAAAGGAAAGTATACAGCGTGGTCAAAGCTTAAGAACAAAACTGGCAACGTGTATAACCCTGTTAACAACATGTTTACTTTATCGGAAGAGGAGTGGCAAATTGAGATTAAGGTATATGTTTTTTTTTTGTTTACACACATATACATATATATTCAGTGACTGTTTAGTGATTTTTTTATAATTTGGTCAAAATCTAGGCAAACCCTAAAGTAGAAAGCCTAAGAAGAGCGCCACTTGATCATCCTGAGTTGTGTACTCAGTTGTTTGAAGGATCTACTTCAACTGGCTTTGATAGTTGGGGTCCTTCTTCCACACTCCCTCGTCCTTCTGTGAACATTAATCTTGATGAGACTAGTGACACTCAAATGCATATGGTGATTAGCCAAGAGTCTTCTTATCGATCTGGCAATAAGAGAAACACTTCAACTGAAGGTGCTAGTGAAGAGCCACCGGTTATGTCAAAGAAAGGAAAAAAGAAGGACACTTTCCAATCAAAGGTACTAGAAGTTGGTGAAGATATTAGCAAGGTGGCAAAGATGTTGCTTGAAAGAAATAATGATGCGGATAAGTGTTTTGAAAAACTGAATGCATTAGGATGGGACCAAACAGATGCAATGTACCAGACGGCGGTTTTGCTTTTTGGTGAGAGTTCTGATCTGAGAAGAGTGTTTCTTTTACTCGAGCTAGACACATGTGAGCAATGGGTTAGGAACGTTGGAGGGAAGTATGGTTTGTTTGGATCATAGGTTTTATGTCTAGGATGACATGTGTTGGATATTTTCTTTTGGATGTCTTTTGGATTGTTTTATTTTGGATGACTTAACCTAGGTTTTATGTTTAGGATGACATATGTTGGATGATTTTCTTTTGGATGTCTTTTGGATTATGTTATTTTGGTTGAATGTTATATGGATGACACCTTTATGGTATTTTAGTTGAATGTTATATGGATGACACCTTTATGGTATTTTAGTTGAATGTTATATGGATGACACCTTTATGGTATTTTAGTTGAATGTTATATGGATGACACCTTTATGGTATTTTAGTTGAATGTTATATGGATGACACCTTTATGGTATTTTAGTTAAATGTTATTTGGATGACAGGTTGCCTATGGACCCGGATGATGAAATTATAGCTTTCCTTTTCCTTTGTTGGCAATGGTTAAAGTTGGTCTCATCAATGAATGAAAGGATAAGAGATCTAAACTCGGCATTGACCGGTCATGAATACACACAAGAATTGTTGCATGGCTCTTCTACACAATGTCATGAAATGATGCGCATGTCACGTGATGCATATGTACTATTGTGCAATCATTTTCGCCAGAGAAATTGGTTACATAGTAGTAGGTCAATAACCTTTGAAGAAAAGATGGCTATGTTTTTTATTCTCATAGGACATAATGAGCGTATGCGAATGGTTAAAAGGAGGTTTCAACATTCAACAGAAACAATTCATAGATGTTTTTATGAGGTTCTAGACGGGATGATGAAATTTGCAAGAGAAGTCATAGTTCAAACTTCTAATCCAAGCACGAATGCTTCAGAACAACATATGAGGCTAATGCAATTCTTTCCTGGAGCAATAGGTGCATTAGATGGAACTCTTGTACATGCAGTAGTACCTGCTGATCAACAAACTCGTTATAGGGGAAGAGGAAAAGGTGATTGCTTTCAAAACATCTTGGGAATCTGTAATTTTGATATGATATTCACCTTCGTCTGGGCTGGATGGGAGGGCATTGCACATGATTCACGTGTTTTGAAAGAAGTTGCATTTAATCCAACTTCTGGCTTTCAATTCCCTCCACCAGGTTTGTATTATAATTTGCTTTATTATATTTTCATGATCGGGTTTGTTTATCTATTTTTTTAATGTAATAGTTTTGATACTAACGTGGGTTTACAGACAAATATTACCTTTGCGACGCTGCATACACCAACACTCGTGGGTTTATGGCTCCTTACCGTGGTACGAGATATTGGCTAGCCGATTTTCGTAGACAACGCGCCTTGACTAAGGAAGAAAAATTCAACCATGCCCATGCACAACTCAGGAATGTTATTGAACGCGCATATGGTGTATTAAAGGCAAGATTCCCAATTCTAAAACAAATGGCGCCTTTTCCATTTCGAACACAAAGAGACATAGTGATCGCTTGTTTCGCCGTCCATAACTTTATCAGGAAATGGAATATTCATGATGAGTTATTTATGTCATGCGACGGGGACAATCTTTTTGCAGAGGTACACGAGGGGGAAAGTGATACTACGTCCGCTCACGACATGGAATGGGGCTCACAAGGCGTTGAGTATATGGCTATTTTGCGTGACAATATAGCTTCTCAAATGATGCAAAATGAATAAGTTGTATTTGTATTTTTACTATGTTTTCATGAATCATTAAGCATGTTTGTTTTATTTGGATACTATATGATGGTTTGAGTTTATTTTTTTCTTTAATAATTATTTATCATTTATTATTCTGCTCAAACAGATAATTAAAAATAGTTAATTTATACAGTCATTCAGATGTCCAAACAAACAGCACATAATGATTCAGCACCTTACTGATTCAGCACTTCTTTACCATACAGACAGCTTATTCATTCAGTACCAAATGAAACAGACGAACCAAACAGCACCTAGGTCTTGTAGTTTACCTTGGAAGCTTGCTCATTTTTCTCGACATATACGATAGCTTCTAAGCTATCTCCGCCCATAAATACACCCGATTCTCCCATCGACTGTCAATTCTTACAGATTCGGAAAACTTGATCGCCGATTGATTGAAGAAACCGTCGTTCGATCGCCTGATTTTGTTTCTTGATTGAAGCATCACCATGAATTGCCTGTCTTTGATCGGCTGATTTTCACGATTCTCTGATCTGAGCTAGATGGATCGTTTTTTATCCTTGACCAGTACCACGGTTGCACTTGAAGATCGGCGGAAGGTTCTTTCGTTCAAATCAACAGAAAAAAGGAGACGTTGATTTGATCTTCCGGAAGCTCAAGGATTGAATACAGGTACTGAAGAATACATAAGTTATTCATTTCCAGTGTTTTTAGGTTTGTTTTCAAATAAAGAGGAGGCTTGGCGGTTGTTTGATTCCCTGCATATATATAACCATCTGATGGATCTAAAGTTCCGGAGATCAGATCTACTACATGACGAGTTGAGAATCGGAAAACCTAATTATGTTCGTTACGGTCTATATCTCGAAGGAACACTTGTTTCTACATAGGGCACAAATTCGAGAAGAACTATATCACATAACTATTAACTAAACGTCGTTGAATTTGATTAGTCTCTTGATTTGACCTGCTGCGATGATGCTTCACTACTTCGTAGAAGAGCCTGCCGAATCTTGTTCTAAGCGGATTATGGAAATTCCCACTTCTCCGGATGTTTGGCCTAGACTTCTTCATCATCAGCTAACGAAATATCATCTTGACTTCAATTTAATTTATCTGCTTGGCCTGAAATTATGGTTTTCCAGATATATGGATACACACTAAACCATCTTCTTTAGACATCATGATTAAAGTTAAAGAAGTAATTTCGGCATATGTGGGTCCACTATTTTTTTAACCCTGGCATGAAGATAGTAGGGCAGATGGTCTTTGATTGAATTGCTATAAACTTGTGACTGTTTTGATGCTGTTTAATAATAAGTGGTCTCTCCATGTAACAGAAGGTGACTGTGGCAAGAAACTTCTCTCCAATGGACTTGGAACTTGTAAAGTTTATTGACTCAGATCTCACTTGGAATGCTGTTAAAAAGGGCCATAGGAGCATGATGAGGCGCCCTAGGAGGACTGAGCTAAGCGGTTCTGAGTTTGGTTTTCATCTGGGCAATAAAATGCAGGACCCTGTTGTTTTTGATTTTGAGAAGGTATTTTCTTCTTGTTCATATCGATTTATGGGTCGTATTTTCTTTTCTTTCTAAAACAGCATGAAATTTTACTCCTTATATCTCTCATCGATAGTCTGGTGTAGCCATTCTTGGTCGACACTTCGCTGAGGAAGTACTCGATGTCCCTATAAAGAAAAGAATACTTCTGCTTCAGTCTCAGTCCCTTGATGGAGATCAGTCACCTCAACCTCACACTCCCTCTCTCAATCATAAAGAACCCCAGCTTCCTGTGGGCAGTAAACATGCTTCAGGGGCATTGGAGCTGGCAGAGAAAGAGGTTCCTGATCCGAATGACTTCTTTGGTATTGAACTTCTTGCAGCAGCTGCGTGCCATAGCTCTGTTTACGATAGCTCTGATCATGTGGACTCTTCCGTTTTGGAAGAACACACTACACCAAGAATTGATTCATATACTGATAGTATAAAAGAAGAGGTTTTCCCTATGGGTTTTAGTCATCTTTCAGTTCAAGATAACACATTTTCAGTTACGAAAAATCTTTGTGATAATGGGAACGGCGAGAGTGCTAGAAGCCCTGTTTCTCCAAAGGGTGTTCGGTTGCATTGGGACTTGAATACCGTGATGAACGAGTGGGAAGAACCTTGTGATATTCTTGTTGATCCTCATTCTGAAAGACGTTATTTAGAAGAGATTCATATCGATGGTTTGCAGAATGCTAAAGTAAACTTAAAAGTTTGCGAACAGGGAAGAATTTTATCCGGGAAGCAGGGTGATGCCATCCCAGTTGTACCCATCAGCACACCTGCAGTTTCTGGTACTCACACAAACAACGATGGTGACTATTTAGTAAACCCATATGATGCTGAGAGTTGTATAAGTAAATCAGGTGTAGTCGATTCATTTCTTAATCAAGCTAATTGTGAAAACATTTCTACTTCAGCTGCTTCAGTATCACTTATAGAAACAACTATAAAGGTTAAATCTGATGATAGGCATGCTATTTCTGAAGTAGTACATGGTGGATGTCTGTCTCTAAAAGGTGACACTGATGAGAAACTTATGGTAGAAGATCGTTTCAGTGATTGCTGGGGCTCAAATGTTTCTCAAATTAAAGTTAAATCAGGCTATGATTCTCCTGTTGAAGATGGTGAGTTAAGAGAGCCAGCTAGACACCAGTGGCAGAAGGAAGAATCAGAGGAAAGGGAGTGTGTTGACTATGAGTCGGATAATATGTATGAAGATAACTTTGATACTATTGAATCAGTTACAAATGAAATTCCTCTTGATAATATCCAAACTGTTGAAACGTTGGATTTAGTATCCAAGAGTGAAATTGATCAAGGTGATAAAGCAGATGCTTCGCATTCCAGAACTTCTCGATCTGCTATCCTAGATGAAAAAGATTCCAGCTCAAGAAAATTTCTTCCCGAGAGGAAAAACACTTTGCGTATAGATAGATCGGCATCAACGTCTTTTGGAGTGAGCAGAAATGCTGCTTGCATACATCACAACAGGTGATTTTTGTGATCATATTTTATTGATCTAGTCTTTCATGTTTTATTATCTTCTAATGTTTGTTCTTGCATGCAGATCTGAGAGGGATTATGGTCAAGGTGAGTTCATGGAACGGGACAGATCATCTTTCCATAGTGGTCAATGGGTTGATTCCTTTTCAAAAAATAGTCATGGGTACCCCAGAGTTAAAAGTGTTAGGCCTGGTGGATCAGGTAGCATTGACAACAATCAAGCTATAAATTATAACCTTAGGGGCATTCACAGGTCCTTCAACACAAGGCCATCACCGTCTAACAGATGTGAATCATATGGTGTTAACAGGGGAACAAGAAGAGCCCCTCAGGAAGAATACAATTATCGTGATTCATGCTATTCGGAAAGAAAAGCCCCGTTACCTTTTTCCAATTACAATCGAGGTGCTAATCTTACTCGATCTCAAATACGATCCCGGTCAAGATCCAGATCAGGGTCTCCCATAGCATGGCACTTTCAGAAAAAAAGATATGTTGATACAAAAAGACAAAGCCCAGATCATAAATCTGATATGAGACCACCTTTTCGGAAGCTTAGTGAAATTGAAGACGGTCTTCGTGTGTCCACACAATATGTTTCTAGAAAATTTGACGTTGATAAATATAGAGACAGGGGATCATCACCCATTAGGACGATTCACCGCACCCACAAAAGGCTTTGTTCACCTGGATATCTAGGAAAAGTGAAGTCAAATGATCATCTCAGCCCACGATTTCCTTCCAATAATAGCAACTATAGCAGTATACATGATGATGGCAGATACGGAATGGTGAACGAGAGGAGGCGTTCTAGGTATGCTGATGAATCTTTTAAGGGCTATTCTATTAATAAAAATAACAGCTTCAGATACACTTAACGAATTTACGGATGAGGACAAATGGTTGTAGATACACGGCTAGCAAGACGTTCAACAATGGTGAAGAGCATTTCCATAAAGATAGCTAGAAAAGGGTATTATGACTTCCTTTTCCTTATGTTAGCTCTGCATGTTATTCCAGTCAGTTTGACAAAGGGATTATTAGTTGGTAAATAGGAAAGTTTTGATTCGCTGATTGATCCCTTGGTTATTCTTCTTTTTATATTTTTTTCATTTTACTTTTACGATCAACGTGTTAGGGTCTTGTTCTTATTTTGGTTAATTCAATTTTGAGTCGTATACGACGTGCAATCATCTCCATTGTACGATGTGTTATTTGAAACTGAAGAACTTGGTTACTCAAGTAGAAACTTCATAATCATCTCCATTGTACTATGTGTTATTTGAAACTGCATATGTGTTATTTGAAAGTGCAAAACTTAGTTACTCAAGTCGAAACTTCATTTGTAGGTGGTGTTATTTCATTCGGTTGTTAACATCAAAGGTTTGTGTGTTTGCAAACTTTAAGTTTCAGCACATGTAGTGATTTTTTGGTTTTAGGATCATGAATAGTGCAATATATATAGGGGTGACTACCGCTTCAGGCCGGGCATCTAGAACCGTCGTAAATTACTGCAATACAGATATGAAAATCTGGTAACACAAACAAACTCACAATGACATATACACAGTCACACATTACACAGTCACACATTGAAAATAATAAACACGTAATATTCTGGACTGATAGAGCTATGTTCTATACCTTCCCCTTCCTTCCCCTCTGAATTTCTCTAGTCTTCTATAGAACACCCCCACCCCTATCTGGTTGTTCCAAGGACTAGAGAGAAGAGAAGAGATATTAAATCGTAATCTTGGGTTTAGTATTGTGGAGTACTGAGTTGGATACAAATATACATACACATTCAAAATCGTAAACACATACAATTCTGGGGGATCATCAACATATTTAAAATTATAAACACGCCTACATAATTTGCGAGTGTGACCCAACTACATAGTTTTTCCCGAATTCTTTTGTTTTCCCATATGCAAAAGATATTCAGCACTCTTCTATCATACACACATATACAAAGAGAAAACACACTAAGAAAAGGAGGAGAACCGAAGAACACACACAAATAAGATCATACCTTGCTGCGGCAAATGAGAGCCAGAGAAAAACACAATAAAAGACCATTGGTACCTTGCTGCTGCGGTTGAGAACCAAAGAAGAAGATCGATGTTTTAGAGAACCAGAGAAGCGATGTTTTTAGAGAGAACCAGAGAAGAAGAGCAGACAGATGGTCATTTTTTCTGAAGTCGCAAAACGTAAACGAGAGAGAAGTTTGATGGTTTCATTTGCTTCCAACTCCTAAAAATTCATGGTTTTCATGGGTTTCCCGGGACCGAACTGAATCCGGAAGTATGAAAACTATAGAAATATGTAGTCTATATTCACGGTTTTAACGTGCCACTTTCGTGGTTTTCACAGTTTAACCCGTGAATTGCACAAATTTACACCTAGGGTCAGCAATCGTGGTGGGTTAACGAGTTTAATTGATGATGATTCAATTTTGGCACGAATATTCTTCAATTGTGTATCCTGGCTAAAAACAAACTATAGAAATATGCGGTCTATATTCACGGTTTTAACGTGCCACTTTCGTGGTTTTCACAGTTTAACCCGTTAATTGCACAAATTTACACCTAGGGTTAGCAATCGTGGTGGGTTAACGAGTTTAATTGATGATGAATCAATTTTGGCACGAATATTCTTCAATTGTGTATCCTGGCTAAAAACAAACTATAGAGATATGCGGTCTATATTCACGGTTTTAACGTGCCACTTTCGTGGTTTTCACAGTTTAACACGTGAATTGCACAAATTTACACCTAGGGTTAGCAATCGTGGTGGGTTAACGAGTTTAATTGATGATGAATCAATTTTGGCACGAATATTCTTCAATAGTGTATCCTGGCTAAAAACAACCCATTCATTATATGAGTCGAATGGGTAGCAAGGCTGTAAGTGGGTTGGCATGTTATAAATGAGTTGTAATCTAAGTTAAGTTGTAAATGGGAACCAGATAGACGGGATGTAGCATAGGAGTTAAACGGGTCATAAATGGATTTGTGAATCGACTATGAAATACACAATATTTTTTATTCCAAAAGGTGTTTGGGTTGAATGGTAAATTAGTTAAGAAACTGAAGAAAGGTCAATCAGAACACTAGCAGGGGATAGAAATGGCTACCCAAGATTATTATATGCTGGGTCACGAATTATCATCCTTATACAGTTATACATCCAGGCCGTGAATTTGACCCGCAAAACCGGCTCGTTAAAATGATTAATATATACCGCAAAATTTAATGTGTCCAGTTCTCGGTTCCTGGGGTGGTCGTGGAGGAGGTGTGAAGACATGGTGTAAACCATAGAATATAAAAATTTTAATATTCTAATTAAGAACTATCAAACAGTCATAACATGAAATCAACACGAGTTTAATCCCTCAACCTCTCACCATTCTTTTAAACACAAAAGCATTCATATCTTCATTATCTACAATCTGAAGACCAGAAACAGCCTGTGCAGCAATTAGCCCAGTTGCAGACATCTCATCAACCCATGGTCCCTGCAACACCCCTTACAAAAGACCCATTCTCACCACACTCGTATTCGTTTGTGTAACATAATTGACTTGACTACATGTATCAACTGAATCCTCACCAATTAACACCTGCAATGCAACTGCTTCAGCTATTGCAGCACCATCTTCATCCAGCCTCTGACGCTCTTCTTTCTCCTTCTGTTTCTTCTTCTGCTCAAGCTCGGAAATAATGGTTGCTGAGGTCGCAAGTGCTTCTCCAATAGCCTTCTCTTCTTCTCCGCCTGTTTGATCCCTTCAAGTTCACCTTTTACCTGCCTTTTCTTCATCTTCCTAGCACCCTCTTCATCCAGCCTCTGTTTCTCTTCTTTCTCCTTTTTCTTCTTCTCAAGCTCAGAAATAATGGCTGCTGAGGTCGCCAGGGCTTTCTCTAATCGTGTTCTCTGCTTCTCCGCCTGTTTGATCGGTTCAAATTCATCTTCTACCTGCTTTTTCTTCATCTTCCTAGCACCCTCTTCATGCAGCCTCTGTTGCTCTTCTTTCTCCTTCTGTTTCTTCTTCTCAAGCTCAGAAATAATGGTTGCTGAGGTTGCCAGTGCTTTCTCCAATAGCCTTCTCTTTTTCTCCACCTGTTTGATCCGTTCAAATTCATCTTTTACCTGCCTTTTCTTCATCTTCCTAGCACCCTCTTCATCCAACCTCTGTTTCCCTTCTTTCTCCTCCTCTTTCTTCTTCTCAAGCTCCGAAATAATGGCTGCTGAGGTCGCCAAGGCTTTCTCCAATCGACTTCTCTTCTTCTCCGCCTGTTTGATCGATTCAAATCCATCTTTTACCTGCTTTTTCTTCATCTTCCTAGCACCCTCTTCATCCAGGCTCTGTTGCTCTTCTTTCTCCTTCTGTTTCTTCTTCTCAATCTCAGAGATAATGGCTGCTGAGGTCGCCAGTGCTTTCTCCAATCGCCTTTTCTTCTTCTCCGCCTGTTGATCCGTTCAAAATCATCTTTTACCTGCTTTTTATTCATCTTCCTAGCACCATATGAGGCTTCACCGCAATCCATGTCTTTATCTTATTATATAAAAAACTAAAACTTCCTCTAATATGTGATTGTTTGTTTCTACAAGTGACAACTCAAAATAACTACTAAAATGTAAATAAAGATCCACTTCAATTCAATACCTACACCAACTCAGATGTGAAGGAAAAACGAATCTTACGAACAATGTAATCCCAAACAGATATAGGAGGATCTAGCATAAGAGAATATCGATAAACATTTGTTAAGCTGTCTTTTGGTACCGGCATTCTTCCTAATTTTCCACACCCCGTGCATTTTCTCATCTCATGTAACAATACCCCAATAAATTATCAAGCAGCCACAAAAAATAGCTAAGATCTTACTCTAAGTTCAAACGATCCACGTGGCATTCCCGCCTGAAGAGAAATCAAAGTACAACATAGTAAGAACACAAAGCAAGTATGCTATGCATCAAGTGTTAAATTAAGAATCACATTTAATTCATATTTCATCACCAACAAATTCTAGATGATCATGAAGGAGACAACTACAAAGAGCATAAATCACTATCCAATTCTAAAAATTCACAATAATCACAGCAAGAAAGCAGCAAAATGAATGAAATATGATCATAATATAAAGTGTAAAAATACACACAATTGCACATGCATCCAAAATGAAAGCAAATTAGAAACCCTAGTGCTTAATGTAGTGTTTCAGGTATCAGGTTAAACGTTTATGGTGAAAACCTACAACTGCTAGCGTAATAAATGAACGTGGGTAGAGAATTAGGGTTTGTAAGGATACCGGATTTGATTTGATTTTCAAGAAACTGTTACCAATCAATTCAAACTAAAAAACCGTGAAATCGAAGCACCGAACCAATCATTCATCGACGAGACATAGTGAACACATATAAACCATAAATTGAAAAGAAACAATCAACCAAACGCATCAAATTTATTGAAAATTTAACACAAATTCGGATGAAAACTCAAATGGAAATTGAATACGGCGAAATCAAGAGGAGATCATACCCTGTGACTCTGTTAGAAGCAATACGAGTAGCTAGGGTTTGTAATCGGAAGAAGTTGGATCTGAAAGATGAAACGTAGGGAAAATCACAAAATTAGCCGTTTTACTAACAGAACTTAACAAAATAACCCTTGACCAACAACAATTCTAAAATAATCTTTGACCTTAAAATAGAAGAGCACGAGCGTGTACAAGGAGAAAGTGGCGATAGATTCTATATTATCAATAGATAGATTTAAAACCCAAGTGAAAAGAACCAAGTGAAAACCGGAAAGATTGCCTTGCGTAGCAAGAGATTCAACCAGCATACCAGCAGCGTACCATGACCAAATTGACTGATTTTTCGAATTTTAGACTTTTTGAACTAGAATTTGACACAGGAATCAACTAACACACTCTAGGAACATTTTGGAATTAATTTTGAGATCAAAACACTTCGAATTAAGAAGAAATGAAGAAAAACGATCCAAAAACCTACTTTCTCTCACTAGAAAACTCAAAAACGACCAAATAACAACAGTAGAGCAACCTGAGTGCTCTAATACCACTTAAAAAAAGTTGATCTTACTACTGCATGATTCAATCGATTCGGTAAACACGAAGGTAAATAATGTTTTTTTGATTGATTCAATAGGCAAAGTTACAGAGAGAAAACCATAGAGACAACACAGAGGATTTCCGACACATACACTCACAGTGCTCACTCTTCTACTCTGTCTAAAGCACTTCAACCTATTTATAGTCTACTGGTCAGCGTACCAACTTAATCAACATACCAGTTGGTATGGAGTGGCGTACTAATTGGTTCGCCCCATGGTACGCTGGAACCAGATTAAATACAATTACAAAACGAATAACACACACACCAAGACCTAGCATTAGACCCAAAAACTTGCTCTAACAATAACCATGACCATGATACCTATTAGTCACACACCTACGTTTTGCCGATTCCAGGGTATGACAGTTACACTCTGGACGACAAACACGTTATAGTATTTGAATATTATATATTTAAATATTATCGATCACAGAATGAACATTAGGCGAATCATTATTTGTCAAAATAATGATTATCATTAATTGTTTGGAGAAACAATTAATGGACAAATTAAAATAGTGATCGTTTAAGATGTAAACGAGGAATTAATTGTTAAAGCGGTTAACGATTTAATCAGGGAATATTATTACGTCAAAAGACATTTTTGACTAATTTTAGGATAAGACGTTATCCTGAAATTATATATATATATATATATATATATATATATATATATATATATATATATATATAGGGTAAGGATCATGTAAAAACCACATCTTTTTACGAAAACCTAAAAATTAATACTAAAACCTTCATAACTTTTTCATACGATCATATTTTTTTAAAAAACTTTGCACCAAAAACCTTAGAATTATGAGTTCTTTAATTCTTAAAAAAAATTTAAAAAAACTTTAACGTCTCGTCGTTTTTTTATTAGTGCACATGTGCACTAATAATAAAACTCATACATATAGTATGCTTTAATGTTTTTTTTAGAAAAATCGTATCAAATACGTTATAATTTTGTTAGTTTTTCGTGGTTTTTTATTAATGCACATGTGCACTAATAAAAAAGCACTTTATATGTGTCGTATACATTAATTTTTAAAATAGAAATTGCACCATAGATCTTATAATTGTGTTATCTTTAACTCTGAAAATATATTAAACGTTTTAAAATTTTTTAAATTTTATGCTACACATGTGCACTATAACTAATAGTTATAGTGCATATGTAGAATTATCATTAGTTCTATGAATATTTTAGTTTTTTTAAATGTTTTTAACCTAAACAATATGTTTTCGCATGACAATTCTCATTTGTGTAGTACTAATGAAAATGGTGCACATGTGCACTAATAATACACATGTGCACTAATTTTTTTTTCGAAATATCAATTTCTTTTCCAGAATCAAAGACAATAGAATTTTAAGATTTTTGGTGCAAGTTTCATAGAAAAAATATTAACGTATGTAAAAGTTATGAAGGTTTTAGTGTTAGTTTTTAGGTTTTCGCAAAAAAAAAGAGTTTTCGCAGGATCCTTACCCTATATATATATATATATATATATATATATATATATATATATATATATATAGGGAAAGAGTATTTTGGAACCCACGTTGAGTTGAGGAAACTTTGGAACCTCGTCAAAAACGAGGTTAAAAAAACGTTTTTTTTCTAAACTTTTTTATGGTGGTTCTTTAGGTTATAAACTACTCGTATATGAAAAAAAATCAAAAAACCGCCTAGTAGATTTTTTTAAAAAAAATCTTAAAAAAGATTGGTTACATATGTAACTTTCATGTGTAAATGCATATATATACAGTTTACACATGAAAGTTACATATGTAACAACTTTTTTTTGAGATTTTTTTAAAAAAAATCTACTAGGCGGTTTTTTGATTTTTTTTTCATATACGAGTAGTTTATAACCTAAAGAACCACCATAAAAAAATTTAGAAAAAAAAACGTTTTTTTAACCTCGTTTTTGACGAGGTTCCAAAGTTTCCTCAACTCAACGTGGGTTCCAAATTACCCCAACCCTATATATATATATATATATATATATATATATATATATATATATATATATATATATATGAGAGATTTAATTTATGAGATAAATTAAAAACGGATAAATTAAATACTGTTAAAGACGTTAATAATAATTATCCTGAGAAACGTTTTAGATAATTAGTTAACTATAATGTGGAGGTTGATATATATATATATAGGGTTAGGTTCAAATGAGAACTTTTTCTTTTGAGAACTTTTGAGAACCAATTTGGGCCACTAATTTTCAAGGGGGGAGCATTCAAATTCATGGGGGAGTTTTCCATATATATAAACTAGTGACTAAGATTAGTTCTTTTTAGTTCTCAAACCCAATTAGTTCTCAAATGATCCTCTCCCTATATATATATATATATATATATATATATATATATATATATATATATATATATATATATATATCAGATATATTGGTATGTTTCGTACATATAAACTTTAAATGATATTAATTGTATTAACAGTTTATATCAGGATAATATCTTTGAGAAAAAGACAGTAACTTGTATTCCTATAAATAGATGTTAAATCCTAAACCCTAATACACCAGATAAATCCTAAAACCTTTCCCCTCTCTCCCTCCTCTGTCCTCCTGCCATCGCACCGTCGTCGTCCGCCGCCACCAGCCGCCGTGTGACAACCCGTCAGAAAATACCAGGTCAAACCTATACCTTGACTATATATATATATATATATATATATATATATATATATATATATATATATATACTAGCCGTGTGCCCGCGCGTTGCGGCGGCAACAGTGCATAGGTGTTATTCGTCTTCTGTTCGCTTGTTATGGCGGCACTATCCTTTGCATCGAGGTATTTGTTTTTTTTACACTCAAACAAATAACAACAAACACTCGAATTGAAATATATAATGGTCACAAACATAGTAATTTAAAACCAAATGAGTTGTAAGATCGAAGTAATCAACATAGTACTTTTTAAATCAAAATCCGAGGGTCAATGAATTCCATATTAAGGAAGTCAACAGTGTTTTAAGTTGAATTCATGAACATAATAGTTTTTCTGAGGTCACGTTAAGAGGGCCTCATAAAACATAACCATTTCAATGACCTCCTGACCATAAAGATCGCACCACTCTTCATCGCTAAGAATACCAGGAAAATCTTCATTGTCCTCGACCGGAACAGCATCTGCCACTGAAATGTAAAGTTAAAGTCTAGATTACATTGATTTTATCATAACCACAGTACATATTAAAAATGTTAAAGGATAACATAACATACCTGGTTCTAAAAAGGCTTCAGACATCTTTAGGAACTTCCAATTAATGTAAAAAAAAAAATATGTTAGTATTTTAACATAAAAGAAATAATAATCTAACATATTAAAATATAACAAAATATTTTAACATATTTTACCAAGTAATGTTAGTATTATACCAAGTATTTTAACATAATAAAATATTTAGGGATACACACATATATAAACTCATCCAATGTCGACTAATACCTGGGGATAGAAGCGTCTCGGTGTATGCTGCTCCTTGAATTGCATTAAAGTACTTAGAAGGATATGAGTAAATGACTTTGTTCATACTAAAGTCCAACACATAAGTATCATCATAATTCGTCATAAGAAGCCATTTGTCTTCATCCGTGACATATTTGACGTAGAATTCTATAGGAAGACGAATGGGCATTACCTTCGATAATGAAACTTCCAAAGACCACTCATCACCCATCATCTTCCATACGTCAAAGGAATAGACATATTCATGCAGGCCATGAACAACAAAAAGTCTAATGTCATTATGGACATTAACAACGTGTAATTTATACCCACCATTATATGTAAACTCAGGTATGGATATATTTGTAAATTGTTCAGAATTTACGTCAAAGCGTAGAACCCACTGAGCATAATACACTAAACCAAATACGCTAGCTAAGAAAAAGAGGGCATCTCCGCATAAAGTCGCACATGACAAAATCAATCTGCTAGGATCATACTCCATTTTCGTTAAAAAAGGTATCTCTCTCCATGAATCCATCGACATTGAGTAAATATAACAAACAATTTCTTCTTGGCCCCGTGTTACATGTAGAAGCCTATAATCCTGAGCGGAGTTGGAATAATAAAACCCTAATATATTGCTACCAGGATCATCAACAGACATGGTTTTGTTTTTTGACAATTTTTTGTAGACAGTTGTAAGAGGATTCCACAACACGATCTCACGTGTATCTATAAGGAGAACACAGAGCAAGCCATCTAACACGCCTAAAACCTTCAAATTCCATGGTTGAAGTCTGAAAGGAAGGTGAACAGGGCCATCGAAACCAAACATCGAATTCTCGAAAACTAACTTGTGAAAAGAATTATCATCACAATCGGTGGATAAAATATTTAATTGATGAGGTTTGGAGATGTGAGCCTTGACAAAATCATTTGTTGAAATGAGCTTGCACCATTCCTTACAAACAAGCTTACATTGACATGCAAATTTAGCTGGAAGTCTTGATAACACCTCCAACATCAATACATATATTGAAATTTCAACCATGATAAGCCCGCTTATTGCAGCTTGTTCTTGTAGGATTATCTTTCTAAAGAGTGAAACAAATATCATAATAATTAGTAAATTGAAAATTATCTTTTTATAAACTAAGGACGTGAAATGGGTCAGTTTGTAATTTCAAATGTCTTAGTTGAATGTGTTTTAATCACCTGTATAATATAAAACACGTAAACTGTAATATAAAAGACACATAATATAATGTAATAAGTTACAAAGTGTGGCTCGCTGAAGCAATAACAATCATTACATTTGTGCAACAACAAAAAAACAACGATCGTTCATTAATCTTGTAACACTTCCTGATAGACAACATTGGAGGTGTATACCCCGTCTCGTCTAAAGTCTTTGGCCAAGTGAACTAATACTTTTGTAGGAAAAGCTAACCGTTTGCCACTTATTTGCTGATATTAGTGGGAAACTTCTAATTGTTTATATGTAAGCTTGAAGTCATATATTGTTTATTGAAGTCATATATGATTGGGAAACTTCTAAGTATGTGCAGTTTTTTAGAAACTTTGGTTTAGTAATTAAGATGGTAAGAGTGAGTTGTTTCTTTGGTAACCATGAAATAAAAAGGGAGCTGGCTTGTGGTTTGGGGGTTCATGCAATGGGTCAGAACCTTAACGGGTCACTTTTGATTGAAAAATAATGGGTCAGAACCTTAACGGGTCACTTTTGATTGAAAAATAATGGGCCAGAACTATAAGAACCTTAATGGGTCAGAACCTCAGGCACAATCGGTTCCACACTTTTTATGCAGCCTTAGTAGATTGATCCATGTTTTAATAAATAATGCAGCCTTAACAGGTCAGAATTTAGTAGTGCTGATGTAGCAACATCTTGATTACAAACTGATGTATAACAGTTTCACTGAGTAGAGTTTTAAAACAAAACAATAAAAGTACAGCCTTAGCTTATTGTATTAACCAAAGTAGCTTAATTGTAACCCAATGAAACATCAAGATTTCTTTATAAAAAATCAACTCAATTCCTAACAATAGCTTCTATAAGTGGAAGCAAAAACACATTCAACAGATTTTAAAACCATAGATACATAGCAAACAAAAACTGTCAACATTTCAATAAAACCTCTGTCAACATTTCAAGAAAAAGCTGATTTTAAAACCATAGATACATAGCAAACAAAACTGTTTCATCATGCTTGAAACAAAACTGATTATAATAATCCCATTGCTTATTATTTGAATTATTATGAATGAACACTTGTAACATCATGCTTGAAACAAAACTGATTATAATAATCCCATTGCTTATTATTTGAATTATTATGAATGAACACTTGTAACATCATGCTTGAAACATCATCCTAAGGGAATACTATAAAATCTAATCAACTAATTTGTAAGAAGACCATATAACCAACTGCAAGATTATGTGGATATTAGGGAAGACATACTGATTCTGTTTTGGGCTGATTACACTGCATTTTTGTGATAGCTAGGGAAGACATGTGGATAATTATGTGATAGCAAAATACTATCTCAAAAACAGTCTCATATCAAAATATTATCTCAAAAACAGTCTCATATCAAAACACGGCAGATTTTAATGTATTATTAATAGGTCCAAAAATACACGTGTAGATGTGTGGGGCTGCTGCTGTGGAAGTGTGGAACCGATTGGGGCTGTTGCTGTGGTATTTATACTATGGCTTTTAGATGCACCCTAACATAAAGTGTTCTTAGAATTTTTTTTTAAAACAGTTTAGGACATTAAGACTACTACTGTGGAACAGATTAGGTTCATATATTCATTCAGTGTTTGTTTTTTGTTTATACTAACCAATGTCTATATACTCTCTGTTTAGGTTCATATATTCATTCAGTGTTTGTGGCAAAACAGATTTACAAAACAGATTTACAAACTTGAATTCAACAAATTTACAAAACCAGATTCAAATTTACAAACTTGAAGCTCTAAAAAACAAATTTACAACAGTTTTACAAAACCAGATTCAAGAGTAGCTAAAACAGGATTGAACAGATTTACAAAACAGGAATTACAACAGATTTACTAAACTTAACATAAACCCACTGGCCTCTATAGCTCTAAACATAATATACTAAGAGTAGCTCCACATTCACTCCTTAATACATTTTGATGCAGATTGACATCCGGGACAAACCTGAATTCAAGAAGCTTTTTACATCCACAAAGTAAACTCATTTACTCAATGTGATATTTTATTTCAACATAGAAAACAGCAATCCTTCTTTCGAGAATACATGACCACTTACCAGGTTGTTCAGGTTTGTCCCGGATGTATTAGAAAACTTGATTAGAACACTGCCAGGTGGTTTTACTATAACACAATATTGGTCGTGCAGATTAACACCATACTGATTTGTAAGAACACCATATAAATATCATGCTGATTTGTAAACATCATAAACATCATGCTTTGGGGAATATATAAAATCTAATCAACTGATTTGTAAGAACACATCATGCTTTAGGGCTGTATAAAATCAAAAGTTCACTTGAAAACAATTAAGAACAACCAAAATTTAAAAGCAACAGAACTGATTGCAGAGCAAAATTTAAAACAAATAACTTGAAAACAAAAATAACTTGAACTTACCTAAGACAACCAACTTCACTCGAACCGATTGCAGATGGAAATACAAAATGCAGCCCCTAAAAAACCAGTTAAATCAAATGGAGAATCAAATCAGTGAATGTAGCACGAAATCAAAATAGGAGATGAAATCAGATGAATTAAGTGGATGATTTACCTCAAACCGAAATCGCAGAAGGATAAGGTAAATCGGTTGTGCCTTGAAGCTTCCAATTTATAGAGGCTTGGAGGAGGCGTCGTACTTGCGTCTGAAGAATAATCCATGCCCAATCGAAGGAGGGAGAAGCTGCCGGCCAATCGAAGGAGCTTCATGATTGCGTCTGAAGAAGGATGAATCGAGAAAACAAACCGTCGCCCAATCGAAGAGGGATAAGCTGCCGTTCACCATTGTCGAAGGCGGCTGAGCTATGAATGGTGAAGACGGTGATGCGTTCATCTAGGTAATGCCGTGCACGCGTCTTAATTTTTTCTTTTTGTTTTCTTTTTTTTTAACTGAGTTTTTATTGGTGTTGAGGGTTAAAAGAAACTAAGCTTAAAACACTTGTACATGATGCATTACTATTTGTACGCGTCTTAAGGATTAAGCATTTTTCATGACGAAAATGCCCTTTAGGGCAATATGTATTATATATAGTAATAGATATATATATATATATATATATATATATATATATATATATATATATATAGGGTTAGGTTCAAATGAGAACTTTTTATTTTGAGAACTTTTGAGAACTAAATCTCCACCACTAATTTCAGTTGGGGACCACTACAATTCATGGGAGGGGGTATATGTAAATATAACTAGTGGCTTAAAATGGTTCTCAAAAGTTCTCTCAACCAATTAGTTCTCAAATGATCCTCTCCCTATATATATATATATATATATATATATATATATATATATATATATATATACGTATATACTATTGGATATAAGGTGTCCTCACCCGACAACTAACATAACTGACCCGGTGTTGACCCATAAGAGTTACATCGGGGTCAACGAACTAAATACTAATTATTATATAATTAGTAATTGAACGAGAAAATAAATATTTAAATATTATTTATTGTAACGAAAGAAAAGTTATTCGTAAAATGGTTTACGATGTCATGACGGAACATTATTTAATTGTTACTAGATTAACAATTTAATAATATAAATGGGCTAGCATGCATTGAGCTCGTGATTGGGCGTTTACCAGTTAAAAGCCCGCGGAGGTTTTAAAAGGGGATTAGGGATCATTATGGTGGGAGACACAAGAAAACAAAACCCTAATCATCTTCCTCCCTCCCACGTCGTCGTCGCCCCCATCTCCTCTCAATTTCGGTTTGCGCCGTCGACAACCACCTGAGCACCACCTCCCGTCGCCGCCACCATGAACCCGAAGGACCCTCGCATCGCCGCCGCCCGTCTGGAGAAATCCGCCGCCGCCTCTGCTGCGACTGCCGCTGCTGTCGATCGTCGAGAACCGGCCGACCACCGCGAGGTGGTCTTGGCCTTGCCGGCGCCACCGAAGCCTGTGTTTGTGGCCCCAGTTGCCGCCGCCGTGAAACCGAGAGGTGGCCCGCGCCGCTCTACGCTGCCGCCACTAACCTACCTCTGCCGCCACTAACCTACGTCTGCCGCCTTCACGCACTGCCGGTGATCTCGTCTTTGGGACATACCGGCTTCGCGCACCACTGAGATCTTGGATTCGGACATTGCGATACGCGACGTCGTTTCGTTACTGCCACCGCCGTCGGTTCACTTTCCCACGACGTCGATGCCGAAGTCTTCGTCTTCACTTGTGGTTGAAGATCTGACTCAGAGATTTGAGTCGGGCGTTACCGTTCATCCTAGCGTCAGTTCGTCGAACCCTGGTGTCTCGAACGGCTGTTCGAATTCCGTCAAGGTATATCTAACTTGATTATTAGAAAGACGATTCATTATTTTTTCTGTGTTTACGCGTACACGGTGATCAGATATTGTCTACGGTTTTATATTATTCGCGTTGTAAAAGATTTTTCCGCTACGTATCTGATTCAGATAATTAACCCGTTAATTATTCGGTAATTAAATTTTAAAGGGCAACCCAGATATCCACTGTAAAACCCAACAGTGGTATCAGAGCCACGATCACCGCGCGTAAATCAGAACCGGTCTTTTCGTAACTGGTAGTTCGTAATTTCGATTCAATTCCAAATTGCGAATCGAATTACTTGTTCTAATTCATGTTTTAATTTTAATTGTGTGTTACGACCAACCCCTTTATATTAAAATGCATGATTGTGTTATGGCGTGTGTGTTTTTCTCAGATTGGCCCAAATTGTTGGCCCAACTGTACTTTAATTTTGGTTTTGGTGGACCCGCTGTTTTCGGGTTTCAAAGTTGTAACTAGAGCTATGTTTACTACTGTTTTTAGTAAATGTCAATTTTGTAAAAACCAAGACTTGAAGATTGAACACTCGCCAAAAGGAGTCCGAAGGCTAGTAGAAGCTGAACCAGATCCGAGAATGCACCGAGTTGCCTTCCATGTGGTCGTTCGCTTTTACATTTTATGTCCCTAATGGTCTTGCAAATATGGATCTTGCAAGACCAAGACCTTATGCCGTTAACACACAATTTATCATTCGCGATGCTTAATTATTTTAATAGGTTATTAAAATAATAGTCTCGAGTGATGATAGGGTTTATCGTTTGTCTTTAACGATCACCAAATATAAAAATTGATTTTAATATCCCTGTCTGGTAATAATAAATTGATAGTTCATGCTGTCCAAAATCAAGTCAAACTTGGAGCGTATTTACTGATGCATTAGTGTTGGAGTATTTCAACACCACACTTGGTGTTTAGGGTACCTTCCAAGGTGGAGAAATTGGAGTATTTCAACACTGTGTCTGCCACATTGACCATTTGGGACTACAATCTCTTTACTTGTGCATGTTTGTAGTGTTGGACTATTTCAACACCGCACTATGAGTGTGCACAATTAAGGTGGACATGGATGAGGCTAAACGTATCGCAAAATACAAACGGTTGTATTATGCGGCCTCATACTGAGAGTTGTGACTGTGATTTCGCAATTGACACCCATTGTCAGTTTGGTTGCATAGGTTTGCTCATGAGGCTCATTTGGCGGTCTCAAGTAAATTTGTCTAATTGTTTATATATATTCGTATTTTCTTTCTTGTAAAGTTTTGTTGTTCAATCAAACCAACCCAACCTAATTCTTTTAAATATTAATATGATTTATAATGTTCTATATTAGGAAATAATTATTTTATATTAGAAAAATAATTATTATTTTTAAAATATGATTGGAAATTTTGTTAATTTAAATAAAATGACAATTAAGGAAAGAATTACATATATAATTCTCAATTTTCTTATAAAATAAATCTTACCAATTTATAATGAGAAAATATTTTACACCGAAATACTAATATTATATTACTTTGCTTATTTCAGAAGGCTATTGAAAACACAATTCCTCTAACTTCTATGGTAACTCTCGACCCGTTCACTGAGACCAACTTTCTGTCATGGCAAACCCTCCTCAGAAACATCTTGAGGTTTTTCGGGAAACTCTATGTCCTTGACCGACCCATCCCGAGCATACCGACTTACTTGCTAAACAATCGCTCAAGGATGGAGATCCAAAAGCACACTGACGATTTAAGGACGTCACTGACCTTATGTTATCTAGCATGACACAAGATTATCGTTACAACTTTATCGACATGGGAGCTTATGATATCATGAGGAATCACAAGGATCTCTTTGAGTTAAGTCAGAGGAGTGAGCGATACGGTGCACTTCAGCAATTTGTGAACTACACTATGTCACCCGACTCCTCACTTTATGATCATGTCATGATGATGAAAGCGTATCGCAACAGACTGGTCGACCTCAGCTACACCATTCCAGATGGAATGGCCTTTGATGTAGTTCTTGGATTTCTGCGTGAGCATTATCGCATTCATGTGATTAACTGTTCAGCACAGACAATAGAGGAGGTTATGACATTGTTTCCCAATGTCAAGATCAGGACCGCATCGGGTGTGCTCAGGGTTGCTAATACAGGTATATATAACCAAGTCCAAGAACAAGGTTAAAGAGAAACAAGGGCAATAAACCATTGGCGCCACCTCCACAGGAAAGCCAATACTTTGAATGCAACAAGATGGGCCACTAGAAGTGAAACGGCCCCGTCTATTTGGCTAAGACCAGGATGACTAGAAACTCCGACAAGGGTTTCTCATCAGGTATTTCAATACACGTTATTGAAATTTTCACTGTTTCCTCCAATACATGGGTATTTGATATTGGATGTGGTTATCACATTATTAATGTTTTGCAGGAGCTTAAGAACTGGAAGAAGATAGAACAAGGCGGCATGGATCTCATCGTTGGTGATGGGAAAAGAGTCACGGTCTTGGATACCGACACATATTCTCTTACATGCCCTTCTGGCCTTGTAGGTACTCTAGTTAACTGTTTATATGCACCTGGCTTGTTCAGAAACATAATATCTGTCTCTTCCTTATTTGAACAAGGTTTTAAGTATAAGTTTGTTGGTAATACCATTTTAACCTACTTTAACCATATCTTTTATTTCGAGGCTAGACCTCGACATGGTATATATGAGATAATTGTTCAAATGTATGATTAACTCTATCATGTTTCTAACCGTAACAAAGTTGATAATAACGATTCCTTGTTATGGCATTATCGACTCAAGGCTCGCATCAAGAAGCTACAATCTGCCAGGAATCTCGAATCCGTCGATGCAAATGCTTTCGATGAATGCGAATCCTATTTATCTGGGAAACTTACCAAGTCACCCGGCCTTCACCCATGTTGGTGAATGGGCTGAAGGTTTGTTAGGATTGATACACACTAATGTGTGTGGACCCTTTCGAACCAAAACTATAAATCGTGAATGCTACTTCGCCTCTTTCATAGATGACTATAGCAGATATGCTTAAGTTTATCTGATGAAACACAACCATGAAACTTTTGACAAGTTTTAAGATTTTCAAAAAGTAGTGGAAAATCAACAAAGTCAAACTATTAAAATACTTTGATCGGATAGAGGTGGTGGAACAAACTAGTGTTAAAACGGTGGAACTTGATGAGGATCAAGACCACAAGCCGATACACGTTTGGTTGATACTAGCCCACAACAAAAGGTTGTTGAAGATGATCAAATGGTTGATCAAAACACACGCAACATTCATAGATCTTGTAGAACTAGTATTCCACCTGAAAGATATGGATTTTTCGTGGAAGGATGCTATGTGGTAGATTCTGATGAACCAACCACATACCATGATGCAATGTCCGAATCTGATTCGGACAAATGGTTGGAAGCCATGAACGTTAAGATGCAATCCATGTATGACAACCAAGTTTGGGACTTGGTTGTGCCACCTCTTAATTCCAAAGTAGTTGGTAGTAAATGGGTTTTCAAAAGCAAGACCGACATGCATGGTAACTTGGACACTTATAAAGCTCGACTTGTAGCAAAAGGTTTCACTCAAACTCAAGGGGTTGATTATGATGAAACTTTCTCGCCAGTGGCAATGCTAAAGTCGATTAGGATAATGTTTGCCATAGCCGCATACTATGATTATGAGATATGGCAAATGGATGTCAAAACGGCTTCCTAAATGGATATCTTGAGGAAGATGTCTATATGGCTCAGCCTGAAGGTTTTGTGGATCCAAAACATCCTAATAAAGTGTACAAGTTAAAGAAATCAATCTATGGATTGAAACAAGCATCAAGGAGTTGGAATCACCGTTTTGATGAAGAAATTGAGAAATTTGGATTCATCAAGAACGCTGATGAAGCTTGTGTGTACAAGAAGGCTAGTGGGAGCATTATCACTTTCCTAGTGTTATATGTCGATGACATTCTATTATTTGGAAATGACATTCCAACCATGGAAGGTGTAAAATCCTGGCTTGGAAATTGCTTTTCCATTAAGGATCTAGGTGAAGCCACCTATATTTTGGGAATAAAGATCTACAGGGATAGAGCAAGGCGCTTGATAGGTTTGAGTCAAAGTGCATACATAGATAAGATCTTGAAAAGGTTCAAGATGGAAAACTCTAAGAGAGGTTTGGTACCTATTCAGAGAGGGACTATATTGAGCACGTCCCAATGTCCAAGCTCAAGGGATGAGCAACATAGAATGAGTGGAGTCCCATATGCATCTGCTATAGGATCCATCATGTATGCTATGATGTGCACTAGACCGGACGTGTCATGTGCTTTAAGCATGACAAGCAGATACCAGCAAAATCCAGGTGATAGTCATTGGATGGATGTCAAGATCATATTGAAGTATCTTAGGAGGACTAAGGATATGTTTCTAATATATGGATCTGGTGAAGAGGAACTCGTTTTAAAGGGTTACACGGATGCGAGCTTCCAAACGGATCGAGATGATTCTCTATCACAATCGGGGTATATCTTCATTATGAATGGAGGTGCCGTCTCTTGGAAGAGCTCAAAGCAAGAGGTGGTTGCATTGTCCACTACGGAATCCGAATACATCGTCGCTTCTTTGGCCGCGCAAGAAGCCGCTTGGTTGAAGAAATTATTGCCGAGCTAGGGGTTGCTCCTACCATTCAAGATCCCCTAGAGATTCTTTGTGATAACACGGGTGCGATTGCTCAAATCAAGGAGCCCCGTGATCATCAAAAGACTAGGCATATTGAGTGGAAATTTAACTACATAAGGGATGAAGTTAAAAAGGGAAAGATATGTATTCACAAAGTTCACACCGATCAAAATATTGCGGATCCACTCACGAAGCTCCTAGAACAGCCAAAGCATGAGCGTCACACTTGTGCCATGGGACTTCGATATTCTAGTGATTGGAATTAATCTTGTTTTGTATTTGGATATCGAAACGAAAGTTATTTTGACACATTTATATGAGTATGGTACTTTCATTTAAATTGTGTAATGTTCCATTTTAGCATGTTTAAATCCATCAATAAGTTGATTATTCTAAACGTCCGTAGTCGGTCATATTTGTGGGAACAAATATGAAGGTAAGACTAATATGAACTTGGATTGGTAGATATTCATATAGTATGAATATAGAAAAATTGGTTGTTGCCACATATATTTGTGGGATACAAATATTGGACTGACCCGCTCTCAAGACTTACTACATAGAATCTTTGTGATTGATCATAAGTGATCTTGAGTAAAGGCGAATATCATTGTATCCTTCGACCTGAGGTACATATTGGGTCTTCATAAACACTGAATATTATGTCTTGACTTAGTTCATCGCTGTCCTGAAACATGGCAGTACATAAGTCTAAGCTTAGGTATGATATAAAGTGTTTGTGAGAGACGTATGTAGTCGAGATGGAATTTGTCCCTCTTATTCGTTGAGAGTTAGATGTCTAAGGCCTGTGATAAAGTTAAATCAGTGGAGAATGATCACTCTGTGTCTCCAGGATTTAACATGACATCGGAGACAAAAGGATAAATGATTGATTCACATAAAGCATCTTTCAAGTAAGGAGCTTGAAGGGGATGATGTTATTGAGTGGCACTTCATGATACGTATTAGGGGTAGTAAACCGTTGTTAGGCGGTATTTGCTACTTGCATCAATCTTCTATGTATCTTGTGCAAGTGGAAGATTGTTAGTCTCGGTATACCCAAGAACATATTTAAATTGATGTGGCTAGTACGTTATGATCCAATGTCGGGCCATACCCAATAACGAGCTAGAAAACACCCGGAATTTTATTTAGATATGATCATATAAATAAATATTACCACTTGAAATATTTAGAAAGTGGGTTTCTAAATTATTGCACTTATTATTTGTTATTAGATCATATGGATGATTTAATTAGAAGGGTCAAAATAGAATGATTATATAATTGGTTAAAAAACATGTCACATGACACATATATAAAGGTTATATATATTTAATATGTTACTTACATATTAATATATATAAATAAGTCTTATATATATGTGTGTGCATAAAAGACAAGAGGGAATCTCATGATTATAATCATGTGGAAACACAAAAGGTGGGACAAGATTGCATGTAAGCAAACAAAGAGATTGTCAAAAATCTTGGCATTTCTCTCTCGTCCTTCTCTCCCTTTTTTGGCCGACCCTTTTTCCCCACTCCATGTGGGTCTCCCACTAGCTAATATATACATTCATACATTGTGGAAAAATTTGTAAGAAAACTTGGGAAGTTTCTCTCTTTAAAAACTACATATTGCAAACACTCTTTCAAGAGGTCTTGGATCGGTCTATGCAAAGGTGAAAGAGGAGTTCAAGAAAAATCCTAGCAAATTTGGGTGTATTTTGGAGGCTCGTACGGGTATACACGCTTGAGGCTTTCTTCTTTGGAAGCTCGCTATTCAAGATCATCATCTCCATTTCGGTTCTCTTGCATCTTGAAGGTATACCTAAAACCCACTATGGTTATGTTTTAGTTTGATAGCATACACTCTATATTTGGATCCACTTTGTCCGGGTTTCTCTTTGCATGTTAAAATCTGTTTTACCATAACATAACTTCATGAAAGTAAATTTATTCCGCGGGGTTTTACATATTAATTGGTTAATATGACTTTGATAAACCCATACAAAATTCTACAGGTACACCACAGTTAAATGGTGTGAGTGAGAGGAGAAATTGAACCTTGCTGAACATGGATTGATCGATGATGTGTAGGACCAACTTGTTTCACTCCTTTTGGGGTTATGCTCTCTTAACCGCCGCTCGCCAAATTAATCTGGCACCGACCAAGAAATTGGACAAGAACCCATATGAGATATGGCATAGATCTTCTCCAAAGTTATCATACCTCAGGGTATGGGGATGTGAAGCTTATGTCACTAGTGAATCTGACAACAAGTTTAATCCTAGAGGTGAAAAGGTAATTTTCATCGGATACTATGGTAATACCGGTTATTACTTTTACCATCCACTAGAAAACTATGTTTTCATCATAAGAAAGGGTAAGTTCATCGAGAAAGAATTTCTCAACAAAGGAACCAATAGTGATCCAGTGGATCTTGAAGAAATTTGAGAAACACTAAACCCTGAAACGGTCACTGCGTCTGACCAACAAATTGTTGTCGCACCATCAGACCCAAACACAAGCGTTCGCAGAAGCGGAAGGACACGTAAGGAACCTGATAGATACCTTGGTCATCTAGAAGCTTCCGATGCCCTGTTAGTGGCAGATTCCAATAACGAACCTACTAATTACACATCTGTTGTATCAGATCCAGAATCTGATAAATAGCTTGAAGCCATGAACGCTGAGATGCAATGCATGCATGACAATCAAGTCTGGGACTTGGCTGAGCTACCCCCGGTTCTCGGGTAGTAGGGAGAAAGTGGATCTTTTAAAGAAAAACTGACATGCATGGAAATGTCCAAACCTACAAGACACGGCTTGTAGCGAAGGGCTTCACTCAAACCCAAGGGGTTGACTATGAAGAAACCTTCTCACTCGTGGCCATGATCAAATCGATCAGGATATTACTTGCCATAGCCGCATACTACGACTATGAAATATGGCAAATGGATGTCAAAATCGCATTCCTGAACGGACAACTCACTAAAGATGTCTACATGGTTCAGCCTGATGGTTTTGTCGATCCAAAATATCCAAATAGGGTTTGCAAACTGAATAAGTCCATCTTTGGGCTTAAACAAGCATCTCGAAGGTGGAATCATCGTTTCGACCAGAAATTCAAGGGATTTGGCTTTGCTCAAAATGAAGATGAGCCTTGTGTTTATAGAAACGCAAGTGGGAGCACTATATGTTTCCTCATCTTGTATGTGGACGATATACTGATCATAAGAAACAACATACCCATCCTTAACGGGGTTAAGAAATAGCTTTCATCTTGTTTCGCTATGAAGGATCTTGGAGAAGCCGCTTTTATTCTGGGAATTAAAATTCACAGAGATCGATCTAAGCGACTTCTAAGTCTCAGTCAAAGTACATACATTGACAAAATTATATCAAGGTTCAACACGAGCAACTCCAAGAAAGGAGTCGTCCCTATGACAAAGGGTGCTATCTTGGACAAATCTCAATCTCCTAAAACGGAGAAAGAGATCAACCAAATGGCTTCGATCCCATTTGCTTCTGCTATAGGCTCAATTATGTATGTCATGCTCTGCACACGACCGAATGTCTCGTTTGCACTAAGCTTGACAAGTCGATACCAACAGACTCCAGGACTAGCTCACTGGACATCTGTGAAGAACATCCTGAAATACTTAAGAAACACAAGTGAAATGTTTCTAGTATATGGTGGAATTGAAGAAGAGCTCACTGTAAGATGTTACACTGATGCTAGTTTTCAGACTGACCGAGATGACTCTTGTTCACAGTCGGGATTCGTATTCACTCTCAATGGAGGGGCTGTTTCGTGGAGAAGTTCCAAACAGCTAGTAGTGGCCGATTCCACTACTGAACACAAATACATAACCGCCTCAGAAGCTGCTAAAGAAGTCGTGTGCATGACGAAATTCATCAGCGATCTCAATGTAGTGCCAAGTGTCAAGCAACCAATCGAGATATTGTGTAATAACACGGGCGCTATAGCTCAAGCCAAAGAGCCGAGGTCTCATAAGAAGACCAAGCACTTCCTGAGGAAATTCCACTACATCAGAGAAATAGTCGAAAGAAATGAAATAAATATTTGCAAAGTGGACACAGATCAAAACTTAGTTGATCCTTATATAAAACCCATGACTCACGAGACTCATGATCATCACAGAGAAGCGGTAGGGCTTAAATTAGCTAAAGAAATGTTGTGATTTAGTATTTGGGTGTACGAACATATGACAATTATCTTTCTTATTCATATTCCATCAGTAAATGCAATATTGAATTTCGTAATTGTTTTCGATGTTACTACGTTTAATTATCCATGAACAATTGGTAATTGTTCTAAATGTCCGTAGTCGATTAGAGCCGTGGCAACGACTCTAAATTAAGACTATTCTGATTCTGAATCTTAAAAAGGGTTAACATTCAAAGTCACAGACCTTATTGCGGAATGACGTTGGACGTAACTCGCATCAAGCAATGCAATCATGGAAGTCTTGCTTGATTGATTAAATTGTATACTCTAATGTTTTCCTTAGACTTGAGACGTATACTAGAACTCTCGTTTACTGCGGACTGTTCTTTGATCGTAGCCTAACGTTATCGCGTAAATGCCAATCATAACGGTTATTTTTGGGAATGGATCTAATATCAGTGGGAGTTATATGCCTCAACACGAGATTCTATACTCTTGCTTCGGCAACAACTAGACATTATGGTGCCCTCATTGCTTCCAAGTGAGAAGTGTGAGGCCTCACCCAAACTTACCATGTGCTTAATTGGTTCACTTCGAATCTGTAGCGAAACTATAATAGATGAATCTAAACATGAGAGTCCATATCTCATTTTTCATCAATGTCTTATACAGAAAGGAACATATAATAACGATTACCATAAGTCATCAATGTCACTCCCCTAATTTCCACTAACGGAGTTTTACTGTGTGAGGTGTGACCAAACCAGGATCCCAGTCCATTAGTTACACCAAACAATCATTTAATATCAAAACGTTTGCATTATATTAAAATATAATATAATTTCAGAGTTTTAAAAATGCGGAAGCATAAACAAAAAATTTAGTATATACACAAAACATTGTCATTCGAAATAACGTAACTTCTATAGAAAAACCATAACAGGGTTTTAAAGGCTCATGCATGCATACTCGTGATACTCGAACACCTGCGACCTTAGAGAAACATGTTTAAAGAGGAAGTGTCAACCAAAGGTTGGTGAGTTCACGTAACTTTCCACAGAGTACACAGAGAAGATAACATGCGGAAGTCACTGAATTCTATAACAAGACAGCTATATATACTAGTGAGAATCCGACTGGCCGAACCTCAGGTTCGGACACTAGTTCGGACCTGTCCGAACTCCAGGTTGGCTAAGAGTTCGGACCTCAGCTACTATGTATGATTTGTCTTGTATTTGATACTTCACATGACGATCAAGAACCATGTATCAACAAACTCCCCCTCGGCATGTGCAGTATCATATCCTCCATTAAAACTTGTATCTTGTATCTTCAATTAAACTCTTCCTCGATCTGACGATGAGTCCAATCTCGAATACTTGATATTGCATCGTGTGTAATCTCTTTATCAACAAACTTTAGAAGACTTAAAGTTGTGATGTTCTCTTCAACTTAGAAACCTGCCAACATAAATAATCTTGGCGCAAAACATCTCTTCGAGACTCCAAGATATTTTGATTTTGAAAATTAATTTTGTATATTGTGTTTGTTGATACCTGATATGTGCGTCGTGTGAAGTATCAAGCTATGTACAAGATCAAGCCAAATGTCCCTTGGCCGAGCCTGGTCCGAACCAGGAGTTCGGACAGGGATCAGCCAGTCGGGTATAAATAGTTGTTTGATCTTTGTAATAGGGAGTTCTGGGTGTGTGAGATTACTGTTAAGTGTGTGTTTCTGAGTGTGTTTCTCTAAGTCTGTTTCTTAGTGTTTACTGAATGTAATTGTTCTTCGTTGATCAATAAAACAATCGGTTAATTACGTTTTGATGTCCGATTAGCTAGATCGAGTAGACGATCCAATGCTCAGTGTTTTCAAGTGGTATCAGAGCTTTCTGGTTCACTCTACTGATCTGTGGTTGCTATTTTCGGATTTTTGAAGCGTTTTTTGTGTTCCTCGAGTTTGTTTGTGTGATTTTTATCAATTTTATCGAGTATTTGGTGTCAAAATTGCTTCTAAATCATTTCTTATCATTTTTCTTGATTCTCAGTTGCTAGATTTGTCAAAATCAGTCAAGTTCCACGCGTTTTTGAGAAATTATGTCGAGGATCGGAGTTTACTGTTCAGGTTCGGTGTAACCGCCCCGAACTTCAAGTTCGGACGGCGCTCGGAGAGATTTCGGTCAACTTTCGGTCGAAGTTCGGAGTCTGATCTTATTCAGTCGAGGTTCGGAGCTCTTTCGGTGATAAATCGGTGTTTTTAGTTTTTGTGGGAGTTCAGGCCTGTTGTTTTAGGTTCGGTGGAAGTTCGGAGCACAGAATTAAGTTCGGTGGGAGTTCGGCCAATCAGAATTCGAATTTTTCACGATGTTGGAATTTCAAGCGTTTTCCGCGATGCAAAGTGCAATGCAAACTATGCTGAATTTTGATAATGAAATCGGAACAAGTCAGAAAGTTCCAAAATTGTTGAAATTGGAAGATTATCATAATTGGAAGCAACGATTTTCTGCTTATATAAGTACGAATGAAATCGATTTGTGGATTCCGATCAAGAAACTCTATCAACATCCGACCGATGCGGGAGATTTTAAAGTAGTTCATACCTTTGACAATGCTGAAAGAAAATCGTATGAGCTTGAACAAAGAGCTTTCGGTTATCTTACAATGGCATTACCCACTGAATTGTTACATCAGTTTAGCACATGCAAGAAATCCAAACAATTGTGGGATGCTCTATCAGCTAGATGTGAAGGTAATGACGATTACAAAAAGAGTCGGAAGAAAGTGTTGACTAAAGAGTTTGATAACTTTCAATTTTTATGACATTGAAAATATAACTGCTCTGGTTTCCAGGTTTTCACATCTAATCAGTGAGTTAAAGGTTGTTGGTATTGAAAAGACTGATGCTGATTTGAAGGAAAAGATTATGAAAGCATTGCCTGAAAAGTGGGAAAATTATGTTCTGTTACTCACACATGATAAAGATTACTCTACGTTGACATTTCACGAGCTTACTGGAAAACTTCATGCTCGAGAAATGGAAATGTTAAATTCAAATAAGTCAACTGCTACTTTATAGAATCCTGAGTTATATCATGGTGAGAATACGGCTAGTATGAATGCTAAATCTAAGCCAAATTTGAGTACTGCACCAAATATTGCTTTTATGACTGGAAATTCAGGTAATTCTGATAACAATTCATCACGGGGTTGTAGTTTTACAATTTCAAAATTTTCAAATCAAAATGCTTTTTCTGCTGAATCAATGGATGATTGTGCCAAAATGATTGCGGCTTTAATTTCATCATCATTTGGTTTGATCATTAAGAATGTTGTTGATGCACAATTGACAAGAGATGATCTTGATGCTCTTGATGATGATCAATTAACTGAATTAGATCTCTCTTGGCAATATGCTATGCTGAGTCACAGATCTAAAAGATTTTTTAAGAAGCATGGGAAATCTACTTTTAATTTTAGTGAGAAATTAGGTTTTGACAAGTCAAAGTTGAAATGCTATAAATGTTCAAAGCTTGGACATTTTGCCACAGATATTTGTGGGATACAAATATTGGACTGACCCGCTCTCAAGACTTACTACATAGAATCTTTGTGATTGATCATAAGTGATCTTGAGTAAAGGAGAATATCATTGTATCCTTCGACCTGAGGTACATATTGGGTCTTGATATACACTGAATATTATGTCTTGATCTTAAGTGATCTTCGACTGTCCTGAAACATGGCAGCTACATAATCGATCATAAGCTCAGGTATGATATAAAGTGTTTGTGAGAGACGTATGTAGTCGAGATGGAATTTGTCCCTCTTATTCGTTGAGAGTTAGATGTCCAAGGCCTGTGATAAAGTTAAATCAGCGGAGAATGATCACTCTGTGTCTCCAGGATTTAACATGACATCGGAGACAAAAGGATAAATGATTGATTCACCTAAAGCATCTTTCAAGTAAGGAGCTTCAAGGGGATGATGTTATTGAATGGCACTTCATCATACGTATTAGGGGTAGTAAACCGTTGTTAGGCGGTGTTTGCTACTTGCATCAATCTTCTATGTATCTTGTGCAAGTGGGAGATTGTTGGACTCGGTATGCCCAAGAACATATTTAAATTGATGTGGCTAGTACGTTATGATCCAATGTCGGGTCATACCAAATAACGAGCTAGACAACACCCGAAATTTTATTTAGATATGATCATATAAATAAATATTACCACTTGAAATATTTAGAAAGTGGGTTTCTAAATTATTGCACTTATTATTTGTTATTAGATCATATAGATGATTTAATTAGAAAGGTCAAAATGGAATGATTATTTAATTGGTTAAATAACATGTCACATGACACATATATAAAGGTTATATATATTTAATATGTTACTTACATATTAATATATATAAATAAGTCTTATATATATGTGTGCATAAAAGACAAGAGGGAATCTCATGATTATAATCATGTGGAAACACAAAAGGTGGGACAAGATTGCATGTAAGCAAACAAAGAGATTAGTCAAAAATCTTGGCATTTCTCTCTCCTCCTTCTCTCCCTTTTTTGGCCGACCCTTTTTCCCCACTCCATGTGGGTCTCCCACTAGCTAATATATACATTCATACATTGTGGAAAAATATTGTAAGAAAACTTGGGAAGTTTCTCTCTTTAAAAAATACATAGTGCAAACTCTCTTTCAAGAGGTCTTGGATCGGTCTATGCAAAGGTGAAAGAGGAGTTCAAGAAAAATCCTAGCAAATTTGGGTGTATTGTTGGAGGCTCGTACGGGTATACACGCTTGAGGCTTTCTTCTTTGGAAGCTCGCTATTCAAGATCATCATCTCCATTTCGGTTCTCTTGCATCTTGAAGGTATACCTAAAACCCACTATGGTTATGTTTTAGTTTGATAGCATACACTCTATATTTGGATCCACTTTGTTCGGGTTTCTCTTTGCATGTTAAAATCGGTTTTACCATAACATAACTTCATGAAAGTAAATTTATTCCACTGCGTTTTACATATTAAATGGTTAATATGACTTTGATAAACCCATACAAAACTCTACAGGTACACCACAGTTAAAATGGTGTGAGTGAGAGGAGAAATTGAACCTTGCTGAACATGGATTGATCGATGATGTGTAGGACCAACTTGTTTCACTCCTTTTGGGGTTATGCTCTCTTAACCGCCGCTCGCCAAATTAATCTGGCACCGACCAAGAAATTGGACAAGAACCCATATGAGATATGGCATAGATCTTCTCCAAAGTTATCATACCTCAGGGTATGGGGATGTGAAGCTTATGTCACTAGTGAATCTGACAACAAGTTTAATCCTCGAGGTGAAAAGGTAATTTTCATCGGATACTATGGTAATACCGGTTATTACTTTTACCATCCACTAGAAAACTATGTTTTCATCATAAGAAAGGGTAAGTTCATCGAGAAAGAATTTCTCAACAAAGGAACCAATAGTGATCCAGTGGATCTTGAAGAAATTTGAGAAACAATAAACCCTGAAACGGTCACTGCGTCTGACCAACAAATTGTTGTCGCACCATCAGACCCAAACACAAGCCTTCGCAGAAGCGAAAGGACACGTAAGGAACCTGATAGATACCTTGGTCATCTAGAAGCTTCCGATGTCCTGTTAGTGGCAGATTCCAATGACGAACCTACTAATTACACATCTGTTGTATCAGATCCGGAATCTGATAAATAGCTTGAAGCCATGAACGCTGAGATGCAATGCATGCATGACAATCAAGTCTGGGACTTGACTGAGCTACCCCCGGTTCTCGGGTAGTAGGGAGAAAGTGGATCTTTTAAAGAAAAACTGACATGCATGGAAATGTCCAAACCTACAAGGCACGACTTGTAGCGAAGGGCTTCACTCAAACCCAAGGGGTTGACTATGAAGAAACCTTCTCACTCGTGACCATGATCAAATCGATCAGTATATTACTTGCCATAGCCGCAAACTACGACTATGAAATATGGCAAATGGATGTCAAAACCGCATTCCTGAACGGACAACTCACTAAAGATGTCTACATGGTTCAGCCTGATGGTTTTGTCGATCCAAAATATCCAAATAGGGTTTGCAAACTGAACAAGTCCATCTATGGGCTTAAACAAGCATCTCGAAGGTGGAATCATCGTTTCGACCAGAAAGTCAAGGAATTTGGCTTTGCTCAAAATGAAGATGAGCCTTGTGTTTATAGAAACGCAAGTGGGAGCACTATATGTTTCCTCATCTTGTATGTGGACGATATGTTGATCATAAGAAACAACATACCCATGCTTAACGAGGTTAAGAAATAGCTTTCATCTTGTTTCGCTATGAAGGATCTTGGAGAAGCCGCTTTTATTCTGGGAATTAAAATTCACAGAGATCGATCTAAGCGACTTCTAAGTCTCAGTCAAAGTATATACATTGACAAAATTATATCAAGGTTCAACATGAGCAACTCCAAGAAAGGAGTCGTCCCTATGACAAAGGGTGCTATCTTGGACAAATCTCAATCTCCTAAAACAGAGAAAGAGATCAACCAAATGGCTTCGATCCCATTTGCTTCTGCTATAGGCTCAATTATGTATGTCATGCTCTGCACACGACCGAATGTCTCGTTTGCACTAAGCTTGACAAGTCGATACCAACAGACTCCAGGACTAGCTCACTGGACAGCTGTGAAGAACATCCTGAAATACTTAAGAAACACAAGTGAAATGTTTCTAGTATATGGTGGAATTGAAGAAGAGCTCACTGTAAGATGTTACACTGATGCTAGTTTTCAGACTGACCGAGATGACTCTTGTTCACAGTCGGGATTCGTATTCACTCTCAATGGAGGGGCTGTTTCGTGGAGAAGTTCCAAACAGCTAGTAGTGGCCGATTCCACTACTGAACCCAAATACATAACCGCCTCAGAAGCTGCTAAAGAAGTCATGTGCATGACGAAATTCATCAGCGATCTCAATGTAGTGCCAAGTGTCAGGCAACCAATCGAGATACTATGCAATAACACGGGCGCTATAGCTCAAGCCAAAGAGCCGAGGTCTCATAAGAAGACCAAGCACTTCCTGAGGAAATTCCACTACATCAGAGAAATAGTCGAAAGAAATGAAATAAAGATTTGCAAAGTGGACACATGATCAAAACTTAGTTGATCCTTATACAAAGCCCATGACTCACGAGACT
>JBCNJP010000025.1:40945780-40961664 GCA_039602395.1 Deinandra increscens subsp. villosa
ATCTGTAGCCTATTCGCAGGAGAATGGGAAGGTGGAGCGTGTGAATAGAAGCTTAGTAGAGGGCACTAAGACGCGTTTAGATAAGGCTAGTGGAGGATGGGTGGATGAACTTTCGCATGTGTTGTGGGCACAACGAACAATGCCAAAAACAAGTAACGGAGAGGCTCCATTTAGCCTAACATATGGAACTGAGGCTGTTATACCAGCAGAAAGAGGGTTTCCTACACAAAGGATGGTTGAAGAAAGGGACAATGATAAAGAACTACGATGAAATTTGGGTCTGTTAGAAGCGCGATGAGAAATGGCTGCTATCAGAGAGAGTAGATACAAGTCAGAAATGGAGAAATATTATAATGCTCAGGCCAAGGTTTATCAGGTCAAAGAGGGAGATTTGGTGTTAAGGAATAATAATGTTAGCAGAATAGAATCCAAAGGAAAGTTGGGAGTTCAATGGGAAGGACCTTACAAGGTGTCGGAAGTGTTAAAGAAAGGGTCATACTTTTTGGAGGATGGAAATGGAAATCAGTTGGTGCGACCTTGGAATGGTGTTCATTTGAAAAAATATTACTTGTAAAATTTTTGGAAAAATGATATGTGTATAACACAATATTGTATGTGGATATGGTCCATTTTGTGTATAAAGATTTGGTGGTTGTTATGAACAAACACTTACTTTGAAAAAAAAAGTATACGTATACAATGAAATTGATCTATGGTATCATAAAAATGGTTGGCCACCATACATCTTCTAAAAAGATGTGGTCCTAAGAGACCGAACAAATTGATCAATTTTTATGCATCTTTATGGATGCGACCTAAGGGGTCACAAGAGGTGGCTAAGCGCTGTCTGAATTCTCAGAAATCATATGTGAAATTTGATAAAGAAGCTAAGGGCTATCTTAATTCCAGATGTGGTCTAAGTGACCGATTAAATGACTATGTGTCATTCTAAATGAAGTGTTAAAAAAAGGAAGTATCTTAAGGAAGATTCATTGTGTATGTATGGTTATGTTAAAAACCTAAGGTGACAAACATGGACGCAAGTGGTTATTTGAGGTCGCTAATATAACTCATGTATATGCAAGGTAATCATTCATAAGAAACATAACAGCATCATATTCATTCAAAATAAAGGAAAATATAGAGAAAATACTGCAAATTATCTGATGAAAACATAAAAGCCCTACACATATGGGCAAACTAAAGCAAGTCCACACGCAGGTGGATCAAAAGAGTTAATTGTTTTTTAGATAAAGAAAACATATTGCATACCTAAGGTTCATGGTTGATGGGGTGTTGCTGAAGGTTGATTTGGGGATATCACTTCCTTAATCAGTTGGAAGGGAGCATCTTTCATTTCCTTGCAGGTGTTAAAAAATGCGAAGGACAAGAGGGGGAATGCTTCAGCGGCATCTCTCAACTTTGTGGATGCATCAGGGTTGAAACCTTTGCATGATTCGATAGTTGTGTTGGGATCATGAGCAAAAAAGAGGCCAGCTCGAAGACCTTCATTAAAACCACAAGCGTTCATGGCATTATTCATATCCACAATCGCATTTTTCAGGTCTGGGCTTTTGAGAATTTTGTCAACAGTTGTGGGGATGCCCTCAGTCACCAGTCAATTCTTTTCTTCCTCAAGAGATTTTTGCTTCAACTCCAAAGCCTGTTTCTCTTATCCAAAAGCGTTCTTAAAATCTTGGAGTTCTAATGATCAGATGAATAAGAATAAAAAAAAACTGATTGAGATGCATGTGAAAAATAGGGTACCAGAAATGCACTGTTGGTCTTGCTCCTGTAAAGCTTTGACATACTCAGAATATTGGTCTTGCTTTTGTTTCTCTAACTTTTCTGCGAAAAGCCTTGAGGTGTTTAGTGACCTTTCCACATTAGCGAGTTCGGATCCTAAAGACTCGTTTATTTGATGAAGATCTTGGTTTTCTTTTTGAAGGGTTTAAACCTTCTATCAGCAGTTTTGACTTGTCAGCAGATTAAAGTTTGGCATTAAGGGTTTGCAGTTGAAATTCAGCCTTTATCCAGAAACTGTATAGTTCAGGAATGATGGTGCAGCTGTTGGCATATTTAGAAATCACCTTTGAAGCAAAGTCAGGAGCAGGGAGTTCTTGGGATTGTCTCACTTCCAAGGGGCTTAAAGACTTCAAGAAGAAATCCTTGGCACAGTTGAAATCAGAAAGACTATCTCTGTTAGTAATATTCCACGTGGGTATGAAAAGCTCATCAAGACCAATGGGTGAGTTGTTTCGAGATGCAACTAGTTTGGCTTCATTGTGTACCCAAAGAGCATCGGTGAATATAGGGTGAGTAAAGGCAGTTGCGAAACCAGGGTTGCTATTTGATGCTAATTGGGTTACACATGGTGTTGTGGAAGTGACAGGGGATGAGATTAAGGCCTGAGGGGTGGTTTTGATAGATTCAGCATTTTGTGAAAGAGTCAAGGGGGAAAGGTTGCTTTCGGTAAGGTCAATCGTCTGACAGGGAGAGCGAAGGAAGTCTTCAAACTGTCTGGAAACCATGTGGGGTAAGCTGGGGGGGGGGGGGCTTAAACTTGATGCATTCGCATCTTTTGAAGTTGGTGAAGGGGTTTCTTGTTGCATCTCACCGCCAAGATGATCCGATATAGCCTCAACAGTAGAGGTAAACTTTTCTTTTGATCGGGTAATGGGGTATTTCCGAGTCTTCTTGGGTTCAGGTTCGTCGCTCATCTCTGGAGCATCTTTATTGGGTTTGGCAGCCCGCTTCTTGCGTCTTTGATGAGGAGATGAGTGTGGTTGCAAATCCTTAAGGGGGGAATCTTCAACACGAGGAGTTTCTTCTTCAAGGAGAGTTTTCTCAAGAACGTCAGCTCCAATATTGGAAGGTTTATGGTGGGAAGTGGTAAAGGCATCCTTTGAAGCTAAAGCAGTTCCGAACCGGATCTGATTGAAATCCTTTAGACGAAGTGCACCTGCTAGATCCATCGCTATAAGGAAACAAAACAAAGGGTTAAAAGTTAAAGTATAATAGGAAAGGGATAAGCATATAATGTTGATTAAAAAGTTTGTTGTTATTACGCACTTTCTTTCCCAAGAAGGATGGTAGGTTGCAAGTGGGAGCGAAACCAGTGATTACTAATTTTTGCGATCACAAGCATTTCTTCAGGAAATTTTCGAATTGCATGGATGAATTTACTGATGGATTCATAGACTTGCTGGTTTATGTCTTTTTTGGAAGGTATAGCGTCTCGAACTGTTATTCGAGGATCTCGCCATTGCATGTTTGGGGGAAGACAGGTGTTGTCGAGAAAGCAAAACTGTTCTTTCTAATGACGGTTTGAGGAAGATTTTTTGGTGCATAATGGTGTGATATCCCTTCCCTTTTCAAAGGTGTACCAGTTACCAGACATTGTTAGGCGATAGAATGCACGGAAAAGGATCAGTTTGAGGGTTATGTTGAGTGCACGACACGTTCGTTCAAAATGATTAAGGATAGCCATAGCAGGTGGGTTACATTGAGATAAGTGAATCTCAAAAAAGTTTAGGACTTCAAACAGAAAGGGGTAAATGGAATCCTGTAGTTCGATAGTCGAATTAAATCTAGGTAAAGTCCAAATTTTTCCATCTAGAAATGGGTGAATGGGTTTATTATCGACGCCAAGAACAGGGTTCAAATTTTTAGGGATATGAAATTCTTTCTCAAAAGCATCTAAATCTTCTTGAGTGATTTTCGGAAAAGAAATGGGAAGATTGTGTTTCAAAGAAGGTTTTTTAGGGGCTTCCGTAAGAACGGAATGAAAGAAGAGAATAGAAGAAGGAAAAACTTATCTAGGAGGTTTGGATCGTGAAGAAGATGATGCTAGAACGCTGGAATCAAGTTGCTGGTTTTTTGGGTAAAATTTTTTGGGGAAGTAAATGGGTTTATAAATAGGCTGATAAAAAACGGTTTGTAAAAGAGTTTGTTCAAGGGTAATAATGAAAAGGTAAAACTTTTAAGTTTTCAAAATTTGAAAGTATTCTTATCAATAACTGATTGATGTGATGGGTAACAGAATCAGTACGGGGATTTGACACGCGTAATTGATGAAGTGTTTATATGTCGGATGTGTAAGAGACTCATTGAATTCAAAATAAGTCTATTAATTTTAGTTTTTCACTTAATAGACTTGGGGGACTTGATGAAGTAAAGGATGGTTTGGATGTGTTATACACATCCAATCACTTACTTCCAAGTCCTTCGGATATGTTTCTGGTGGAAGTGTTTTGCAGGATACATGCAGATGCTATTATGCAGATGCGAGGCTGAGGAGTCAAGTCCGAGGCCTATAAATACCCAAGGAATTCTATAGATTAGGGGTCGGATGTCATTTGTAATTTCTATAATGCACTTGCGTCTGTATACTTTCTCTCTCTAGAAAATTAATGAAATCCAACATTTCTACTTAAATCATCTCATTTCTCCATTACTATTCTCTATCTGATTCGGCGGCAATTATCCGCGGGGATAACTTGCTTTTTCAGTGACTATACTAAATTATTAATGGATGGTGGCGAACGAAGACTTGCATGGAAGTGGTGGAGATGCCCTTGCGAAATGAAAAGAGCAAGTGATTACAGAAGCATATGCAGCTTGAAAGCCCTATAATTATGTTTGCATGAGCTTATAATTAAGGACCTTATAACTTTGCACCCTTGACTGTTGCATTAGAGTTATTTCAATAATCAAGCTAAAGCATTAGGAGTAATGTGACTTGGAGATTTAAAATTACCAATAGTCAAAGATAGTTATAAAAATTTCGAATTACAAGATGGAGAATTCAAGAAAATAAGAACTGTCTCTAAAAAAGGGGGGGGGGGGGCTAAATATGCCAAGGTGAAGAATTAAAAAATCACATGTGTACGCTTGTATGAGAAGGCGGTGCAGGTGCGTCAAATCCTTAAAAAAAGGAAGTATATATGCATATATGGAAGGGTCAAAGTCAAGGAGCTAAAGTGAGAATTTGCATGGAATATAGTATATTACGAAAGATTCTATTGGGAGTTTATCTCAAGATGCATAAAGAGTTAAGTGTCATATACTTGTAACCAAGTATACACGTTACGTGCTTATAAAGTATTAAGTATTTAGGGATCTTAATTCAGCATTGCATATGGATCAAAAACTATAATCTAATAGAAGCAGATGGGAACAAAGGATGTGGAGTTCTTACTTAATTTAGATTTATAAGGAAAAGGCATGGAATTACAGCTATGAAGACAAGCTTGTGTGAAGTAAAGTGCATAAGGATGGTGATAAAATAAAGAAACAAACACAAAATGCTTGAAAATTACGAATACGATGCAAGAGACAACAAAGTACAATGAAGTGTAAGATTTGAAATGAGAAGAATCCAACAGATGATGAATATTATAATCATACCCATGTACTAGTGTGAAGGGAATTTGATAAAAACGCAAGTGCTTCTGCTGAATTTGCAAATGCAAAAAGAAAAAAAAAGGTCATTGACCAATGGAGGGGTCTTGTAAGGCTGATTGAAGTGCTATTGCAACTTCAAGAAGATGCAAAACGTCACAATTAAAAACTCTCTTAAGAGAAGAAATAGATAAAATGCAAATATTGCATTAAGGAGACTCATAAGCGATATTTCCATTATATGGTGGTTATAATAAAACAAGGAATTACTTCTCAAGACCTCACAAAGTTACTTACTTGCATATGTGATTGAGTTACTAAATCAATTGTGAATGACAAAGTATGACTTTAATGAGATTGAACTCATAAAGTTAAAGGTTTAATAAAACCTTCGAATGACTCCCAAGAGATGTCATGTTATTTGGAATGAACTAAAAGTTCATTTTTCCCAAAGTGGGAAGGTCCATATCATGTCAAAAAGGCAATAAGGAAATGGGTCCTACATTATTGAAAGGTTGGATGGGCAGAATTAGCGAGAGCATGGAATGGAGTTCACTTACGAAGATGCTACATGTGAAGGAAAAAAATGGATTGGAGTGTTTGAATCTCTTTAGTATGAAAGTTTATATTTAAATTTCAAATAAGTGATTTGGTGAATAAAAGTTTGGCTTTATTATACACTTTGTAATGATCGTTGAAATGGAGTTCATTTGGTGAATGATGTGTCAAAAATGCTAGCATTTGAATATGCCGTAAAGGTTGCATGTGTAAAGCATTTGCATATGCATGGATAATAAAACTCTTCAAAAAATAAATACCTACGAAGGTTGTTAACAATTATTCAGCCTTTTACATAAGGGAATATAATTATAACAAGAAAAGATCTTGTACAAAAGAGAGTAAAATATGCTCTCATTCTTGGTTCATGTAACACCACGTCGATTCTGGTAAATCGTGGGGAAATTTTTTTTATAAATGAACTGGACTCAATAAGCCCAGTTATGTCCGTTAGGCCCATTAAGAGAATTGTGACCCATCAACGGCCCAATCCATGTATTTGATGTCCGGATAAGTTGTTAGAGATATTCTAACAATTCGTTATGAGATCCACGGTGTTGCGGATCGATAAAAGCTGTGTTTGGATAGAGTTGGCAGATTACGTTGTTTAATCGATTAACGTGCTGGATAACCGGACGTTATCATAAATACATTGAGTCGATGAGTTATGATGATAGATATATTAGCACAGGTGTTAATATTTGTTAGAAAGTCCGTTCAAACGATTACAAGTGAAGTGCGTGTGTGGAAACGTTAAATGACGCTTAACACGCATATGTCATCGGTAGTGACAGAGGGGTCACTAAGACGAGATTAGAGTATCTGGTTTTGCCAGATACTTGATCATTGATGTTCTAACTGTTAGAAAGGATAACTGTATGAATTAGTGTGAGAAGCGGTGAAATCAGCAAACCGTTCGATTACCTGAGATTAACCGAAATTGATCGTTTAAGCGTTTAATATAGTATTAACGACTCTGTAAGGTTGTAACCACTTTTCTGAGTGTTTACAGATAATTACTGTGACATCCGAGAATTTCAAGGTTTACTTCCGTTAGACAACTCCGTTAGTTACGTTATAAGTGTCAACTTAAGTAACTAATGCATAACTAGGCCGAATACGTCCACGACATTTGGTTGATCACCGAACCCGCCCATATGTGCTATGTGTTCATTTATTGTTGTCATTATGTGCAATGTGATTTAAACGCATGATTTAATATTATGAATAGCATGACAAATTGTAATTCCTTGATTATGTGAAAATTGCCTAAGTTGTGCAACCAGCGAAACTACCGGGCGAAACTATAGTGTCGCCCGGTAGCCAGCTAAACTAATCAGTTAAATGTGACCAGAGCCAGTTTCGCTTGGCCAGCGAAACTGCCAGCGAAACTAGCCTCTGATATAAATAATCTTAATAAACCCTAGTTCTCCTATTTGCCTCATTTACACCAAAAACACACACATTCTTCTCTGGAAATCTGGTCAGCCGAAAACCATCAAGAGAAACCAAGATCTTAGCCTCAAGAAAACACCCATTCGATTCCTTGATCGAATCGTGAGTCCCAAAACCTTCCTTTATGCCATTTCAATGTGTTTTCTATATGTTTCTTCATAAAGCATGCTTAAACCTTCATGATATCACTTGATCTGCTAGTATGTGGCTTAGGGAGGCTAGATCTATCATAAAGTTTGCAACTTTACGTTTGAAATCCAACCATGATAGAGATTTATGCAATTTAGGTCATTTTGGGGTTTTAAATGTATTTTGGTGATTTGATGATAAAAATGCATGTTTAAGGTGTTAAAGCTTACTGATTTATGTTGGTAAATGCCTATGTATGCTAAACAATGAATTGCATGTAAAATGGAAGCTGTTAGGTTGATTTTTAGGCTGATCCGTATGTTTTTCGCGACCAGCGAAACTGTCTTGTTCTCTGGGCGAAACTGTCCAGCGAAACTATGTATATCTTCATCCAGCGACACTATGCAGCGAAACTGCAGTGTCGCCGGGTAAACCAACCAGACCAGCTCGAGCGAATCTACCGAGCGAAATTCCCTGAACGAAAGTTCAAACCAGTTTCGGGCGAAACTAGGCTAGCGAAACTGTGCCAACAGTTTCGAGCGAAACTAGCCTAGCGAAACTGTGTCATCGGGTATTGCCTAGCGAAAGTGCTGCCCGTGCACACAGCGAAACTGACTAGCGAAACTGAGGCCAGAATCCAAACTTGTACAATTTACTTGAATGTTATGCCATGACTTACATGATTATGCCATGATGATACATGCTTTGATTTCTGATATATATGAACCCTTGTTTATGATCAACCATCGGTATCGTGTGTCTGTATGTCGAGTCATAGTTCCAACGTGCTATGTTATGGGCCATAGTGACGTTAAGTAAAGATTAGACACAAAACTAATACTTAAGACCTAAACGTGTTCATAGGTCTTCGATAAGCAATACTTGGATTATTAGCAAGTGTAGCAGTGCAACCAAAGGTGAGTGTCACTAACCCGATTACCTTGAGCCCGTTTGGGTCACACCGAACAACTAAAAGTAAAACAATGCTGACAAACTCGAGAGTGCTAGGCACCTCCCTGATAAACCTGAAAACTTGGAGTGCTCGGCACCCACTTGATGAACTTGAAGTGCTTTATGGGAAGCACTTGCGAATTATCAAAACAACGATTTCTAAAACGAAACTGAAAACACTTTTGAGATTCATGAGAATCCAGTAAACCTTTTTAATATGGCTAGTGTAGGTTAAAGTCTAAACCACATGATATCACATGATTTCTAAGGATGCCTTGAAAAACTTAAAAGTCCTCAACTAAATTGTACCATTAATTGTAAAGCGAGGGGATGTTGGGTAGATCTACTGGAGTTTGACAAACTCCGCCCCGTGGCACGGGGAGTGCACGGAGGTACAATATCAGCCTATCTGACCGTGATCCCGAGAGGACACGGGGGAGGCAAAACCGCGATGACGTAGGTCCGCAGAACTGATGGCACGACCACTACAATAATTTATGGTCAGCTTTGGTACAAACTTCCTTAGTGCATGGAACAACGGATTAGCTACCCGCGATATCGGTTGAGCACTTTAACTATACAAGACTAGTACATACCCGATAACATAGGTTACGGACAATACTTTTACTAAACCACAATAACATGATTTTGATTATCACAAGCATTGCAAATAAATATTACTTAAAGTATATGTTGGTACGTTTATGATTATGAGACCGGGCCACTGCGTGACAAGCCCACTGTGAACTCACCAACCGTTAGGTTGACACTTGCGTGGTTTAAACTTTTGCAGATCGCTAAGGAGTATCCGCTGGAGGTTGGCATGGCACTTGAAGATTTCTTGTTTTAAACTTAAACTTGGGAATTTAATAACGATTCATTTCTTGTAATTTAAAGCACGTGGTTAGTGCTAAGATACTTATGTTTATTTTCCGCTGCGTACTTTTGAAAACTGTTTTGGTTATGAACATTTGGACTTTACTCTGATTCGTTTAGTATTTGTAACTAATGGTTGTGGTCCTGGTCTAGTCGCACCCCTTAACGGTATAAACACCGTTAGTGGTTAATTTGGGGGTGTGACAATTACAGTTGTAACGATATACTCGACTCGCAAAACGGTGTTGATCGGCAATCGCACTGAATACGCGCTTTATACCGCCCGTTCGACCGAAGATTTATCAGACTATATATAATCTGTCATTTTAAGTACTCCGAGACTATTTAAGAGGCTTTTATAATATTCCAGTCATTTCGGGTTTATCACGGAAAATTTTCGTGATGTTTAACGGTTTAACGTTCTAGTTATCGCGGTATATGACTGATCGTTTGGTTGTGAACCACTCAAATCTTATCCATATATAAAATGGATATTAAACCCATTTTATTTCATTTGAACAAAATACCACACACATACAAGTGTGTGTGTTTGAGAGTTACAGCCAGAAAGGGAGGACTCTCCCTCGTTCTTTTAGCCACCGGAATCCGGCCGACCACCGGCGGCGAATGGCAGTCCGACGACGGCGACCTCCCTTTCCATTCTTTTTCTTCCCCTTTCTTCTTGGTGGCGATTCCCTATCCTTTTGAGCACTTCCTAGTCACGAGAAAACAAGAACAAGCAGTGGCAGCCGCTATCAACGACTAGGGTTCCGCCCTAAGACGACGGCGGCGCGCCACCCGAACGCTCCGGGACCCTGCGACGGCGACCTTCTCCCTCTCTCCTGCCTGTACCCAACTCCAGCGTAGCAGAAGCGGCAACAACCGCAATTCGGTAGCCCAGCGGCGGCGGCGCTGCCCCTCTCTCTGTCCTCTCCAGCGGCGGTAAGGGTTTTTAGCCCACTATTCTTTTGATTTTCCAGTTTATAACCATCCTAAAACCTCCGATTTCGACATGCGTGTGTAGATCTATGGTAATTGATGATGTTTGGGTAGTGATTCTCGACTGGGGATGGAAATCCGGCGGCGGCCATGGCCTCCGGCCGCCGGAACAGTAGCTTATGGTAAGGATGATATTATGTTTAAGACTAGCTTAGTTGCATAAATGTTTTGGGAATGTTTTGATGCATTTTGATAAGGTGTGAGTCAACTCGGTACCGAGTCAACCGAGTCGACTCGGGTCAACATTCTGGTCAACTAATTTTAAGGGTCAAATGATGCCAAACCGGAAAACTGAGCATGGATTATTGTTCGGGGCAGAATTCTACTTGGGATGGACTATTTACTCGTCGAATTCGGAAATGTTTAGCGTTATATGGTTAACCGGGTTCGAGTCTGCATACCGACCAGAAGGTATAACCATGTTTTATATCTTATTATTGTTGTATTAATATTGTACCCATCTTGTGAGGAACGTTCTGTCAAATAGAAGTATTATTGTTTATAAAACATTAATAACAAGAAAAAATATATATAAAGCTTTATTATGATTATTATGTAATGAACTTATGATTTCATGATCAACAAAATTATGATCTTATGATGACAAAGCCTTGATTTTATAAAGGTTATGATTTTATATAAATCAAAATCAAACAAAGACGGGATATTTTGTAAACATATATGTTAACCAGTCTTAGAGATTATATACATAAGCCATGAACTTATCATTTTATGTAAGTTTATATAAATAAAGGTATGGTTTTCTGTTAACAAAAGTTATGATTTCATGTGAACTATAAGACGGATAAATATATAAAACCTATGATTTTATGTGAAATATGAACGGGTAAACTTAGGCATAAAAACTATGATTTTATGTGAAACCTATATCTAAAAGCTATGATTTTATGCAAATCATAAATGGATTGATATATACATAAGTTATGATTTTATATAACATTTGAAGTATTATAAAAGTCTAGATAATCTGTCAAACAGGCCACACGGTCGTATTACCACCAAAGGCATACGACCGTGTTCGGCAGGATCTGTTTATTTAGAGATTGAAAGATTAATTACGATTGTAACGGGGTTTAGGCCATACGAATGTATTGGGACATCCGGTCGTATCGGGACCTTAATCTACGGACATATCGTATCGTTTAAGGCGCGGAGCACAACCGAGCCTAACCAGTATTATTACTATGTTAAATTTAATAGTACCTATACCTGTTTAGGTTATTGGATTCTCCAAGCTTAACATGAAGTTAAGCCTTGTCTAGGCATTGCATCTGTGACAGATGTGGATTATACGCAATCCTATCCGTGTGACTTTGTATTTTGAAGATCTCTGAGTCCTCTGACTTCCCTCATGTTATTTAACTGTTTGAGATAATACTTATGTTCTAATGTATCTGTTATATTTGTTATGAATATCTTGTCGAACACTGTGAGTCGGAATGCCCTGTGTGGGTCATTAGAGACTTTCTGGTCATTAGGGTTGAGACCACTAGACATATAAGGGATTAATGCGGCCGTTATAGTTGAACGATCCATATTCACCCGGATCCTCTAATATTAATTTATTAGGGGGAATATGTACTTATATGTTGAAATTAAAATCTACTCGCAGAGGGTGTACGGCTACGTGCAACGCACCCGTGGAGTATCTGAGTGTTGACCTTGGTTGCGACTTGATGATTCATAATCGGCATATGTATTTGAAAACTGTTAATGTGATGATGGTAGTTAAGACTCACCAACAACATTTGTTGTTGACTCTGTGTTGACTTATGTTGCAGGTAAGTGTGTGCAGGTGAAGATATATTTGTGCAGGAACGTTGGGGTGGTAGTTGTGGCCATCTGTTAGAGCTTAGTACAATTTAACCATTGTACGTATGTTGTGCAGTGTAGGTTATGACTACAGTTCTTTGATATATGTATCATTTGTTTGTTCAGTCCTGGGTCTATTCGGGGCTACCGATTCCATTAGGTCGTCTATCAGGTGCCTAGTGCATCCTCGGTCAGAGTCGATCTAAGGTTTATGAGGACTGGACATCCGTATTTGTTCTATGTATTATTCTGTAAATTAAATTGTTGGTGCCTAGTGAACTTATACGGACAGCCGGTCCCACACCCTCCCCCACACCTGGCAGGGGTCGGCGGAGGGGGGGGGGGTGTGACAGTTCATAAAAGTCATTATGAAATTCCCAAGTGGAATTATAAGTTCACTATTAAAAACAAATTATGTTATAGTTCCTTGGTGACTTATAGGACAAGATGAGTGTAAGTTTTCATCTTTTCCCTAAATGTCTCACATAAAATAAAGAGTGCATGTTAGGATGAGGTGATCATGTCGGAGACCTTGTTAACAAAATAAATGTTGACAGAAGCCTAGAGTGGAGATGGCCAACTTGATTGAGGTATGCAACTTAAATACCCAATTAAGCTCCCCGAGGGTCGCTAGTGTTACTGAAAGACTTCAGTTATGAAAGAAACTTGTGGGTTTTATTATATGAAAGATAATTTAACCAGTCCTTACGAAAAAAGTTATGACGGCCACTCCCAAACTTGGCAATCAGGAGGGGTCACACATCAGATTTACTCATGAACACGTGGCACAACATAGATAAGCAGCGAAAAATTTAACAGTTTTATTTATTATAAAGCCAAGTACGTAAAGTAATTGAGATAATTTACAGTATATCTATATAGCGACTAACTATATCCGTCTTTATTTATCTACAACTAGCCAGCACGCTCATCAGCTTCCTCTATAGCTTGCCCGATCAATCTCTTATCACGAGGGCTCCGACCTTGCTCCCAGATGTCTCACCTATACCTGACATACATACGGTTTTGGGAAAAGGTAAGCTTACACTGGTGAGTTCTACATTTTAAAAACATTACCTCGTTCGTGAGGTTAAAACCTTTGAACCTACAAAATCCCATTTTACAAACATTTATCAAGTATAACACATAACAAAGTCATACATAACATAACATCATAATCAAACACGTTTATGTAGAAAACATCTACCTTGATAACCTTTAGCTCCTATGATCTGAATTCCATGTACCTCTATACCTTCTAGTTTCGAATACTGCTCAGGTGACTTCATCTGGAAGCCCCCTACCTCAGTACCGACAACTGTTCTATTTCTTTTATACCTTCCCGGTCTCAAATACTGCTCAGGTGACTTCATCTGGAAGCCCCCAACCTCAGTAACGACAATTGTCCTACATTCCGTCCTTCCAGTTTCAAATACTGCTCAGGTGACTTCATCTGGAAATCCCCAACCTTAGTACCGATAACTGTTCTCGTAACCTTAACTCTTAAGACGTTATATTCTATCGAACATCTCCTTAACCACCATAGTACTACTACCTGCCCCTAGTTAGATTTCCAGATGACTTACGTGTGCTAATAAACATGATAATGTACTCATATACTGCAACAAATGAACATCTCCCAATTTACCTAGGTGTATGTATACAGAATGTACCAGCAGCGTATCCTCCACACTTTTGATATACCGGGTAACTATACTACCTTGCTTGTATACAGGATGTACCAGCGGCGTATCCACCACATAATAATATAGCAAATGCATCACCTGTTCTCATATAATCATATATTCTCACTTGTGAGTTTATTAACAAATCCTGGTCATTTGGATACCTAGTTTCAAAGCAAATATAACACATCATTCTAATAATCATTTTATATGCATTATTCTATCATAACCATTTTATATATATTACTAACAAGTATAACCATTCATAAGCATCTTCATAACATAACACGTTGAAACACTTCATCAATTTATCAGTTAAGATAAGGAAACTTTCAGATGAAAGCATTTAAATGTATTTTTATAATACAGTATGTATATCAGCCCGAAAACATTTGAAACATTAAAACATTTAAAGGTGGGCTCGCATAACTCACCTTATCTCTTTACTCGTTAAACTCGGACAGAAAAATTTACAGAATCCTTGGTTAACGTAATTCGCGTATCGTATGGCATTAACGCAAGGTTTGACATTATAAACACTTCCTATGTTTATTTATCTCTTATATTATCGTAATAGTATCTAATTACTATGGTTTACTTCTTTAAGGTCAAAATGACCAAAATGCCCTTATAGGCATAATATCCCTTTTTACCAATAATATGAAGACGTGCATTCCTATAAGTAAACACTCACCCTGGGATCAGGAATGAGGTATATCAGGTCCCAGCTGGGATTTATGGGACACCCCCCTCCCCCCTTCCAGAAACCCCAGTGTACAAGCGCCTACCCTTCCAGTCCGCATAAACTTCTAAAATATTCGATTAACTCGGTATTTTAAATGATTTATCATTTATCCATTTTAACTACATATATACTTATTATATATATCAACATAGTTCCGTACCAAAAATCAAGTACCCATCCCCTCCGGATTATTTTATATTAAATAATCATTATTCAAAATGTGACATCCGAGAATTTCAAGGTTTACTTCCGTTAGACAATCTCCGTTAGTTACGTTATAAGTATTAACTTAGTAACTAATGCTTAACTAGGCCGAATACGTCCACGACCTTTGGTTGATCACCGAACCCGTCCATATGTGTTTATTTATTGAATTGTCTCTATGAGGAAGTATGTGCAACATGTTTGTTGATTAATTGTGTAATTGCGTGAAATTCATGAACCGTGCTTATCTTGCTTAGAATGTAAATTGGTCACTTTTGGGTTCCAGCGAAACTACCGGGCGAAACTATAGTGTCGCCTGGCTAGCTTAACCTTTGACTTACAGAGTCAGTTTCGCTTGGCCAGCGAAACTAGCCAGCGAAACTAGCCCCTGATATATAATAACATAAAACCCTAGAGATCTCATTTTTGCCTCATTTCATACCAAACACACACACCACTCTCATCTGCTCACTCGAGATTTCTGGTCAGTCAAGAAAACCATCAAGGAACCATCATCTTATCTCATCCATTCAGGCCCTAGATTGAATCGTGAGTCCCAAAACCATTCTTTATGTATTTCTATGTGTTTTCTTAAAAAGCATGCTTAGATCTTCATGTAATCACTTGATCTTTTGATATGTTGCTTAGGAATGCTAGATCTATCATAAAGTCAGTAACTTTACGTTTGAAATCAAACCATAATGAAGATTTATGCTATTTAGGTTTAAAATGTGTTTTTGGTGATTTGAATGTGAAAACCCATGTTTAAGTTGTTAAAACTTGTTGTTTGATGTTGGTAAATGATTATGCATGCTACGATATGGAAGCTGTTAGATTGATTTTTAGGCTGATTTATGTGTTTTTCGCGACCAGCGAAACTAGCCTGTTCTCTGGGCGAAACTATATAGCGAAACTATGTATATCTCCTTCCACCGACACTATACAGCGAAACTATAGTGTCGCTGGGTAAACCAACCAGACCTGTCCGAACGAAACTACCGAGCAAAATTTCCTGAACGAAAGTTCAAACCAGTTTCAGGCGAAAC
>JBCNJP010000025.1:40962164-41043965 GCA_039602395.1 Deinandra increscens subsp. villosa
ATCTTCCTTAAGATACTTCCTTTTTTTAACACTTCATTTAGAATGACACATAGTCATTTAATCGGTCACTTAGACCACATCTGGAATTAAGATAGCCCTTAGCTTCTTTATCAAATTTCACATATGATTTCTGAGAATTCAGATAGCGCTTAGCCACCTCTTGTGACCCCTTAGGTCGCATCCATAAAGATGCATAAAAATTGATCAATTTGTTCGGTCTCTTAGGACCACATCTTTTTAGAAGATGTATGGTGGCCAACCATTTTTATGATACCATAGATCAATTTCATTGTATACGTATACTTTTTTTTTTCAAAGTAAGTGTTTGTTCATAACAACCACCAAATCTTTATACACAAAATGGACCATATCCACATACAATATTGTGTTATACACATATCATTTTTCTGAAAATTTTACAAGTAATATTTTTTCAAATGAACACCATTCCAAGGTCGCACCAACTGATTTCCATTTCCATCCTCCAACAAGTATGACCCTTTCTTTAACACTTCCGACACCTTGTAAGGTCCTTCCCATTGAACTCCCAACTTTCCTTTGGATTCTATTCTGCTAACATTATTATTCCTTAACACCAAATCTCCCTCTTTGACCTGATAAACCTTGGCCTGAGCATTATAATATTTCTCCATTTCTGACTTGTATCTACTCTCTCTGATAGCAGCCATTTCTCATCGCTCTTCTAACAGACCCAAATTTCATCGTAGTTCTTTATCATTGTCCCTTTCTTCAACCATCCTTTGTGTAGGAAACCCTCTTTCTGCTGGTATAACAGCCTCAGTTCCATATGTTAGGCTAAATGGAGCCTCTCCGTTTCTTGTTTTTGGCATTGTTCGTTGTGCCCACAACACATGCGAAAGTTCATCCACCCATCCTCCACTAGCCTTATCTAAACGCGTCTTAGTGCCCTCTACTAAGCTTCTATTCACACGCTCCACCTTCCCATTCGCCTGCGAATAGGCTACAGATGCGAAAATTTGTATTATCCCCAACTCTTGACACCATCCCTTGAAGGGTTCATCCGCAAACTGCTTACCGTTATCAGACACTATATGCAACGGTAATCCATACCGACAAATGATGTATTCCCACACGAATTTCTTCACATGGTGCCCAGTTATGCTTGCAACCGCCTTCGCTTCTGCCCATTTAGTGAAATAATCAACCGCAACTATGAGGAACTTAACACGACCTGCCGCTTCCGGAAAAGGCCCAACAATATCAATCCCCCATTTTTGAAAAGGCCATGCACTTGTAACTGGCACAAGTTCATGTTTTTCTTTTAAACTAACTGGTGCATGGCGCTGACAGCTATCACACTTTCGAAGTTCTTCTGCAACTAGCTTATGCATCCCTGGCCAATAATATCCCAAAATTACTAGCTTATTAACCACCATGCGAGGCCCCATGTGATTTCCACATATGCCTCCGTGTACTTCCTGAACCGCACGTTTTGCCTCTTCCATTGTCAAACATCTTAAAAGTGGCCCCAAATACGTCTTCCGATATAATGTTCCATATTGCCACTGATATTGTAAAGAATTGACTAGAATTTTTCTCGCTTCTTCTCTATCATCCGGTAACTGTCCTTCCCTCAAATATTTCAAAATGGGCACAAACCATGTGTTAACCTCTGCTTGAACTGCAATCTGTTTTCTTTATCTAAAAAACAATTAACTCTTTTGATCCACCTGCGAGTGGACTTTCTTTAGTTTGCCCGTATGTGTAGGGCTTTTATGTTTTCATCAGATAATTTGCAGTATTTTCTCTATATTTTCCTTTATTTTGAATGAATATGATGCTGTTATGTTTCTTATGAATGATTACCTTGCATATACATGAGTTATATTAGCGACCTCAAATAACCACATGCGTCCATGTTTGTCACCTTAGGTTTTTAACATAACCATACATACACAATGAATCTTCCTTAAGATACTTCCTTTTTTTAACACTTCATTTAGAATGACACATAGTCATTTAATCGGTCACTTAGACCACATCTGGAATTAAGATAGCCCTTAGCTTCTTTATCAAATTTCACATATGATTTCTGAGAATTCAGATAGCGCTTAGCCACCTCTTGTGACCCCTTAGGTCGCATCCATAAAGATGCATAAAAATTGATCAATTTGTTCGGTCTCTTAGGACCACATCTTTTTAGAAGATGTATGGTGGCCAACCATTTTTATGATACCATAGATCAATTTCATTGTATACGTATACTTTTTTTTTTCAAAGTAAGTGTTTGTTCATAACAACCACCAAATCTTTATACACAAAATGGACCATATCCACATACAATATTGTGTTATACACATATCATTTTTCTGAAAATTTTACAAGTAATATTTTTTCAAATGAACACCATTCCAAGGTCGCACCAACTGATTTCCATTTCCATCCTCCAACAAGTATGACCCTTTCTTTAACACTTCCGACACCTTGTAAGGTCCTTCCCATTGAACTCCCAACTTTCCTTTGGATTCTATTCTGCTAACATTATTATTCCTTAACACCAAATCTCCCTCTTTGACCTGATAAACCTTGGCCTGAGCATTATAATATTTCTCCATTTCTGACTTGTATCTACTCTCTCTGATAGCAGCCATTTCTCATCGCTCTTCTAACAGACCCAAATTTCATCGTAGTTCTTTATCATTGTCCCTTTCTTCAACCATCCTTTGTGTAGGAAACCCTCTTTCTGCTGGTATAACAGCCTCAGTTCCATATGTTAGGCTAAATGGAGCCTCTCCGTTTCTTGTTTTTGGCATTGTTCGTTGTGCCCACAACACATGCGAAAGTTCATCCACCCATCCTCCACTAGCCTTATCTAAACGCGTCTTAGTGCCCTCTACTAAGCTTCTATTCACACGCTCCACCTTCCCATTCGCCTGCGAATAGGCTACAGATGCGAAAATTTGTATTATCCCCAACTCTTGACACCATCCCTTGAAGGGTTCATCCGCAAACTGCTTACCGTTATCAGACACTATATGCAACGGTAATCCATACCGACAAATGATGTATTCCCACACGAATTTCTTCACATGGTGCCCAGTTATGCTTGCAACCGCCTTCGCTTCTGCCCATTTAGTGAAATAATCAACCGCAACTATGAGGAACTTAACACGACCTGCCGCTTCCGGAAAAGGCCCAACAATATCAATCCCCCATTTTTGAAAAGGCCATGCAGTTGTAACTGGCACAAGTTCATGTTTTTCTTTTAAACTAACTGGTGCATGGCGCTGACAGCTATCACACTTTCGAAGTTCTTCTGCAACTAGCTTATGCATCCCTGGCCAATAATATCCCAAAATTACTAGCTTATTAACCACCATGCGAGGCCCCATGTGATTTCCACATATGCCTCCGTGTACTTCCTGAACCGCACGTTTTGCCTCTTCCATTGTCAAACATCTTAAAAGTGGCCCCAAATACGTCTTCCGATATAATGTTCCATATTGCCACTGATATTGTAAAGAATTGACTAGAATTTTTCTCGCTTCTTCTCTATCATCCGGTAACTGTCCTTCCCTCAAATATTTCAAAATGGGCACAAACCATGTGTTAACCTCTGCTTGAACTGCAATCTGTTTTCTTTATCTAAAAAACAATTAACTCTTTTGATCCACCTGCGTGTGGACTTTCTTTAGTTTGCCCGTATGTGTAGGGCTTTTATGTTTTCATCAGATAATTTGCAGTATTTTCTCTATATTTTCCTTTATTTTGAATGAATATGATGCTGTTATGTTTCTTATGAATGATTACCTTGCATATACATGAGTTATATTAGCGACCTCAAATAACCACATGCGTCCATGTTTGTCACCTTAGGTTTTTAACATAACCATACATACACAATGAATCTTCCTTAAGATACTTCCTTTTTTTAACACTTCATTTAGAATGACACATAGTCATTTAATCGGTCACTTAGACCACATCTGGAATTAAGATAGCCCTTAGCTTCTTTATCAAATTTCACATATGATTTCTGAGAATTCAGATAGCGCTTAGCCACCTCTTGTGACCCCTTAGGTCGCATCCATAAAGATGCATAAAAATTGATCAATTTGTTCGGTCTCTTAGGACCACATCTTTTTAGAAGATGTATGGTGGCCAACCATTTTTATGATACCATAGATCAATTTCATTGTATACGTATACTTTTTTTTTTCAAAGTAAGTGTTTGTTCATAACAACCACCAAATCTTTATACACAAAATGGACCATATCCACATACAATATTGTGTTATACACATATCATTTTTCTGAAAATTTTACAAGTAATATTTTTTCAAATGAACACCATTCCAAGGTCGCACCAACTGATTTCCATTTCCATCCTCCAACAAGTATGACCCTTTCTTTAACACTTCCGACACCTTGTAAGGTCCTTCCCATTGAACTCCCAACTTTCCTTTGGATTCTATTCTGCTAACATTATTATTCCTTAACACCAAATCTCCCTCTTTGACCTGATAAACCTTGGCCTGAGCATTATAATATTTCTCCATTTCTGACTTGTATCTACTCTCTCTGATAGCAGCCATTTCTCATCGCTCTTCTAACAGACCCAAATTTCATCGTAGTTCTTTATCATTGTCCCTTTCTTCAACCATCCTTTGTGTAGGAAACCCTCTTTCTGCTGGTATAACAGCCTCAGTTCCATATGTTAGGCTAAATGGAGCCTCTCCGTTTCTTGTTTTTGGCATTGTTCGTTGTGCCCACAACACATGCGAAAGTTCATCCACCCATCCTCCACTAGCCTTATCTAAACGCGTCTTAGTGCCCTCTACTAAGCTTCTATTCACACGCTCCACCTTCCCATTCGCCTGCGAATAGGCTACAGATGCGAAAATTTGTATTATCCCCAACTCTTGACACCATCCCTTGAAGGGTTCATCCGCAAACTGCTTACCGTTATCAGACACTATATGCAACGGTAATCCATACCGACAAATGATGTATTCCCACACGAATTTCTTCACATGGTGCCCAGTTATGCTTGCAACCGCCTTCGCTTCTGCCCATTTAGTGAAATAATCAACCGCAACTATGAGGAACTTAACACGACCTGCCGCTTCCGGAAAAGGCCCAACAATATCAATCCCCCATTTTTGAAAAGGCCATGCAGTTGTAACTGGCACAAGTTCATGTTTTTCTTTTAAACTAACTGGTGCATGGCGCTGACAGCTATCACACTTTCGAAGTTCTTCTGCAACTAGCTTATGCATCCCTGGCCAATAATATCCCAAAATTACTAGCTTATTAACCACCATGCGAGGCCCCATGTGATTTCCACATATGCCTCCGTGTACTTCCTGAACCGCACGTTTTGCCTCTTCCATTGTCAAACATCTTAAAAGTGGCCCCAAATACGTCTTCCGATATAATGTTCCATATTGCCACTGATATTGTAAAGAATTGACTAGAATTTTTCTCGCTTCTTCTCTATCATCCGGTAACTGTCCTTCCCTCAAATATTTCAAAATGGGCACAAACCATGTGTTAACCTCTGCTTGAACTGCAATCTGTTTTCTTTATCTAAAAAACAATTAACTCTTTTGATCCACCTGCGTGTGGACTTTCTTTAGTTTGCCCGTATGTGTAGGGCTTTTATGTTTTCATCAGATAATTTGCAGTATTTTCTCTATATTTTCCTTTATTTTGAATGAATATGATGCTGTTATGTTTCTTATGAATGATTACCTTGCATATACATGAGTTATATTAGCGACCTCAAATAACCACATGCGTCCATGTTTGTCACCTTAGGTTTTTAACATAACCATACATACACAATGAATCTTCCTTAAGATACTTCCTTTTTTTAACACTTCATTTAGAATGACACATAGTCATTTAATCGGTCACTTAGACCACATCTGGAATTAAGATAGCCCTTAGCTTCTTTATCAAATTTCACATATGATTTCTGAGAATTCAGATAGCGCTTAGCCACCTCTTGTGACCCCTTAGGTCGCATCCATAAAGATGCATAAAAATTGATCAATTTGTTCGGTCTCTTAGGACCACATCTTTTTAGAAGATGTATGGTGGCCAACCATTTTTATGATACCATAGATCAATTTCATTGTATACGTATACTTTTTTTTTTCAAAGTAAGTGTTTGTTCATAACAACCACCAAATCTTTATACACAAAATGGACCATATCCACATACAATATTGTGTTATACACATATCATTTTTCTGAAAATTTTACAAGTAATATTTTTTCAAATGAACACCATTCCAAGGTCGCACCAACTGATTTCCATTTCCATCCTCCAACAAGTATGACCCTTTCTTTAACACTTCCGACACCTTGTAAGGTCCTTCCCATTGAACTCCCAACTTTCCTTTGGATTCTATTCTGCTAACATTATTATTCCTTAACACCAAATCTCCCTCTTTGACCTGATAAACCTTGGCCTGAGCATTATAATATTTCTCCATTTCTGACTTGTATCTACTCTCTCTGATAGCAGCCATTTCTCATCGCTCTTCTAACAGACCCAAATTTCATCGTAGTTCTTTATCATTGTCCCTTTCTTCAACCATCCTTTGTGTAGGAAACCCTCTTTCTGCTGGTATAACAGCCTCAGTTCCATATGTTAGGCTAAATGGAGCCTCTCCGTTTCTTGTTTTTGGCATTGTTCGTTGTGCCCACAACACATGCGAAAGTTCATCCACCCATCCTCCACTAGCCTTATCTAAACGCGTCTTAGTGCCCTCTACTAAGCTTCTATTCACACGCTCCACCTTCCCATTCGCCTGCGAATAGGCTACAGATGCGAAAATTTGTATTATCCCCAACTCTTGACACCATCCCTTGAAGGGTTCATCCGCAAACTGCTTACCGTTATCAGACACTATATGCAACGGTAATCCATACCGACAAATGATGTATTCCCACACGAATTTCTTCACATGGTGCCCAGTTATGCTTGCAACCGCCTTCGCTTCTGCCCATTTAGTGAAATAATCAACCGCAACTATGAGGAACTTAACACGACCTGCCGCTTCCGGAAAAGGCCCAACAATATCAATCCCCCATTTTTGAAAAGGCCATGCAGTTGTAACTGGCACAAGTTCATGTTTTTCTTTTAAACTAACTGGTGCATGGCGCTGACAGCTATCACACTTTCGAAGTTCTTCTGCAACTAGCTTATGCATCCCTGGCCAATAATATCCCAAAATTACTAGCTTATTAACCACCATGCGAGGCCCCATGTGATTTCCACATATGCCTCCGTGTACTTCCTGAACCGCACGTTTTGCCTCTTCCATTGTCAAACATCTTAAAAGTGGCCCCAAATACGTCTTCCGATATAATGTTCCATATTGCCACTGATATTGTAAAGAATTGACTAGAATTTTTCTCGCTTCTTCTCTATCATCCGGTAACTGTCCTTCCCTCAAATATTTCAAAATGGGCACAAACCATGTGTTAACCTCTGCTTGAACTGCAATCTGTTTTCTTTATCTAAAAAACAATTAACTCTTTTGATCCACCTGCGTGTGGACTTTCTTTAGTTTGCCCGTATGTGTAGGGCTTTTATGTTTTCATCAGATAATTTGCAGTATTTTCTCTATATTTTCCTTTATTTTGAATGAATATGATGCTGTTATGTTTCTTATGAATGATTACCTTGCATATACATGAGTTATATTAGCGACCTCAAATAACCACATGCGTCCATGTTTGTCACCTTAGGTTTTTAACATAACCATACATACACAATGAATCTTCCTTAAGATACTTCCTTTTTTTAACACTTCATTTAGAATGACACATAGTCATTTAATCGGTCACTTAGACCACATCTGGAATTAAGATAGCCCTTAGCTTCTTTATCAAATTTCACATATGATTTCTGAGAATTCAGATAGCGCTTAGCCACCTCTTGTGACCCCTTAGGTCGCATCCATAAAGATGCATAAAAATTGATCAATTTGTTCGGTCTCTTAGGACCACATCTTTTTAGAAGATGTATGGTGGCCAACCATTTTTATGATACCATAGATCAATTTCATTGTATACGTATACTTTTTTTTTTCAAAGTAAGTGTTTGTTCATAACAACCACCAAATCTTTATACACAAAATGGACCATATCCACATACAATATTGTGTTATACACATATCATTTTTCTGAAAATTTTACAAGTAATATTTTTTCAAATGAACACCATTCCAAGGTTGCACCAACTGATTTCCATTTCCATCCTCCAACAAGTATGACCCTTTCTTTAACACTTCCGACACCTTGTAAGGTCCTTCCCATTGAACTCCCAACTTTCCTTTGGATTCTATTCTGCTAACATTATTATTCCTTAACACCAAATCTCCCTCTTTGACCTGATAAACCTTGGCCTGAGCATTATAATATTTCTCCATTTCTGACTTGTATCTACTCTCTCTGATAGCAGCCATTTCTCATCGCTCTTCTAACAGATCCCAAATTTCATCGTAGTTCTTTATCATTGTCCCTTTCTTCAACCATCCTTTGTGTAGGAAACCCTCTTTCTGCTGGTATAACAGCCTCAGTTCCATATGTTAGGCTAAATGGAGCCTCTCCGTTTCTTGTTTTTGGCATTGTTCGTTGTGCCCACAACACATGCGAAAGTTCATCCACCCATCCTCCACTAGCCTTATCTAAACGCGTCTTAGTGCCCTTTACTAAGCTTCTATTCACACGCTCCACCTTCCCATTCGCCTGCGAATAGGCTACAGATGCGAAAATTTGTATTATCCCCAACTCTTGACACCATCCCTTGAAGGGTTCATCCGCAAACTGCTTACCGTTATCAGACACTATATGCAACGGTAATCCATACCGACAAATGATGTATTCCCACACGAATTTCTTCACATGGTGCCCAGTTATGCTTGCAACCGCCTTCGCTTCTGCCCATTTAGTGAAATAATCAACCGCAACTATGAGGAACTTAACACGACCTGCCGCTTCCGGAAAAGGCCCAACAATATCAATCCCCCATTTTTGAAAAGGCCATGCAGTTGTAACTGGCACAAGTTCATGTTTTTCTTTTAAACTAACTGGTGCATGGCGCTGACAGCTATCACACTTTCGAAGTTCTTCTGCAACTAGCTTATGCATCCCTGGCCAATAATATCCCAAAATTACTAGCTTATTAACCACCATGCGAGGCCCCATGTGATTTCCACATATGCCTCCGTGTACTTCCTGAACCGCACGTTTTGCCTCTTCCATTGTCAAACATCTTAAAAGTGGCCCCAAATACGTCTTCCGATATAATGTTCCATATTGCCACTGATATTGTAAAGAATTGACTAGAATTTTTCTCGCTTCTTCTCTATCATCCGGTAACTGTCCTTCCCTCAAATATTTCAAAATGGGCACAAACCATGTGTTAACCTCTGCTTGAACTGCAATCTGTTTTCTTTATCTAAAAAACAATTAACTCTTTTGATCCACCTGCGTGTGGACTTTCTTTAGTTTGCCCGTATGTGTAGGGCTTTTATGTTTTCATCAGATAATTTGCAGTATTTTCTCTATATTTTCCTTTATTTTGAATGAATATGATGCTGTTATGTTTCTTATGAATGATTACCTTGCATATACATGAGTTATATTAGCGACCTCAAATAACCACATGCGTCCATGTTTGTCACCTTAGGTTTTTAACATAACCATACATACACAATGAATCTTCCTTAAGATACTTCCTTTTTTTAACACTTCATTTAGAATGACACATAGTCATTTAATCGGTCACTTAGACCACATCTGGAATTAAGATAGCCCTTAGCTTCTTTATCAAATTTCACATATGATTTCTGAGAATTCAGATAGCGCTTAGCCACCTCTTGTGACCCCTTAGGTCGCATCCATAAAGATGCATAAAAATTGATCAATTTGTTCGGTCTCTTAGGACCACATCTTTTTAGAAGATGTATGGTGGCCAACCATTTTTATGATACCATAGATCAATTTCATTGTATACGTATACTTTTTTTTTTCAAAGTAAGTGTTTGTTCATAACAACCACCAAATCTTTATACACAAAATGGACCATATCCACATACAATATTGTGATATACACATATCATTTTTCTGAAAATTTTACAAGTAATATTTTTTCAAATGAACACCATTCCAAGGTCGCACCAACTGATTTCCATTTCCATCCTCCAACAAGTATGACCCTTTCTTTAACACTTCCGACACCTTGTAAGGTCCTTCCCATTGAACTCCCAACTTTCCTTTGGATTCTATTCTGCTAACATTATTATTCCTTAACACCAAATCTCCCTCTTTGACCTGATAAACCTTGGCCTGAGCATTATAATATTTCTCCATTTCTGACTTGTATCTACTCTCTCTGATAGCAGCCATTTCTCATCGCTCTTCTAACAGATCCCAAATTTCATCGTAGTTCTTTATCATTGTCCCTTTCTTCAACCATCCTTTGTGTAGGAAACCCTCTTTCTGCTGGTATAACAGCCTCAGTTCCATATGTTAGGCTAAATGGAGCCTCTCCGTTTCTTGTTTTTAGCATTGTTCGTTGTGCCCACAACACATGCGAAAGTTCATCCACCCATCCTCCACTAGCCTTATCTAAACGCGTCTTAGTGCCCTCTACTAAGCTTCTATTCACACGCTCCACCTTCCCATTCGCCTGCGAATAGGCTACAGATGCGAAAATTTGTATTATCCCCAACTCTTGACACCATCCCTTGAAGGGTTCATCCGCAAACTGCTTACCGTTATCAGACACTATATGCAACGGTAATCCATACCGACAAATGATGTATTCCCACACGAATTTCTTCACATGGTGCCCAGTTATGCTTGCAACCGCCTTCGCTTCTGCCCATTTAGTGAAATAATCAACCGCAACTATGAGGAACTTAACACGACCTGCCGCTTCCGGAAAAGGCCCAACAATATCAATCCCCCATTTTTGAAAAGGCCATGCAGTTGTAACTGGCACAAGTTCATGTTTTTCTTTTAAACTAACTGGTGCATGGCGCTGACAGCTATCACACTTTCGAAGTTCTTCTGCAACTAGCTTATGCATCCCTGGCCAATAATATCCCAAAATTACTAGCTTATTAACCACCATGCGAGGCCCCATGTGATTTCCACATATGCCTCCGTGTACTTCCTGAACCGCACGTTTTGCCTCTTCCATTGTCAAACATCTTAAAAGTGGCCCCAAATACGTCTTCCGATATAATGTTCCATATTGCCACTGATATTGTAAAGAATTGACTAGAATTTTTCTCGCTTCTTCTCTATCATCCGGTAACTGTCCTTCCCTCAAATATTTCAAAATGGGCACAAACCATGTGTTAACCTCTGCTTGAACTGCAATCTGTTTTCTTTATCTAAAAAACAATTAACTCTTTTGATCCACCTGCGTGTGGACTTTCTTTAGTTTGCCCGTATGTGTAGGGCTTTTATGTTTTCATCAGATAATTTGCAGTATTTTCTCTATATTTTCCTTTATTTTGAATGAATATGATGCTGTTATGTTTCTAATGAATGATTACCTTGCATATACATGAGTTATATTAGCGACCTCAAATAACCACATGCGTCCATGTTTGTCACCTTAGGTTTTTAACATAACCATACATACACAATGAATCTTCCTTAAGATACTTCCTTTTTTTAACACTTCATTTAGAATGACACATAGTCATTTAATCGGTCACTTAGACCACATCTGGAATTAAGATAGCCCTTACCTTCTTTATCAAATTTCACATATGATTTCTGAGAATTCAGATAGCGCTTAGCCACCTCTTGTGACCCCTTAGGTCGCATCCATAAAGATGCATAAAAATTGATCAATTTGTTCGGTCTCTTAGGACTACATCTTTTTAGAAGATGTATGGTGGCCAACCATTTTTATGATACCATAGATCAATTTCATTGTATACGTATACTTTTTTTTTTCAAAGTAAGTGTTTGTTCATAACAACCACCAAATCTTTATACACAAAATGGACCATATCCACATACAATATTGTGTTATACACATATCATTTTTCTGAAAATTTTACAAGTAATATTTTTTCAAATGAACACCATTCCAAGGTTGCACCAACTGATTTCCATTTCCATCCTCCAACAAGTATGACCCTTTCTTTAACACTTCCGACACCTTGTAAGGTCCTTCCCATTGAACTCCCAACTTTCCTTTGGATTCTATTCTGCTAACATTATTATTCCTTAACACCAAATCTCCCTCTTTGACCTGAGAAACCTTGGCCTGAGCATTATAATATTTCTCCATTTCTGACTTGTATCTACTCTCTCTGATAGCAGCCATTTCTCATCGCTCTTCTAACAATCCCAAATTTCATCGTAGTTCTTTATCATTGTCCCTTTCTTCAACCATCCTTTGTGTAGGAAACCCTCTTTCTGCTGGTATAACAGCCTCAGTTCCATATGTTAGGCTAAATGGAGCCTCTCCGTTTCTTGTTTTTGGCATTGTTCGTTGTGCCCACAACACATGCGAAAGTTCATCCACCCATCCTCCACTAGCCTTATCTAAACGCGTCTTAGTGCCCTTTACTAAGCTTCTATTCACACGCTCCACCTTCCCATTCGCCTGCGAATAGGCTACAGATGCGAAAATTTGTATTATCCCCAACTCTTGACACCATCCCTTGAAGGGTTCATCCGCAAACTGCTTACCGTTATCAGACACTATATGCAACGGTAATCCATACCGACAAATGATGTATTCCCACACGAATTTCTTCACATGGTGCCCAGTTATGCTTGCAACCGCCTTCGCTTCTGCCCATTTAGTGAAATAATCAACCGCAACTATGAGGAACTTAACACGACCTGCCGCTTCCGGAAAAGGCCCAACAATATCAATCCCCCATTTTTGAAAAGGCCATGCACTTGTAACTGGCACAAGTTCATGTTTTTCTTTTAAACTAACTGGTGCATGGCGCTGACAGCTATCACACTTTCGAAGTTCTTCTGCAACTAGCTTATGCATCCCTGGCCAATAATATCCCAAAATTACTAGCTTATTAACCACCATGCGAGGCCCCATGTGATTTCCACATATGCCTCCGTGTACTTCCTGAACCGCACGTTTTGCCTCTTCCATTGTCAAACATCTTAAAAGTGGCCCCAAATACGTCTTCCGATATAATGTTCCATATTGCCACTGATATTGTAAAGAATTGACTAGAATTTTTCTCGCTTCTTCTCTATCATCCGGTAACTGTCCTTCCCTCAAATATTTCAAAATGGGCACAAACCATGTGTTAACCTCTGCTTGAACTGCAATCTGTTTTCTTTATCTAAAAAACAATTAACTCTTTTGATCCACCTGCGTGTGGACTTTCTTTAGTTTGCCCGTATGTGTAGGGCTTTTATGTTTTCATCAGATAATTTGCAGTATTTTCTCTATATTTTCCTTTATTTTGAATGAATATGATGCTGTTATGTTTCTTATGAATGATTACCTTGCATATACATGAGTTATATTAGCGACCTCAAATAACCACATGCGTCCATGTTTGTCACCTTAGGTTTTTAACATAACCATACATACACAATGAATCTTCCTTAAGATACTTCCTTTTTTTAACACTTCATTTAGAATGACACATAGTCATTTAATCGGTCACTTAGACCACATCTGGAATTAAGATAGCCCTTAGCTTCTTTATCAAATTTCACATATGATTTCTGAGAATTCAGATAGCGCTTAGCCACCTCTTGTGACCCCTTAGGTCGCATCCATAAAGATGCATAAAAATTGATCAATTTGTTCGGTCTCTTAGGACCACATCTTTTTAGAAGATGTATGGTGGCCAACCATTTTTATGATACCATAGATCAATTTCATTGTATACGTATACTTTTTTTTTTCAAAGTAAGTGTTTGTGCATAACAACCACCAAATCTTTATACACAAAATGGACCATATCCACATACAATATTGTGTTATACACATATCATTTTTCTGAAAATTTTACAAGTAATATATTTTCAAATGAACACCATTCCAAGGTCGCACCAACTGATTTCAATTTCCATCCTCCAACAAGTATGACCCTTTCTTTAACACTTCCGACACCTTGTAAGGTCCTTCCCATTGAACTCCCAACTTTCCTTTGGATTCTATTCTGCTAACATTATTATTCCTTAACACCAAATCTCCCTCTTTGACCTGATAAACCTTGGCCTGAGCATTATAATATTTCTCCATTTCTGACTTGTATCTACTCTCTCTGATAGCAGCCATTTCTCATCGCTCTTCTAACAGACCCAAATTTCATCGTAGTTCTTTATCATTGTCCCTTTCTTCAACCATCCTTTGTGTAGGAAACCCTCTTTCTGCTGGTATAACAGCCTCAGTTCCATATGTTATCTTTGATATAAAACTCATATAATTTCATTTTCTTTCCTCATGTTATCAATTAATACATAAATCATTCATGCAATACTGTTATTTATCGATTTATTACCTGGTAATGGGTAAACATGCATTTTTCAAACGGTTTAACACGTTTAGCTTTCCAACACATATATAATGTATATTAATCACATTAATCATATATTTCTCAAAATTTTGGGATGTTACAGAGACTTGAACCCAAGAGCTCTTGATAAGAGGTCATACACCTTTGCCACTAGGCTAAGCTAGTGGGTGTCCCCACTTGTTATTAGTGGTTGAGATTTGATTATTAAAAGTTCTTAAAAATAAAAAGTTCTCATTTGAACCTAAACATATATATATATATATATATATATATATATATATATATATATAGGGGAAGGATCAAATAAAAACAAGATGTTATTGCGAAAACACGAAAACAAATATTAAAACCTCTATAACTCCCTCATACGTTAACATTTTTTTAAAAAATTTGCACCAAATGTCTTAAAATTATGTCACCTTTAATTCTAGGAGAAAAAATTTAACATTTAAAATTTCGTGATTTTTTTATTATTGCACGTGTGCAATAATACGTATTAATTATATTACACATGTGCAATATTAACAAAAAGAACGTTAATTTTTTTTTAACATTTTTCAGAATTAAAGATAACAGAATTATAAGATTTATGGTGTAATTTTTTATGAAAAATATTAACGTATGAAAAAGTTATAGAGGTTTTAATATTATTTCACATGTGCAATAATAATTTATTATTGCACATGTGTAATAATAAAAAAATAAAAAAATGTTGAAACTTTTTTTATTTTCTCCAGAATTATAGGTAACAGAATTATAAGATTTATGGTGCAACTTTTTATAAAAAAAATTAAAATATGAAAAAGTTATAAAGGTTTTAATTATTATTGCATACGTGCAGTAATAATAAAAAAAAATTATTGCACCTGTGCAATAATAATTTTAAAAAAAAAACTTTATTTTTTTCTAATTTTTTCCAGAACTAAAGATAACATAATTTTAAGGATTTTGGTGCAATTTGTTTTAAAAAATATTAACGTATGAAAAAGTTATAGAGGTTTTAATATTTGTTTTCGTGTTTTCGCAATAAAAGTTGTTTTCACATGAACCTTACCCTATATATATATATATATATATATATATATATATATATATATATATATATAGGGAGAGGATCATTTGAGAACCAATTTGATTTGAGAACTAAAAAGAACTAATTTGAGCCACAAGTTTATTTACATGTATCCCCCCTCCCATGAATTATAGTGGTCCCCCCTGAAATGTGTGGTTGAAATTTAGTTCTCAGAAGTTCTTAAAACAAAAAGTTCTCATTTGAACCTAACCCTATATATATATATATATATATATATATATATATATATATATATATATATATATATATATATATAGTGGAAGGATAATGGGAAAACACATTTATTTTGCGAAAACGCAAAAACCATCTTAAAACCTACCTTATCATACGTTAATATTTTTTTAAAAAAAATTGCACCAAAAGTCTTATAATTATGTTATCTTTAAATCTATAAAAACTAAAAAAAATTAACCCTTTTCTTTTTTTTTCTTTTTTTTTGTGATGGCACATGTGCATCACAAAAAAAAACTTATATTTTTGTATGAGTTAATATTGTTTTTTCTAAGTCGCACCATATGTGTTATATTTCCGTCATTTTTTATGTTTTTTTGAATGATGCACATGTGCATCACACCAAAAAACCTCATATATGTGGTATACATTAATAGTTTTAGAAAGAAATTGCACCCTAAATCTTATAGTTGTCTTATCTTTAGATCTAAAAAAAATAACATTTCATAACTTTTTAATTATATGTTGCACATGTGCACTATGTTTCATTATCATCAGTAGCATAAATGTTTTAGTGTTTTTAACATAAGGAGTGTTTTTCGCATTATAATTCATTTTTGTCCAGAGACAGCGTAATTCTAAGACTTTTGGCGCGAACTTTATGAAAAAAACATTAACGTATGAAGAACTTATGTAGGTTTTAATATTGGTTTTCGCGTTTTCGCAATATAAAGTGTTTTCGCAGGATCCTTACCCTATATATATATATATATATATATATATATATATATATATATATATATATATATATAAATGAATACAATAAAGACTTCTAATTTAACATTTTACAAAGCATAAGTAATGGCAAAAGGTTTTAAATAAATTACAGAGCATATCGAGGGGAAAGTAACTCGAGATTGGTTTTGGTACCTGGATTACAAACCAGATTTTCGCAATCAATTCAAGGCTGATTCGCAGTTCAATCGAGGTTGTTCATAGTAGGTCTTCAATCGATCCACCGATGATTGATGAGCGGTGGAGTTTGAGATGGAGGAATGTTGTGGTGGCGGCACGACGGAGGTTCATGACGGAGGAGCTAGGGTTCACGATGGAGAAGATGGAGAAGTGGCGGAGTGTTTTTTTGGGGGAGAAACCCTACATTTGAACCGCTTATGAAATCTGGAAAACGAAAACGGAAAATGGAAAACAAAAAAAAAGGGTTTCCAATTTTTAGTTTATAAGTTAGAAAACATTGTTTCCTGTTTTCCTGGAAAACTACGATTTGAACGCATTTTATGTTTTCCATATTTTCTTAGAAAACAGAAATGGAAAACAGGGTGTGTTTTACACAACCAAACGCACCCTAATCCTCTATCTCTCTTAAAAGCCAAATCGTTTTCCTCTAAATTCCAGATACCTATAATCGATTTCTTTGTTTAGATTGTAAAAGCAATGTCCTTTGGTACATCAATCCTTACAAACACAATAAACAGGTAATAAATTTCTATGTCTTCTTTGTTTTGATTGTAGGATTTAGTCGCATATTTATTTCTTTGGTAATGAATTTCTACTAATATTCTTTCATTTTTTGCAGAGAGATACTAATTTCTTATGATTTTTTTTGTTACAAATCTAGGGTTTAGTGGTGCTTTCTTTCTGGCGGTGCTTTTTTTAAATTCCGGTTCATCCGTTTTTATGATTTTGCAGGAATTAGGAGTGGCTATCTTTTAGTTTGTGGCTTATGCTCGTTTGTATAATACAAGTTTTTTAATCTATAATAAAAGGTAGCAAATTTTGTTTCTTGCAGATCTTGAATGGTTTTCAAATGTATACTAACACTAGATGGTATGCAATTACGGATTTGATGAAAAGGGGATGGGTTTTGTGGGTTTAACACACAGAATTGTATAGAGTGTTTGCAATCTTACAATCTTTCTTGTCATGAGCATCTTGTTTTGTATTCATGTGAATTTTAACATCAACTTTGTGTTGACCTTGATCACTTGTGCATATATATATGCAGGCTAAAATTGTTGCTTAATTTGGTATCATTTTTCTTCTTTTGTATTGCGACTGATGCGAGCGTTTTATTTATGGACTTAATGCAAGAAGTGAGGGTTTTTTTCATGATAAAGGTATTGTCTGTAGAGGTTTAAAGCCAGAAAATATTCTATTAGCGACAACAGCTTCTTCTTTATAGATAAAATTGGATGATTCTGGATTGATGGCCTCTTTTTTCTCAAGATCCACATCGTTTGTTTTTCTCCATCAATATGTGTCCCAATCGCATTAAAATGGTCTTCTCTTTGTAGGTATGGTCTTCTTCTTCCTAAGATGAATATAATTTGTTATCAGATGTTTGTTCAATTTCGTTCAACTCGAATTACGGTTACGAATGGTCTGCTTCTTGCAAGTATCTAGATATGAATCGGTGAATCTTTGAGTTAATACGAGAGCCAAGGCTGGTGGTGTAGAGATTTAGAGGCTACAAACATAAACCGATTTAAACACTATCAATTCATGCTCTAAAGTTGTTCTCTAAATGGCAAACACTTCTGTGCTCTCTTTATACTGTCTTATTTTTGGTTTTGTTAATAAATTTGTAGTTGTTTGGGGCACAAGGTATGTCTGTGCATCCTTTCTCCTGCTGCTTCTCTGTAAACCTTATTTGATTTTGAATATATTATGCAGAGAGAAAGACAATGGAGACCAGTAAAACGCCCATGGAGATCTTGAAAAATAAAAGCGAAAATGAAAATCTTAGAGAAGCATATGTGTTTGCTTATGTTCACTTTGTTTCTGTTGTTCAGTATGTGGGAGCAACAACTAAGCGTTGGTAAGAACCACCAGTCATATATTCATTTTGGTTTCAGTTTTGGTATGTTTGTCCAGTTTAGCTGCTTTATGCAAGGGATATAAACAAAAGGATGTTATAGCTATAGATAATTGACAAAGTTGGTATATTTTGACCCATGTTGGTAAACGTATGATCAGTATGCAGATACCATAAAGCCATGTCTTTGTTTGTAATTTGACTGATTATGTAGTTACCTAATTTTTTCTGCGTGGTTTATGAAATTTTGTGTGTATTTAGGATACCTTTTGATTTTGCGATAAGTTTTAGCCATATAAAGCTATAAAAGTTTATATCGATTATGTTACAAAAAGTATACTAGTTTTTCTAAAAAAAATTTAGGACAAGTACCTGCACCCTGCAGTTTTAAACCTAAACTTTTGGTTGTGGATTATACAGTTTAACCAATGGATAATTTTTAGTATATTTTACCAAGAATAAGAATAAGATGTTGCTATGAAAAATGAATATCTGCTTCCTATCTATTAGACTGATCTGATTTGTGGTTTTTGTGAATCTCACGGTTAAAATAAATTGTTCACGCTCTGTGATGTTTTTTTATTTTCAATGTGCCTCATTTATACCCTTTTTACACCTGTCAACTTAACAAAACTTGTACCTAAAACTCGAAGGATTTGAGAAAGCGCATAGCAAATCATTTCCTTATATCTGATTTCTGAAACATATATTGTTCAATGATTCGCAATTGTATATTTACATTGGTTGGGCGGTTAAACGACGGTCCAGGTTAATTTTAATGAATTTGTGGTTGAAAACGTTAAGTGTAAACATTTTGTGGCCGCTTCTCAAGGGATTCATGATGTCTCGCTTATACGAGTTTAAAGCTACAATTATATTCTTTTATGTGTTTTTAGGTTCGAAGTCACATCTGCTATACAAGTGTGTTCTGGACGAACTTGCTCAAAAGTTGAAGACCGCATCCCCAAGGTATCAAACGCGAAATGAAGGTTTCGATCATGTGTTGATGTTCAGATCGGCTGTAACATTTGATGGTGTGAGTGACATATCATCAAGCACCTTTCCGCAGTGTAAGATGGCTGAGATGGATACTTCTAGAATTGCATGTATTGCAACAACAAAGAAGGCAAAGACCGAAGCATTGAGTTTTATACAAGAGGTATGATGTTTATAAACTATAGAATTGTGGATATTATAGCTATGATGTTTATAAACTATAGAATTGCTTTAATATGACAAATTTTGTTATAGCTATAGGATATTATAGCTATATAGTTCATTTGGCTTTTTTTTAATGAAATTGTAGATGGTATTTGCGGGTTGGTTTTGATAAATTAATTTGTCAAATCTATGTCTTGGATTGACTTCTAAAGTTCCTTTGACTAAATCCATCCCTTTTAGACTTGTATTGCGTGATCTTTAACACAACAGTTTTTGTTCAGAAGGTTGGAAATTCCATGCCACTTTGATGTTTAATTTAGTTTGCTTGACTTTCTCAAGTCAGATTTATTGTTGCAAGGCTTCTAGACTTGTGTTTTTTCATGTTGTTCATAATACATGTTCATCAAAATCATTGTTTCAAAGGGGGTAAATCTCCAAGAAAATCATTGTTATAATTGTTTCATAATTCATGCTTTATCATTGTAGGCTTTTAGTTAAACTAAAATGGACTGATCAATGTGCAGATAAAGTGGATAGAAGGATGGGAGGCTGGATTGTGTTACAATAATCGGCCATATTCTATTAAAATAGTAGTTTAAAAACTTAGTTGAGATTTTACATGGAATTATGCTAATTTATTTCAATAGACTAATAAATAAGTTCTAATGCTTTTTAGATTTACATTAGGTATCAACTTATAGTATAAAACTTTCTTAATTAAGTTGTAATCAAGTTTACAGTTTAGTCTGTTCTTAAATTTTATTTTGTAAAATTTTCATTTATATATGCGAAGATGTTGATTTTAAACCTTAAAAATTTTGTACAAAGGTATAACGTTTTTGTTAATTTCTTTAGTTAAAGAAGATGATATCCCAATAAATTCTATTCATAACAAAAAAAATGTTACCTAAAAGATGATGAGCAAGATCTTTTTCTAACAAAATGTGATATAAATCTCGGCCAAATATCATACCATCCATCTTTAAAAGTTAAATTTATACATGAAAATCTTACTATAGTACTACCCCGGCAAAACACAAGCAAAAACCACAAATAAAAACAAACTAAACAAATGATCACATAACAAATGTTTTTGTTAATTTGTCATTTTTTATATAATTAAATATTGTTGTTCCAAACAAAATATGCATGCTTCCACTTGCTCATAAGCGGTTTGTCCCTTATATTACCTCATCATGTTATGCATTTGTCGATATGCTTATTGTATTTGTTCATATGTACGTCTTCGCATGTGTGTACATGACTTTTAGCTACATAAAGTAGTGAACATACTCGCCTACATGAAAGGTCTTAGTGAAATATTAAACTCATAATCATTTTGTCATGAACTTATTTTTAATACAAAACCACATTCATATTGTAGTTTTATAAAAAATTCTCAGTATTAATATCAATGTACAAGTTTCATCATTTTATAGGTTTCTATTGTTTCACACAGCAAACTTACCACAAGTAAAAAACCACTGAACACAAGCAAAATACAAGCAAAAACCACAAATAAAAACAAACTAAACAAATGATCACATAACAAATGTTTTTGTTAATTTGTCATTTTTATATAATTAAATTTTGTTGTTCCAAACAAAATATGCATGCTTCCACTTGCTCATAAGCAGTTTGTCCCTTATATTACCTCATCATGTTCATTTGTCGATATGCTTATTTTATTTGTTCATATGTACGTCTTCACGTGTGTGTACATGACTTTTAGCTACATAAAGTAGTGAACAAGCTCGCCTACATGGAAGGTCTTAGTGAAATATTAAACTCATAATCATTTTGTCATGAACTTATTATTAATACAAAACCACATTCATATTGTAGTTTTATAAAATTCTCAGTATTAATCTCAATGTACAAGTTTCATCATTTTATATGTTTCTATTGTTTCACACTAAAAGTATAAAGCAAACTGAACACCATAAAAAATAACACAATCTACCATTTTTCTATGCTCAACAGCTCAAGTGCAACACAATAAGATCACAAATTTGTTTGCAACCTCTCTACATGAATGAGGGATCAAGTTTGTGCTATCGTAATAAGCTGAAGTCACTCTTTTACCTTTCAAATGTGTACTATTTCCATGCATCAAATCTACTTCTCAACCAATCATACACGAGTGTAGTTGGTCATCGCCGCATCGCGGGGGTTGCATCCTATGTCACGACTCACGAGTCATATAAATTGTCCGTATCTCTGAACACACATGTACCATATTATAAACCGCGTTGTATATTTTCATCTTTGCCAAAGACGCTAACAGAAGAAAATAACGCATCATAAATTAGCGCTCGTTAAAATGTGCGGGTACCCCCACTAAATTGTTGCCCTGGCGTAATGTGCGAACAAATGACGAATAACAAACTATAAATGGTCGCCGCCGCAACGTGCAGGCACTACGCTATTTACTTTAATATAGAGATTAGAGAGAGAGTGTTGAATGTTGAAAAATTAAGAGTTATACAAGAGGGAAAACATTGTGTACAAGTTCTTTAAGAGTGTACAAGATTATGATGCATATTGTACAACTTACCAAAACATCACAACATATTGGGTATTGGTTAGTCGGATCTTCTCCCAAAACAAACCCGGTGACCCGCATACTTGCACTATGTTCCCAAGTTCATTTAAGAGAGGAAATGAAAAAAAAAAGAAGGAAATATAAAAAACTTTGTGTTCCTGAGTTTCATTAAAGAAAGAAAGAGAAAGGAAATAAAAGTTTTGTGTTTCCAAGTTTTGTGGTAATTCAGGTTCGTTATTACCTCTTTATGATCTTCGATTCGAACATAAATTTATTAGAAAAAGAAGAAAAGGAACATCCTTCTCATGAGAATTCAAACTTGACTTTAGGTGAATGAATATATGAGGTTGCTTCACCCGATCTGTGTATCAATTTACCATTTGCACACATTCTTATTAATTTGTGGACTATGTTTTCATATTTAGATCTAATTTCATTTTAATTAGTTTATGTCAAATGTAGAATATCAAAGGGTCATTGCACCGGTTTATGATTTTATCCTATAAACCTAGCAAATATTCTGTTTGTTTTTCCATGTAGGGTAGCATATTCCTCTTAGTGGATGTTTTACCCCTCTCATGCTCATTGTTAGTCAAGGAGAGGGATATTCTACTTCTGGTAGTAATTTCCTTTTAAAACAACTAATTATTGCTTATTTATCCATATGATGTCACTAAAAGAATATATAAACTTGATTTCGGTCGTTATGATTCTTCTGCTGAAAAATGTTTAAACCTATTTCAATGTTCGTTGATATGAAATATCTAAAACATATCGTTTTCAAATACGGGCTTAGGCAATATGCATGCTATCTCGCTTGGTATTATTTCATATATGACTTTGCATCAGGGTAATTCATTTGGAGGTTCCATAACATACGATGTACATGCTATGGCCGTAGATATTAGAGGATGAGATTTATGTATATTAAGCAAGGAAATAATCACAAAGGAATAGGAAACCTTCCTTTATAATGACATCAACGCCAAAACTCTTATTGATATTTTAGAGGTGTTTCATAAAGCTTCGGGTCTCTCTATGAATATCAACAAATCTTCTTTATTTGGCATTGGTATTGACAAGGAAGAATCGATGAGATTGGCTACTAAAATCGGATGCAAGATTCAATTCACTCCGTTTACTTATCTTGGTATTCCGGTCGGTAGAAAAATGAATAGAATAAATTCTTGGGAGGTTTTGATTGATAAGTTCAAGAGAAAACTTAGCAACTGGAAAAGAAACCTTCTCTCCATTGGTGGGCGTGCAACACTTGTCACCTCCGTCCTTGGATCCATTGGCTCGTACTTGTTCTCTATTTTCCCGGCTCCTAAAAGTATTATTTATTCCCTTGAGAGACTTCGTGCTAGATTTTTTTGGGGCTTCAAAGAATCGGAAAAAAAAGTTCTGTGGGTTAATTTGAATAATGTCTTGGCTAAAAAGGAGCATGGCGGGTTGGGCCTTGGAAGTTTATTTGGGATGAATTTGGCTCTTATATACAAGTGGAGATGGAGATTTTTGAACAACAAAGATGCTCTTTGGTCGAGAGTTATCACCGCCATTCATAAAGACCCTTTGGTCGGTAAAGGTACTTCTACTTGGTCTCGGATTGTTAACTCTTGGTGTATGTGTCACAAGCTGAAATTTTTACCTGAGGACGTAATTAGAAAGAAGGTTGGCAATGGGATCGATACATCTTTTTGTTATGACATTTGGAAGGGCGATAAACCTCTCTCGATTATGTACCCTCGCGTTTTGGCTCTTTCTTCTATGAAGCAATGTTCTATTAGTGATGTTTGGGATGGTTGTTTCTGGTCCATTTCTATGCGACGTGATCCAAGAGGGGGGGCTGAACAAGTTCAAATGTCTTCTCTTTTGGACTTCCTTGGTAGCATCGAGTTATCCAATGATGCCGATTCTTGGATATGGAGTCTAAATAATGACGTTACCTTCTCGGTGAAAAGTGTTCGAAGACATATTGACGACCTTTATCTTCCCAACAATAATTTTCCAACAAGATGGATGAAAATGGCTCCTAAGAAGGTTAATATCTTAGTTTGGAGATTATTTTTAGATAGATTACCTACACGGTTTAATCTTTCTAAAAGAGGTATGGATATCGAGAACATTTTATGCCCTTTATGTGATGCTCGTCCAGAAACTATTTGTCACTTATTTGGTAGCTGTCACTTATCATCTAGCATTATGCACCGGCTCAGAAATTGGATCGGTGTTGATTGTTTCACTTGTGAGTCTCCTCATGACACTTTCGAAAAAATTGAAGCTTACAACACCTCAAGGATCAAGAAAGATATTCTCCATTTGCACTACAAGAAATTGAGTTTTTGGTGGCGAGGGCTAAGGTGGCGACTTTTGTCGCCACTAAAAGGCTGGTTTAGGTGGCGATATATCGTCACCGAAGGGTTTTGAAGAAAAATAATAAAATTTCACCTCCGGTGGCGATAAATCGCCACCATATGTTAAGCGGGAAAAGTTGGCGCCTCGTTAAAACCCTTGGTGGCGACTTATCGTCACAATATGGGTTAATTTATTTATTTTTATATTTTTTTATATTTATCTTTAAATGAATAGAATTAAATGTTTTTAAAAAAATATTATATGGTGGCGATAAGTCGCCACCGATGCCCTAAAAAGTGAAACGGTGTCGTTTTGGCTCACAGTATCGTGGCGATAAGTCGCCACCGAAACCCTAAAACAAAAGCGACGTCGTTTCTTTTATTATATGGTGGCGATTTGTCGCCACCGTGGGTTTCATGACCTAGACCAGTTCAGCCGCTAATCGACCAAAATTCACCCAAAATTCACCATGGAAAACGCAGAGCGCCTCCAGGCGATTCCGTGACTGCCACCACCTCCGACCACCTCCGACCACGTCCCACCACCTCCGACCACCGCCGACCACGTCCCTCCACCTCCGACCACCTCCGACCACGTCGGTTCTTCCCCCTGCGGCTAACAACCGTGAACATCTCTCACTTCTGCTGTCTAATTACTTCAGATTTCCATCTAATTTCTTGATTCTTTTGTTTAATTCTTTGTTTATGTTTGTATATGTGTATAGGTTAAAGTGTAATCTTGTGAGCAACTCTTAATTTCTTGTAAACACCTTGTGCGCCAATCCAAGAGCATTGCAGATCCATCACTGTTTGGTCGAATTTGGAGGTAAAATTTTATTGTTAATTTGATAATGCAGTTGAATATCTCGGTGTGTATGTTACAATTGTATAAGATTATGATTGTTATTTTATTTTAAGGCTTTCAAGAGACCTTAATGTTATGTACTGTGAAGAATTATGACTTTTAGGGATTATGATTATCTAGGTATGTATGTTACAATTCTACAAAAATTTTAGTAGATTTACAGTGTGAAAGATAGATACACAATTTTTAGGGATATATTGTTGATTCCCTTTAAATTTCTAAGCTTGCAACCTATAATAGATTAGTTTATAACATATTTATAGTATGAAGATAGATACATAGATTAGTTTATAACCTATAATAGAAGCTTATCGCCACCAAAACCTCCTGATAAAAAATAGGATTTAAAAAAACTGCATATCACATCTATGGTGGCGACTTATCGCCACCAAAACCTCCTGATAAAAAATAAAAAAAAATACTTAAATCTAACGTGGCGACTTATCGACACAAATATAAATCTGATTTAAAAGTTAATTATATAACTTACATATTTAGTGGCCACTTATCGCCACCATAGCTTCAGAATAAAAAAACATTTTAATTCATGGTGGCGATATGTCGCCACCAAAAATCTAAATTAAAATTTTTAAAACATTTTTTTTTATCTCAGAAATTTACGGCGACGGACTTTTCTATGACGATTTATCGCCCCTATACATAAGCCTATGGTGGCGAAACTTTCGGTGGCGACTTTTTTGAGCTATAGCGACGGACCTTCACTGGCCAGGGCTATGGTGGCGATTTGTCGCCACCTACTTACGTAGTGGCCATATATCGCCACCATAGGTCAACAAAATTTTGCCACCAAAACCAATATTTCTTGTTGTGTTGGTTGCGTACTGCTCGTGGTGGCACATTTGGAAAATTCGGAATGACAAGATCTTTCATTCCAAGATTAGTGGGAACGGTAGTATAGTTGATTCGATCATTTTATATTCGTTTTCTTGGTTTTCGTCTCGTCAGAAAAGTGTTAACATTAGTTGGACCGCTTGGATGAAAGATCCAATGCTCTCTTTGTAATTTGTTTTTTGCTCTTCTTGAGCGTTATATATATATATATATATATATATATATATATATATATATATATATAGTGAAAAGTTCATTGTAGACACCCCCATAAGTGTAGACAGGTAGACACCCTTTTTCACCATTAGATCTCTTGATCTAATGGTTGTGATTAATTTTCTTTTTTCTTTTTTTCTTTTTTCTCATTAATTAGAAACTTTCACATATGAAAAAGAGCTATTTCACATGCGAAAGTGTCTACAATGAACCATATATATATATATATATACTGCCGTTCAAAAAAAAAATCTTAATATATTATAACGTAAAATGGCAGTTTATCCCTTCTACAGTCTGATCATCTGCATTGCTTTTTTGTGGGCTAAAAAACCAACTTATAATAGCATAAACAAATGATACTATCCTTATATTAAAAAAAATACTTAGCCATTTGACATATGGATTTTATCTTTAAGATTCAAAAGGTCCGGATTTTAATTTTTCTAAAAGAGAAAGTTTGTTAAATAGAAGTCTATAGGCATTTAGCTATATTTACACTAATTCTAAATGAGCATTACAAAAATCATGCATATTAAGACATTAACAAAGATGACGGGACCTTAACAAAAAGAATTATGGAGTTTGAAGAGGCTATAAGCTTTGTAAACAAAATAAAGGTGAAAACTCTTTAAAATAGAACTGGTTTTCGTACTGGATGAAAGAGCGACAATAATTATTGACATTTAATATAATTTCCCCAACACTCCAGTTACAGAAACGCTTTCAAAATGAGGATCAAGTTTACAAATTGTTAACTAGAATTTATAAAGTTTGTCTAGCTTTGTTATTTGTTCATTCTTTATGTACCAAGTTGTATATTTTTAATCTATTTATAGACTCTCCACTAATTGTGGGGTATTCAGTTCTAAAACTAATCAGGGTATCGAGCCAGAACGTTTCCACTTTCTAAAACCTCCCCTGCGTTCTCTTTGCCCTAATTTCTTTTCCCTCCCTCCGCCCTCTTCCTTCTTTCCCTCATGGCTTCTTCCTCCTTAGTCGATTCCCCCCTTTCTTCCACCTCCCTCTTCCACTCAGTCACAATCAAACTCTCCCCTGAAACTTATCTCCTATGGAGAAGCCAAATCCGGCCCCTACTCTCTTACCAGAACCTCCTGCCCCACATAGATGGCTCCGCCACTGTACCTGACGCCACCACCACCTCTGATGGGAAAGTCGTTCCTAATCCCGAGTATTCCTCGTGGGTCTCTGCTGACGAAAAGGTTGTAATCTTGATGAACTCCACACTTTCCCGTGAAGCTGTCGCTATAGTGGTCGGAGCCAACACAGCTCGTGAGATGTGGGTGGCTCTTGAATCGGCGTATAGCAACCAGTCCGTGGAGAGGGTTCAAACCCTTCGTGATAAGCTTCGACTATTGGTAAAAGGTAATGATTCGGTCTTTGAGTATAGCAGGAAGTTTAAATCCTTGAGTGATCAGTTGGCTGCGATTGGACATACCGTTGATGCCACGAAAAAATTACACTGGTACTTGTGTGGCCTTGGGCCCGATTTCTTTGGTTCTTCAACCACAATCAGGGCCATGGATCCTGCTCCTACATTTCTCAGTTTGGTTGCTCATGCCGAAAGTCACGAAGTGTTTGCTAGATCTGTTCAAGGGGTTAATAACCCGCCTGTGGCATTTGTTGCTTAAAATTCTCGAAACCCTCGTCGTGGGGGTCAAGGTCGTGGTCAGGGAAACAAGCCCTATCGAAATTACAACAATAACAGATACCAGAACAATCGAAATCGCAACAACAACAATCATTCAAACTGGCACACCTCTCCTGATCCCTGTCTGCTTTGTGGTATTAAAGGCCACGGGGCTAACAAATGCCCAACACATGTTTCCTATGCCACATCGGAATCTCACTTAGCAAACGCTTTTCAGTCGCAATGCTCGGTTAATCCCTCAAATCCGAGTTGGTATGTGGATTCCGGGGCCACGGATCATATGACTAATCATTCTGATAACATCTCTAACCCAGTGCCTTTACATCACAATGCCTCTGTTGTTTTTGGGAATGGTAGTACTCTTCCAATAACACACAAAGGGCACATTAAACTGACCAAAAGAATTTGCCTAAATGAAATTCTTGTGGTCCCTCATATATCTAAAAACATGCTCTCTATGTGTCACACCCCGACCGACGGCGGAATTTGTCGGAGCGTGATAAATTGTCCAGATGCTCACAACCAAATAATATAAGTTGCGATATACTTAATCATGCCATTTTATTCCATAAACATAGTAGTTTTACAAAACATATAACAAACAAAACATGATTAAAGTTTAACTAGGTCCAGCAGAGCCTAACGTGATAACACAACGGAAGTCTCAAGTAGCATTTCCTGCAACATGTATAAAATATCTGTCAACTACAATGAGTTGGTGAATACACATAAGTTTAATATTAAGTATAAGTATAAAGTATGCGATCAACGTGCCAAGTGTATGATTAAGAATATGACAAACAAGTATTAGAGGCAATATATAAACGCGTAAAACAAACCTTGACAATTTAGGTTCCATCACCTATTTGAAGACAAGATTACGTCTCAATATCCTAGGTGGGTTGTCAACCAATAGCTATTAATGAACCAAAGGCTTGGTGTTGTTAATGTTTACGCAAGACTAAAGTTTCAAGTTTATCAAGTTTCAAGTTTATCAAGTCTCAAGTCTCAAGTTTCACGTATCAAGTCTCACACAAGTAAGCATATCAAGAATCACACAAATACTCATATAATCGCATTGTTTTGTATCAAGAATAAAGAATAACGATTTTGATATAGGATACATGTTGCACCCCAAATAACAAAAAGAGAGGGGCTACGAGTTCTCACTTGATGAGCGGATTGAGGATGAATGATAACGCTGAGAGTGATAATGATAGACCTCGAGATTAGCCTATTAACATAAATAGGCTAAATAAATACAAAAAATATAGTTTCAATTGGACAGGGTTCTTGAAGAGTGTAAGGTTTTATTATTATGTCAAAAGACTATATCTGTATTGATTAAAACAAAGATTAGTGATAATATGAAAACGCCTTTTCCTATAAGTAAACACTCACTCCAGGAATCCCCAGGTAAGTCTGCCAGGTCCAACGAGGGATTTATGCGACATCATTACCTATGCCAGGAAACCCAGTGTACAGGCATTTACCCTTCCGGTCCGCGCGAAATCTAAATAGTTTTATAAAAATAACTGGATGTATATGTTTATGATCTTTATTAGATATATATATATATATACTTTATTTAAACTTCAAGTGTATATATATATATATATATATATATATTAGTTTAAGTTTAAAAGTTTAAATATATATTTATATATATATATATATGTTTTTAAATATATAACTATATAAGTATATTTGTAAAATACATATATTTATATAAAACATTAATGGTGTTTGTAAAAGAATGTTAAAATTATATACATGATCATATAACACCATATACTAATGTTTGATTATATAAATATATTGGTTTTTAAGAATTATCGAATTTACGAATAATATCAAACGTGCTCGAAAAATGATAAAAATTTACGGTTTTAAATCTTGATATTATATAAAGATATCCCCTAAAGTTTGAAATTCCAACTCATAACCGTTTGTTATATTTGGGCATTATAACGTCGTATAATACCGTTTTTACTCGAAAAAAAATGTTCTCTAATTATGAAATTAACTTAGAGGTTTCTTTTATTATGTGTTCGTATGAAGATCCCCAAAATTCCAGCTCCTAATTCCTAACAGATTGTTCTAATTTTAACAAAATAGTTCAAGAACGACCCTAGTTTTTAAGCAAATCCGAAACATGATTAAAACAACGATATGAACAGAAATTGATAGAGGGCTTTTGTTCTACGTACCAAATGACGTAAGACTGCAGAAAAGGAGACTTAGAGAGCTGACGAGTTGAGAGAATTTCGACTGCAAAGGTTCGGATACAAGTTTGAGAGCTTTTAGGTGTAGAATTTCAAAATTGAATGGCTTTTGGACCGATACTAGAGTGGTTTATATAAGGGGAGGGTCGCAAGGAGGTTAGGACACGTTTACAGGTGACTAATCACTCAAAAATGACACCAAAACACCCAAAATCGAGCCACCTCGCGACCTAGCTCGTAGGCTGCCAGCGCACCAGTCGCGGACCAGTGAGAAACTAAAATGGAAACTCGCTGGTCCGCGAGTCTACCTTTTTGACAGATTTTCAGATTTTACAATTTTGGCCTCTACAGTTTGGTTTTGGCAGTTTTGGCCCTCGAACTTTGATAAATTGATACTTTTTAACCCCAAAAATTATAAAATATATTTTCATTATATTTCTAATCTTGGAGTATAAATATTTTAATTTTGATGATTTACGAGGCTTCCAGTTAATGCCGAAATTGTGTAAAAATGTAAAAAGTTCATCGTTTTTCGTTTTTAACCTTCCAACTTTTTGTAAAACCTTACAAATATTTATTCGTATGCGTGACTAGTATTACATACAAATAAAATATAAGTTTAGATTACTCAAGTCTTCTGGTATTACGATAAACAATAAAATTGAATTAAATAATGTTTAAATTAAAATGTTTAGACGATTTCTTTGGATTGTGATTATAATTATTCAACCATACAATATAATTGAAATAAAAATAATCAAGGAACATGAAATGATTCTTTATTGAATTAAGATCACGATTACAAATCCGAATTTGAAAACGGGTCGGATAAAATACATATGGATTGACCGAAGTGTCACAGTCTCCCCTACTTCAGGAAATTTCGTCCCGAAATTTAGATTTAGGAAGACTGGTTGAAAAGTTGAGGATATTTGATCTTCATCTGGTCCTAACGTTCCCAGGTAAATTCTGGTCCACGTTTAGACTCCCAACGAATTTTGACAATAGGAATACGACTACGTTTTAGTTTCTTGACTTCTTGATCCAAAATTTCCATAGGTTTTTCCACAAAATGCATAGATTTATCAATTTGAATTTCGTCCAAAGGAATGTGTAGGTTTTCATCAGCCAAGCATTTTTGAAGATTACACACATGAAAGACAGGATGAACGTTTGCAAGTTCAAGAGGTAACTCAAGTTTATATGCCATTTTTCCAATTCTTTTCAAGATTTTGAATGGTCCCACAAAACTAGGTGCTAGCTTCCCTCTTTTGCCAAATCGGATGATGCCCTTCCAAGGGGATACTTTAAGTAGGACGAAATCACCGACTTTGAACTCCAAGGGTTTGCGTCGCTTATCAGCGTAGCTCTTTTGGCGACTTCTAGCAGCGAGTAAGTGATTTTGAATTTGAGAGATTTTGTCAGTCGTTTCCTGGATTAGTTCAGGACCAGTGATTTGTGTTTCACCGATTCCACCCCAACATATAGGTGAGCGACATTTGCGACCATAGAGTGCTTCAAATGGTGCCATACCAATGCTTGAATGATAACTGTTGTTGTATGAAAACTCAACCAATGGCAGATGAGTATCCCAGTTACCTTGAAAATCAATTACACAAGCCCGAAGCATATCTTCAAAGGTCTGAATAGTACGCTCAGACTGACCATCTGTTTGAGGATGATAAGCAGTACTGAGATCTAAACGAGTTCCTAAAGCTGATTGAAGGGATTGCCAAAACCGAGAGATGAAACGCCCATCAGGATCAGATATAATGCTCAAAGGAGTACGGTGAAGTCGAACGATTTCATTAACATAGATACGAGCTAACTTTCTAATTTTGAAATTTTCACGAATTGCAAGAAAATGAGCAGATTTTGTCAAACGATCAACTATAACCCAAATACTATTATTCCCACTGGAAGTGCGTGAAAGTTTAGTGACGAAATCCATAGCAATGTTTTCCCACTTCCAAACTGGAATCATAGGTTGTTCGAGTAAACCAGAGGGTCGTTGATGTTCTGCTTTGACTTTATAACAAGTAAGACATTTAGCCACAAAAAGCGCAATATCGTTCTTCATTCCAGGCCACCAATAATGACAACGAAGATCCTGATACATTTTATCAGCACCGGGATGAATTGAATAACGAGTCTTATGAGCTTCGTTCATGATAAAGGTTTGAAGATCATCTCGGTACGGAATCCAAAGGCGATTCATAAAATAGAGAAGACCATTTGGTTTGGTTTCCAACTGAAGTTCAGCACCACATGACATTTCTTCATACATATTGCCTTCAGTGACAGAGATATGTTGAGCTTTCAAGATACGATTTTGGAGATCGGATAGGTGATGAGTTCCTTGAAAAAGAATGAGCTTGACATGTTCCTTTCGACTTAGAGCGTCAGCGACGACATTAGCTTTACCAGGGTGGTATCTAATCTCACAGTCATAGTTGTTTAGAAGTTCGATCCAACGACGTTGTCGCATGTTGAGCTCTTTCTGGTTGAAGATATGTTGAAGACTTTTATGGTCAGTAAATATAACACATTTGGTACCATAAAGATAATGTCTCCAAATTTTCAAGGCAAAAACGACGGCACCAAGCTCAAGATCATGTGTCGTATAGTTTTTCTCATGAATTTTAAGTTGCCTTGATGCTTATGCGATTACCTTTCCTCGTTGCATAAGAACGCATCCGAGGCCTTGATTAGAGACATCACAATAGACAACGAAATCATTCGTACCATCAGGAAGAGTTAAGATAGGAGCATCACACAACTTTTGCTTAAGTGTTTGAAATGCTTCCTCTTGGGCAGGACCCCACTCAAATGGCTTGCCTTTTTGAGTTAGAGCAGTGAGTGGTATAGCGATCCTGGAGAAATTTGAAACGAAACGTTGATAATAGCCCGCTAAACCAAGAAAAGAGCGGACTTCAGTAGGGGTGGTTGGGGTATTCCAATTTTTAACAGCTTGAACCTTTGCAGGATCAACATGAATACCCTTGCTGTTAACAATGTGCCCCAAGAATTGAACTTCTTTAAGCCAAAACTCGCATTTAGAAAATTTTGCATACAATTGCTCTTTCTTTAGAAGTTCTAACACTAGGCGGAGATGATTTTCATGATCTGATTCTGATTTGGAGAAAATAAGAATATCATCAATGAAAACTATGACAAACTTATCAAGATACGGTTTACAAACACGATTCATGAGATCCATGAATACCGCTTGTGCGTTTGTTAAACCAAAAGGCATGACATTGAATTCGAAATTACCATATCTTGTACGAAAGGCGGTCAAGGGAATATCATCTTCATGCACACGAAGTTGATGATAACCAGAAAGAAGGTCGATTTTTGAGAAATACTTGGCTCCTTGAAGTTGGTCAAAAAGATCATCAATTCTAGGCAAAGGATAACGATTCTTGATGGTAAGTTTATTGAGTTCACGATAATCAATACACATACGAAACGTCCCATCTTTCTTCTTTACGAATAGAACAGGTGCTCCCCAAGGGGAGGAACTAGGACGAATGAAACCTTTATCAGAGAGTTCTTGAAGTTGCTTAGAAAGTTCCTGCATTTCGGAGGGTGCGAGGCGATAAGGCGACTTTGCAACAGGAGTAGCACCAGGCACAAGGTTAATGCGAAAGTCAAATTTGGCGAACGGGAGGAAGACCTGATATGTCTTCAGGAAATACTTCTGGGAAGTCTCGAACTACTGGGATGTCTTCAATCCTCTTTTCCTTATCACGAACTTCCACAATGTGAGCCAGGAATGCCTCATACTCCTTACGCAAGTATTTGCAGGCTTTAGTACAGGACATGAGCTTAAGCCCGTTAGATGGTTTATCACCATAAATTACTAGGAATTGACCATCTGGACGAGGAATACGAATGGTTTTATTGAAACAAATAACCTCACAATGATGTCGAGATAGCAAATCCATGCCTACTATGATGTCAAAACTCCCAAGTTGCATAGGAATGAGGTCAATAGAGTAAGAATGATCACCAAAGTTCAAGGCACAATTTTGAATAATAGAATCAAGGGATATTGATTTACCATTAGCTACCTCAATAGAGATAGGAGGTTCGAGTGCAGTACGAGACATAGCAAGCAATGGTTCAAATTCTAATGAAACGAAGCTCCTATCGGCACCAGTATCAAACAAAATGGAAGCATAACGGTTATTAATAAGAAACGTACCGTTGACAACTTCCTGGTTTGCCTGAGCCTGATTAGCATTGATATGAAAGGCTCGAGCAGGTGCACCACGATTAGCATTGTTTCCAGGAGGATTTGCAGTGATAAGCCTTAGACATGCATTGCGGAAATGACTAGGCTCCCCACAATTATAACATGCACGAACACGTGGAGCCTGAGCAACATTAGGCTGAACAAGCTGACGAGCCACTGGTTGAACCATTTGAGTTTGAGTACGAGCAGGCAATCGACAAGTATTCATGAAGTGACCATAGCAACCACAATTAAGACAAACTCGACATGCAATAGTGGTTGGGTGATGAAACTTACAGGTGTTGCACAAAGGATGATTGCCGGTGTAAGGATTTTTAGCAGGAGGAGCATCAGGGGCAACCTGAGTAATGGGTACAGCAGGTGTAGCGGGAGTAGTAATGGCAAAGTTGCGGTTTTCAGACTTCCGCTTCTTTTTGTTGGTTTTGGAAGACCCAGCCTTAGACCCTTTAGTTGATTCAGACTTAGAATTCTTCTTAGATCCCTTTCTGGTTAAATTTCCCGCCTTAACGTGGTTATCAGTTAACCTTTCTGCAAGAGCGATGACGTCATCAAGCTTTTCAGGTCTACTTGCCCAAACAGCATCCTACATGACCATGGGCAGTCCACCAATGTATCTCTCGATAGCACGATATTCAGGAGTAACGACATGGGGTACCAAGATACTTAATTCATGAAAACGGTCAGTGAAAGCTTGATTTTCTCCACTGTCTTGCTCAAGTTCCCAGAGTTCATCCTCTAACTTCTTTCGTTCACTAGGAGGACAGAACTTACGTGTCATCAGTTCTTTGACTTCATTCCATGATAAGGCTAATAAAACATCAGCACCACGATTACGCTTCTCACTGTTCCACCAAGTGAGTGCCTTCTTGGTTGAGGCACTAGTGGCATAACGGACTTTAAGATTTTCAGGACAATCACTATTAACGAAGGTGTTTTCGATACCTTCGAACCATTGCAAAAAACCGGTTGCGCCATCAGAACCACTGTACTTAGGTGGATTATATGAGTTGAAATGTTTAAAGGAACACGTAGGGGTAGGAGCAGCTGAAGGAATTGGATTGGCATTTAGATTTTGCTGAATTTGAACCATCATATCTGGTATGACTGCTGCCATTTGTTTGGCAATTTGAGCAGCCAACTTGGTACCAGAATTCTTAGAACGATGATTACGACCCATAAGACGCTTAGACATGCTGAAAGGTAAAGAAATGATTTATGAGTCAAAGGATGTGAAACAACTGATAATAACATCTGAGCGGGTAAAAGGAAATACAATTAGAGTGATATAGAATGTAGATCATTGAGAATCAATAAAAGTAGTGCACAAATAGATAACCACGTTGGATTTGTGTGAAATCAATGGAATGGTTTTCATTTCTCGATTGAGAAATTACAACCGGGACTAATCAGAGTTATTTATAGTTTCTAGCAGTAATTGACATGCTTTGGCCTAATAGGTCCCAACACTCTCACCGGGGCATCCCAGGTAGGTATCCAGGTCCGACGGTAGGTTCGAATTTGTACGCAACACCAACCTTTGACAGAGACCCCAGCTACCGGTGTTTTCCCCCTTCCAGTTACTACATGTCTACTACTAGAAACTTAACCCCGACGAGAATAAAGAAATTAATAAATAAAAATTATCAATTTTTTCATAAACATTATTATTATGAAGAGAGGTTAGGAAACCTAAAGAGTTTAGTGTATAAGTGTGTGTTTAAGAGTAGAAATGAGATTTAGAGGAAAGCAAGATTAAGAAACATCAAAGGACTTAGCATATAAATAGGCATACTATACATGAGATTATCATGTGGACACCTATGGTATAGTCTAGGTCATCCGTTTCTAATAACCTAAATCCCTATAGCCATGGCTCTGATACCAATCTGTCACACCCCGACCGACGGCGAAATTTGTCGGAGCGTGATAAATTGTCCAGATGCTCACAACCAAATAATATAAGTTGCGATATACTTAATCATGCCATTTTATTCCATAAACATAGTAGTTTTACAAAACATATAACAAACAAAACATGATTAAAGTTTAACTAGGTCCAGCAGAGCCTAACGTGATAACACAACGGAAGTCTCAAGTAGCATTTCCTGCAACATGTATAAAATATCTGTCAACTACAATGAGTTGGTGAATACACATAAGTTTAATATTAAGTATAAGTATAAAGTATGCGATCAACGTGCCAAGTGTATGATTAAGAATATGACAAACAAGTATTAGAGGCAATATATAAACGCGTAAAACAAACCTTGACAATTTAGGTTCCATCACCTATTTGAAGACAAGATTACGTCTCAATATCCTAGGTGGGTTGTCAACCAATAGCTATTAATGAACCATAGGCTTGGTGTTGTTAATGTTTACGCAAGAATAAAGTTTCAAGTTTATCAAGTTTCAAGTTTATCAAGTCTCAAGTCTCAAGTTTCACGTATCAAGTCTCACACAAGTAAGCATATCAAGAATCACACAAATACTCATATAATCGCATTGTTTTGTATCAAGAATAAAGAATAACGATTTTGATATAGGATACATGTTGCACCCCAAATAACAAAAAGAGAGGGGCTACGAGTACTCACTTGATGAGCGGATTGAGGATGAATGATTACGCTGAGAGTGATAATGATAGACCTCGAGATTAGCCTATTAACATAAATAGGCTAAATAAATACAAAAAATATAGTTTCAATTGGACAGGGTTCTTGAAGAGTGTAAGGTTTTATTATTATGTCAAAAGACTATTTCTGTATATATTAAAACAAAGATTAGTGATTATATGAAAACGCTTTTTCATATAAGTAAACACTCACTCCAGGAATCCCCAGGTAAGTCTGCCAGGTCCAACGAGGGATTTATGAGAAATCGTTTCCTATGCCAGGAAACACAGTGTATAGGCGTTTACCCTTCCGGTCCGCGCGAGTTCAAAATAGTTTTATAAAAATAACTAGATGTATACGTTTATGATCTTTATTAGATATATATATATATATATATATATATATATATATATATATATACTTTATTTAAACTTCAAGTGTGTATATATATATATTAGTTTAAGTTTAAAAGTTTAAATATATATTTATATATATATGTTTTTAAATATATAAATATATAAGTATATTTGTAAAATACATATATTTATATAAAACATTAATGGTGTTTGTAAAAGAATGTTAAAATTATATACATGATCATATAACACCATATACTAATGTTTGATTATATAAATATATTGGTTTTTAAGGATTGTCAAATTTACGAATAATATCAAACGCGCTCGAAAAATGATAAAAATTTAAGGTTTTAAATCTTGATATTATATAAAGATATCCCCTAAAGTTTGAAATTCCAACTCATAACCGTTTGTTATATTTGGGCATTATAACGTCGTATAATACCGTTTTTACTCGAAAAAAAAATGTTCTCCAATTATGAAATTAACTTAGAGGTTTCTTTTATTATGTGTTCGTATGAAGATCCCCAAAATTCCAGCTCCTAATTCCTAACAGATTGTTCTAATTTCAACAAAATAGTTCAAGAACCCTAGTTTTTAAGCAAATCCGAAACATGATTAAAACAACGATATGAACAGAAATTGATTGAGGGCTTTTGTTCTACGTACCAAATGACGTAAGACTGCAGAAAAGGAGACTTAGAGAGCTGACGAGTTGAGAGAATTTCGACTGTAAAGGTTCGGATACAAGTTTGAGAGCTTTTAGGTGTAGAATTTCGAAATTGAATGGCTTTTGGACCGATTCTGGAGTGGTTTATATAAGGGGAGGGTCGTAAGGAGGTTAGGACACGTTTACAGGTGACTAATCACTCAAAAATGACACCAAAACACCCAAAATCGAGCCACCTCGCGGCCTAGCTCGTAGGCTGCCAGCGCACCAGTCGCGGACCAGTGAGAAACTAAAATGGAAACTCGCTGGTCCGCGAGTCCACCTTTTTGACAGATTTTCAGATTTTATAATTTTGGCCCCTGCAGTTTGGTTTTGGCAGTTTTGGCCCTCGAACTTTGATAAATTGATACTTTTTAACCCCAAAAATTATAAAATATATTTTCATTATATTTCTAATCTTGGAGTATAAATATTTTAATTTTGATGATTTACGAGGCTTCCAGTTAATACCGAAATTGTGTAAAAATGTCAAAAGTTCATCGTTTTTCGTTTTTAACCTTCCAAATTTTTGTAAAACCTTACAAATATTTATTCGTATGCGTGACTAGTATTACATACAAACAAAATATAAGTTTAGATTACTCAAGTCTTCTGGTTTTACGATAAACAATAAAATTGAATTAAATAACGTTTAAATTAAAATGTTACGATTTCTTTGGATTGTGATTATAATTATTCAACCATACAATATAATTGAAATAAAAATAATCAAGGAACATGAAATGATTCTTTATTGAATTAAGATCACGATTACGAATCCGAATTTGAAAACGGGTCGGATAAAATACATATGGATTGACCGAAGTGTCACACTATGCACAAATTGACTAAGGACAATCATGTTGATGTTATATTTTCTCAAAATAATTTTTATGTTCAGGATCGCACAACGAGGGAAGTTTTGGCTCAAGGACTATGTGAAAACGGGCTATATATTCTCAAGCAAGAACCGCAAGTATTGGCAGCCATTTATAGTAACAATAAGGCTTCTTTTGAACTTTGGCACAATCGGTTAGGGTATGTGCCCTTGGATGTTATTAAACTATTAAATAAAAATGGCTTGCTTAATGTTACTTCTATTTTGCCTAAACCCGTTGTATGTTCGCCATGTCAAATGGCCAAAGGTCACCGTCTTCCATTTGAACTTAATACGAAACGTGCTAGTCAACCGCTTGATCTTGTGCATTGTGACTTATGGGGACCCGCTCCCGTCTCTTCTCATGAGGGGTATCGATATTATGTCGCTTTTATGGACGACCATTCTCGCTTTACGTGGGTTTACCCCCTACAATCTAAATCAATGTTTGCAACAATATTACAAATCTTTATTAAAGTGGTCCAAACTCAACTCTCAAGGACACTGAAAATTTTTCAAAGTGACGGAGGTATCGAATTTGTCAACAAGCGTGTTAAGACTATAATCGAAGAGAATGGCACACTTCATCGCTTATCTTGCCCATATACTCCACAACAAAATGGGCGTATCGAGTGGAAACACCGTCACATTGTGGAGACTGGACTTTCAATGATGTTTAATGCCTCCGTTCCTGCCTCATATTGGGTTGAAGCATTCACCTCGACGGTATATATCATCAATAGAATTCCCTCAACTGTTTTATCAAATGCTTCCCCGTTTGAAGTATTATTTCAGAGAACCCCCAACTTCAATAATTTTCGAACATCTAGGTGTCAGGTGTTCCCGTATCTCCGTGATTACTCGGCTCATAAACTTGCTCCTCGATCACTACCCTGCATTTTCTTAAGGTATATGCCTCAATATAAAGGCTATCGGTGCTTTGAACCGGTTTCCAAACGTGTTTACGTTACTCGACATGCCAAATTTGATGAAACAATCTTTCCGTTTCTTGACAATTCTAAGATTAGTGATCTCTCATGCCTTCAACTCACTGCCTTTTTGGACCAATCTCCACCCGTCACTGTTGCTACACCAAATGAATCTACCCCTAAAACCCCCTCACCTACGTCCTCCCCATGCAAAATTTGCATTGATGAAATTTCTAATGGGCCTGAACCAACCCATCAGCCTTCTGACACTTCCCCATCCATATCACTTCCATCCATACCTACCCCTCTTCCCCCCACTTCGCAAACTTCTAGCCACCCACCATACCTGCTGACTCTTTACCCCATATCCCCACTTCAACCCCACCACCAACTAATTCTACTTCTTCCCATCCTATGCAAACTCGATCAAAATCGGGGATATTTAAACCAAAACATCGTGCCGACTTCTCGCACATGCACTATATGCTGCTCTTTTTTCTCAAAGTGATCCCAAGAGCTTCAAAACCGCTGTCAAGCAAACCCACTGGGTCGATGCCATGCGTAAAGAAATGAGTGCACTTAAACAAAACAACACATGGTGCTTTGTTCCTCGTCCGATAGATGCCAATGTTGTTGGATCCAAATGGCTTTTTAAAACAAAATATCGATCGGATGGATCTATCGAACGACATAAAGCTCGTCTTGTTGCTCAAGGATTTACTCAAGTTTCCGGAATAGATTATTCCTACACCTTCAACCCTGTTGTCAAAGCAACCACAATTCGTATTGTTCTCTCATTGGCGGTCATTAATAAATGGAAACTTCATCAGTTGGATGTCAATAATGGATTTTTACATGGCAAGTTAAGTGAGACGGTGTATATGGAGCAGCCATCTGGATTCGTTGATCCCAAGTTCCCAAACCATGTGTGTCGTCTAAACAAAGTCATTTATGGCTTAAAACAAGCTCCAAGGGCTTGGTTTCACCGTCTGAGCTCGTTTCTCACGCAAAATGGATTTCTATGCAGTCGGGCAGATCCCTCCTTATTCGTTTTCAAATGTGATAATTGCATTTTATACCTTTTGGTTTATGTTGATGACCTCATCTTAACAGGTAATCAGGAGCATATCATTACATCATTTATCCAACAACTCAACTCTGAATTTGCCATTAAGGATCTTGGAGATTTGAGCTACTTCCTTGGAATTGAAGTTATTTACACCAACGAACATCTCTTTCTTAGTCAAACCCGGTATGCTCGCGATATTCTTGATCGAGCTAAGTTGTTGGATGCTAAACCAGTTGCCACACCACTTGCAGCCAATATTACTTTCTCTACGTCAGGAGAACCCTTTGGAGATTCATCTCTCTACCGGTCTTTGGTTGGTGCCTTGCAATATCTCACCATCTCTAGACCCGATAGATCGTATGATGTTAATCAAGTCAGTCAGTTTATGCAGACTCCCACTGTGTTACATTTTCAACATGTTAAACGCATTTTATGGTACATCAAGGGTACTATTGACTATGGCTTGACATTTCAACGCAGCAACAAACCCAATATTCTTGGTTACTCGGATGCTGACTGGGCCCATTGCCTTGAAACTCGACGGTCAACTTATGGCTACTCTATTTTTCTAGGGGGCAATCTTGTGTCATGGAGTGCCAAGAAACAACCGAGTGTTGCTCGGTCCAGCTGTGAATCAGAATACAGGGTTATGGCTAATACGGCTGCTGAAATCGGTTGGATAACTCATCTCTTACGTGAACTTCATGCCTTACCGCCTGATCGTCCAACTCTCTTATGTGACAACCAGAGTGCCCTTTTTCTAACCCAAAATCCTGTCCCGCATAAAAGGGCCAAACACATTGATATTGACTATCACTTTATTCGGGAGCTTGTTGCTGCTGGAAAGATATACACCAAGTTTGTTCCAACCAAGCTTCAAGTGGCGGATATTTTCACCAAGAGCCTCTCAAGACCTCAATTCGAGTTCTTTCGAGACATGCTTCGTCTTGGCTCCCCGCCATCTCGCTTGAGGGGGATGTTAACTAGAATTTGTAAAGTTTGTCTAGCTTTGTTATTTGTTCATTCTTTATGTACCAAGTTGTATATTTTTAATCTATTTATAGACTCTCTACTAATTGTGGGGTATTCAGTTCTAAACTTAATCACAAATCATTCTTCATACTGGACTGCAAATAGCAATATCTCTTCAACCATTTAGATGCATCATTTGTGCTCTGGTTGAACTGGTTCCTATTGAGTTATATTCATTGTTGCTTTCATTCTCATGAGACCCTTGTCCATCAACTCCAATGATGAATGGATAAATCAAGCTTACATTTGGGTCATTATAACAGATGGAACATGTTTTAAAACCATTTCAAAACCAAACCTTTTATAAAACTGACATGTTTTAAAACCTGCCTCGTTTAAAGGCCCGACATGTATAAATAGCTGAACCATTTCAAACCAAACATATTATTATGGTTTGTTTGAACCATAAAAATGCGTAGATCAAGATATGCTAATTAAAATACATAAGAATAGTTGAATATACTACAGTTTAAGTCATATGTATGAATTAGTCTACATCAAAAAAAGCTCAATATATTACCAATCACAGAAAAGAAAACCTTTTAATTGGTCACCATCCATCTGTATGTATATGCATATTTATTTGATCTGATAAATGAGTAGATCATTGACTATAAACAAATGAATGATTAATGATTATAAAGTGTTCCTCTCCATCCGTGTTTTTAGATTATATGTATTGTACACTTAAAAGCAGAATTTCAAATGACCAAATGAGTATGAATGATTATAAAGTGTTCCTCTCCATCCGTGTTTTTAGATTATATGTATTGTACAAATGAATGATTATTATAAAGTGTTCCTCTCCATCCGTGTTTTTAGATTATATGTATTGTACACTTAAAAGCAGAATTTCAAATGACCAAATGAGTATGAATAGGTTCATGTTTGATTAAACAATAAAAAAAACATCTCTGTGGCGTTGATTAAACACTTAAAAAAACCAAGTACTAAATCTCAAAAAAGATTATAGTTACTACAAATTTTGTGATATATGTTTTTAAAGCAATAGGTGAATTGATCTACAACTTGTTAATCATCTATTGTTCATTTTCTTTTGTATATTATTTCTATTATTTATTTATTTATTTGACAAGGGTATAAATGAAGACGGATTTTACACGATATCGTTAGGAAATATATATATTATTTAGGTAAGAATTACAAGCGCAAATGAGCTTGAGCTTACCTTGTTTTGAGCTCTGATCTTAGCTAGTTTGGAAAGTTAAATGGTTTTAATTGATTATCCGATTCACAAGAATGGTTCACCGTCAAAGATTAAAGAAAAGAGGATTGATGCATTTATTTTCACCACGTTTTGGTGTAAATGGGATTTAATAAGATCTTGAGGGTGGAGTTGTGTGAGCTGTGTGTATGTCGTCTTAAACGATTGGTATTTGCAGGAAATTTGTGTATTATTGTTTGGTTTTAAATTAGGATTGTATGACATGGGACTTAGAGGTTATGATGAAATTGATGTACAATATATAGTTTACAACTTTGCGTTTTGAATTTTTAATCCTTTTTTGGTATTTTGCAGAGAAGGTGAGAACATTTCTCTCCACTAATCCACCAACAAATAACTGTAAGTATGTGTGTTTGGTTTCGATTAAAGGTTGTCCCTATGATACCCTGTTTCAGGTTTCTCTGGTGATTAATTATGACCTCCGAAATAACCGAGAGCTTTATTTTCATCGTATTGGTTGATCTTGTTGTTTTTGACGAATGGTAAATAAGACCTCTTTTCTTTAGAGCGTCTTCCTTAAGTCTGCACCTGTTCTCATCATAAGAAGAGTTCTCACCAAAGTGGATTGTTCTATGATAATTCTAACACTCTATATTTTGTGCTTTAAATGATTTACATGGTGTGGCTATAAATTTTGTGAAAAAGAATGATAATGGGTCCTAAGAGGCATAGAGCAATACTACACTACCCAGATTGATGAAATGCCAATAATTGTTGCAGACTTGATAAATGGTGCTCTTTACTTTACATATTTGATTGTAATTGTGACTCGTGAGCTTGGTGAGAGGATAGTCTATTACTTTGATTTATTTTATTTATACCTTAGGCAGAAGGTTTTAAAATTTGGGTCCTGCAAAATATCTATTACTTAGATTTTTTTTAATGATTTACACGATTGATTAATGGAATTAAGCCTACAAATCAACATGTTAATTCATTCATTCTTGTCACCACATGTATTCAGGGTTCTAAAATAAACTAATGAGAATTTAGAGCATATGGAAATTTATCTTCTTGTTCAAAACTTTTTAGATACAACTGGTATTGGTGTACTCATTTGCATTGCATCCAAACAAATAATAGGACTTTTAGATAGTGTTGTTCATTACTCAAATCAAACTTAAGTTTGAATTTAAGCCGGTTTTGTTAGGTGCAACAATTAATATGCCTCTTGCTGCTTTTGTAAATTACAATCCAAACATATAATGGGACCTTTAGATAGTGTTGTTCATTATACAAATCAGACTTGAGTTTGAATTAAACCTGGCTCTGTCAGGTGCAACAATTAATATGCTTTTTGTGAATTCTGTAAATTTTAACAATTGGATCATTATCAGGTTTTTGTCGCAATTTGTGGCGTATAGGTATCACCATAACTGGTGGGGCAACCATAACTATGTGTTGTACGAAATATTTTATAAATGTTTCTTTCCTTTAAATAAAATGACTTAAAAAAGAATATATTTATTATATATGAAAAAGTGATGGGTGTGGAACTATTAATAACCCTTGCTTGGAGCAATAACCAAATAACCCATTTGAACCACCAAAATCATGACAAGTGTCACCCTCTTTCTCTTTCCAGTGAGGGTATTTTAGACATTTAACCCAACAAAAAAGGTACCCCCTCCATTTTAAAACGGCTATAACTTTTTTATCTGAAGTCGGTTTTTTATAAAAAAAATACCGTTGGACTTGTTGTATTTTTATCTTTAATTCAGATGTGGTCCCGACTTTTTTTGATATTTTTTCCCAGACGTTCGTACTGACATGTAATGTTACAAAAAGTAGCACCGATGCCTTTTTTTTGTGGCGCTGCTGCCCTTTTTTGTAGCATTGATGTTAATACGGACGTTTGAAAAAAAAGTTTCAAAAAAAGTCGAGACCACATCCGAATTAAAGGTAAAAATGAGGCGAGATTAATGGTATAATTTTTATAAAAAACCGACTTCGGATAAAAATGTTATAGCCGCTTTAAAAATGGGGGTGGTACTTTTTCTTTTGGTTAAAATACCACTTATACCCTTTCAATTAAAAAAGAAAAAGAAAACAAGTCAGTGCCACTTGGCACTCATCCATGGCACCAGCTTTTTGATCCAACCACTATGATGGAGTTATTTGGTTATCACTATAAGAGGGGGTTATTATTGGTTCTCATTCCTATATATATATATATATATATATATATATATATATATATATATATATATATATATATATGGCAAGGTTAGTATGCAAACCCAATCTAGTTGGGAAAACTTTACAAACCCATCCAAGGGCCACAAATCAACCACGTCATCAACATGTCTTATACCCATAAGGGCTTTATGGTCATTTCATCATACCTAAGAGTAAAAGGAGATCTCTAGTGTGTCAGGCACATTTTCGAATAGAAGAAAGTAAGCATGTTGCTTGTACCTTTTCCTTTATACTTTCTATGTACTTTGTACTATATTACTAATTAATCTTTGCATTAATATCATCTTTTCCAATGCATTAATATAATCTTTTCCAATGCACATTTTAAGTATAATAACTAATTAAAATTTCTAAATAATTGGTACTTTATGTTATTAGATAAGTTAATTAATTTATAATCATTTTTTTCTATTTATAAACGATTTATGTTTTGTTCTTTATGATTTACAAGTGTTTTTATTTTATTTATTCATGGTATATTATTAGTAAATAAGTATGAATATTGTTGTCGTCATTTTCTCTCTTGTATTTTTCTTTTATAACAAACTAAACATAAATATTCAAGGGAATGATACAAATGTATTTTGTATTATTAAACAACACATATGTAAATTCACATACGTAACTTAATTAAACAAACATCATAGAGACAACTTCCTATACAAAATCCAACGTAATCATACATGTGTACATTTACATACGTAACATGAATAAAAAAAACATATGTAACAGGCTGGACACTTCCCTTTTATATCATCAATCAGTAGACCCCAAATCTGTTTTTCTTCCCTTGTTGGTGGCAAATCAATTTTCACTGGCCTATCAAACCAAGGTGATCTACAAAGGCTTGAAACTGTTTTGGACCTTGTCGGGTTCACCCGTAAGCATTCCAATTTGTGAAGAGTTTCTTCAATTTTTTTCAACAGACGGTACAACAGAAATAGGAATGGCATGAATTGGATGCTTAGGGGAAGAATCTACAGATATAAAACAAAGGAAACCAAATGTAAAACTACATATGTAAAATATACTATTACATATGTAATGATAAACATGTTACATATGTATTAATATACTGTTACATATGTAATGATAAACAGCTAACGGGATACGTATGTATTAAAAAAAGTATAAATGTGTAGTAAAGTAACAACTTAGCAAATAATCATATTTATTTGAAGGCAACAATAAATATATGGCTAGATAGAGGGTGAGGTTACATATGTATGAATAGGCTTGGTTACATATGTAAGTGTAGATTGTTATGATTTGCTAATATCTTTACATATGTATATGATGCCTACATATGTATTAAATGCCCATACATAAAAACCAAAGTGTGTATATGATTCCTACATGTGTAGAAATCACAGGTTACATGTGTCTTAATACACTATTATATATATAAATGTTAACAAGTCCATACATATGTATTAAAAATAATATACTTGTGTATTAATATTAAAATAGGTTATATGTGTCTTGATACACTATTACATATGTATATATAAAAGGGTTAGCAAATAATCATGTTTCTTTGGAGGCAAAAATAAATAATGTATTAAAATTTTTGTTTTAAAAATATGAGTCCCTACATACGTAATATTCTTAATTTAAAAAAAAACATATGCAAGACATCTGAGGGTAAATTATATATCCATATACATACATACTAACTTTTTGAGTTTCTCCCAAATTAGTTGATTTGAAAGATTATCCATAAAAACCATGTTTTTATTGTGCTGGGAAAGGATTAGCTTAGTAGGAAACGTAAAACTTGATATGGCAAGAAAGAATCAATTAAAAAAGCATACAAATAAGTTTCTACAATACAAATATTTCAAAAATAAAAGGCTTTTATTGCCTCTGTTCACCAAAACACAAAATAGAGTATAATTATTCAAGATGCATATTCTAACACTATTGAAAGACTTTATTTTTTGACTAATGACTGAGAAAACATCAAAAAATACGAACTTCATCACATAAGTTAGACTTACACACCCAAAAAAAACCTAGAAATTGAAAAACAAAACGAAAAGATAAATTGAAAATACCCGGCGGTAGGGGGACGATGGATACTGGAGGATGAGATGAACAATCTTTCGTCTGTTCGATTACGCTATCCATCGAAGACTGTTGAACTAATGTCGCCGAAAAATGCAATTAACTGGTGCAAATACACAGTGAAAAATGGAAAAAAGTAAGGATACTTGATAGAATGAGTAAGAATCGGGAATGTGGAAATTAACTAAAGAAAGTTTGGGATTGAATTAACTTACATTCGATGATGATGGATCGTCTAGATTTGAAAATGAGACATAGAAAGCCAGAAAAAATTGGGAAAGGATGAAATAAATTATGAATGTGAAATGGAAATATAGAGTCAATACTAGGATGGATTTGATGGGAGAGGGTTGTAGCATGCAGAATGTAGGTGGGGGTTACAGAGAAATGGTACTTTTCAATAGAATGAAATACCATTCTTGCCCTTTTGATGGATATATGTAAGTAATTGGGGTATTACAAAAATATGAAAAACCAAGAAAAAGTATCATCCATTGGATTAATGAAATCAAGGGCCAAAAATGAGTTTTTAAAGTTTTCTCAACTCACTATGGTTTTCATTTTACCCTTCCTCAATATATATATATATATATATATATATATATATATATATATATATATAGGGTTAGGTTCAAATAAGAACTTTTTATTTTGAGAACTTTTGAAAACTAAATCTCAACCACACATTTCAGGGGGGAACCACTACAATTCATGGGAGGGGGGATACATGTAAATAAAATTGTGGCTCAAATTAGTTCTTTTTAGTTCTCATACCCAATTGGTTCTCAAATGATCCTCTCCCTATATATATATATATATATATATATATATATATATATATAGGGTGAGGTTCATTGTAGACACTTTCACATGTGAAATAACTCTTTTTCACATGTGAAATGCTCTAAACAATTAGAAAAAGGAAAAAAAGGAAAAAATGAAATTATCACAACCACTAGATCAAGAGATCTAATGGTGAAATAGGGTGTCTACATGTCTACACTTATGAGGGTGTCTACAATGAACTTTTCACTATATATATATATATATATATATATATATATATATATATATATATAACTTTTTTATATATTTCTGTAAGTTGTAAAGATGATGGCTGTTCGGATCTGGAACTCGGTTCACACGACATTTTAGTTTTTGGTCATCGTATAAAAGACCAATTACCAGTGAGTATAGATGTCACGAGTTTTGTATATTTTCTTTGCCGCCTAACACGCATTTAGTGTCTTATAAATTGTCTCCGCACCGCATCGGGCTAATAAAAACGAATATCGAGTTGTAAATGTCGTCGCCGTCAAACGGGCGCACATAAGATAGAGTACATCGATACTACGAATGAGAAAACTAACGGACATACAATACAATATATCACTAGAAGATTTATCAAAGCTTCTATTTATAATATCCCACGTTAAAATTTAAAAAATGAGGCCTCAAAATTTTGGAGGCCCAAGGCAATTCTGTAAACCTTCTATTAACATGGCCCGACTCTGATTACTTATTTGACCATCTATAAATAACACACCCGGTAAATCACGATCGACAAACATCATGATATCATCATTACGATTGTTGTTCTTCGTTGTCGCTGAACGCTGTGTTACACCCTATGTAACAAGTCTTCTAAATTGTCGTCACCATTGAACGCATATGTACCACATTATAAATTGTCATCGGTCCGTATCGCACTAACATTAATGAATATCGTGGTATAAATTTTCGTTCTTCCGTAATGCCCGAACAAATGAGAATAACACGTTATAAAGTATCGCCGCCGCAACGCGCGGGCACCATGCTATATATTATATATATATATATATATATATATATATATATATATATATAGGGTTAGGATCCTGCGAAAACACATTTTTTTGTGAAAACTGCGAAAACACATATTAAAACCCACGTAACTTTTTCATACGTTAACGATTTTTCATAAAATTTGCGCCAAAATTCTTAGATTTACGTTATCTTAATTCTGGAACAAAATGTTAAAAAAAAACTTAACGTTTTTTTCCCTGTGATGCACATGTGCATCATATAGTTAAAAAAAGTTATAAAATGTTATTTTTTTCTTTAAATTTAAAGATAACACAACTATAAGATTTATGGTGCAATCTCTTTTTGAACCTATTAGTGTATATCACATGTATGAGGGTTTTTTTTTGGTATGATGCACATGTGCATCATTCAATAAAAACGCAAAAAATGATGAAAATATGACATATGGTGCGACTAAGAAAACAAAAATATTAACTCATACTAAAAGTATGAGTTTTTTTTTGTGATGCACATGTGCACCACACAAAAAAATAATAAAAAAAATAAAAAAAGCGTTAAGTTTTTTAAAACCTCTATAGGATTAGAGATAACATAAGTTTAAGACTTTTGGTGCAATTTTATTTTTTAAATATTAACGTATGAAAAAGTTATATAGGTTTTAAGTTTTGTTTACGCAGTTCTCACAAAAAAAGGTATTTTCGCAGGATCCTTCCCCTATATATATATATATATATATATATATATATATCTTTCACTAGTTTACGTTCTATCCCCTTAAACTTTACAAACTTATCATTTCATGTCACTACGTCAAAAAGTGGCTTTGGCCACGGTTTTTTTTTATAACGCATAGCCACTGTTTTAAAAAAAGCGTGGCCAAAGGTAAGAAAATCTCGTTTTAGCCACACATATTTTGTACCCGTGGCCAAATATATAGCCTTTGGACCCTTTTAGCCACATATTTTTTTTGTTTATGTGACAACAACAATCAGGTGCAGTGGCTTTAGCCACTGTTTTACAAAAACATGTGGCACTTATTTGTCACACTAAAAAAGAGTGGCGAAATGCACCAAACGGCCACGGAATTTTTATGATTTTTTATTCGTGTGACCAAAAAGGAATGTATGGCCACGCTTAAATAATGTTGTGTGACGGAAGAGTAGATTTTATTACTTAGTAAATTAAAAGAAAACAAAACTATTTATGCGTGGCTAAATGTGAGCAATGGCCACGCTTTTTACTTAGTTATGTGGCTAAAAGCTAGTACATATGGCCACTGTTATTAGATTGTGTGACTAAATATTAGATGACTAATGGTCACGGTAGGTTGTGAGTGACAAAAATCTATTACCTATGGCCACATATATTAACCGTGACTAAATGGTAGGTTGTGAGTGACAAAAATTTATTTTATGGTTATGGTACAATATTTAACGCGTGGCGAAAAAGAGAAGATTTGTTTCCCTCTAAAACAACGCGCTTTTTTCAATTGTACCAATTAATTCGAGCGGGTTAAAATCTGCTACCCTATATATCATCATCATTGTTATTTTCCTTTTTACCGCCATTCCTTTCTTGATCTCAAATTCTCTACACCAATTCGTTTACACCAATTCTGGTATCAAATGGCCGATAATCAACGCTCCCTTAATTACTGGTATGTGAAGCATAACCGTATTTTTTTGGTTTACAGTAACAGGAGAAGAAGATCCTTCAGGTCCCATAAATCTGTGATTAAACACAACGATGAGAACATCCTGAAGCAACTCCATGCGCAGAAGATTCCTGATTGTTTTGCCTACCATGTTGAGACATCGAAATTATTTCGTGTCCTTGATACAAAATTCAATGAACCCGAAGAAGAAGATGAAGAAGAAGATGAAGAAGATGAAGATGAAGAAAATGATGAAGAAGATGAAGAAGCAGATGAAGCAGATGAAGAAGATGAAGAAGATGATGAAGAAGAAGATGATGATGATGATCATGATGATGACGATGCAAGTTCAGGATACATATCCGAAGATTGCAGTGATTATTAATGATGATGACGATGCAAGTTCATGATTATTAATTAGGATTTAGTTTAATTATGAACAAATTAAGAACAATGTTTTATATGTTTATTTTTAGTTATGATATTAGTAGTTATAATTGAATATATGATGGTTATATATGTTTATCATGTTTGATTATCTTGTGATATGGCCACTCATATTAAACATTGGTTGCGTGACAAATTATGACAAATGGTCACGGTATATTAATTTTAGGTGGCTAAAAGAATACCAACAGTCAACGGCGCTTGTAATCATTCAAATCTCCATCTACCACGCCCCTCGAGTATCGATATATACTATCTCTGTATCAGTTTTCATCATCATCTCCACCATGACCCTTTTCTCCCAGTCTTTCTCTCTCTGTTTTTCGTCCATCATCGACGGCAAAAAATGTGGAATTGGCGTCATCCGTATATGGAAAACGGTAAGTTATCATCTTCACCACTGAAATTCGATTGAATTTTTCGTCTCAGATTTGGTAATTTTTTCTTGTGCAGGGAAAGATTGCACTATGTATCTCCTGCGAGCAGATTTTAAGTTATTGTGGAAACCATGGAGACGAGGAGTCTCTAATGGTTCATACAAATGCTTTACTGAGAGCAGATTTTAAGTTATTGTGTAATTTTATAACAGTCAGCAGTAAGGGCACATGTTGAGGTTTGCAGGACTTGTATTCTTCAGGTGCTTCTCTCCCTTCTGGCCCCATGAACCCGGGTTATCTTCACCCACGTCTTCACCATTTTCAGTTGATCAGAAGCAAGTGCATGTGAGAAAGCAAAGAGGGATTTTTCTTCAGCCGCTTCTTCTCCCTTTTAAGTTAGTAGTTTTTCAGTTGTAATTTTATAGATCAATGTATTAATGGAATCATAACCTTTGGATTATGTATGTAATTGTGTTTGTTAAAGCAGCAGTTGATTTTGTTTGTTTATTTTTGACTTTTATTGACTCTGGTTTGGTCAAAGAGAGGAGACCTGCAGGCATAATCAAAAAAAGGAAACACTTGACTCAAAATTAAGATCCATAATATATATTCCAGAATACATAAAGAAAAAAAAACAAATATTGTTGATACTGTAGTTTGCTAAGATTCAAAAACATTACAATGATGATCAATTAATCGGTGGTTTTTCGTAATATCATTCCAGTACAGTCAGCTCTATGGTAAACATTGTGACGTGTATCTACGGGTGGCAATACATTATCGTTGTGAGGAAAAACTACCGTACTAAATTCTTCATTGGCATCGTCTTCATAATAATCTCTGTAATTTCTGGGAGGTGTCATAAAGACAATATGCAGTTTTTTATCCAGCTGGTCTTTGACGTAAAACAACTGTTGTGCTTGTGACGCGAAAATGAACGGGTCCTCCTTGTGACCTAGTCTTTTAAGGTTGACCAAAGTGTAACCAAGACTATCTTTTTTGACCCCCTGTGTATTCTCAACCCAGTCGCACATAAATAGAAGGATGGTTTTAATATGGTAATCTAGTAGCCATATCTCTTTTAAAACCCCATAGTAAGGTTTTTTTCCATAGGTTAAGACCTCGTTAGAGATGTGCATGTCATTTACCTCTACACCAACCCCGCTGTTCTGGTAAACCCTACCGTCTCGAGATTTTGTACGAAATGAATAGCCATTGATGTCATATACTTCATATTTCCTCACGCTTCTGTGCGGACCATGTGAAATCCACCTAACGGTCTCTGATATAGTTTCTGGGGACTCCGCCATCTCCTTTTCAACTTGAAATTCATAGTAGGTTTATCAGGAGAGTTCATTAGGAATAGGAAGATTATAGCTCTTCCAAAAATAAAATAAAGTTGTTCCGGACAACTCAGGTCAGTTGTTCCGGAAAGTTACAGTTCATCCGGAATTAAAAGTATAAGAAAAATAGTTTCAGTTCAACAGGAAGGTTATAGTTCATCCGGATAGAAAATAGAGTTATTCCGGACAACTCAGGTCAGTTGTTCCGGAAAGTTACAGTTCATCCGGAATTAAAACTATAAGAAAATAGTTTCAGTTCACCAGGAAGGTTATAGTTCATCCGGATAGAAAATAGAGTTGTTCCGGACAACTCAGGTCAGTTGTTCAGGAAAGTTACAGTTCATCCGGAATTAAAACAATAAGCAAATTTAGCTGACCTTGTTGCGTAACCATTTACCAAATGTTGTGCTCTGCTTCTTAGTCAGGTCATTTAGTCTACTACCAGGATGTTCCTTTTCCAAAAATTTCATGTGTTCTCTGCAATTACATGAATTGAAGTTATCTATAAAAGTATATAATTAATTAAACAGATAAAAAAAGGTTAATAATCTAAATTACTTACTCGATATAATGCTCAATTTCAGGCGTATTTAGCAACACAAATAAATGCGCTTTCGATAGGAGCTCTGGAGAGACTTCAACTGATCTACCAGCTGACCCAGGACTTCCATCCGCACTGCTATGCTTTTCAGTTGGAACACCAATAGTTGTGATGTTTTTTTGGTATTCGCTGAGAAACTCAATCGTTTCTTCTACAATGTTCTCCTCAGCAATGCACCCTTCTGGATAAGTTTTGTTTCTCACGTGGCCCTTAATTACCTTCATACACCTTTCAAATGGATACATCCATCGAAAGCATATTGGGCCACATAATTTTACATCCCTAGTAAGGTGCACCGTCAAATGAAGCATAACATCAAAAAATGATGGCAGAAATATTTCTCAAGCAAGCATAGTGTGACACAAAGATCTGCTTGCAATTTGTCTAGCTCTTCGACGTTGATCTCTTTGCTGCATATTGATTTGAAAAAAAAAAACAGAGCCTTATAATAGCATATCTTGTCGGTTCAGGCATGACTGACCGAATTGCAATTGGCAGAAACTGTTGCATCAGCATATGATAGTCATGTGACTTGAGCCCCACAAGTTTCTTGTCCTTTAGACTAACCAAACTAGAAAAGTTAGAACAATAGCCTTGTGGAACCTTCAAGTTATACAACGTGTCACAAAAATTTTCCTTTTCATCTTTTTGTAACGTGTAACACGCTGCAGGAAGTACTATGTTGTTCTTGTTCTGTTTAGGCTGCAACTCTGGTCTTAACCCCAAAAAGTTCAGATCCTTTCTCGCATTCAGTCCATCCTTCGTCTTTCCGGGAAGGTTGAGCAGAGTTCCAACAAGACTCTCAGCCACATTCTTTTCAATATGCATGAAATTAATGCAATGTTGGACACTATTATGCCTCCAGTATCTAAGTCTTCGAAACCATATATTGAATTTCTTCCAATATGGTGGCTTCTCTTTGTTCTTTCTTTTTCTCTTATCAATCTCCCCCCCTCTTCCGGTTGAGGTCTCTAGGATTTCTGAATCAGTACACCTTAATCCCTTTCCCCATTTGTTCCTGATATGTTGAACTTCGTTGTATATCTGTTCTCCGGTGATAGGATCAACAACAACTTCCAACTCTTGTTTACCATTGAAGGCCTCTGTTTGCTTTCGGAAGGCATGCGTATTTGGTAGATATCTTCTATGACCAGCATAGCACTGCTTGGCTGAGAAAGGAAGCCTAATGCATTTAGTTTGTTCCCGACATACCACACAACCATGGAATCCACTGTACGGGCAACCACAAAGTGTACCAAGTGCAGGGTAGTCATTAATCATCCATAAAACAACTGCATGCATAGTAAACTGTTTTTGCGCATACGCATCATATGTTTCCACACCTGCCTCGAATAACAGCTCTAAGTCATCAATTAATGGTTCCAAAAACACATCAATATCGTTTCCAGGCGCTCCCGATATTAATAACGAAAGCATGATGAACTTTCTTTTCATACACAACCATGGTGGAAGGTTGTAAATGACAGATAGAACCGGCCACACACTGTGATTTCTGTTACCTCTATTTACGTCGACCCCATCAATTGAAATGCCAAGACGAAGACTTCTAGGATCGTCAGCGATTTCGGGATATTTTTCATCGATGGCTTTCCATGCCGGTGAATCGGATGGGTGTCGTAACACACCGGGTGTTTTGGAACTGGTGGCATGCCATCTTAGATCCTCCGCTGTGGTTTTCACTTGAAACAGTCGTTTCAATCTTGGAATGATGGGGAAATACCACATTACCTTTGCAGGAGTATTGTCGTATAGTTTCTTAGTCCTCTCATCCACCTTCCACCTGGACTCACCACAAGTTGGACATACAGTTAGGTCCTTGTTCTCCTTCCTGTAGAGAATACAATCATTGATACACACATGTATCTTGGTGTACCCTGCACCCATTGACTTTAAAATCTTCTTGGCCTCATATGTATTCTTCACAATCTCATTACCTTCAGGTAGCATCTGTTTAAGCAAAACTAAAAGTTCATTAAAAAATTTATCTGATCCTCCATGCTTAGTCTTCAAGTTCAGTAGTTGAACCAAGGCAGATAACTTTGTGAAGGTATGGTATCCTTCATACAGAGGCTTCTCAGCATCCATGAGTCGTTCTTGAAACTTCTCATGGTCCTCATGGAAATTTTCTTCAGTAGCTCTGACCATTTTTATTGTTTCGGCTGCATCCAATGGCACTCCGGAATCGAAAAATGATTCCGTGTGAAGCTCCTCTCCTGCGGGCTCGTCTATCTCTCCATGTTTAATCCACTTTCTATAAGTCTGATCGAATCCCTTTGAAAACAAATGAAATTCTACATCATCAACATTAAAAGAGTAATGGTTTAGACAATTAACACAGGGACATGGAATTTCATTACTCTCCAAATTGGTAACTGCAAACATTAAGAATGATTTAACTCCATCGGCATATGATTGCGTGGTTCTACTGGTTTTCATCCAAGACTTATCCATGTTTGTTTTGCTAATAGATACAACAACAAATTAAGATGATTAAAAACGATCAATACTGAAAATCCTTTTCAATAATCTTTACTGTGAACCTGTTTATTGGAGAAGTAATAGGACGGAGGGAAAATTCTGTCGATTGATATGTGAAATTTTCAATTGAGTTCGCTCTAATTTACCCCCGCCTCTTTTAAAATTTAGCGGGCCCAGTTAGAATCATATTTAAATAAATTAAAACGAAAATTAGCTTCTAACTCAGGGTGTTGTTCCGTGTTCGAGTCCTTATTGCGTTACATTTTTACCGTTTATTTTGGAATTTTAAAAACCCAAACAGGGGATGTAACCAGTACCTAAGGATCCTTCTCGTTCGATGACCTAGGTCAAATGGTGTCTAACCTAGGTTATGACTTGAACGATTTCGACCCCTACCTGAGGATCCCAGAGTTGTCTCTGGATTATGGACTGGTTCCATTCACTGATGATCCAAGGGATGTCGAGGCATTGGCCCTGCACGTCAGAGACGAGGAGATCATATCCATCTACCTCGATGGATATGTGGAGACGTCTTCATCCTCCTCCTCCTCTAGTGGGAGCATGTTTTAAGTTTATGTTATTTTTTTATTATATATATTTGTAATTAATTAACTGATATCACATCTTTTGGATTATATATGTAATTAATTGTTTATGTGTTATAATGCATATATATATATATATATTAGGTTGTGTGACTAAATATTAGTGTATAAAGAATTGTATTCAACCAGAATGATTTTAATTTACTAGATAATGGGTTTAAATACATGGGAATATCCAATAGACTACGAACATAAATAACAACTTTGGTTATTTATAGTATATATAGTTCATCCTGAAGAACTCCAGTTTATTCGGTTCATCCTGAAGAACTCTAGTTCATCCTGTTCTGTTACTGAATAATTACTCTTGATCCTGAGGAACTCTAGTTCATCCGGTTCTATTAGTGAATAACTCTTTATAATCCTGAAGAACTCTAGTTCATCTTCCCTCAATCCTCATGAACTCAGTGGGTAATTTTGACTTTCTTCGTTTAATTTTGACTTGTTAATTTGATTTTTGAGATCGTGTGACAGTAATTTCGGATAATTTCAGATCGTGTGATTAAAATATTAGTGGTTTTTTGATATCGTGTAGGAATTTCAGTTTAATTAATTAACTTGGAGAACGTGTGAAAATAATTTTTGTAGGATAACCAAAAGTCCAACAATTATAATGTGCAGTCCTCATGAACTCAGTGGGTAATTTTGAAATTAATAAAATAAGACCTATGGTATACTCTAGTGATTAGACATCTGAGAAGATGCATACTCAAGTGATTTGCACATATAACCATACCACTTGATCAGTAATCAGAAACTTCTCACCTCCAACATCAAACCCTTTTCAAAATCCTTATCAAACCTTTTCTCAAAATCCTTAACAAACCCTTTCTCAAAACACTCAAATCCTTCTAAAAATGGCAAGCTTGAAAGAATTAGTTGAACATTATTTGCAGATAAAGATTGTTGCTACCCTGGACAGGTACGAGGTGATTATCGGGGCAGAGAGACAGAGTGTCTTAGATGGGATGACCCTGCTCGACCAAGTACTTAAAGAGCCACCAAGTCCATCAAGATACCAGATGGCAACTTTTCTGATGGAAGAGATACGCGTCTCCAATGCCAGGCTTCAAATGTTGGTTCAACAGAGGCAAAGTTCATCAGGATAGTTAAAGTTCACCGTGTTGGTTAGAGTTGATCCGGAAGTTAGAGTTGATCCGGAAGATTCTAGTTCATCTGGATGAACATGCGTCCCTAGTTATAGTTCACCGTGTTGGTTATAGTTCATCCGGATAGTTAAAGTTCACCAGTATAGGTAAAGTTCATCAGGATAGTTAAAGTTCATCAGGATAGTTAGAGTTGTTCTAGAATATAATTAATAATTAACTGTGCCGGCTATGATAAGTTTGTACTTCATCCGAATGGTTATCTGGATAGTTAACTAATGTTTAGCCGGTTATGATCGATATGATTTTATTAATTAATTGAATTGTATGTCTCTTCTGCGACTCTATCACAACACACTCCTCCATCTACAACAGCGTCGCAAAAGGAAAGGGTAACTATTTTAATTTACACAGTTGTGTACTTCCCTTATAACTAATTGCTATATGATCATTTAATTAAATGCTGATGCTGTCTTTAGGTGAGAAAGAGAAAAATGACAGAAGCAGCAGCTGCTGCAGCCAGTGCTGCTGGGGCATCAGAGCAGGAAGTGGTATATATATATATAATTAATTTAGAAATTTGACAAATCGCTTTGACGTTATCGTTAATTAATATATATGTTACTAATCAGTTAATTACATGGTGTCAATTTAGGAAAAGAATAAGAGACATGCAAAACCAGTAAAACCTGCAGCTCGTAAAGTACCTCCTAAGAAGAGTGATCATCAGTTGGAAAAACCAAATAATTATGATGCCATTGCAGCTCATATCGATCTGCAGCCAGTAATCCAAGAGGTATTTAGATTAGTATATACCACAATTTTTGTATTCTATTTTTTACTTTAATTAATTAATTGTTTATATATATATGCTATAATTAATATTATTATTATTATTATTATGTCACTTCTGATCAGGGGAGCCAAACTACGACGTTGCACATGGAGGGGGATCCACTGAACGTCGTGGGAATGGCTGAATTATTACCAAAACAAAAAGATGAGAAGATTCATGGAAGTCCATTACCTCCTGGTTGCCGTAGAATTAAAGTTTATCAGGTCAATAAGGGTGCAACATTTTTACCATTCCCAGTAGATGATAAAACAACGCTTTCGGAGGTTGAAAATAAATATATTATTGCATGGCCGATGAACCGAATGATCCTTCATTCTAATAACAAGTCAGATAGATCACAGCCGGTTGATCATTCTACGGTTCAAAAAGTACTGGAACAACCACAGGTAATTACTACATTAATTAATCGTATCCGCTAATTAATTAACTATATATATATATATATATATATATATATATATATCTGATCGGTTTTATTTGTCATATATGTTTCCAGGGGAAATCAAAGATTACGAAAGTGTACGTAACACCAAACCAGCTGAATCAAAATCTGATAAATAGAAAAATCACACGGCACCAGCAGAAGTAGCTGATCAGCACGGACAATAAATTATAATTAATTATTATAGAAATTAAACTTTGATTAGTGTTGTATGTTATCTTTTTGAACAGCGTCATGATTAGTGTATGTACATTAATTTTTAATTATAATATATGATTTTTAAGGTTTCTCTATACTAATTAATTAATATATAATTAATTATAATTAAGAAAATATATGTGACCATATATATAATACCAAAGGCCACACTTTTTATATTTTAACGTGGCCGTTGCCACCATTTGGCCACGCTTATTGGGACAAATTATCTAATTTCAACTACCCTTTGGCCCCCTTTTTTTCCAATTATATGTGGCTAAAACACAAATATACGTGACCATATAATACCAAAGGCCACGTTTTTTATATTTTAATGTGGCCGTTGCCACCCTTTGGCCACCCGTATTGAGACAAAATGTATGATTTCAACTACCCTTTGGCCACTTTCTTTTTCCAAATATATGTGGCTAAAACACAAATATACGTGACCATATAATACCAAAGGTAACGCTTTTTATATCTTAACGTGGCCGTTGCCACCATTTGGCCACGCGTATTGGGACAAAATATCTGATTTCAACTACCCTTTAGCCACTTTTTTTTTTCCAAATATATGTGGCTAAAACACAAATATACGTGACCATATAATACCAAAGGCCACACTTTTTATATTTTAATGTGGCCGTTGCCACCCTTTGGCCACGCATATTGGGACAAAATTTATGATTTCAGCAACCCATTTGGCCACGTTTTTTCATATCATATGTGGCTAAAACACAAATATACGTGACCATATAATACCAAAGGCCACGCTACTCATATTTTAACGTGGCGGTTGCCACCCTTTGGCCACGCGTATTGGGACAAAAATTATAATTTCAGCAACCCATTTGGCCACGTTTTTTATAACATATGTGGCTAAAACACAAATATACGTGACCATATAATACCAAAGGCCACGCTTTTGATATTTTAACTTGGCCGTTGCCACCCTTTGGCCACGCGTACTGTAATAATGTATGATTTCAGCAACCCTTTGGCCACGTATTTTTATAATGTATGTGGCTAAAACACGAATATACGTGACCATAAAATACCAAAGGCCACGTTAACCAAACACATGTGGCCGTTGGGACCCTTTGGCCACGCTTTTCTGAAGAATTGTTTGATTACAACAACAAATATTGGTACCCTTTAGCCACGCTTATAGGTGGCTTCAGCCACTGATATTGTAACGTGGCCGTAGGGTACATATGGTCACGGCACCTATGGTGTCGGTTGGAATGAAAAAAAAAACGTGACCAAACACCTTTTGTCACAGTTTTTTTCCGTGGCCAAAGGTGAATTTTGACGTAGTGTGTTACGAATCATATTAGGATATATTTTTACTAATGTCTAACCCTCGGGATACCTGTAATAAATATAAACACGTATAATACTCACATACGTTCATATCTTTACATAATTTATGCTTTTAGCCCTTTTACTTTTCCGTTACCTATTAACACACGTATTCACACGTATGTATCCATCAAATGATTCATGTATCATCATACTATTCATATAAACACATATCCACTTCATATCTTTACTTTCTTGATGTTTTAAGACATTCATTTATGCACGTTTTATCACATTGGCCAATAAAAACATACTTCTAACACATGCAACCTATCTAATGTATAGTCTTACCACATTTATCAATTAAAGTCACGTATTCATAATTCGAACACGTATTTACTATATATATCTATATATATATATATGAAATATTGCAGTGTTACAAATCTACCCCTCTTAAATAGGTTTCATCCTCGAAACATCTTCCATTCCCATCTAAACTTTTATACTCAACTTCACAACTTATTCGCATATCCTAACCATTTTAACTCCTTTCATATCTCGGTAACATTTACTTTGGCGTCTTTGCATCTATCCTAAGGAAAACGTAAATCTAAGCTGTTTACGGTAGCTTGTTTACGGGATCCTTGATAATGCAGTTACCTTTTCTAACTAAAATTCCTCCTTGGAATTATCACATGCTTTCAACTTGTTGTTCGATAAGGAATATAAAACTCCCTAAAATGTACGTCCTTTCTAATCGTCCTAGTGTCTGTTTCTAATGTCTAAAGCATATAGCAATAAGCAAGCAACAACCAGCATATCATACTAAAGCAAACATGTAATGATTATCTATGATTCCTGACTATTCGAATTACCTGGCGAGGTCTAGGGATCTCTCCTTATTATCTCCATCGCACTATAGGCCCTTGTAGGATCCGTTCTCGAACCCGTTCCATTCCCTGGGATGGATCGAAGTGGTCTAGACCAACTTAGGAAAGTTTATCCTAAGGTGTCCCACTTCCCCGCATCCATAACACTTCTTACGCTCTGGGCAATTTCTCGAGAAGTGACCTTCTTTGCCGCATGTATAAAATTAAGACGTTCTAGACCTGCATTTACCGAAGTGAGTTTTCTTGCATTTGTGGCATCTTGGCATGTCGTCTTTCAAATTATTCTTCGCTTTCTTGTGATGATTCATGTTGTCCTTTCTTGAACTCGCTTCAGCTTTCGACTCCTTCCTCTTAGCTCCTTCTGGTATACCGTTCGCGCCAAATATGTCGCTGTAAAGATTGGAACTCAAATTCACCGTTTCCTTCAATGTCTTTGGTTCAGTTGCATTGATCAATTCCCTAACTCTACTCGGAAATCCCTAGACGTAACGCTTCACCCTCTCAGATTCCAGAGTGACTAAGTTAGGTAGCAGTCTCGCCATCCGTTGAACTTCGAAGTATATTCCCGGTGAGTCATGTTCCCAGCTTCCAACGTCAAAAAGCTCCTTTCCAGTTGCTCCAGCTCACCTTTAGGGCAGAAATCTTCAAGAACTAACTTCTTCAGATCGTCCCACTTCATTATAGCAATAACTCCTTCTTCTTCAGTCTGCTTGATCATCCCCCACCAGTGCAGTGCTTCTGAAACAAATGAGTGGCCAGCATACTTCACGGCTTGGGCCTCACTACACTCACTAATATATATGACTGCTTCCATTTCATGAATCCACTGGAACGTAGCTAACGTGTCCTGAGTGCCGTCAAACAAAGGAGGTTAACAACCGCTGAACGATTTAAACAAACATCCTATTCTAGGTTGGGTAGCTCCAACACTTCTTCCTGCACCTCCATCGCCCACTATTCCAGCATCAGTTCCACCAGCACTAGCTCTACCAGCACAAGCTCTCGTGGCTCCTTGAAGTTGAACTAATAAACCAGGTAGTGTCGTCTGCATCAAGTGCATCATCTTTACAGCCATAGCCGCTCTCTGCTCGTTAGTGAATGTATTAGCTCCGGCATTATTCTCTGGTACCACATTCGCACAATTACCTCTCACAGCCATTTCCAGGTCCTAAATTGAGATGGATGACATTTCAGAACTTGCATGACGTAGAGTTTCTAAATTTTAAATTCACGATAAGTATATAAGTGCAGTATCCGATACAATTATATATTTATGATGCGTTCAAAACCCAGTTACTTCTATCACACATTTTCCTAATGTCCACACCTCGCCTCTCTATCTTCATCAACAACTCTAAGTCAAACCGATTCCTAGATTATCTTTCTAAATGTTCTTCTTCTCCTTGCACTTGGCCACACAAAGATTAGTACTTATGATCTGTTTACCTGGTAATTACCAATTGCAGTAGCTAATTGCAATCTTGTGTTTTCCATATACGCATACCGTAAGTCCCACCTATTATGTTCCTTATGCATATTCGTCCTTATGCGCACAAGCTATCCTGGCTGGTGTAAAAGCAAATTATCCCCTAGGAAAATTGCCGCCAAATCAGGAATACAAGTAATGGAAAGATAAGAAGATTGAAGGAAGAAATAATGACTTTATTGAATTTTGGAGAGTGAGAGTTACAGACGCATGTGTAACTAAATTATTACAAATGATATCAACTATACTATTCTTCGGGTATTTATAGGCCTGTACTTCGATCTTCCAGCTTCGCATCTGCGAGACCGCAACTACCTGTGTCCTGCAAAGACACTTCTGCAAAGCATCATGTACGAAGGTGTTGATACCTGATGTGTGCGTTGTGTGAAGTATCAAACAATGTTCAAGATCAAGTTAAATGTCTCTTGGCCGAGCCTGGTCCGAACCAGGAGTTCGGACTGGCCGAACCTGAGGTTTGGACAGGGATCGGCCAGCTGGGTATATATAGAAGTTTGGACGTTGTAATTAGGAGTTCTGAGCGTGTGAGATTTCTGCTAAGTGTGTGTTTTCAAGGTGTTTCTTTGTGTTGTGTTTCTAAGTGTTTACTGGTTGTAATTGTTCTTCATTGATCAATAAAACAATCGGTTAATTACGTTTTGATGTCCGATTAGTTAGATCGAGTAGACGATCCGATGCTCACGCATTTTTAAGTGGTATCAGAGCTTTCTGGTTCACTCTACTGATTTGTGGTTGCTATTTTTGGATTTTTGAAGCGTTTTTAGTGATTCTCGAGTTGGCTTTCGTGTTTTTCATCAGTTCTATCAAGTCTTTGGTGTAAAATTTGTTCCTAAATCACTTCATATCGGTTTTTCTGATCCTCACTAACGAGTTTTGTCAAAAACAGTTTGTTTTCGCACGATTTTGACAAATGAGTTCGAAGTTCGGAGTTTTCTGATCAGGTTCGGAGTAACTGCTTCGAACTTGAAGTTCGGACCAAGCTTGGTGAGTCTTCGGTGAGAGTTCGGTCTATCTCGGTCAAAGTTCGGAGTTGGTCTAAGTTCGGTCAAGGTTCGGAGTTCGTTCGGTGACAGATCGGAGTCTCTAAGTTCGGCCTTTTTGATTTAGGTTCGAACTAAGTTCGGAGAAGGTTCGGAGGTCAGTGCTAGGTTCGGAGCAAGTTCGGCCGACAAAATTCAATTTTTCCAACGATGACAGAATTTCAAGCATTTGCGGCGATGCAAAATGCGATGCAAACTATGCTAAATTTTGACAATGAAATCTGAACAAGTCAGAAAATTCCCAAATTGTTGAAACTTGAAGATTATCAAAATTGGAAGAAATGATTTTCTGCTTACATAAGTACAAATGATATCGATTTGTGGATCCCGCTTAAGAAGCTTTATCAACACCCAACAGATGCGGGAGATTTCAAAGAAGTTCATACTTTTGATCTTGCTGAAAGAAAATCATACGAGCTTGAACAAAAAGCATACAGTTATCTTACAATGGCATTACCCACTGAGTTGCTTCATCAATTTAGCACTTGGAAGAAATCTAAGCAGTTGTGGGATGCTTTATCAGCGAGGTGTGAAGGTAATGATGACTACAAGAAGAGTCGAAAGAAAGTTCTAAACAAAGAGTTTGATAATTTTCAGAATTATGACAATGAAAACATTACTGCTCTTGTTTCAAAGTTGTCACACTTAATTAGTGAATTAAAGGTGGTTGGGATTGAGAAAACCGATGCTGATTTGAAAGAAAATATTTTGGAAGCTTTGCCTGAAAAATTGGAAAACTATGTTTTGCTACTCAATCATGATAAGGATTATTATATAATGACATTTCACGAGCTTACTAGAAAACTTCATGCTCGGGAAATGGAAATGTTAAACTCAAAAAAGTCAACTGCTACTTTGCAGAATCCTGAATTATATCATGGTGAGAATAGTGCAAGCATGAATGCAAAGGCTAAGCCAAATTTGAGTTCTGCACCAAGTGTTGCTTTCTTGGCAGGAAGTTCAGGAAATTCTGATAACAATTCTTCACGGGGTTGTAGCTTTACAATTCCAAATTCATCAAGTCAGAATGCGTTTTCTATTGAATCAACAGATGATTGTGCCAAAATGATTTCTGCATTGATTTCATCATTCTTTGGGTTGATTATCAAGAATGTTGCTGATGCAAAGTTAACCAGTGATGATCTTGATACACTTGATGATGATTAACTAACTGAATTGGATATATCTTGGCAATATGCTATGTTATGCCAACGATCGAAGAGATTTTTCAAGAAACATGGAAGAAATATTTCTGGTGAGAAATTGGGTTTTGATAAATCAAAATTGAAGTGCTAAAAGTGTTCAAAGCTTGGGCATTTTGCCAAAGAATGTCAACAAGCAAATCTTAGCAAGTCTGGTTTTCCTTTATCAAGCAAACTTGGTTTTACTCAGCCATCTTCTAGTAGCACAGACAAGGCAACAACTTTAACAGTTCAACAGGATGCTGTTTTATGATTGGGGTAAAAGGTTTTGGTTATGATTCATCAGCTTTGATTGTCACTCATGTTCAATCAGATGATTCCTATTCAGATACTAGTTCCGATACTAGTTCAAATCCAAGTTCTTATGAATCTGCTGAAAACTTGGAGAGTCTTATGAAAGAAAATGCTTCGTTGTTGAATAAAGTTCAAAAACTGTCTGAGGAATTTGATGTGATTAATTCATGTTTGAAGATTTCTAAGGAACAGGAGAAAGAGTTGGTTTTGAAGAATGAATGTTTAATGACCGAGATCAAATTGCTAAATGAAGTTTTAGAAGTGTTAAAACAAGATAAGAAGGATGTTGAAGCTGCCAGAGCAAAGGTTTCTGAAGAACGGGATGAGTTGGTAAAAGAGGTTGAAAAATGGAAGTTTAATGCTGAAGATGCTGCTACTGACTTCAAGAATTTATTTGAAAAGTCCAAAATCAAACTTGATTTGCTTACACAGAATGTTGAAGAATCTGCTAGCAAGATTGAAACATATCAAGTTGACATGGAAAAGTTGTTGGATGAGAAGCGGGAGTTGGTTAGTGTGAATAAAGTTCAAACAGCAAATTTGGAGATTCAAAGGCGAAATGAAGCTAAACTAAAGAAAGAGTTGTTTGAAGGATTGGAAAATCTTCGAATGCAAAAGTTTGAAACTCATAAAGTTGTTAAGCATTTGATAGCTACCGAAAAAGAGTTGGTTGAAGCACAATAGAAGATTTCTGATCTCAAAATTCACGTAATCGATGCAAATCGCTTGCTCAACAATGTTTCAAATTCTCAAGTTTTCACAAGTTTCTTAGCTAATGATGCTAATTTTGAGAAGATGTTTGATAAAAAAGCATCGCCCCCTGCTCAGATCAAAGAAGCTTTCAAAGAAGTGAAAGAGCAAGTTCCTGAATTTGATTATTCAAATGTATCATCATCTACTGCTGAGGAAGACAATGTTGTGAAGAAAAAGAAGAATAAGAAGAATAAGAAGCAGAAGGGGAAGAAATCTGAGGTTCTTTCAGCTCCAAAGTTTGTGTCTGGTTCATCTTCTGCTGATAATGAGAAATCAGCTACTTCAAGTGACAAGATTTAGTCTCAACCTGAGTTTGATGAAAAGATATTTTATGATCAAAAGAATGTAACTGAAGTGAAAGCTAAATTTTCTCGGTTAGCAAAGAATGGACATTCTAATTCTGAGGAGAACGTTGTTGGAAGCATGTGGGTCTAGGTTTTAAAGCAAAAGATTTAACAGATGAGAAGGCTCCAGAATTATCATCTCAAGATTTGAAGAAATTGAAGCTGAAGCATGTGAAGAAGGATGTGTTTAATGCTGAAAAAGTTCAACCTGAGCGATTCTACAAGTTCAAAGGCTCAGATCAACTCTTTTCTAATAAGGAATTTCCTCTTCATTGTGTTGATGCTTGATGAACCACAAAATCACACCGTATGTAGATATGAAATTATAATTCAACTAGGAACAAGCTATGTAATGAAGAATAATAGATGAATTGATTGTTTTATTGAAACTGCTATATGTGAGTACAATTTGGGAAAAACACATAGTGAATGTGTGGTTTTTTTTAGAACTGAAAGTTACATAACTGATGAATAAGTGAGTTATTTATAGGACTACCAGAGTCGCATCTTCATAAGCTGGTTGGATGCACTTGCGTCTTGCCCATCCGCAACTGCATCACTTCCGGCTTTGTTCTTTATACGACACTTGCCCCTGAGGTCTTTATTATCGGAAATGTATCCGCTAAGCCACTTGCATGTCCAGCCTTGACCTGTCCTCATCAAGTCCCCCTAGTCCATTGATTATTCGAGCAATAATTTGTTGGACTAGAGGTTTAAAAGTATTTTGCACTTCCGATAATTTTGGAAGATTTTATCGATCATCTTTATTAGGTCCCCATGTGTTTTAGACTTGTTACCTCATTAAAAACCTTGCTCGGAAAAACCCTGTGGGAAAAAACCGATGCTAAGGAAAAAAGAGTGTAACACTCATCTCTTCTTTGCGCTAATCATAGATTTCAAAGATCAAAAATTTTCTCCATCTTTAACGATTTCATAGATCTGGTCATCAAGTCCCCCTAGTCCTTATGTTGTTTTGTAGAAATGACTAAGGACTAAGTTACAAAGATCATAGTAGGAAATGCTTGTGAATCAAGATCTAATGGATCATAAGACTTCATTTGTCTTTAAAACCGATCGCTTTTGCAAATGTAATCGTTACATTCTCACAAGGGTATTTAAAAGTTTTATTGTAAAGAAACGCTCCTGCAAGTGTATATAATAACTGACTTGTCAGGCGTGTCTTGCATGTTGAATTGTACTCGAGTACTTTTTGTACCCGCCGGTACACGTGTCGATTGGGGATTAATTTGAGGGGACAGTTTTCAGTTTTTTGTTTTGAATTTTTTAAATTCCAACGGTTATTTTGGTCCAAAATTCTTGCCCCATATAAATATATACTTTCCCCTAATTTTTCATTCTCTACTTCCCTCATCTCCGTCGCTTCCTTTATTCTCCTTCGAGCCCTAATTCTCTATCGAGATTTCAGTTAAAGGTCAGTCGATTTCCTTTTTGCTTTTTACTGCATTTTTCATGGCATCTCCATCAGTTAGAGTTGATGATTCGAGTAAGCATAATATGCACATCTCGTTTTCATCTATGTCGCCTCGCGACCTAGATGAAGTTATTGAGCGTTATAATGTGCCGCTTTCACTGAATCCAACCCTTCCGTTGCCGAAAACTCCAATTTACCCTTTCCAGGAGGGTAAAATTGGGGTTTACATTGATATGTTCAAGCTTGGGAACTATCGTCTCCCTTTTACCAAGTTTCTCATGAGAGTTTTGATTTTTTTAAGATCCACATTTCACAGATGCATATTTAGGGGTTTTCTCGTTTAAGCCATTTTGAGGCTACTTGTAGGGCTGTCAATGTATCACCAAGTGTCACACTTTTTTGGGCTTTTTATATAATCACAATGGCTGGTGACTGGTACACCTTTGAGCGTAGGAGATCCGTTAAGAGAATTAGTACTCATCTTCCATCGAACCCTCGTTCTTGGAAATCCAAATTCTTTTATATCGATGATCGATGTTTTCCTCTTCAAATGGAATGGAGAGATGTTGAGGATGTGGTTCATGAACCAAATCCAAACGACGGTGATTACAGTCAGGAATCCTTTGATAAGTTAGTGTCTTGTGCAAGCCCTATTCGAGAACTTCCAGAAGCCATTATTCTTCTTTGTAGAATGAGTAGGGCTTGGTTTACTCCTGAACTGTGGCCAATTCTGACGAATCATGGGAAGGGTAAGGAATTACCCTCTCATCATTTACGATCCTGATTTTAAAATATCTTTTCAGTTTTTTAACAAGCTCTTTTTTCATTATTTTGCAGAAATGGATCTCTTTGAAGCGATGCAATTGAAGAGTTTCGATGATATTGATCTAAGTGCAGAAGTTATGGAAGATGGGTCTATGCCGTTTCTTCGGCAAACTGCCAGCTCGTTCTTGGACTACCGTCCTGAAGAAACGCATGTTGACCAAGTTGAATCGCAAATGGATGTGTAACCAGAAGTTGCTGATTTTGAAAAAACACAAGGAACCGAATCTATAAGTGGTGATGCTGCTGATACTGTGAAGATCACCAAGAGTGGTGCTGGTGGAAGTGGTGAGATTACCCTCAAGGGTAAAAACAAGGAGATCGTTGACGGTCATGCTAATGTGACTTCAAAGGCATCATTACCACCCAAGGGAGGAAGCAGGATCAAAAGATCCGCAAAAGCAGTTGTTACAAAGGAAACAAGTGGTCTTGCAGTAACGAAAAGAAAATCTCCTCGCTGGAATTTGCAATCTTCCCCTCATGACTCCAAGGTAAACACTCCCAAAACTACTGAGATCACTTCCGATTCTACGGAGATTGTTGAAGTTAATGATCAACTGGGAGAGGGTGTGCAGACAACAATTGATGCTGTGGTAACCCCTCCTCCTACTGATGACTTTGATATTGATGATTATTTATTGAATTCACCTGATGTGTGACGTGATGTCGAAGTCTCACGCAAAAATAATCCCAAATTACACTAATTAGATAGCGGTAAGCGGGTGTCGAACTCAGGGAGATTGTGGAACATGCATTACTTGAATGCCAATTGTAATGTAATAACTAAGATTTTTAATGTAAAGATCAATGAGAGTGATTCGTTGTGTCAAAGCTTGTACTAAAAATTAAACAGCAATGTGGTTTGTGAGTTTTCTTAACAATTAAACAAAAGTGATCCTCTCGGATTTCAGGTTTTCATGTGAAACAACAATACAAATGTATACTGGAAAGAATCACATAGACATGATTCATGCAAGTATAATTGTTTGTGATAAAAGGGGACTAAGTACTCGGGTTATAAACACGAGGTTATCACCCGATGATCAATCAACAAATGCCAACCCTAATCCCTTCCCACTAAATCCCGATTGCCAATGGCACCAAGAACGTATGGTTCGCAAATTAGATTCAACAAAGTGTTAACCGTTTACAAACAATCACACAAACATCATATTGAAAATCATCGAATGATTAGATCAATATTCCAGAAATCAAATACACAAAGTCAAGTTGTTTACATGAAAACCTTACATCCAAGAAGAACACAAAGACTTAGCCTCTCATGGTGAAATTGATTGCAAAGATAATGATGATTGAATCCATGGATGATCTTGATGTTATCTTGATGTTAGTTATCTTCTCCGAACTCTTTCTTGCTTGTAAAATTCGTCCAAAATCGCCTCCAGTCGTCTCCCCAGGGTTTTCAGTCGAAAAGATGATGAAAAACTATCAAAATTCGCGTTTTAGACACAATTGCCGACTTCTGATCTGACCCCAAACCGTAAGCTATGGTTTGGGAACCGTAAGCTACGGTTTGGGCGTAGTTTACGGTTCAAACGGGCTGGGCGACGGTTTAATTTTGGTCTATTTCCACCAAACCGTAAGCTACGGTTTCTGAACCGTAGCTTATGGTTTGCCCAGCTTCAAAACTTCATTTTTTTCTTTCTTGACATTTCTTGCACAACCTTTTGACCCGGTTCCTCCTATACTTCCAAATTTGATTCGTTTAAGCCCATATAACCTGCAAAATGCTTGGAAAACCGTAATCATCTAATATCGTAGGAAATAATTACAAAAACTAGCTTAACCACCCGCATTTATCATTGTTAATTACTAGAATACGGTGCAACCGTCACATCCCCACACTTACCCGTTGCTTGACCCCAAGCAACTCAAGATTATTTCCTTGCCATCCACCCAACAATCCCAGTCAAACCCAGTTTCAGCTAAGGTTCCAAGTCATACCCTATTCCCAACATTATAGATGCACTAGCCAGAACAAAAATGCAACAATCAAACCATAAGAACTTAAATCAAACCTAACATGCTTCCGGCCTTTTACGCACGCAACAAACCCCTCACAATAACGCTCCTCTCGGTTAACAATTAAGGGCTAGCGTGGTGAGCTAGTTTGCACTCATTTGGCAAATGTGTTGTTTCACTATCATAAGCTTGTACAATTCTCGAACCTCCATCTCATGCAAGTTAAAACATGCATGCAAATCAATAGGACTTATAATGGGATATAACAGGGCTAGGTGTAGGGTGTGGAATGGTAATATTTTTCAAGTGGCTCAAGTAATCCAATCCGGCTTATTTATAACAATCAAACAAGAAGCAAACAACTAATATATACACAACTGAACTAACTACTAAATCACAATCTTTTTGCTGCTCAATATTCAACCATATGATCTCATATTTTGCTTTTTTCATCATTTTTCACCCTTTTTTTTATTTTTTTTTATTGAAAATCAAATCGATGTAAAAAGCGTCTAACGCTTAGATTACATACCGAATATCACAAACTTCACCAACTACATTCTTCACATCTATCTAGTGCCGGAGAATGAACTATAAGCCGAATTGGACACTAGGGGTAATAACATGAATGGAGTAGGCGCGGGTGATCAATCAATAAGCAAAAGGCCCAACATGGCTTCTAAAGGACCCAAACCCCCGCCCCTCGCCTTTTACCAAGCTCATATATGTAATGCATGAGGCCCAACCCCCAATTCCCACACTCGCACACATCCAGACGAGGCTTAACCTAAATGCCTAAATCACTTTTGCCACATGTTCAAACTGAGATCTCGGAACGTATCAATTGCACAAGTTCTAAAGTAATAAACACATAGCCACACTCAATGAACCAAACATGCATATGATAAACAGTAGTGTAGGCACAAAACTCACTATTTGTGGAAATGGGTTGCCAGTTCATTACGCGATTTATTACACCAAAAGCATGCTAACCTTGACCATATTTCTATCAACTACTAGGCAACATGTTGCAAATTAGGGAATTATGACCATGACAAGGAACCGAAACGTCAACTCCACCATCTACCATCAATCCGACAATTCAACTTATTTAAAATCACCGGGGTCAAGAATTTGCAACACAAAATTTTCAAAATTTCCCCCATCCCCACACTTGGGATACATTGCCCCCAATGTATGGTTTTGGAAGCTTTGTGAGGACGGACGGTTCCAACTAAACTCATTTCTAATTTTTTGTTTTTTTTTTTTTTGTTTTTTTTTTTTTGAAAGAGAAACTTAAATTTACACCTCCAACCACCAACCCAATCATGAAATCTAACCAACGACTAACTGTGAAAAGAAAACAACCTACATACTCCCCCAAACAACCATCCCAAAGCAAACAGTGAACAACTAACTAGAAACCAAGAAAACACAATAAAAATAAAAGAAAGAGAAAACAAACCCTCTCAATAGTACCGCGGGTGAGGTGGCCCGAAGATCTGCGTGAACGCATCTGTGAACTCCCCAAAACCAAATGCACCACCTTGCTCTTGTTGCTGAGGTGGTTGCTCTGAAGACTGGCCCTGCCTAGGATCCACCCACTGAGAATGATGGAGTGGTGGCACGGGGTATCGGATGCTCCCGTCGTATGGCGGAAGTGTGGAGTAATCAATCATCGGAGGGTCGGACACAACCTCCTGCCCTGCATGCCACTGATCATGCATCCTCCGCTGCCTATCATCATCATAGAGGTGGTTTATTTCTTGTTGGAAGGCATAGGTATTGGCACGATTCCAGACTTCCTGCTGATCAAACATTTGCTTCATAGCTCTCTCTTGACTCGCTCCTACTCGAGTGATGTGATCAAATTCAACCCGAGTCGACCCCGACCAGCTGCCATAAACACTAGGCCTTGCATTTCTTATCACCTCGTCCATTGTTCCCTCATGGGCTCAGTTGGGGTTTAGCTCCTCACCTCCTTGTTTTGATCTTTTAGAAGTTCATTTTGACCCGGTTTTTCAAGAGGTTTTTCAAAAGTGACAGTTTTCTTTGATGTTACGGGTGATGTCTCATCATCACTACTTTCCATACCCGTCACATCTTCCACCACACCATCAACTAACTCGGGTGGTGGATCCTTTTTGTATTCCCTCCCACTTCTCAAAGCACTTACTTGATTAATTTGAACATTTCTAGTAGTGGAATGAGAAGGGTTTACCTTAGTGTCGCTTGGAAGTTGGCCTTTGTTTTTCTTCAAGTCTGCCACTTCGGTAGCAAGTTGACCCATTTGAGTGGTCAAAGAATGGATGGCTTTATCACGTACCTCATCTTTCCGAAGCCTTTCGTCATCCATTTGATTCCTCTTGTGCATTTCTTGTTGCATTGTCTTGAGGATGTCCATGACTTCACTTCCACTTGCGTCTCCCGGTGCCGATGACCCACTTGGTTCGTTACCTTGTTGATATTGCCTTTGATAACCTTGATTATTACCGCCCCGGAAATTGCCTTGATTCGCATAAGGTTGTCGAGGTGCCACCTTGGATTGATTGGTCCCTTGAAAGTTAGGATTGGCTTGATTCACCGGGTTACCATACCGAAAATTTGGGTGATTTCTTAACCCCGGGTGGTAGGTGTTTGAGTTCATGTTGTAATTCCTCCCACCCCCGCTTTATCCCTGAACTTGATTGACCTCTTCAAACTGTTCCTGCATACCTGGACATTGATTAGTAGCATGGCCTAATTCATTACAACTTGCACATACCTCATATGGTTGAGTTGAAGTTTGAACACCACTATCAGCTACGGCTTGCACATGTTGTCTACCAATGGCGTGCCTTGTTCTCCTGGAAGATTGTGCCTTCCTCTTTGATGTTACCGCCATCTGTTCTATATATGCCCAATCATCTTGCTCATAATTCGTACCAAACGTGCCATTGGAGATGGACATTAAATCTCTAGCATCCTCGGGTGTCAACCCCTCATGGAATGCATTTAACAAATCCCATAGATCGATCCCATGGTGCGGGCAATTCTTCAACATCAAGTTGAATCTCTCAAATGCCTCATAAAAAAGCTCACCTTGTTGTTGTTGGAAATTTCTCAAGCTTCTTCTAGCATCGCTTATCTTCTGATTTGTGTAGAACTCATCCAAAAACCTTTGTTGCATTGCAGCCCATGTATAAATGGATGCGGATGGCAATGTGTGAAACCATCTCTTGGCTTTATCCTCAAGTGAAAATTGAAACAACACCAACTTGACTGCGTTGGGTGAAAAACCTTGCCCTCCAATGGTGTTGCATATTGAATCATATGCCTCCAGGTGAAAATAAGGCTCCTCGGTAGCCAACCCATGAAACTTGGGTAGACTTTGTAATGAATTGGTCCTTACCTCAAATGTTCGACCTTCCCGATTTTGAGGAATTACCACCGGTGATGGGTTGTTTGTTATGATGGGTCTGAAATGTGATTCAATTCCTCTATCCGCATCACGGTTATGCCTTCTTGGAACTGCAATTGGTACTCCTTGCGGTGGCCCTTGCGGTGGTGGCGCCCTTTGTTGAGGTGCTTGCCTTTGAGCTGGAGGTGGCTGCTGTCTTGGCATAACCGGGGGTCTCATATACCTTTGTTGAAATTGATCAACCGGTGGTCTTTGTTGAAATGCAAATTCTTCTTGAGTAAATCCTTGACTTACATTGCCCTCTACTTCATATCCTTCTTCATAATCTTCATACCTGCCTTCATAACCATCACCATATCCCCATATTGTCCCTCCAATGGTATATGTGTATGTTGCTGAAATCTTAGTTGACCTTGTTGTTGGGGTCCCGGAATTGTAAAAACTGGTGGAAGGTTTGAGGTGGTATGGGTTATAGGTGGGGTTTGCTGAAATAATGGTTGTTGATTTTGTTGAGATGATTGCCCATAAGATGGGTAAAATTGGGCAAAGGATGGAATGCCCGAATAAGATGCAAAACTGGATGGGTTTGATTCAGGCAAACTTGTTGAAGTGGTGGTACTAGATGTGGGTATAGTGGACGGAGAAGGGATTGAAGTAGGTGGTGGTATATATTGATCCGAAGGTGAGACTGATGTGTCCACCGGTTGCTTTCTCGGTTCACTTTGTGGTTCCATTCTCTTGCTTTGTGTACTCGGTGATCCAACAACCTTGTTTTCCCGATGTAAGATTCGGTTCTGACTGATTGTCCTTTCGATTTCTGGATCGAACAATAATGGTGATGATGAACGTGAGCTCCTAGTACGCATGCACCTGTGAGTACCTGCACACTAACACAACCCAGTGTAAAACTGAAAAACAACGAGAATAGAATAAAGAAACACACGTTGCGCACGTCTCCCCGGCAACGGCGCCAACATTTGACGTGATGTCGAAGTCTCACGCAAAAATAATCCCAAATTACACTAATTAGATAGCGGTAAGCGGGTGTCGAACTCAGGGAGATTGTGGAACATGCATTACTTGAATGCCAATTGTAATGTAATAACTAAGATTTTTAATGTAAAGATCAATGAGAGTGATTCGTTGTGTCAAAGCTTGTACTAAAAATTAAACAGCAATGTGGTTTGTGAGTTTTCTTAACAATTAAACAAAAGTGATCCTCTCGGATTTCAGGTTTTCATGTGAAACAACAATACAAATGTATACTGGAAAGAATCACATAGACATGATTCATGCAAGTATAATTGTTTGTGATAAAAGGGGACTAAGTACTCGGGTTATAAACACGAGGTTATCACCCGATGATCAATCAACAAATGCCAACCCTAATCCCTTCCCACTAAATCCCGATTGCCAATGGCACCAAGAACGTATGGTTCGCAAATTAGATTCAACAAAGTGTTAACCGTTTACAAACAATCACACAAACATCATATTGAAAATCATCGAATGATTAGATCAATATTCCAGAAATCAAATACACAAAGTCAAGTTGTTTACATGAAAACCTTACATCCAAGAAGAACACAAAGACTTAGCCTCTCATGGTGAAATTGATTGCAAAGATAATGATGATTGAATCCATGGATGATCTTGATGTTATCTTGATGTTAGTTATCTTCTCCGAACTCTTTCTTGCTTGTAAAATTCGTCCAAAATCGCCTCCAGTCGTCTCCCCAGGGTTTTCAGTCGAAAAGATGATGAAAAACTATCAAAATTCGCGTTTTAGACACAATTGCCGACTTCTGATCTGACCCCAAACCGTAAGCTACGGTTTGGGAACCGTAAGCTACGGTTTGGGTGTAGTTTACGGTTCAAACGGGCTGGGCGACGGTTTAATTTTGGTCTATTTCCACCAAACCGTAAGCTACGGTTTCTGAACCGTAGCTTATGGTTTGCCCAGCTTCAAAACTTCATTTTTTTCTTTCTTGACATTTCTTGCACAACCTTTTAACCCGGTTCCTCCTATACTTCCAAATTTGATTCGTTTAAGCCCATATAACCTGCAAAATGCTTGGAAAACCGTAATCATCTAATATCGTAGGAAATAATTACAAAAACTAGCTTAACCACCCGCATTTATCATTGTTAATTACTAGAATACGGTGCAACCGTCAATGGATCATTGCTGAAGCGAGAGTGGAGGAGTTAACCAAGAAGCTGTTGGCACACAAGGCCTGTTTTGGTTCCATCAGTGACCAGGTGAAGATCAATGACTTGCATTCAAAAGTCGAGCTTCTTACAATCAAGAATCGAAAGCTAATGTCACTTGAACAAGAAGCAAAAAGGGATCTCAAACAGGCACAAGATGATGCAATGGCTTTCAAGAACTAGTTCCTGGATCATAAGAAAATTTTTGATGATCAAACCACCACCATGCTAGAGATCACTTCTCAATGTGATGCAAAAATCGAATCTGTCAACAAAGGTATAACTTGTATCCCTTTACTTTCGTAATTTCTCATATACACTTGCATACTTTTTTTTATCATTATTAAACATCTGCGCCTTCATTCCGTAAAGAAAATGCTGTCCTTGCTGAGACTGTTAAAGCATTGACCGAAGAAAGGGAGCAAATGCAGAAGGAACTGGCATCTGTGAAGGAAAGAAGCAAATGGTTGATTGAAGAAGGCTTTGATTTGGTAGCCAAGCGTGTGCATTCTGAAATGATCCCCATGACCCTTAAAGTTAACTCTGCTGCTAATGCCATGGGCTACAATGAAGGGATCAAATGCGGATTAGCACATGCTGTGAAGGGTGAAGCCAACTTCTTATCCTTCAAAGAATTTGATCAGAAAGCCAGTGAGAAGTTGTTGAAGCAGCTAGATGCCTTAAAATCAATGACGTTCAATTCCATTGATGAAGTTACGAAGTTGAGCCTGGATGACATAGAAGTAATGAGGGACATGCTGAAACCTATTTCGCTACCGGGACATGGCATCCTTCTCCCACATGAAGGTGGTTGTAATCTTGTTGCATATAGTGATTCTAATTGGCTTTGTTGCCCTACACAAGGAGGTCACGAACAAGTTACATTGTTCTTGTAGAAATCGGGGTCGGTGAGCCAAGCCAAACCCCGATGGCACAGCGGAAACGGATCGGAGACTTTGTGAGCTTCGTCTTTGTAGAACAAATAAACACCAAGAAGAACATAATGGACCGGATCTTCAACAATGGTGTTTGAGATGTGATGATGATGATGAGGATAATAAAGAAGATGTGATGAACAAGATAATGTAGAGATAATCATAGATGGAGTTGAATGATTACAAGTTTACCTACACCACTCATGCTAGGTTCATGAACAAGTGTTCATGAACCACACACAACTTCAAAGTATCATGACTAAGCTCTATCACTCATACAATCATGCATACTTAGTCTTTCACATGAGAAAGACTATGTATACTAACCTAACAATGGCAAACTAGTAAATAACCAACAACTAGTCTAGTGACAAAATAAATAATGTTACAATGAATAATAAAGTCACTAATGCCATGTCTTCGGTTAATGAGAGTCTCGAGTCATGAACTTCACCGTGTTGTGCGAACGGTCAAACGGTAAGTGGTACGTTGAGTTTCATCTAACCAAATCTCGAACTCGTCGGTCTCGGAAATTCCCAACAATCTCCCCCTATTTGGTTGATGAACAAGCGGATAAGTAACTCAACTCTTGTGACAATCGGTTCCCTTGTATTCTAGCAACTTGGCTTCAAGAAAATCTTCATACGGTTTCAAATCTTTCCTTTTTCTTCTCGATAACAGAAGCAAATTGGCATGTATGGTACTTGCGGAAAAGGCTATGCTTAAACCCAATCACTTAGGATGATGGTGACATCCTTAAACGTAGTGTGTTTTGTTAAAATTTGGTAAACACCCTATGGGCTTTGCGGAAAAGGCTAGAAGAAGAACAACTCTTCTTCATAGGGGGAGCTTCACAAAGTAGATTACTAGTCACTAGCCTAACGGTTAGTGAAATCTTCGGGTTAAGACGGCTTCTAAGTGAGCTTCATATCAAATTGGCAGACCCTACACCTTTGTTTTGTGATAATCACGCAACGAAAAACATTACTAACAATCCTGTCTTTTACGAAAGAACAAAACATATGGAGATAGATTGTTATATCGTTACACTAAAAAGTGGACTCACAAGAAATTTAACCGATGAGGATTGACACCAATATGCAAATTGTTGACATTTATGAAGGATTAGGGACACAACATCTACATTATCTTTAACAAGTTGGGCACTTAGAGATCTTTAAAGTGGAGTATTGAAATTTGATATTCACCTCTCATATTTACATGATTATCCTTTCCTTTTATCTCGATAGTTTCGTATATTTATATGGGGCTCCCTTCTAACCCTAAAAAATTAACAATTGAAAGAAATATCAAACAACTAATTTGAACCATTGAAATTCTAGCCGCCTTCCCATCCATTGCCTTCATCGCTACCATTTGATATAATATCTTAAATTATATCATCATGTCAATATCACTTTGAAAAGAAATTATAACCGTATGTCTTTATGGATGACAAACAAACTTAGGACGGCAGACTTTTGTCACTATATATCGATACTTTCAGTCCTTCACACCCTTATCCCAGTACGTAGACCAAATCCATGGAAAATGATATTGTGGTGGTGGTGGTGCCTTTTGTAGCACAAGGCCATCTCAACCAACTCCTCCACCTCTCCCGCCTTCTCTCCGCCTACAATCTCCCCGTCCATATCGCCGGAACCGCCACCCACAACCGCCAAGCAAAGCTCCGTATCCACGGCTGGAACCACATCTCCGACCCGAACATCCATTTCCATGAATTTGAAACACCTCACTTCGAATCTCCTCCTCCAAACCCAAACTCTTCTACAAAATTCCCATCACACCTTATCCCATCATTCAAAGCATCATCTCATCTCCGAGAACCTTTCGCAAAGCTACTCGAAGGAGTTTCAAACTCGGCCAAGCGAGTTGTTGTTATTCATGACTATCTCATGAGCATGGTGGTGCAAGATGTAGTTTCATTTTCGAACGTAGAATCGTATGTGTTTCATTGTGCATCAGCTTTTACAACTTATTCATACCTTTGGGAAGAGAAAGGAAGACCATGTTTAGATGATGTTGAATCCTATACATCACTTACAAAGGTCCCTATTCTTCATGATCTTATCCCACCAGAGTTTTTTGAGTTCATTTATTCTCATATGGACTGCCAGAAGTTTAATTCCGGCAATATTCATGATACTTGTAAAGTATTTGATGGTAAATTCATAGACTATCTTTCGAAAGAGGGACTTTGTGGTAGCACAAAGCAATGGGCACTTGGTCCTTTCAATCCAGTGTCCATAAGCAAAAACGAAGATGCTGGTTATAAACGTCATAAGTCACTTGAGTGGCTCGATAAACAAGCTCAAGACTCGGTGATATACGTTGCATTTGGGTCGACAACTTCATTCTCGGATGAGCAGATTCAAGAACTCGCTAGTGGATTAGAGAACAGCGGACAAAAGTTCATCTGGGTGCTAAGAGATGCTGACAAAGGTGATATCTTCAAAGGTGAAGGTAGGAATATTGAATTGCCAAAAGGGTTTGAAGAAAGACTTGAGGGAAAAGGTTTGGTGGTGAGGGAATGGGCACCACAGTTAGAGTTGTTGGCTCATATCGCAACGGGTGGATTCATGAGTCATTGCGGTTGGAACTCGAGCATGGAGAGCATTACGATGGGTGTTCCGATTGCTGCTTGGCCTATGCATTCCGATCAACCAAGAAACGCTACGCTAATAACTGATGTGCTAAAGATTGGTGTAAATGTAGGGGATTGGGGGCGTGGTGGTGAGGTGGTAACATCTTACGTTATCGAGAGTACGATTCGAAAATTGATGGATTCTGATGAGGGTAATCAGATGAGGAAGAGAGCCAAGAAAATTGGTGAAGATGTTAGGGAATCAGTGGAAGAAGGTGGTGCTACTCGTGTGGAGATCAAAGCTTTTGTTGATCACATAACTAGAAGATAAAGATGTCAAAATAGTATTTCAGTGAATTAAGTTATGATATATATGTATAAAAACTTATATAAATTTCAAAGCTTTTAAGAAAGCCTACAACAATATGTATTCTTTAGGTGTGATTCATCTTATTTTCTAGGGAAGAAAGTGTTGCAGTCGATTTCTAATTTCATTGTCAAAGAAAATTAAAACTTTATTTGCATTACAAAAAGAAAAGGGAAAAACATGAAAATGATCATTATTGACTTTGAAACTACAGTTTTGTCCCTTTGAATTCGAATTCTCCAAACTGACCCTCACCAATCCCACGAATGCGAAGCAGACAAATCACCAATTCCGTCTAAAAACTTTCCGAATCCTACAATGGGAGGTCTACACGTGTACTCGACTGACAATAAGGCAACAACACGGGCCCACCTCCCAATCTTTGAACTTTCTGATCGCCAATAAGAACTTGACATATATTTTGTTCTCTCTAATATTCAGCCGTAGGTTTTGCTTACAGTCCAATTTTAGCCGGATTTTATCCGTAGCACCCGAGACTGCCACGTTTCATTGTACATCCTATTTAAATACGGTCGGCTAATACTTAGCCGTGCCAGTTTTTAGCCGGAGTTAATAAGCCAGCTAGCCGGGCAAGTGGATAGGGTCCGCTTTAAATTTCAAAATAATTCAAAATATCATTATCGTTTACTATTAAATAAATCTTTGGGCCTTCCCAAATGTTATGGGTTTCTGCTATGGCCTGTTAAGTTACAATTCTCGACTTTAATTTGTTTTATATACTTTTTATAAAATATTGTTCTAAATAATTGTTATCATATAGTTTATATAAATCGTTGTTCTTTGGGCCTTATTGATATATATAGTTTATATAATAGGTCAGAGTTCTAAAAATCCTGAAGTTTTACTATAAAATGGTTATAATTTATATTTGC